>FR990085.1:0-1200000 GCA_905404285.2 Erannis defoliaria | reverse complement strand
TGCTAATTTTCTGAGGAAATGTCTCCGAGGATCTGTTGTTAGGATCTCGTGCGTGACTGTTTGGGCAAGACCGAATGTTTTTGGATAATTACGGTATTGTTAGAACTTAGCTTGATTATTTTGGTAATTCATTTATGAATATTAAGTATTTCAATTTCATTCATATAGTAATCGCCGCGAAAGTTGTAAAATGTGGGGAGGCGCAGAAAAAATAAATACTTGTCATTAAACTTGCCAAATACACTGCACGGAAGTGTACACTACAGAAAAGCGAAGACCCTACCTCTTCTCTCTTCAGTGGTGTACACGAAGTACCTGCGAAGGCTCACCCCTTCCATGCCGACAATTTGACAACTTGTTTGGTGACTTGAAATGTAAAGTTCAAAAAATAAGTCTCTTTTCTAGTTTTATTTGGCCCAAGTAAGTGTCCCTGGAGAGTCGAACGCACGCTTTAGGCATGCGTTGAATCTCAACAATGAAATACAATTAAAATAATCAATTGTATCCTACAGTTGACGCAGAACGGAATCTTATTTTTGACGTGCACTATTTATTTAAATGTTTTTTTACTGAAATACCGTAATTTACCGGGTTTTTGGTCCATACCGAGACGTTTCTGCTTAGTATTTAACTGGTCTGCGGCGCTGAAAGGAAGCACCTATTTGCATTACATTGAGAGCTGTCGAATGGGAACGAATGAATATCTTTATTCCTTTGTGGGTCTTTGTTTTGTATATTTTGCTTTAGGAGCTTTTGTTTTACAAAATAAAATTGTAGGTTTTTTTTTATAAATCCCAAGGTACTGTATGATTTTATATTTCGCAAAAAAAAAAACATAGTATGCGTAATGAAACATAACGGGAATAAATTACATTTCTTTTTTTCTTTCTTTGATAATGATAATAAAAAGTAGCATTTATATTTTATTTTGGAAAATAATCTTTCTCCGTTCCGAGTTTCATTCAAATCCGTTCAGCCGTTTGGCGTGAAGAGGTAACAGACATACACACACACATACCGACAATATTTCGCATTTATAATATTAATGTGAGTATGATAATGTTTTCGTTATACCAAATAAAACCAAAATAGGTCCCAAGATAGTATTTTGGAGATAAGTTAACTTTGAAAAAAATTGCGATACTAGGCCCTCAAAGTATCAAACACTGACGGTTACTCAAGATTACTTCTTTACATAATTCTCTACATCGTTAACCGATAAATTAGACTTGAAGACAAAAATTACGAAGGATGCGCCATCGCGTAATAAAACAACGTTCGAAAATGACCCCCGCGCCGTCATGTTTATGAATGGCGCTGTTGTGCGATAGAAAATAGCTCTACTTTTATGAGAGCAAAAGGGATAGCGTGCGTCTCGCTTAGGGAGCGCAGACAGGCGATACAGTCCTTATATAGGGCCGTCTTCACGGGGCCATTTTAGGGCGCGATATGACATATCTCCCTCCTTATATATATAATATCATTGCTTGAAGATCATAGAAGAAGTTGTTAAAGCTACTAAACCGTTACTGGTGCTATTTGAGCATCAGCCACCGACATGGCTCATTAAACTAAGAGCTGGCATCGCTTAGCTACACTACATTTCACGTGGGACGATAACTCGGTGATAGTAGATTTACTTTATCTATACATAATTATACACAAAGTAATTCACTGGAATTTCTCTAAAATGATTCTAGGTGAAAACATTAAGATACCGGGAGTAATAGAAATATACCTGGAAATGACGATAGACAGTGATGGTGATTACAGACACGACAAAATTTAGAAAAAAAAACGCTAAATAAAGTTGCCATGAATAATAAAACAAACACCAGCATCAACAGCTTAAGTCCGCAAACTACTCGTACAATTGAAAAAAAAAAAAAATTTAGCGCTGAAACTATTATCGTGATTTTTTTTAAAGTTCACAATGTATTCAACAAAATTGCAAATCATTATCAGCTGACTCTTGAAGTTACCGAACGCTTCCGTTCATTGCCCTCAAGAGTCAAATTTTGTTTTGTCCTGTCGCGTTTTAGTAATCATTAACACTATCACTGGAATGTCTTGTCTTCATTTTGCGAAGCGTCCCCTAGGCAAATCTTATATTATTACGTACTAACTACGCACTAGAAATGTAACTATAATATTTTATCTATAGTATATTCTCTTCTTCATTATCAGCCAGGAGACGTAGACGAAGGCTTCCCCTTTTTAGAGAGGGGTTGCCATAATCCCAGGCGTGAAAACTCAGAATGCTTACCACCGTTAACAGAGAGGACGCTACTGTCTGTCCTCCGGTGGTGCTGGTTGCAGTTTTAGGACATACCCTTACCCAGGTCCAATCAGTCACAGTCAGTATTCTTAACATAATAAGTACCTACAGTAAACTAGATGACTGATGTGTATATCGTTGAAACCAATAGCTTTGATGAAGAATTTAAGTAAATATGATATGTTTACTGAAAAAATAATTTAAATCAGTTAATAATGTTCTGATATATGAGCGTTTAAAGTTTTTGTTAGAGACAACTCTGTCCCTTTCCCACAAAACAAAAAATTACGTCAGGTCTTACTTGTCAGAATAGAATTTATATGGCGTACAGAGAAGTGACGTCACGATTTGCTGTTTCTTCTCTTTGTCTAGCATGATATTAAAATACTTATAAGTTGCTTATTTTTGATCAGATTTTCATTTTGTTTAAATTTTTGTTTTTATGGGCCACATTTTAATAGGGCAATAAAAAAAATCTAGCCTATTATAATCTTACGTAATAGTTAAGACTTGTTTCTTCACTCAGTTGTGGTGACATCACATATTCTGTACTCTCAGTCACTTACGTTCAAAATGTGATCGTGTTGTGTTGTATTATTCAAATAAAATATACCAGGCTATGCTACGACAACAATTCCTTGGTATTTTTTTCTTGCTATCGAGTGGGTGATTCGCTTCGCTTGAAAATAGTAGGTACCTACAGATTGGACGCAGAGCAATCAACTGATGAAAGACCAGGTTGTCATTTTCAGTGTATTCAGCGTTCAGTTCACAGAGTTCGCTGAAATTGACACTGCAAACTTATTGCTGGGGTTGGTATCGAGTGGATTTTTAGGGTTCCGTGATAATTCCGAAACTGATGCAGTTTTACACCACCGACATTATGGATTCACCATTATTAAATTTTCATGTTTGCGTCTAAGTTATTTTTTCTAGAGACTTTTTAAATTAAATACTATTCGACTAAGAACGAAATTTTAACCAACATGTAACTAATGCAATTATAATTATTAGGTAATTAATCAATACGAAAAACAGGAACAATGCTAACCCAAATTACAGTATCTGTTGAAAGAAAACATGAATTAATAATAAATTATCTAAGGTTATATTTTACCGTTTTTAACGTATTTTTAGTCAAATCTTACAAACTCAAAAACAATAGCACACAAAATTACGTTTAAGATTATTATTATTTATGAGAATAAACCAGTAAATAAGAGATTGATTAAGTTAATTAAATGCTCATAAGATCAAACTATCAATCAAAGTTCCGAAATTCAACTTTGTACACCAAAGCCAGCTTATGATGATAAAAAATTTTTATGGTTACGGAACCCTACTCGAATTGTGTGTGTCACTCGCATTTAAACATTTTTGCGTGTTTGTTCTACAAAATGAAATTTACCCTCTCGACTTTTGGCCATGCATCGATAGAGTTTTTACGAATATCAATGTTTTTGCTTTATCCAGGTTCAATATTTGGTCGGATCTCGCTTTTGTATTTGTAAATATGCGCTGTATTTACATCAGCTAATGGAAACTGTGTTTTTATTTAGATTTCCCAGTGGATTGTAGTGTTAGTTTATCCTTGTACTGGTTAAACCATAGACACATCGATCTATTTTTTATTATTGCTGTTTGGTTTTATTGATAGCTTTTCTAAGAAACAAACTATTTCATTAACAGCATCATTCACAGCCTTTCCTATTTCAATGCTGAGACATTTTATTTGCTATAATATATCATCCTACGGCGAACAGACGAGTTCTATGTAAAAGAAAAGGACAACATTGGAAACTCTCCGAAAGCGAAACTAGAAAATTTTGTAAAAATATATAAAACCTTTTTTTTTACCATACTTGAAAAACTTTAATTGTAGTTTTTGTATCTAATGGAATACTTTTTTTTTTATTTGTTTGGGAATACTCACGTTTAATTAAATCGGATACTCCCACTATAGTTTCGATCACATCCGGTGACCTTTTTCAAAGAGTGAAAACAGAGCCCGTGGCGCGTGCAGCTGCGTCCTGCTTAGCACTGCGGGCCAAAAAAAAGTCACCGGATGTGATCGACACTATAGACGGAGTATCCGATTTAATTAAACGTGAGTATTCCCGTATAAATAAAACAAAAAAAATTGTCAAAACCACGTCAGTTTTTCATAATAATAATGGAATACTTTTTACTAAGACTACCGTTTATGATCGATTTGCGTAGTAAATAACAAAACTCCGACAAACTGTAGACAGCATATTGTTGAATAAACATACTATACACCCAAACACCGATTTTACCAAGTAAACTTAAAATCTTTTGGTATACCCGATCCAAATTATATAAATTAATGTGTCATAGATTTTAAAATGGTTTCTTTCACTACCATAACATGATCAAAAGTTAAACACAGTCATTACCCCAATATTGTTACAAAATTTCAATTTCACAACGATAACATCTCAACTGACTACGTTTAAACTTTGTTATTCTGTTAAGAAAAGTAAACTTCAATTATAGCCAAAACTGTGTTTAAGAATATTCAGTGCACAAAATAATGAACTCTGATATGCTTGCTTTATGACATGTTTTTGATATTATTAGAAATAAATTAAAATAATATAATTTAGCTTTTTATAGTACAGACATGCATAATAATATTGAGTTTGACTTAAGTAAGATTTTTATGGGCATTTCACGAAGTATTTAAGAATTTTCAACCGACTTCAAAAAAGGAGGTTCTCAATTAGACTATGTACCTATATATATATTTTTTTTTATCTATGTTACTCGACAAAAAAAAAAACGTAACAAAATCAATTCATAATTGGCAGAAAGCCAATTATGAATTGATTTTGTTTTGTTTTTTTTTTGTTTGGTCGCTTCAGTAGTTTGGTTTTTCAATCAAAATTTCTAGAAAATATTTATTTATTTTATTTATTATTATTATTAATTAAAACGGCAAATACACCACTTACATTAATTAATTAAAGCTACAATACTATTGAAAATATTAAGATTTCATTAAATTAAAATTACATTATTAATTATTATAAATATACAAATAATATTATATTATGTTATTAAAATGAAACATTTAGAATATGAAGATGTCGTCCAGGTATTGGAAGTTGAAGTCGGTTGTATTTATTTAAAAAGCGTATTATTATTAATTTAAGTCCTCCTTTTGTACATTAATGTATTTATGTGTGCATGTGTCCAAAAGCTTTACTTATTTTTGGCTTTGATTTTTTACGTTGCTAGCGATTATTCAATAATTTTCTAACTAAATCGATGGCATATTGGAACATAAGACGTTCAACATATCATTATAAGAATTGACCGTTTGATAGTAGAATGGATCAGTCTTCGTCTTCAACAATCATCCTAAGGTTTCCTGAAAGAGATCGCTTTTAGTGATACATTGTTGACCTAGTACTTTGTTCACTTTTTCTGTTTTTGTTTATTGTTTTTGGTGTGAACAACAAACAGTTTATCTATCTATCAATGGAATCGATGACAACCGAGCGATTGGTGTCGTTACACCCTTACGACTTATATGCCCAAATCTGATTGAACAAACCTTTTTTTTCTAGTACCTGAGATATCATGGTCGCCATCTTGCCTCTGTCGATAATGAATTGTACAGTTTTTTAGTTATACTGTACTAAAATAACGCTCCGAAATGTGACAAAACTTAAACATTGGACATTTATAAAACGTCTCCAACAATTTAGAAATTAGATACCTGTTCACATTTTAAAACTAAACAGCTTACCCTAGAGATGTATGTACCTACGATTTATTCAATCCAACTGCAAGCAAATTAGATTTAGAGCAAAAATGTGAGTTTGCAATCTTTTTAAAAACTTAAAATAAAATGTACGTCTTTGCGCGCGCTCGGGCCTTTGGAGGCAAATTATAAAGTTTCGCTTTGAATATTCTAGAAGATTATGAAGAGTTCCAATTTGTACTCCTTGATTGTTTGGTCTATGTTTTACTTTGACTTTGCATCTTAGGTTTTTTAATAATTTACTATTATCAAATTAACTATGCATCAATCTTTCTAGTTATAAGAAACATGAACAAGAAATTTAATATTTTTGATGTAATTTAAAAATGCGTGACAGTGACAGATTTTGGTTGGATTATCGTCATGATTACGGACGGATCAATTTTCTACATGGATAGCCAATTATAAATAATAAAGCTGACGGATGACTTCTTAATTCGATCTCAATATGATTTGGAAAGCAAGTCAAACCTACAAACATAGTAGTATAGACCTATTCAAGAACGGTTTAGATAAAACATAAATAAGATGAAAGGATCTTTAAAATATGGATCGCAATATTATTTTTTCGTATCTACTTGAAATATAATCTAAATCTATTAAAAAAACAACTAAATTACGTCGTATCATTCTGTAAGTAAGTAAGTAAGTTCGTATAGGCTGAGTGGCCAGCCCTAGTGTCAGACTTTATGTGCCGCCGGAGGCCTCTGACATGGCTGACGTTTGTTGTTATAGAAACTAGAACAAACAACCGGGACCAACAATTTAACGTGTCATCCGGTCCACGGTAGCGCTCAGAAATAAATGCCACTCACGGTCACCCATCCGAAAACTGACTGGACCGTCCGTTGCTTAACATCAGTGATCGTTTAGAATCACCTAGACAAGCTACGCCACGAGCGCTACTATCATTCTGTACAAACTACATACGACATAGTTATTTAAGACGACCGAACAACGACAAAGTTGACATGCGACAGAATTATTTATGTAGAGGAATTTATTTTTATATTACTCGTAGTTCCATTCATAATACAATTGTCTTTAAATCTAGGATGTTGGCTCTTACTTAGGTAACGTACTCCATCTTAGATTGCACCATTGATTAAGATCACACATGTTAGTGAAACATAAACCTATTCCTAATTTATCATTGGCACTTCTCGTCGGCTTTTCTACTGTTTCAAAACCTATATTTCTCTATGAAGTCGTAACCTATATTACATGAAATACGCTGTCGTATTAAAACGTATAAAAATATATGCGATCGCGTATAACGAATAAGCACGTGTAAATCATCCGCTTGCTTCGAGCTTTTGTTGAAACGATGGATCTGCGAACTGAGGTTGTCAAGCATTAGACTGGTGTGGACCAGACCAGAAATAAAAAGTTTCATAGACTTTTATGTCTTCGGTTCAGACTAATTGTCTTCATAATTATGGACATGTCATAATTGATTGATTATGTTAGTGACATTTCCATAAGGTAATAATTATGATTGCCCACTTAACATAATTATATGACACCCTTAGATAGCACTACAAATTTAACAAACTTACTTTAACTCTCACGAGCACATTTATTATTATTTATTCGAGTTCTAGTTTGGGAACCAGTGGCTTCATAAGTATTTATGTACCTACCACTTTTTGTCAATAAATAAATTGATTGATTGATTGATTGATTGATATATATTTCTGAAAAACAGTTGTAACAGCTTAATAGTTCACCCAAATCGATGCTACACTAAAGTTACGTTTATTGCCGGCTCAGCCTATACGAACTTACTTACTGACGCAGCTAATGCGCGTATACCCCAACTTGAATCGTCGATCCCTCCATTATCGCAAGTAAGCGATGCGTCGATACGGATTTCAGATGATTTCTGCTGCGGACGTGCTTCGGAGAATTATTGCCCGAGGATGGAATCGATGACGATATTGTTTTAGAAGTGGTATTGGGATTTAAGCATCGTTTGGAGGATTTACCCCATACTTGTTATGATGGAGAAAATCCATCTTTTACGTGTTACGCTTACTGTGTAACAATTTGTGTTGTTTACTTCGATTATTTATGTTCTAAGAAGAACACAAACAGTGTGGCACCAAATGTTTGTGGTGTAATCATTGAGCTAATATCTATAGAGTCACAACCGTGCAAAAAAAAGACCGAAAAACTCGGTGCACGCTATAGTGCGCCGCCTTTTTGAACAACTTGCACTACGATAAGACACAAGCGCTCAAGCATACATTAAACACTATACAAGGGACATAACGTCTAAATTCGATCAATTGTGAACTATATAATGCACGTATAGATGTGTACAATGGCACTCGGACGTTTTTTGACTGTTTTCACTTAGAGATTGTGACTCTTTAGATATTAGCTCAATAGGTGTAATATAAAATCGAATTCCTACTGCAAGTTTAAAACAAAGCTCTTGCCTAGGAGTAGAAGTTACATGGCAGGAGGAAACACAACTCTCCTCTGCTTACTTTAATTTGAGAATTCTACTGCGCTAATTAAAATTTTAAACTGTAGCGATAAGTGTGCGTGGATGGGGGTGGATAGTATCAATCGAATTCAAACCCTCGGTAACCCAAGAAAATTATTTTTTTCCATGCAGCTTGCACATATCTTTTAGGGCCTGGCTTGCCTAACTTCTGTGAGCGTCAGACGAGGCTCACAGAATTTTGTGTCAGTTTATTCCTGTTTCTCTGACCAAAGACTTATTCATTTCAAAGTATGTTTTGGATTATGTACAAGTGTTATTGGTTTGATATAAATCTAGCATTGATGATTGAGCTACCATTAAATTTATTATTATTTGTTTCAGGTGGTTGCCAGTTTTTTGTAATATAATGTGAGTATTATTATTTATCTTTTTACTGTTTTATGTTTTACACAACCAAGTAAGGAACTTTCTGTAATAAACCGAAAACGATACTCTAAAAAAGTTTATCAAATACAAAGGTCATAAAGAAAAATGTGTTTTAACTATAAGTTTTTTTTTAATTGTTTAGTTACATAAACTTTCAAATGCAAGAATATTTCATACGAATATTTATGTACCTAACGCCACTATCTGAGTACTACTTCTACAAAAAATTTACGTCATCGTCACCTGTAGATATTTTATATCTACTTATACAGGGTTAGTTCTAATCAGTTAGCATCCTTTTAAAGGCATATTCTGTACAACAAAACAAACAACTTGTACCATGGGGCCAACATATAAATCGCGAAAAAATTATCTGCTGTTCCATACAAAAAGTTCATCGACCTTGGGCAATATGTATGGAACAGTTGTTTTTTTTTTGGGATTTCAATTTCGATCTCATAATAAAGGTTGTTTGTTTTGATGTACAGAATAGAATAGAAGGTAGGGTCACATTTAGCGGAGCAAAAATATGGCGGTTACGCAGATTCGTGCGTGTCAAACTTCGATTTTTGAAGATTTTCTCAGATTACTTGAAAAGTATAGAAATTAATAACTTTTGAACCACAGAATGCTCTCCAAAATACTATTAACTTATAATACATTTTTTTTTATGTGACTACGAGTATGTGCTGTAGTTAGGACATAAAACTGAAAATGGTTTAAAAATAGACACTGTTTCGGTATTTTTTTTCTATCGAGGAAAGTATAATCAATCGTGTTTTCAACCACAAAAGTTACTAAGACGGATGTTCTTCTGTAACATTTTGTATTTTTGGGCATTAAATATAGTAATTTGACAAAATAAATTTGATTTAGCGAGAGGCAAATTTGGAAAATACAAGCCTTAAAAGGATACTAACTGATTAGAACTAACCCTGTATTTCATCCATTCCTATTAGCCATTCCCATTCTTTATGTACGCTAACAATAATGAAGTCGACGTCTAAGTTCGCACTATAGTCGAATATTTTGTACACTGTCTTAAATCGGTGCCCATGAGAATTATCCATTCCAGCCCCGTCCTTGAAAATTTATACACATCATAAGTCAATGTACCTAGGAAACTTGCTCTCTGAGATCGATCGACGTGGCTGGTTCTTCAAAAACTGCCCACCGAGCATTATCTATTTACTACCTGGTTTCGAGTAAATAAATATTGATCACCACTAAACCTTCGCAAAAGAGGCCTACCACCTGTTTTCATTCCGATTGGTAATAAAATAACCCATAAAAATTTCCAGCCCAAGATCTTTATTCATCTGAAGTGTGTGGTATCTGCCATTGAAACACTTTAGCCACATAAGACGTTCCCAAAAACCGCTGATGTCATAAATCCTGAAATCAAACGGGTTTCAGGGTTTTGGAGATAAAAATCTCGTCTCGAAGCTTAACCGTGGACATTAAACTTTTATAGAGCCATTACCGTTTTATAACAAAGAATATCGAGAGGCAACGAGTTGATATAAAATGGTGTTCTGATGCTGTTGGCGCAACTTAAGAGCTGACAGCGTTGTGCAAATCGCTCTAATCTTATAGAATATAGATAGAAATAGTATGAAGTCTGTAATTTTTCACACGAGAAGTAGAAGAAGAATACACAAAAGATATAATAGCTAAATAAATGTATTAGCTTGCATCGTATATATAAATAAATAGAAATAGATAAATGCTTAATTGTTCCTACCAAAAATTAAACACAATTGAAAATATAATTTTGTTTTACCGCAGGGCTGTAAGAATTGTCGAATGATTAATGGTTTTGTCTCTGCCGCTAGTTGGACTTTCGCTGATGACTTTGCAAAGCGAATTAATACTGAATTCGAACGTAAGGTATTTGATAGTAGAGTATATTGATACTAATCTGGGGATAGAACAGTTTAATATCAGTTTCATAACAGGACACAGTTTGGTTAAATCAAAGCACCACCAAAATTTACAATAATACGGATTCTATGTTCTTTGATTATTTTGATAATATAAACCATAATAGTGCATTGTTATGTGGCGTGTGGTGTGGCAAGATTGATTCACAAATTAACAAAATAACTAAATATTGCGTGGATATTATTACACAACGCCATCTAGCCCCAAACTAATCCCGTTATATGTAAATTATCATAAAACTGTAATGAGCAACCGTGATATTAAAACAGTTGTAGCAGTTACATGTTCTTTTTTTTTCAGATTCAGATTTTTTATTTTCTAGACATGTTTACCTACTGACTTTTTTTTAAATTAAAGTTGCATTTATCAACCAGATCATAATTTATTACAATCATAACTCGCTCCCGCTGCCTCTCACAACACGAGCCCTAGTAAACAATTGCCCCCGTGCTCTAACTCGTTTCCTTTGAACGCCGTCGCTTTGAGGAACCAATTGAATTAAATAAATAAATAGCTATAAATAGTTATAAATAAATAGCTGGTTCACTTTAAGCGGTTAATGAAACTCGTGATGGCGACGTTTGATACACACGGAAATTGAATCCAAGAGGTAGCTCGTTTATTCCTTTCTCTAGTTATTCAGTTTAATTAGATTGGTTTCATATAATTGTGTTATATTCTGAAAGTTTTAAGCTTCTGCCGCTCCATGCATTTTCTCAGCTTTGAGTATAGCAATACGTCCTTGAGTAATGTTGGTGTGTAAGGTTGCTTGATTTAAATACTTTGTATAGTGAGTTGTCTTGAACTTATAATAAAAATTGTCTTTTTATGTATTATACAACTCTCTTCTTATGACTCATGTCTAGCCCGGGTGTTTTGGCTTTGATCATAAGCCGAAAATAATATAAAAACGCATCATGAAATAATTATGAAAATATTTGTTATATGCGTAAATGAGATAATTAAGACATTATTGTACAGAAAAAAATATTCCAGAAGTATAGAAAACTTAAAATTGGTACCAAAACAGTCAGATTAAAATAAAACAAAAATTTAAAAAGGTAAGCTGGGCCGCCATACCATAATAAAACCATACAAAACAAAATAAATAATAAACCATAATAAATATCATGTATAGTCAAATCCGAAAAATTCGTAGTCAAGGACTGAAAAATATGAATTATAATTATATATTTTTATTATTCATTGAATGAATAATAAAAAAACAAATTAAAAGCAAAACAATAAATTTAAATAAATAAATAAATTATTTTTCAGTAAAATTACCAACCATGATAAGCCTAGACTCTATTATCATCACATTGGATAATGTTTGGGTACCTACATAACCCATATAAATAAATAAATAAATTATTTTTTAGTAAAATTACCAACCATGATGGAAATGGAGATCGTATGGTTATCGTTATTTTGTACTGGCAAATAAGAAAGTAGGTTAATTCTTCGTTGCAAGTTAGGGAGTTAAAACAGCGAGGCTATTTTACATAAAACCGTGAAATGTTCCATGTCTTTCTTCTATTTTCCATTTTAATTTAGGCCATCTGACCTATAAGCTACATAGTAATAACAAGTTTCCTAACATCAGTTATGCAATTGCCACCTTCAAGCACTCTTTCATCTTTCCAAGTGCTTTTAAAACACCACTTTCAAAGAAAAACATACACGATGAGGAAATGGAGATCGTATGGTTATCGTTATTTTGTACTGGCAAATAAGAAAGTAGGTTAATTCTTCGTTGCAAGTTAAGGAGTTAGAACAGCGAGGCTATTTTACAACTTATGACGAGTATTTTTGCCACCTGCCACTATTATTTAAATTGAGTTACGAGCAACGGAGGCATGTCATCTTTTTAATAGTCCACTGATAGACATAGGCCTACACTCAAAGGGCGATTGGGTCATATCCCCCACGCTGGTCCAGGGGGTCTAAAATGGCCACATTAAGCAATTCCCTTAAAAGCAGTTCATCTTATGAATTCTTAGCAGAATTAATTGTAAAAAGTTGCTCCATTGAGCCATTGAGTTGACCATTTTACGACTTTCGATAGAAAACTGTCAAACTAATGAATTCCGTAATAAAATCATTTGTGAAATCATAGTATGAATTGGCGTTTAAGTGAACGTTTTACGATTTCCGAAATGAATCATCATAGGATTATATGCAAAATTGCTAAACGCGACCATTTTAGCCCCCCAGCGGGGTTAGTGGATTCACATACGCTATTGGATTCCTTCTCCGGACGTATGCCGGTTTCCTTACAACAGGCTGTGGTATGAAAATCTGTATATAAATTTTAAAGAGTTCTTTGGTCGGGACGGGGATTTTAACCCATACTACAGGATTCCAATTTTGAGTTTCGCTTGATGCAGTAAAATTAAAATTAGAAATTCGCACAATGCTCAAAGAGCGATGCCAAAACGTAGTTGACTCTCTCACTCACTACTCGTTTTATTAATTTCTAACCAAGCCACTTAATTAAAATTTCAAACACGCTATTTACAACCAAAGTTCTTAGCCTATAAGCTACATTTTAGAATGCAACAATTTCAGTTCTATAAATAATATATGACAAAAGAACCCTTTATCCGAACATCCTGATACGAATTAATCAAACAAGATGTTCGAGTGAAACAATAAACAAATCCAATAAATATTCACAGATCGCAACCCTAAACGACCCACTAGGGCACAATTTGCCACCCATGACGCAGGTCAAACTAGAGATGGGCAAACGGCGAACGGTATTACCATTTAGTATTTACTTAGTAATCGAAAGAATTAGTTCGATTATAATTGTATACTCGCTAAGGTTCTATTTAAGAAGATGATTCGTTACCTAATAATTATTTTATACCTACATCTGAAGAAATGGCTTCAAATTAATGCCTTCCAAAATATTATGAGCAGTTCTAAAGTATCTATAGGTGCTTCAACAAAACCTTTATTATCTATCTTGAAGCTGGTAAAAAAATATTAAAGCTACTTACTGTTTACTTTCTTTACTTAACTTGAAATAGGATACTTTTTTAAAAACGGATTTAAATAGGATACTTTTTTTAAGACGGATTTAAATAGGATACTCAACTAAATACGGATTTAAATAGGATACTTTTTAAAATACGGTTTGAATAATATATTTTTATATTAGATATTGGGGGGGGGGGACATTTATTACACACAGCGCCATCTAGCCCCATACTAAGCTAAGCTTGTATTATGGAAACCAGATAGCTGATAGAATACTTATTTACATATTTTTTTCGTAAATACATACTTATAATACATACTAACACCCAGACACAGAACAAACATCGATGTACGTCACAAACATTTTTGTCCTGTGTGGGGATCGAACCCACGCCCTACAGCTCTGAAGGCAGACATGCTACCAACTGAGCTATCAGGGTGTCAACAGACCCATACTCCTCCATAAATAGAGTCAAAATGGTGCTGCGTAAAATAGTATTCGGGCTTTACTTTTTTAACCTATACCTTATCAACTCGAATAATGAACCGTTGCTCATCTCTAGATGAAACCCTTTCGAAGAGTGAGTCGGCAAAAAGTGACAGAATTACTTCTGTCTGTCCTTCCGGTGCCTTAATTATGTGTATTAGTTGAGGTTTTTTGGGTATTAGTGGAATGTTCTAGTTGAAAAGGTTTAGTGTGAGGGTAGGCTCTACTCTCTACCGGTAGAGGATATGTAGGTACTTGGAATTATTTGGGAAACCTTTACTATGGGTCTAGCAATGAGCATACCTTGGTTTCTGAATGTTGAGGTATTCCAAGCATTAATTTGTTTGCTTTCAGCTAAAAGGAACTATTTTGTCAGTAACAAAGAGTTTTTTGCATCAAAACCAGAGAATACTTGAAAATAATTAATAAATAGGACTGGACGAGCGTACTCTTTGGATCTGGTCTACGATTTGGTGAGGCTGGGTTAAAGGTAAACCCATTCTACATTAAACAATTAATACTACATAAGATTTTTTATAGTCTCTATTACTAAGTGTCTCGATGATTGATATTGTAAACGTACTTATGAATTAAATGATAATAGCTAATTTGTTACCTGGTTAGACCTGGGTATGTCCTAAACCTGCATCCAGAAACGTCCGAAGACGGGCAGCAGCGTCCTCTTAGTTTACGGTGGTTACACTCTGCGATCCCCAAGCCGCCAGCCAAGCGTGGGGATTATGGCAACCCCACCCTGTTAAGGGATAGGCCTTCGTCCAATATTGGAGGTCTTCTGGCTGGTGAGTGAGCTGTTTTGTTCCGTACCTCAGACTATAACAGATTAATTACCTACTTACGTATCGAAATAAAATCGACGCAGTCTAGACGCGCCTCCCATTAGGTGGACCGATGACATTGTAAAAGTCGCGGGCAACTGGTGAAATGGCAGGTTATAGTATGGTGTGGCGGTCTAAGGGAGGCCTTCGTAAAGCAGTGGAGGTCTCCGGGCTGATGACGAAGAAAAATCGTAGCTAATAAAACACTATTTTAAACTATCGCGGTTGTTTATTACAGTACAATAATTATTTAGGGGATAGTAATTATGTTGTGAAATGAGTTCCGTATTTCGCAGTTGCATGCATCACGTTGACAGACTGAAAAATGCGGGTAGTTCTCGAAAATATAAAGGGCATTCATATAGGTAACGAAATATCATCTTAACGTAACCCATACTTTAACAAGAAAAATAAATAAAATAAATGTTAAAAAACATATAATTTAAAAAATATATAAACACCACTGCCCTGCCAAAAAAATGCCAGTGTCACTTAGTAGTGACTAGATGATGTAAGGATACTAAAGATCCAAACCAAAACACACACACATTTGGAAACGTCCAAATCTGTCCAACCTATTAGTAGTTACGGTGGAAGAATGAAACTCACATATATTTAATTTAATTAAGTTTAATTTATTACGTATATGGCAATAAAGTATAGGTGGAAATAAAAAAAAACAATTTTGTGACCATATCCTACCTTTCGGCATGCAAAAATATAACATATTGAAAAAGAGAATGAAAAAATACCATTGATTTTGTACATAATATTACTACTAAAATAACCTAAATCAACCCGATAAAAAAAGAACACAAATTACAAAATAGATTTCAGACTACCTACATTATTATTATATAAAAATAAAATTGTAGTTACATGCCTAAATAATATGTTTACATAATACAAACCAGAACCCTGAAAACATTACACTCCTTTTTAGGGCAGTCGTTTCTAAAATATACTTAAAACAAACTTAGTTGAAAACAGAAAGTCTTAACTTTTGTATTGTTTTTTTGTTGACCTCGCCTATAAATATCCACGATGTCGTACCAAAATTATCACCTAACCTTTTCCCGAAAACTTTAACAGAACTACCTTTAAAAACAACTACCCCGAAGTCCTCAAGTCCCATTACCTATTAAGAAGGCGATCAAAGTTCAACCAGAAGTCACTGGTCCATTGAAACTAACTAGTCTCCGAGACATGAAAATTTAATCAAAACAACATCTCGAAAGTTTCAAGTGGCAGAAACTGGGAACTTTGATCTGTGAGAGAGGTGGTTGAGGTTTTAATGGCTTATGTAATATTAAATTTGAAGTATGGCCAGCCAGGTAGGACTTACGTGATGGGTCATGGACGGTGATAAATTTGGATTAGGTTTTGTTTGACTCGACAAATTACCTCGAAGCTAAATTTTAATAATTTCATGCAAGTTGATTTTTTTTCTAGTAATATATTATTATTATTTTTAAAGACTCTTTGTAGTGAGGTCAATCCAGGGCTCGAAGCAATCAGTTCTTTGGATTTTACGTAGGTACGAATTTTTAAAAATTCAGACCCCTGAGTTTTCCTTGAAGGAAAAACATCGCATCGCGAGAAAACCTGCATTAAGTCCGGAGAATACATTCAATAATGTATGGTAAATCCAAAACCCGTACAGGGACAGAGCGTGATGTACTTAACTTGCCCTTCTAAGGTAGGCATTGTCCCCCAGTGGGAAGTTAAAGGCGGATGCAAGATGTTAAAATAATCTTAAAACACACAATAAGTATGCTAAAACCATAAAATATTAATGTACAAATTAACATTAGGTATATTTGCCAATGTCACCGACTTAGCTCGCAGGGTTTGCAAGTTGAAGTGGCAATGTGCTGGCCACATCGCTCAACGAACTGATAACCGATGGGGAAGAAAGGTTCTTGAGTGGCGACCGCGAACCGGAAGAGGCAGCGTAGGAAGGCCTCCCATTAGGCGGACCGACGACATTATAAAAGTCGCGGCCAACCGGTGGATGTATATGGCAGGTTGTCGT
Source organism: Erannis defoliaria (assembly GCA_905404285.2). Classification (NCBI taxonomy): domain Eukaryota; kingdom Metazoa; phylum Arthropoda; class Insecta; order Lepidoptera; family Geometridae; genus Erannis; species Erannis defoliaria. Next base: position 1,182,761 of record FR990085.1, on the reverse strand, counting down.
ACAGTGTGGCGGTCTAAGGGGGAGGCCTTCGTTCAGCAGTGGACGTCTCCGAGCTGATGATGATATTTGCCTAAATGTTTGTCGTATAACTTTGTTGTGACAAAACATAAATCATAAATGTTTTACAGGAAGCTGTGAGATTTCTGAAATGTTGATTTGTATTTCAATAGAGATATTCTGGGAATGAATCATGCGGAAAAATATCAGAGTAGAAGAAATTCCATTGAAATAAGAGAAAAAATCACACCATGTTTCTAGGAAGATGTTTTTGATAGAAACAAAATAGGTATACTTACTAAAAGTTTACATTCATACACTGTCTGTCAAAAGATCAAAACACAAAAGTAAAATAACATTAATTACAAAGAGAGGTAAAAAATATATATTTTTGTTAATATTTTTTTAGTTTATTTAATTAATGCAAGTATGCAGCACAAGCGGCGCAAATATACTAACCTCGGCAGAGGTTACATATTTGAGCCGTTTGGTGTTGAGACATTGGGTCCGTTGGGACCAGGAGCTCATCATCTTTTCAAAAACATATCCGAGCGCCTGGTCGACGCAACGTGTGATCAAAATGCTGGCGTTTATTTGGTGCAACGCATAAGCATTGCCATCCAGCGCGGCAATGCCGCCAGCATGCTGGGTACGCTGCCGAGTGGTAGTGGGTTTGAGCATTTGGATTGTCTCTAGACTTTCATCGGTCTGGATACAATCCTTTTGTTTTTTGTTGTGTAGTAGGCTAAGTAGTCTTTGTAGTTTATTGTAGTTAATAAAGGCTGCAGTAATTAATTTAATTATAAGATAATAATAGCTTATTGTCTAGTTACATAAATTACGGAATTAACCGCCACCAATTATTATTTGTAATGAGCCTCAAAACTAGGCCAGCCAGTATCTTGGGCACCCAAAAAACAACAACGTGTACTTTAATTATACTTTACAAAGTAAATACAAAGAAGACTTTACTAATTTCCAGCACTGAGAAGCAGCTCACATTTACGTATACAATATGTAGCAAAAAGCTTCAACACTGAATACTGAAGGGTACTCATGTATGTACTCATCATTATGAACAACTTTAAATAAATAAATATTGGGGGACATTTATTACACACAGCGCCATCTAGCCCCATACTAAGCAAAGCTTGTATTATGGAAACAAGATAGTTGATAGAATACTTATATACATATTTTTTGTAAATACATACTTATAATACATACTACACCCAGACACAGAACAAACATCGATGTACGTCACAAACATTTTTGTCAGGGTGGGGATGGAACCCACGCCCTACAGCTCTGAAGGCAGACATGCTACCAACTGAGCTGTCAGGCTTTTACTATGGGGCCTACCCTGAAATCGCAAAAAATATAACTGTTCCATACAAAAAGCTTATTGAACTTGGACAAAATGTATGGAACGGCTTACTATTTTATTGAGATATTCCAGGAATCGCGGTTGAAATCGCGGGGCGTAGCTATAATTTTTTTTTGTTTTTTTATAGGCTTGCGTTTGACTGCCATCTCGTCTGATGAAAAACGAAGATGCAGTCTACGATGGAGCACGCTTGCCTAGAAGAAGCCAATTCACTCGCGACTTGAAGACACCCATATTAAAATTATCGGGCAGCGCATTCCACTGTTCAGCAGTTCGAATAAAGAAAGTGGAATCAACCGTTACGTACATGTTTTTGGTATATCAACCATGAAACGGTGTCGCATAACAGTCTATAATTAGATAATCCCTGACATGCTCTATAGGTAGTGAAGGACGAGAAAAACGCTCACATCAGAGAAATTTGTCTAAGAGGCAAATCGTTCCTCCAAGACTCAGATGATGTGCGGCAATGCTGTGAGTTAGACAGCACAATGCAACTTTTTACACTAAAAAAAGTATACAGGTTCGATAGAATTGTAAAAAACTACAACAATACTAACCACTTTTACCTGAACAAATACCTACCAATCAATACCTACCACCCAACAACATAATATTTTATTCAAAGATTGTTACCGAGAATACAGAAAAATATATATTATCTAAAATAAGATGAAAGAAAATAAAACCCTTCAACCTACTATAGTTGCGTTTACACGACACAAATAAAATGATCATTTTATAGGAAAAACTACTCAGCCCATTACGAGTACAACGAGAGCAAAGGAAAAGTGAATTAAACTGCAAACCTGGGAACAAAGATATTTAAAATCTTGACTAGTTTCTTTACAAAGCTCTCTTAAGGGTATTCGAAAGATGTTGAACATTTTCTATCATTATTATTTTTCTATTAAGCAGCGTTCATATTTTGTCTTTCACTGTTTGAAAGTACCTACGAGTTTTAGGGTCCCGTACCGAAAAGATAATAGTTATATTAAGCTACATTTGAACCATAATTGTGTAGTTTGTTAAACGTTTGAAAGAATAATTAAGTATCATGAACAGTATAGTTTCATCCGATTTATTCTACTAAAGAACAGTTTTTATTTTTTTTGCCTATTTTTTATTCAAGGGTATAGTCCCCAAGATACAAGCCCGTTCCTAGTTTAGGGCACACTGTGAATTCTCTTTAGTTTTAGTACCTACTTACATAATCACACTAATATTTACAAAAATATGAAAGTCCGACTAAAGTTTCGATCACATCCGAAAACCTTTGTGTGGTGTTCGGTGGTCACCGGATGTGATTGAAACTATAGCCGAAGTATTCGATTTAACTAAACGTACCGTATAAATAAAACAAAAGGTGTCAAAACCACGTCACTTTTCATGATAGTAGGATGTTTTTTACATTAAAATTATATTGTGAAATTTGCCACTATAACACATTTCTCTTGAAATTTTAAGAATATACCTGTTACGGATCAGAAATTATAGTTAATTACAGTTAAAGATAGATGGACAGAAAGCGTAGGCTTAGTAATCGGATCCTGTTCGAAACCTTTCCGGCCGAAATATTAAAACAATTATTGAATTTGAATTTACATCCATAAAACACTTTAACTAGCCATATTTCTCGAGTTAGATATTTAATGGCACTTTATTATGGCAACACTAATAAAGAAGAACAGCAACGCATAGATTAATAATAAATTAAACAAATGCTTTCAACAAAATCACCAGTTGTGAACGAAACGTGATAACTGTGTTAGTGGTAATGTTACAAGTTTATAAATTGACTGCCTTATAGCTCAGTCGGTAGAATGTCTGCCTTCAGAGCTGTAGGGCGTGGGTTCGATCCCCACCCAGGGCAAACATTTGTGTGACGAACATAAATGTTTGTTCTGTGTCTGGGTGTAGTATGTATTATAAGTATTTGTTTACAAAAAAAAAAGTATAATAAGTATTCTATCAGCTATCTAGTTTCCATATTACAAGCTTTGCTTAGTTTGGGGCTAGATGGCGCTGTGTCAAAATGTCCACCGATATATATATAATTATCTAGCTTAATGACTTAAGTGAAGAACGACAGAAAGACAGTTTGTTGCCTTGAATAAAGTATGAGGAGATGATATTCCCCAAAAAAATTTACTCGTATGAATTTTAGTATTCAATATTTATTTAATAATAGTAAGTATTAATTATTGGTAATAACTAATATTAAAACTGTAAGAAATTAAGATCAAAAACGAAGTTTACCCCAAAGTTGAATATTCCATTTGCATTTTTGTTGTTACAACATCATGTACGAAGTTATGCAGAAAGTGCAACGATAGTGAAACGAACTTTTGTTAGTTTACTATCAATTCTAACTACACTACTAGCACTGCTAACTGCTTAGGGCAGGCGAATGTCCCGCTCTCGTCACTCCGTTCCATACAATATATAATCTTATAGAGATGATAATTCATCGAAAATATTTTGAATTTAACTATTATAGGGCCCGATTTCGACTCTGAAGTCGTAAAAAAATCTGATCTTCCATATAAAAATGTATTTTCTCGTCAGCCTGAAGACTTCTACTGCTGGACAAAAGCCTTCCCTTTAATAGGGAGGGGTTGCCATAATCCCCACGCTTGGCAGGCGGCTTGGGGATCGCAGAATGTTCACGACCGTTAACGGAGAGGATGCTGCTGCCCGTCCTCCGATGGTTCTGGATGCAGTTTTAGGACATACCCAGTTCCCAAAATGTATTTTACCTTTGTTAAAATGATGGAATATAAAATAACTGATTATTTTTGTTTTTTCAGGGTTGGTTCTATTATAGTAAAACCTAGTTGACATCGATGAGTTTAATAACCTCTTTTAGAATAGCATTAAGTACCGCTCTACCTAACCCGGTATAAATAAGTGGACAGCGGCCAATATCTTGGATGCTGTTCAGCTTTCATGATTATGAAGGGTATACAATTAGCTAACCTGAACAAAGTTACTCTTTGACGTTTCATAAGTATGATTTATCAAATCTAATTTATATTCCAAAATTCATGTAATTCATTTGAAATCCTTTCTATACATCAGTGTATAAAATTTTAATAGAGCCAGCTCGCGTTTTTGTTCAGACAAAAACGCGAGCTGGCTCTATTAAAATTTTAGCCAGAGAGGATAAAAAACTTCATTCTATTTCAGTACCAAAAATCCCTAATTGATGGAAAAATCCAGGACCGCTCTCGACAATCCTCGCTTCGAAATGGCTAAAAGGAACAAAACATGATCCAATTTTACCTCATCGATTCTGGGAGATTCGGCTCGGTCTGGAATAAGTCCGGAACACCCAAACCTATTGAATATTGATCAATTGAATAAATTAGCCGCAACACCTGTTATACGGGAAATCTTCGTGTTACCCAAATTGGCAATTTACATTTGAAATTACTGATGGAAATCAACTAGGCTGTACGTTTTTTGGAACTATTTTGCGTTGAGTGTTGCGTGAATAAGAATAATAAGCTCTAGATTAGAAAATTTAATGTTTTTAGGGTTCCATACCGTTTAAGGATGCCTAACGGGAAGCCGTTTGTTTTGTTTATTTTTCAACCAACTTCAATAAAGGAGGATCTCAATTAGCCTGCATGTTATAATTTTTTTTTGTATGTATGTTACGCGATTACTCCGCCAATTAAGAACTGATTTTGATGATTATTTTTTTGTTTGGTAGGTAATATTTAAGAGGTGGTCCCATATAAATTATGAATCAAAATTACTAGAAAATATAAAGATGTCATCCAGATATTCGAAGTTGAAGTCGGTTGTATTTTTTTTAAAAGCTTATTATTTAAAGATAGAAAAGAGTCATGAAAATTTATATATGGACTAGAGGTCGCACGCGACTTCGTCCGCATACGGAAGAAATACGATTTTTAAATAATATAAAATAATAATATTTTTGCCAGGGTTGATCTAAAGTGGTGAAATTCGGGAGGAAAAAAGTAATCAATAAACCTAGCGTTATGGAAGATATTATTTTGGGAGCAGGGCGAATTTCTCTCTTATGTCGCAACCTGTAGTACCTAGTTCATATTTTTTTATTAAGCAAGATAACATTTTAAATTATGTTACGGAACCTTCGTTGCGCGAATCGAACTAATACTTGACTCTTTTTAAGTCTTATAAATAGGTTTCCTCACCCAAATGTTAAACGACGATGTGGTATGCAATAAATCACGCTTGCTAAGAAAAAACCGAGTAGAGAATAATCTAGATTGCAAAAAATACACAAAAAAAAAATTTTTCATTCCCGATATTATACAACAACGTATTTGTTGTTCAATCTTTTACACAAATAAATGTGTAACGCACACACATGTTTTCGGAACCTCCAACACTGTTTCCAAGTAATTTTGTAACTCGGCTTGTAATTTTCAAGTTACGAGGCCCTGTTTGCCGGGAAATAAACCACATGGTATATTAATTACATTTAGTTGACATATTAGACGAGAGTGCTCTTGGGACGATTCCTCAAATGAATGTGGAGAGGATTTAGAGAGGTGAGAGGGAGGGGTGATAATGCGTCCTTTTGTAATGAAGAAAGTGTTTGTCATAACTTTCGGTCCAAAGTGTTGTCTATGAAGAGAAGTTTCACAGTAGGTCACAACTTTGAATATGCTTATTATACTTGTATTAAGATTAATATTTGGGCGCAAATGTCGTGTTTTCGTAGATTGATACTAGACTTAAAATAAGCAGGGGCGAAAGAGGGAGGAAACTTATGCCTTACGAAATGAGCTGCCACTGCTGATGGTAATGAAGTTTCGTTTTGTACAACACGGGCTTTTTCGCAGGAGTTATTTTTATAGAATGGCCCTCTGTTCATTTAGTAAAAGTAATATAACATAGAGTAATCGTTGGCAGAATAAATAAAAATAAAACATAATAATAATATAATCGAAAATGAATAATTTGGTACATTTATTAATGTGAGTGCTACTGCTATAAATTTAATGATATGATATGATACTTGGTGAAAAAATTATTATTGTTATTATTATTGGCAGATACCTCTAAAAACTTCTTAGGAGACGGTTTTGTATAACTTATCAGACAAATTTTGTTCTACGATGTTTAGAAGTCAGCTGCTATACTCGTACTTACACTTAGCGGTTACAATAATACACTTTAAAAAATAATACAACCGACTTCAACTTCGAATACTTGGATGACATCTTCACATATTCTGACATTGACATTTTCTAGTAATTTTTATTTAAAAACCAAACTGCTGAACTGATTTCGATAAAATGTATATGGGACCAGCTCTGAAGTATTACCTACCAAACAAAAAAAAAACAATCATTAAAATCTGTTCATAATCGGCGGAGTAATCGCGTAACATACATACAAAAAAACTTACAGTCGAATTGAGAACTTCCTTTTTTGAAGTCGGCTGAAGAATAAAACAAATTCATATATGTGTTTCTAAAAATGTAAAAAAATCAAGCGTGAACAATCTACGCGTTCTATGGAAGTGTTAATTGTTCAACTAGGCTAATATTTGCGATATGCCGTTATAACAACAAATAATAGGAAACTAGTCAAAAGCTAGTCATCGCACTAAGCACAGAACCAGAAAAGAAATAATATGAGCAAGCTTCATGTAAAGATTGATTTGTGTGATAGTACGGAACCATAGGTGCTTGAGTTCCACTCGCAATTGATTGAATATATTATTATTTAACAAAATTATCTAATATGAAAAAAAATCGGTCATATCTTCTATTTTCAACCGACTTCAAAAAAGAAGGTTCTCAATTCGACTGTATGTTTTTTTTGTATGTATGTTACGCGATTACTCCGCCAATTATGAACTGAATTTGATGATTCTTTTTTTGTTGGGTATGTAATATAGTAGTTTGGTTTTTAAATCAACATTACTAGAAAATATGAAGGTGTCATGCAGGTATTCGAAGTTGAAGTTGGTTGGTTTTTTTTTAAACGTATACTTAATTTTCTTAATAAAATAAAAATAATCATAAATTACAAAGCATTGCACGTTTTCAAATCAGTCGTTTCAAATCAACTCGAATGCCTGCGCAAATTGAAACAATTCAAATCTTCGCATTTACACATTCAATTGACTCCTATTTATCAATCATTCAATCAGCTCCCGTCTCGGATTCGTTCAATATTCCAAGATTGCTTTCAGGTGAAACAAATACCCATATCAAGTATCGGGTCTTTGGAATTGAAAATCACAAGTTATGTTTCCATCGAACAATACGTTCGAGAGAAACGAAAATCATGTTTTGAAAATAAACAGTACAATTTTATTGAGAGATTGCGTCTCTTACAACTTACAACAGTTCACTGAGAGGTCAATTTTCAACCGACTTCAAAAAAGGAGGTTCTCAATTCGATAGTATGTTTTTTTTTGTATGAATGCTACGCGATTACTTCGCCAATTATGAACTGATTTTGATGTTTTTTTTTTTTGGTTGGTAATACTTTAGCGGTGGTCTCATATAAATTTAATAGAAATCGATTCAGTAGTTTCGTTTTTAAATAAAAATAACTAGAAAATATGAAGATGTCATATATTCGAAGTTGAAGTCGGTTGTATTTTTTTTTAAAGCGAATTATCTTATATCTATTTACAAAATAGCGTTATTTGGGGGAGGTATGTAAAAAGTCCTGTAATTTTTTAAGTAGTGTTGCTTAATTAATACTTAAGCGGTAAGAGGCAATTGTGTGATCTAAACATTCATCACACATTATCATTATTATTGTCTTGTTCCGTGGAAATAAAACTTATTTACGATATCTACGAATCACTAATTTCTAAAACAACAAAATTTACCTTCTTTACTATTTGAAAAAAAAAACAACCGAATTGAGAACGTCCTCTTTTTTCGAAGTCAGGTAAAAAGGCTATTTTTTTAGCCCAGTTTCAAATAATATTGTAAAAATAATAATTGTTTTAGTGATTTTAATTTAGAGCGATGCTAGAATTAGCACAAATGCCAAACAAGAATTTGAATTGAATACCATTAAAAATTATTTTCTACAATGTGTAACAAAAAGGTCCAACAATACTGAAGGGTATGTATGTACTCGTCATTATGAACAACTTTTACTATGGGCACAACCATGCAATCACGAAAAAACAGCTGTTCCATACGTTTTGTTCAAGGCCAATGAACTTTTAGTATGGAACAGTTGTTTTTCTCGCGATTTCAATGTTGGCCCCATTGTAATTGTTGTTCATAATGCATGAGTATATACATACCCTTTAGTATATTATTGAACCTTTTTGTTACACATAGTTTATAACCATCTAAATCTTCGTTACGATACATCTTCTTGCGCGGGTGTGAAACGATGGAACTAAAATTTAACACGGCTAAGATTTCACGGAGTGTAATGGTGGCTCCCTCATCAAATTAATAATAAAATTGCATTTCATAGGTAAGCACAATAACTAGAAAGCTAGTTACTGAGCCTGCAGGATATTTTGCTCTAAAAAGGGCTATCGATTTTAAGTGATGAGACATTTTATACATAAGTTTTGGCCCCAAATTCGTTCCATAAATGTTCGTCCTGAGTGGGAATCGAACCCACCAAGCTCTCCATCTCTGGCAGAGAAGTACCAACTAAACAAGGCTTTCAATCTATCCGAACTGGAAATTCAACGTAAGAACTAGCCCAGTCATATTTCACGGTTCAATAAAGCCCACCCACATCAAATAAAAAGCTACAACCGCCAGCCAAACACTTACAAATTCGCACTCAACCCGGGATCTATTATCATACCATCTGTGGATAACGCGGTGCCATTGTAATTCAAGTGGTAGTAAAACCACACATTATATAATGTACAGAGATACAGCTACATAACTCAACGCACGCACAAACTGCCTATCAAGTCAAGTTACCTACATAAGTTGCGTCTGTTTACGAGCTGTTGCGAGCTTTACGCGCTGCAGAGCTCAAATCTAATACTATAAGAATATCTGTCCTGACTCAACGACTGACTGACTGATTGATTGACTGACAGACAACGCCTAAACCACTGGTCGGACAGACTTGAAATTTGGAGGTTGTATTCATCTTGATACGTAGGGGTGTACTAACCAAAGATTATTCAAAATTCGACCCCTTAGAGGGGGAAAAAGGCGGGTAAATTTTGTATAAAAGTCCTTTGTTTTTGAGCTTTTAATCATGAAAATTTGTATTTGGATAGTTCATCTAAAATAAAAAATGCTGTTTTCAATATATTTTCCACAGGAATGATTTAAAGGGGTGGAATGGGGGGTGGAATGTTGTATGGAAAGGGGGTTTGGTGTGGGGGGACTGGAGGGGGTGATTGAAAGTGGCGAATATGGGGAGGAAAAAAAATATAATTAACCCAGCGGAAGATACGAGTATTTGGGAGCGGGGCGAATGTCTTTGGTACGCAGACGAAGTCTCAGGCGACCTCTAGTGTATCCATAAAAATTCACTGCATTGAAATACGAATGGCTTTTAATGTTTGAAGAAAACAGAAGCCGAAAAAATAACATGCCACGTGGCCAAGGCCCTATTAGCTAAAACTTTACAAGGGTACTTTAAACGGTACTGAATGCTTTTTCTACATAACGTTGTACTACTTCTTAGTGTGTTTTTGGGCAGTCGATAAAAATATTCAGATGTCTTCATATAAAGCATTTTAACAGATGCTTTATTTTATTCTGTTTGGGTAAACGAGTGCGTTATGCGTGTTTGTTCTTACTTCAATCAGTTAGCTTCCTTTTAAGGACATATTCAGTAGATCGAAACTAACAACTTTTACTACGGGACGAACACTGATATTGCAAAAAAAACAGCTGTTTCATATACATTTTGCCCAAAGTCAATAAATTTATTGTATGGAACAGCTGATATTTTTTTCGCAATCTTTGGTCCCATAGTAAAATTTGTTGGTTTAGATGTACAGAATATATTAAAAGGATGCTAACACATTCGAACAAACCCTGTATACTTAAAAATACTTTAAAAAACAACAACCGACTTAAATTTTGACTACCTGGATGACATCTTTATATTTCCAGTTATTTTGATTGAAAAACCTAACTACTGAATGGATTTCGTTAAAATTCATAGGGGACCAGTTCAGAAGTATCGCCTACCAAACAAAAAAAACATCAATTATTTCATGATTGGCGGAGTAATCGCGTAAAACACATGCAAAAAAAACACAGTTGAATTGAGAACGTCATTTTTGAAATCGGTTGACAAAGAAACTTCTTCAATAAGTTCTCGTACAAGACATGAGATATGATATGCAAGCTGATCCTCATGCAAATTGATGACCTTGTAATACAGTACAAACGTTGTTAGGAGCTGTTTCTGTATACATTGTCTATTCACTGGTAATACTGGCGTGAATACCTTGTGCTAATGCCGCTTCGGTTATTCCAATGGTCGTGAATTGAGCCGGGTTTTATGGTCCTACTGATCCCCAATATGGCCACTGGATTGGATTGTTTACGGCCTTGTAATTATTTAATGATTTGAACGACTTCAAAAGAAGTTCAAGAGAGTATAAATTGTATGGATGGGTAGGTTTTATGAGAATCCGACTGGGCCGTTGAAAACTGTCATGAAATCGGGAGGGTTCTCGATTGTTGATGAGTTTATTGTGATTTTTTCTTTTTAATCTGTGAGCTAATTATAAATATTTTTAGGGTGTTGTTGAGACTTTCCTGTTTTTGCAGTACCTCCGAAATGTTCGGACTAAACCGAACGCATGGCTTTTATGTCATCTTTAGGAGAAAGGTAGCGTCACCGATGAGGAGGGTGCAACAGAAGTCGCAACAGCATCCTGAAAGTAGTGGCTGACGACCACCAAGCGCCGACACTGCGGCATTTTCTACTTTTGCAGACCTACGTAACTTAATCGTTTAGGTTAAGTTATTTTTTTACTAATTAAATTGGACTTTTAATTGTCTGAATTTTAAAAATATAAATTTGAATTTGAATTTGAAAATCAGCTCCTTACTACTTATACAAGAAGTTGATTGCACTTTGTCAAAATTTATGACTCAGCTGATATTTTTCTCGGGATTTCGGGTGAATGATTAGTGATTCTTATCGATGAGCACAATGACCCATTACAGTAAGACATCTAATTAAAAGTAAATAGTGTCACTCGGGTTGCTGTAAGGATTCTAACGATATCCCATACATCCAAAACTATTATGTGGAATAAAGAAACACACAATTTTTTACACATACATTCATACATAGATATATACATGAACCTATATATCATATCATATATATCAGGGGCCGTACCGTGAACTGCTTATAGCGGGACCGAATACGCTCAGCTGCCGACGCTGCGCGACTGTGAATTTTATCGCCTCGCAATAAGGTTCGCGGTCGCGCAGTGTCGGCAGCTGAACCTATTCGGGCCCGCTATAAGCAGTTCACGGTACGGCCCCATGTATATCATTACTCTCTTTTTTGAGCAGTGGTGTAGGTATATTGATTTACTTTCATTCAGATAGAGTTCATTATTTGTTAATTAATTTCCCATACTGAGCAATTTTACACCGAGAGATAGAAGCTTATTTCCATGTTTAGGTATATAATAATTAAAGTAATGTTAAAAGGTTACAATTTTTTTATTTATAAGGCTTATAAATAAATAAAAATCTAGATAATAATGTTAACCGTAACCTATTAACATTATTACTTTAACTCACTACAAAAACTCGGGGTATTTCCGATTGAGCATCAATTTTTTGAGCACCCATGTAATGAGCACCTAGCATATTCCCAAAACAGCACCAATCAACATTTATTTTGGCTTAGTGCTATTACGGAAACAAAAAATAAATCTGATTTTATTCCAGCGGCAGAGGAATTACTGCGATAGTCAACCCCCTTGTTCATTGGATAACAGATCAATCTATATTAACCTTGTGACATGTATTGGAATGTATTGGAAGAACTTTTAATTGAAACCGATGGTAAGTAAAATAGCGTTTCTACGTTTACTGCCTTTTCTTCTTTCTGATCCATTAAGGGACAATTTGATTTTCTCTCGTTTTTGTATTAGCTAAGTGGTACAGTAGCATTCGTAACAAGCTTTGACCAGGTCGTGTTTCAGATTGCATAACATTTACACGAGTACCTGAACCGTCTCATGGTTAAAATTACAGATGTCTTCTCGAAATAATTCAATCTAAATTTCATACATACGAAGAACAAACTAGTGACCAAAGCGTCGTTGCTTATCAATTTTTTTACCGACTTCAAAAAATTTGGAGGTTCTATGTTCGACTGAATGTATGTATGTATTTTGTTTTTTTTTTTAGTTCACCTATTTCTCCGTTTATTGTGGACTGACTTCGAAAACTGTTTTTTTATTTGAATGGGTATACGCTCGAGGTGGTCCATTATTAATTTAATTATTTGTAGTCGGTTGTTATTTTTTTAAAGGTACTTGCTGTAGGCCAGATTTATTAACATAGTTGCCCCACATCATCATAATCAGCTTATCATAGTTTACTGCTGGACATAGGCCTCTCACAAGGCCTCATCAGCCTGACCTTCGTATATTGTCACTCCCTGTATCTGATCATTAAAAGTTAATCCATATAAAAATATTAACTACGTTTTTCATAATTCATCATCATCATTAGCCTGGACACGTCCACTGCTGAACGAAGGCCTTCCCCTTAGACCGCCACACTGTACAACGACCTACCATTTGCATCCACCGGTTGCCCGCGACTTTCATATAAGTTAAGTTATTTAAGTTAGTTATCTGTAACAAAAGTATCGGATTGGTCTAGGACTGTTATGATACAATTTTTGCTTTGTAATAAATAAATAATAATAAATATATATATATTTAATGACTTCTGCTGTTGGTCTGATGGTGGATTCTACAGCGTCATCGGACTTTAGGTAAGCGCAAATGCCGCTAGTGATTTTCATAATGTCGTCGGTCCACCTAGTGGGAGGCCTTCATACGCTGTGTCTTCCGGTACGTGGCCGCCACTCAAGAACCTCTCTTCCCCATCGGTTATCAGTTCTTCGAGCGATGTGACCTGCCCATTGCCACTTCAACTTGGAAATCCTGCGAGATATGTCGGTGATAACAATATTTTGGTAATAGGAGGAAAATCAGAACTTATAGGGGCTAAACGACGGTATAGTTATAACCGGTTGCCCGCGTCTTTCACAATGTCGTTGCCAATCAATGAACAATCAACCTATGATCTACTATTTTCGTCTTTAATTATGCCTCTCCTGTGACCCGCTACTCTTCCCAATCTAGGTCAAAGCGGCTAGTCATATCTGTCGCATAAAAGATGACTGTTGAGGTAAGCTTATTGTTGAGTAGAAAAGCGTAAGTACCTACCTATCTGTTTAAAACACACAACTATAGATAGAACAAGATTTCCGATGAAATCGAAACGCTTCCAAAACAAAATGAATCCTCGTAATTTTTCGGAAGTATTTTCGTTCCTTTTCCTATAAACGACCTTATCTGAAATGCCTTTGAGTTTCGATGTCTTGGCCGTCCGTTTAAGATCCTTTTCAGGGACGATAATATTTAGTATTGAAAGGAAAACTGCGTTTGTTGAGAGGTTCAATGGCCTAAATCGGAAACGTTCGAGAATTTTCTTGTATTTTCTCGTTTTTTTTGGTAAGTAGTTCAACTACCTAGTTGAACTATGAGAAACTACGCGGTTAAAAAAAACTGCTTTACTAAGTATTGGTAAGTTTATATACATCAATAAGGTCTTACTTATTATTTTAGGCCTAGTACACCTTTCCCTACCAAGGTACCCCTAACGATTGGGATTTTATAGGTATAGACAGTAGTTTACTCGTATTTTCTACAAAAAACAGCACACAAACAAAGGAAATTAGGAAAAACAAGAAATTGTAATTTTTCGTCTTTTGCCGCAAAGCGGTCCCCACTCAGCATGGTGCCGGTTGGTTACAACCGGCGCTGATCTATAGTATTATCGTATTTATCGTACTACTGACATCATTTATTCCGACTTCCTTCTAGTGCAACGACTATAAATCCTGTTGACTTCTCGTCCAACTTCCCCTCATACGAAAACTTGTAGTTTAAAAACCACTGCTAGCCACTGCTACTACGTAAGAATCTCATTGTTTCATAATTCAGATTGCGTCATCCCAGTGATTGGCCAATCACAAACATAGAACGTTACCTCCCGTCCTCCCCCCACCCTGCTCGCGTTGTGTTTGTATGAGAAATTATGTTCACGAGCCATCAACAGGCTTTATGATCTGTGTTCTAATGGGGGCAAAAACAAATAAACAAAAAAAAAAACAAAAAAAAAACACTGTTTTAAACTATCACGGTCGTTTACTAAAGTTCTATAAGTTATAAGTAGGTATAAGTTCTAGTTCTTCTGTTTTTTTTTTTTTTTAATTGTCATAAAAAAAAAAGAAAATATTAAAACTACTGTTCTACTGCTATTTTTAATTACTGAGGTGTACTTTTTTAATAATAATTTTAAAAAAAGGTGATTGTTTGCCGAAAATAAATTGTTAAATTACAGTAAACAGCGTAAGCAATGTTTAGTCTAACAATGTCTCTGACTTGTGTCGGAGAAAATATAGACGGAACAACAAAAATAAATAAAAAAATGGGGGCCAGTGTACATTCTAAAAATGTATTAAACTGGTTATTGATCAAATATATATTTTTTTGGTTTTTCTGATGGCCTATGGAATTAATTTCATTATATATTTACATGAAGTGATTCCACACTTTAGGTAGGTACCTTTATTTTAAATATATTAGTATTATTATTTGAACATATTTTATTTTTATTTCATTGTGCAAACAAAAAAGCAGGTAATAGGCAGCAAATTAATGAAGATGCACTCAAGCGAATCAAATCAATTCAAATTTTCCAAATTATTCCGTGGACGTTAAATGGAAAAGTAAGAAAATAATAATGATTTCCGAAGGAATCAGTGAATAGAAATTATTGGGGCGTAGCGACGGAATCCTAATAAAACATTAATAAGAAGCAGAGGACGCGACGGTATTTTTACGTCGCCTAATTTTCCGTTATAGCAAAACAGAATTGTAGTTGAACATAAAGAAAAACTAATAAAACTTGCCACAATATGTTGTTGCTAAGCTTAACTCTTCTGCCTTGTTTTATTTTATTTCAACCACTCAAAAATGTACAGTTCTTAGACCAAAACATTTTTAGGTAAATTAACTTGTAAATTTAATATAGTAGGTTCAGGACTAGAAAACAATTTTCAAATTATACTGCCAAAATAGCAAATAAAATTTTGAAGCAGTACATTCTTATTTGAATAAAAAATATCAACGTCAGGTTGGTGAGCAATTAGCTCGACTACCAGTGTGAGTGCGCGGTGCGTGGGCGCCGTGCGTTGTGCGTTGTTAGCAGCATGTCTACCTTCAGAGCTGACGGGTGTGGGTTCGATCCCCAGCAAACATTTATGTGATAAACAGAGATGTTTCTTCTGTGTCTGGGTGTAGTATGTATTATAATTATGTATTTACAAAAAAGGATATACGTATTGTAAGCTACCTAGTCTCCATAGTACAAGCTTTGTTTAGTTTGGGGCTAGATGGCTAGATGGTGTGAAAAATGTCCTCCTATATTTATTTGTTTTTATTTAACCAGCCAGTTAAATAAGGCAACGGCAACGGCTAAGGCCGGGCGCATACGACGAGAAAAACCGATAGAAAAACCGTCCGGTTTCGCCTGAAGGCGCTCCGTGCATGCATTTTGTACTAGGGTCGTGCTAGGTTTGTGCTGTCCGCACACTGAAGAGAGTAGGGCCTTCGCTTTTCTGTGGTCCCGCACACCGTAAGAAATTTCTCGAGACGCCCGTGTCGCTCGCACCAGTTAATTGTGCACAGTGTGTTTCGGTCGGTCCGGCGCCTGTCGGGTGCCGTGCCGAATCAATGTGCGACCACTCTAAAGCTCCATCTAAAGGTATATAGTTATGATGAGTTTTGGTGGGTACGCGAAATATTTAAATTCGGCGTAATTCTTGGTGTGAGCAATCAAGAGTTAATCAAATCTAATCTAGTTAATCTATCAATCAATCAATGTTATGGTGAAATATGGTATTTTTATGTTGTTTCCAAAACTCCGAAGAAGCTTCTAGAAAAGTTGCCACAGCTTTACTAGGGCATGATTGGACTTGAACTTGAGTGATTGGACTTTAACTTGACTTACTGTGCAGCGACGGTGATAATGGAATGGAAGGGCCCAGCGCTTGCAAATCGATCAAAATTAACAAGATAACACAATCAAGCATACCTAGCTAAAAGTATGCATATTACATTTGCCGGAAAATAAAGATAGCGAATCTAATTACTGCATGACAAAAAGAGAACACATGTAAATGTATTAGAAGTTTGTATTGTCGTATCGTACGGCTCGCATGTCGCAAAGGCAGAGTATGACTGAAGCGAGTGGAGAGCCGGCGCTTAACATATAGTCTTCAAAATCGGTGCGCTTATTTCTCGTCCATTCATCTTATCATTGTCGCTGGTACTGTGTATGACTTTGACTGTACCTTAGACTAATCAGATTGAGATTCGTCAAAAAAATATTTTACAACACTCGAAACTATTTTACTCGAAAAATGCATTTACGAAGCCTGCGTTCGAAAGTTGAACATTACGCACCATACAACGGAGCGTGCGGTAAAATACGTACTCTCAGCTAAGTACCTATTTTACCGCACGCTCCCGTCTATAGCGCCGTGCGTAAACTTTACGGTATTATTTTTTATTTCCATAATAATAATTTAAGAACTCCACCACAGAGTTTCACATTACCAGAATAAATAAGCTGTATGATCAAACCTCTTTGAAAGCGCTTTTGCTCAATACGTTTGTCTTACTTTAATACTAAACAGAAAATGTGGCGAAAGAAATTCTCACCACTAATTTCATTTTTTTCTAATTTTCACCACGCGCACGTAGTGGCATTTGTTAATTCCCGCCATGTCATCTTTCCTCCTAGGAGGATTATGGCCTCACACTTTGTGCATTTGCCAGTGTCAAGTATGTATATGTATCAAGTGTTGGATAATTTTCAAGTCGAATGCGTCTAAGTCACAGTCAAAGTGATGTCACACTTAGTAAGTCACAGTCAAGTCCAGTTATGCTCTAGTAAAGACGTGGCAACTTTACTACAAACTTCTTCGGAGTTTTGGAAACAACACGAAAAGACACTCTATATTAGAAACGTTTTAACGAAGACGAACTTTAGAACGAAATTTTGTTTTCTTCTTTCCCCCTAGAAGGATTATGGCATCGCACTTTGAGCATTTGCCAGTGTCAAGTATTTAGTTGCGACTTTCCGTCCGATATAACAAAAACAAAATAATAAAGTTTGCCTCATTATCTGTTGTAAGTACTTATGTTATCTGTTTTCTCGCAAATGTGTTGTAAAACGTTGTATGGCACTCGTGCGGTATTGGTTTTTACAAACGAGTAGACGAATGTAAGCCTGAGACGAAGTCTAGGTCTTACCATAGTCACGAGTTTTTACTTTAACTTATCGCACTATTATCATAAATAACAATAACACTAATAACACTAGCAAATGCACAAAATGCCTCAAATCCTCTAAGGAGGATATCACAAAAATGCCAAATTTATTGTTTGATACAAGTAGGAATGGGAATTTGTAGCAGTCTACCACATCATCATCATTAGCCCGGAAACGTCCACTGCTGAACGAAGGCCTCCCCCTTAGACCGCCACACTGTACGACAACCTGCCATTTGCATCCACCGGTTGCCCGCGACTTTTACTGTCGTCGGTCCACCTAGTGGGAGGCCGCGCCTACGCTGCGTCTTCCGGTTTGCGGTCTACCACATGCGTATGAGATATGTACTAAGCCTGTCAATTTTCTTTTTGGAATTTCTGGCTTAAAATAATACAAAACGTTATTTCCAAATTCAAAATTCAGTGTTTTTTATCGGCTATTGCACGGTGTGTTCTAAAGAAAACCCCTTTGTCTCGTAAAAGCTGGTAAAAAGGTGCTATTCCAGCAACGCTCGGATACTTCCCACTTCGGCGCGTAATCTCTGTGCGAGTTGTGAATCCTTCACGACGATGGGGGACGCAGTGCAACTACATGAGTAGGATACAATTACATAAAGAGCTTTATTTTATTTTATTTTATTTTCAATATCTTAGTTCAACAATCTTAAGATAGTGCCTTAAGTATACCTAAAAAAAAAATGCTCGGGATGATTTAAAGTGGTGAATTTTGGGAGCAGGCCGAATTACTTCCGTACGCGGACGAAGTTGCGGGCGAACTCTAGTTAATAATATACCTACTAGTGGTTCGTAGCAAACTGAGACCTCGCGACTACCATAAATATCTTCCAAGCCCCTTGACTAATTAAGCTCACGTGAGATATTTGGAATCTAATGCAGATACTTCTGTAGCTTAATTGGCAATGCAGTTGGGACGGAAACCCATGGAGACTGTTCGTATGCAGATTCGAGTCCTGCCGAAGGTCATAAGTTTTCTTCCTGGTTTAAAAACACAGTGAGACTTATGTTTTGATTGCTACTGTAAATATGTCTTACTTCTGATTTTTCTCTACGGCCGGAGGTTATTAAACCGGAGTGGATCAACCGAAAAAGGTTAGGCAACAATAAAAAACGTAAAGGAGGTAAGGATCCTGCGGCGAGGCTTTGTTTCGCGTCCATTGTTCTGCGCCGCGCCCTTTACATGGTGATGCAAAAATACCGTCCAGTGAAAAATCTATTCACAAAATTTTCTCGAGTCGTACAAATGTTAACTGACGTTAACTTACATACTGACGGTTACTTCTTAAGTTAAGTAATGTCATTTAACTTCTGCGCTTATTAACTAATAACAAATTGTTACAGTCAAAACATTACATTTTAGAAACACATTTTTCCTGACTGTACTGTACTTCTGCGCGATAATAATAATGACATGCGCTATACTAAATAACGTAAGTTATCTTTAGTTTTTGATATGAGATTTGTTATGTATACTTAAATCTATAGTTTTTGATTTATTTTTGAAGTGATTACCCAACGATCTTATTTTTTTTTTTTTTTTTCTTAGTTTTTGCATCGCACGTTGTGCATTCTGCCAGTGTCAAGCTTATGAATTTTCACATTTATTTGTTATCAACAAGTCAAATAAGTCATAAAATCACAGTAAGTCACACGAAATTAGTCATAGTCGAGTCCAAGTCATACCCTAGTAAAGTTGTGGCGACTACTATGAGCTTCTATGGAGTTTTGAAAACAACACGAAAAGACATGTTTCACCACATTATATCACTTGCCCACACGCGTGCATGTAATTCAACACTCAATGAATAAAACACCACCATTTTTAATCATTAATTCGTGAAAAAACACAAGTTTAAGAAAATAATAAAATGCAACGACATGATTTTTCCGTGTTCCCGGCAAAAGACCCAACGATCTTATGTGTTGGCATTATCCAACACTTTTTAATTCGCTACGTCAACACCAACTCTGCAACATAAACTCAATTAAATAAACAGAAAACGATAGATAGAGAGAAAAAAGAGAGAGAGAGAGGCCAAAAAAAATATTTAAATAAAAAAGTTTTTTTTTTTTTTTTTTTTTTTAAATACGTATCACACGTTTAATGAATTTAGTGACATTTACATGAACACATTTAAACAATTTCGCACAGCTTTATGATATCTATACTGAACCTTTAACCCGTTGATACCAAGAAACAACCCTAAAGCCGCTGAAAATTGAATTTCTTAATTGCCTATCCGCAACAGAGAAAATACTTGAAACAACTTCCTTCTCTTCCGGTCAGCGGTGGCTGCGGAAATTTCATTAATTTTTTTTTGGTAAAGCGGCGCGGTTTCGCAAAGTTTTTTAATCTCAATCGAGGGCGTCTGATGTGAGACTCCTTGTTGAGGTATGTCGGAACTTTTTGATGTATAAATCGAGTTTTTTTGGAAGCGGTTTTTATTACAGCTCTAAGCACAGAATAGCGAAGGCCCTACTTTTACTTCTCTCTTCAGTGGCTCTAAGGGTGTTACTAAAATATTTGTTTGAGGGCCTATGTTAAAAAAAGTGCTTTGTCGATTATATTTATTTATTATTTTATTTTATTATATTCGGAAAACGTACAGTGTTATTTAAGCTATAGTTATAACAAGTATTATTACTAGACACCATTTACGTCATAACTACGTCATAATTTACGTTTTATCTTATTAAGTATATGCATTACGGTTTTACATATAGAGGTCTAGAGGTCTACTAGAGGTCCCCCGCGGCTTCGTCCGCGTGCGGAAGAAATACGGACCGCTCCCAAATTTCTCCACTTTAAATCATTCCGAGCAAACTCTACCAACTCTACCGACTCTACCAACTCCCCCCCCCCCCCCCCCCCCCCACTTCCCTTCCTTTGAATGAACTACCCAAATATCAATTTTTATCACTATAACGTAACCTAGCCTAACCAAATCCCCCCTCCACTTCCCCCCTTTGAATTAACTACCCATATACACATTTTCATCACTATAACTTCAAAAACAAAGAACTTTCCATACAACATTCCACCCCCCCTTTAAATCGTCCCTGTCGAAAAAATTTCGAAAACAGCATTTTTTATTATGAATGAACTATCCAAATCCAAATTTCCGTGACTAAAAGTCCAAAAACAAAGGACTTTAATACAAACTTCCCCCTCCTTTTTCCCCCTCTTGGGGGTCGAATTTCGAAAAATGCTTTCTTAGTACACCTCTCGAGACAAATACACCCTCCAAATTTCAAGTCTGTACGACCAGCGGTTTGGGCTGTGCGTTGTCTGTCAGTCAGTCAGTCAGTCAGTCAGTCAGTCAGTCAGTCAGTCAGTCAGTCAGTCAGTCAGGACAGAGGCTTTTATTATATTAGATAGACTTTACGATTTAGTAACCATTAATAGGAAAATCTGATCGAATTTTTATCGACTGAAAAAACTTCGTCTTACACACTTTTTCTTTGTAACCCTGATGCATATTTAAGCAATTATCACTCTGTAAATACAAAAATGTGAATGATTTCGTGATTTTGTTGCGAGCGCAGGGCAGTGCGAGATATCGAATCTGGTGAGAGATTCTCCATACCAACGTATTCCCCTATTTTCTTCCTATACATTTGGATAATGCCTCTAGAGCATTCATTTTTTTTAAGAAATTCTAGAGCGCGTTGCGTTTACGCCATAATTAGCTTTTTTAATAGTCTCGTCGTCAGCCATAAGACGTCCACTGCTGGACGAAGGCCTCCCCTTAATAAAGGGGTGTTGCCCTAATCCCCACGCTTGGCAGGCGAATTGGGGATCACAGAATGCTCACCACTGTTAACCAAGAGGACGCTGCTGCCCGTCCTCTGGTGGGTCTGGTTGCAGTTTAAGGACATACCCAGGTCCATAGGTCTACTAGACTATACCAGAAACACACGACTGAGGTCTACCCGAAGAGCGATTGGATCATAATCATTATATCAGCGGGTTGGTGACATAATAATTATGCAGTTTTTATCACGATGTTTTTCTTTACCGAAAAGCCAGGAGGTATGAAAATCCGTACATAAACTACAAAGAGCTCATTAGTACGGGCCCGAGATTTGAACTAGCAAGTTCATGATTTTAAGTCGAGCGGTCTCCCAACTAGTATACCATGGATTAATTAAAAACAGTAGAAATATATCAAAGCTGGGAAATTTATTGACGTCGCATTTCCTATGTTTTCTGAGATAGTTTAACATCCTTGTCCGTAGAGATTCCTATAACTAAGCTATTCACCCCACACGAGTGGATGAAAATTTCGATTATGCGTGAAGTCTAGATTTCCCTCGCGACCTCCCTTGTAAGATGCGCAGATTAGTTTTAATGGGATTATTTATATTCGTGTACAGACTGTGACGTAGTACACTTTTTGACCAAGTTTTTTTTGGTCTTGCTTGGTGTTTTACCTCAACGCGCTTGTGTGACGATGTGGTCGTAGATGGTAAACACATCTAGTCTGAAATGGGAACTGGCCCTCAAGGGAAGCTATTGGAAGGCACTGTTTGCTTCTTGGCGGCAGATTTATAACTTAGTTGGGTAGCTTGCCAGTTGAGTTCCACAAAGTATTACCACCACGTTTCCTTGCAATGTTTTCTAACACCAGTGGCACTGAAAAAACTGCTTGTAAATAGAAATGTACACTGAAAAAACTATTTATCTATGTAAGTACCTACTTCGTTACAAAACAGTGAAACATTATACTGCAATAAATAAAATTTTAAATTTAAAACCATGCAACTTAATTACGATTTTTTTTATTGGTTAGGAAATAAAGCTTTGTTATCAAATTAATCACTGTGTAGTCGATGACAAACTTTTAAGCCCACATACCCAATTATAGTCATAAACGTGAAGTATCTTTGAAATAGACAGTCCGACTTTTGTCAATCCTTTGCCTCAAATTTGTAAAATGATGCATATAGGCAAACGATGCATTAACTATTCCGAAGATATCTCAAGTTTATTAATAGAAATGTCAGTCTTAATGTCAATTTTCTACGTACATTTCATTTCTTTATTCAATTGTATATTTCCCGTCATAATACAGCTTTAAACCATTAACTGGCGAGAAAATGCACTTACCCATTCCCAGGCTACTTAAAATATACAATTCACACCCGGAAGATAAAGTTCCAAAATAAAAATCGTACAAAGTGCACGAATGTTCTTACCCGCGTCGAAGATAAATGGTGTAATTCCCTTTATCGCCGTGAAAAAAGTCACAAAGATAACAAAGAAAAAAGATTTTTAAAAGACTATAATTCACAGACTCCAGGAAAAACCCTTCTCCTTGCTAAGCTATGGAATAAATTGTGTAGATGAGACGCTTCTTCGCTTTCCTGGATGACGAATGGCTATGTTGTTTGAGAATGCAATTGGGATGCGAATGCTGTGATTTCTTTAGTTGAATTATGTTCAAAGAAATATTATACTTGCTTTGGTAACTAACCAGTCGTAGTTGAGGGCATCTATATTCAATACAGGGCTACGCAGAACTATAGGAATAAACGGAAAGGAGATCGTCGGGCTTACTATTGCGAAAAAACGGATCAATCTCAGTAGATACAGGAGCCAGATCCACGATGGATCTACTGAGATTGTATTCTCTCATTGGATCTGTTTTCAAAGATCTGACAGAAAATGTATCTAATGAGATTTTTTTTGTTCCCAATAGATCCATTTTTATGTTCTTGTAAATTACGATGGATTTAGTGAAATTTATGTTTCTCCAATAAGATTCAGTTTTGAAATCTGTAGATCTAGTGCTTTCTTTCTTATTTAGATCCGTTTTACAGATCCACGATAGATCTAATGAGTTTTTTTTCCTGAGTAGATCCATTCATAAACGATTTTTGCTATGAACCCTAATACATTGTTGTTTTGACATCAAATAGTCAATTTCTTTATGTTAAATAGTATTAATTGATAATGCTTACTTACCTACGCGGGCGGCGGTGTCACCCGTCATCGAAGTCATTTCCTTAGTGTAGGGAATATTGTAATACTGACATAAATGGTCCAGTAAGATTACGGGTAAGTTCTCATTAGATCCACAGCTTTCAAAACTGTATCTTATGGAAAAACGTTTAAAACTAGATGCATCAAAATTAACAATAATATAAAAGGGATCTATCGGGACCGAAAAAATCTCATAAGATATATTTTCTGTATCTTGTTTTTGTATCTTTGAAAACAGATCCAATGAGAAAATAAAATCTCCCTAGATCCATCGTGGCTCCTGTATGATCCGAAAAAAAATTGTGTGCTTCATTTTGTCTTGTCCTTCAAGGCCGTCACAGACGAAGAAGATGCTATAATATTTCATGTTAAGATTAAATATCGCTTGCCATACATTTTTGAAATATATGTATATTATCTTTGTCACTTGTTCGTCATTTGTTTTGTATGAGTAGCGATCTAGTGATATTGAAATAATGTTCTAAGATAACAGGAAATACTTATTATAGCTTCTTCATCGTGTGTGACGGCTTTAAGGCCTGGTGAGACGATCAATATTGCAATTGACAATGGTTACGCTATTGTACATTGTAATTGATCATCTGCTAGACCTATTGAAGGCATTATCAACAGGGTATGTGCAGTGTATAATTTATTAAAAATAAGTAATACGATAAGTGAAGAGTTTAACTAAATCTGATAGTTACAACGAAGAAATAATTGAAATCGGCTGGTGAAGATCTGAAATATAATTTGGAAGGAATTAATCTATTCGTTTCTAGAAAAACACTTTTAGTACATATATAAATTGTTTGGTATCGTGTATTATTTAGTGTCCACGATTATAATTATGTCTAACATGAAACTAAAATGTTGATAACTTCGTTATTTGTTCAATTTTGTTTACGATGGTTGATTTCGTTGCATGTCAGCTTTTTAGTGAGTCAATAAAAAAAACATGCTTAATTTCCTATTGCTATTTGCACTCTGAAGCAATTGACAATGGCTTCAGTTGGCCTTGAAAAATATCAATTGCAATGGACAATGCGTACTCAGTGTCAATAGGCATGATGACTACAATTTTTTTATTACCTCATAAAAAAGCTGATCATCAATAGAGTCTATCAATGAAAACAAAATTTAAAATAATTCAAAAATAAATAAGTTCTAAGGTTTTTAATTTCAAGCTAGACAGAGAGCGCGCTATACTGAGCTATGACGTCAAGCATCAGGCGCGGCATACAAATGCTATACTAACACGTGCTTTGCGAGAAAGGGATAGAGCATCCCCTCTCTATCCCCACCTAAAACTTTAAACGCTCATATCTCAGAGATTTATCTGCTAATACAATTTATTTTTTCAGTATATGTAATGTATTTAGTTATATTCATCACTAAGCCTGTTATTTGTTATAAATTAAACATTAGACTACACGCCAATTGCAATTTGATCGTCTTGCCAGGCCATTACGAAGTAACAATAGGCTAACAATGCTTCATGCTTAGTTTTTTATACTTAACAAAAAAAGGAAAATAACTTCGTAAGAAAATTGGCACGTCGATAGGTAACATAATCCAAAGATCCGTGCGTGACGGCGTTTTCTTTTCACATTTTACGGTTTTACTTTATCCTTTTTTACGTACAATACTTTCATATATTATTTGTGTGTTAAATTTAATAGCTAAGCCTAGTGTTACAGATTTAAAACTACCGAAAAACCATGGTATAATCTTGTCTACTAGAGCACGTGACCATGGTCGACCAATAACAGCAAAAGAGAAAGATTTTTGTAAATCTTTTTCTATCTTGTTATATAGACCAACTTAGTCTTTCCAGAATTTTTTTTTTTATATAGGCTTGGGTTTATTTATATCTTGGCAGTTTTGTCATTCTAATAAAAGCATAGTTATTGTTACACTACCCTTTAGATAACTTCTTCCTGCACGAGATAAAAGAAAGCCAATAATTGTCGTTCTTTATCTAGATTCTATATCCGCCGCGATAAAAAGATAAAGTAGCAATTTTAGATGTGACAACGCTCACCCTTAATACACCAGGCTCTGAATAAGTGAAGTGTAATAAAAAATACAAAAGAACTGTAATACTTACTACCTTCTAGATATTGAATTCTAGAGCTAACAACCACTAACTACTGTTAAATAGAATATCTATGTAAATAACCCGTGTACCTATAAGTTAACATATATCGAGTTATAAGTTTACTTATAGCTAAAATGTCAATACCTACTCCTACATACTCGTAGTAAATAGTAATGAATATGAGAGTCGATGTCTGCCTACAAACTGCTATGCAGTTTGGCAGAGTTATAAATTGAGCTATGTAATTAATTCTCTAAGACAAAAAAAGACAAAAAAAAAAACCAAGTACCTACTAAATTTATTAAAACAGAAACGGCTTATCTAAAAACGTAACATTTTACAAACAAACAAAAACCGCCCCTATCGCCTTAAACTAAACAAACAAATCTCTTCCAACCACTACTCGTATTTTGTGTTCACAATACTTATAATATGTGATTTATAATCTTACCGATAAAACCTATTTTCTCTTGACCGCGGTAAGTGGGGTGTAATTGAAACGGCATGATTTATAAAGAGCCCGCGCCATCTTTGGGGCAACTTTATTTATCGCATAATAAAAAACTTATCTATTATAGATGATAGCGGCGCCACCGGCACATTTTCTAAACTAAACTAATAAATTTTCTGTGAAAAAAAGTGTTCTTGTATTTTTCCAGCTGTATATTTAAGTTGGTTCTAGTCTAGATTGTTTACTGATACATAAAGGCGTTGGTAGAGGCGATATTTGGTTAGTAAAAATGTTTTATTGTGGAATTATTTACAAGCCGACGTTTTGCATACATCGTCATTTACCCTCGGAGCCCTTTCGAGCAACAACATTTTACGAAGGGTTTTTAATTTTGTTATTTCCAGGATAGTTACTTTGCAAATGTCCAACTAGAAATAAGCAAAGTTTGATTTCGCTTCGTAAATGAAACCATAAAACGTCCACTTTATAGAGGGGTGTTGCCATAATCCCCACGCTCGGCAGGCGGTTTGGGGATCGCAGAATGGTCACCACTGTTAGGCAATAGGACGCTGCTGCCCGTCCTCCGGTGGGTCTGGTTGCAGTTTAAGGACATACACAGGTCCAAAGTAAAGTTTGTTTAAAGCAAATAAATTATTTTATTTTATGATGCGTTAAATTGTCTCCTAATTCTTAACTAGCCTTTTTTTTGTTATTCTAGGTAAATTCACAACGATTTCTATATTCTGTTTTGGTTGATCTTTGAATTCTAGAATAATAAATAGCGAAGCCATTTCAATAGCTTTATGTTACTCAAAATTGCGAAGCCATTTTGATAGCTTTATGCTACTCAAAAATACCAAACTGGCATATGTAAAAACATACTTTGTTATTTTCCCAGCTCTCATATCGATTGCTTTCCCTAATTATATTCACTGTTTAAAACTTTATCAACAACCAGTAGTGGTTCCCTCGCGATAAAACAACATCGCTGGGTAATTACGCATAATTTATACATTGTACAGACATGAATAATTATTACTATCGTATGAATGTGTGGAATATTATCTGCTTTTGTTTAAATCAAAATTAATTAGGCAGTGTAGATAAGAAAAATCTATTTCTATGATAAATGTACTAAGGTATGATAATTTTACTAGTTTAGTAGGTACTTATGGCGCATTAAAATTGCAGAAAAAATTACGCAAGGTCCACGCAAAATAACGTATCCATTTTTGTATACGCGGTAGCACGAGTTCACGTTCTGACGCTACGTGTGTTTTTGTAAATCATCATCATCTGCCCGGAGACGTCCACTGCTGAACGAAGGCCTCCCCTTTAGACCGCCACACTGTACGACAACCTGCCATTTGCATCCACCGGTTGCCCGCGACTTTTACAATGTCGTCGGTCCACCTAGTGGGAGGCCTTCCTACGCTGTGTCTTCCGGTTCACGGTCGCCACTCAAGAACCTTTCTTCCCAAAATGTGTTTTAATTTCTAGTGTTTTTCCGCTGTAATATCGTTTCGAGTACTTATAGGATGAAGGGACACACTGAAATCTACTGTAAATATCAACGTTAATTGAAATTGAACCTAACCTGAAACAAAAAAAATATTAAATCTGAAACAAATAATAATAAGCGTAATTAAATTTAAAACTAAGTAAGCTGGCAGGTGGTGCTGGTGGCAGCGTAATAATATTTTTTTTTGTTTTAGGTTAGGTTCAATTTCAATTAACGTTGATAGTTACAGTAGATTTTAGTGTGTCCCTTCATCCTATAAGTACTCCAAACGATATTACAGCGGAAAAACACTAGAAATTAAAACAAATTTTGGTAATAATGACTTCCGCAAAGTAATGCCTGAATCAATCACATAACCTTTCTTCCCCATCGGTTATCAATTCTTCGAGCGATGTGGCCTGCCAATTGCCACTTCAAATTGCAAACCCTGCGAGCTATGTCGGTGACTTTGATTCTTTGGCGAATATCCTCGTTCCGGATTCTATCGCGCAAAGTAACTCCGAGCATAGCTCTCTCCGTTTCATTTATGTAAATAAATAAATACAATAAAATAGATATTTTTTTGTGAAATTTTAACAATGATAATTATTCACTAAATCAATACAACTAATACTACGATACTAATCGTTTAAAAAAATGTTAGCTTGTAAATGGTAGGTATTATGTGAATATTCCATGAATAAGCTACATGTGAATTCTTTGTGAAAACATACTAACATTTTGCCTTACGTTTACGAGTTTGAGCCGCATATGACAGGTCGTAATTTCCAATTATTTTGACCAACTAACTGTGTACAAACCGATAGATTTCTCTCATTAAACACACAAATAATTAAAGGGCATCCCAATTCCGAACTCTTCGGCGCACTTCCGATTTCACACATGTGCATAAAGCCGGTTCACCTACTTGGATGAAGGTTACACCGCACTAGGAGTGTGTGCGTGTACTGAGAAAATATTCACTCTTTAATTTTCACTTTGTACAAATAGTTTATTGATAACACCAAAGTTACACGTCAAATTTCTTTAAGTAAGTCACAATAAATAATCACCTAATAAAATGAAATAATAATTATAAAAATATGTTACATAATAATCTCTTATTTTAAAATAAGCTTCAATGTCATAAAACAAATTCTCTTGCAACCACGCTCTGAGCTTGGTTTTGAAGCACCCGGTGGAAGGAGCATCCCGAATGGTGTAGTGAAATGCAGTTTTTAAAATAAAAGATAGAATAGGTAATATGAATTTTAATCTCTCTCTTGTTGTTAAAGATAATTTTCCTATAAAGATTACAAATAAAATAGATGTGCTACCTAGTGATTTAAAGAATTTACCTATACTGATAATTTCCTATATAGAAGTGGTAACCTTACGGATCCCTAATATTGAAAGTCAAAAGAAGAATATTTTATTAGAAAAATCTAGCCACCATGAAGACTCCCGTAGTAGAGATTGCTTGAAGCTTCCAGAAGCTGACACGTTCACTGGGGAGCTTCTGTACCAGAAGCAGACACAACCACGGGACACCAGATTTACTTGTAATTCTCGCAACCAGAAGTAGGCACGACATAGGGCACCAGGGTTGCTCGGAATTTCAACTCCCCGAAGCAGGAATACGGGTCTTGGGGCAGAGTTCCCCAAGAACTGGAGCTGGCAACCGTCTAGGGAATCTGAAATAATTTGTGGTGAGAAAAGAAAAGGAACAATGAAGGCCTAAGGTTTGCCTAGTAAGAGACCAAATTGGACCAACTCGTCCAAAATTAAGACTGGGTTAAATCCAATCACGATAACCCCTAGGGCATAAGTATACTTGATCTCAGTATTAGTTGTAGAATCAGAATCCAAAAACAGAATCTCACCAGGAATGGAAGTCTCCCTTTATATACGGATTTTGAAAGAATTCTAGAGCCATTTCTAAAATTCTCTGCAGCCTGAAATTTTGTTCACAGAGCAGAGAGGTCCTATTAATAATATAAAAGACCTTACCCAAAAATACTCCATGTAGTCGAGATTTCCAGGCAAACCTCTACTCACGAAACTACATGGAGACTACAGACGGTCAAATTTGACAACTATCAAGATTGTCAGCGCTTTGTTTACCTAATTTTAAACCAATATTCAAGCAAAACCAATAATTTATTTCACAATCAAACTACACCAGAAGAATCACAAAAATTCGCTCTCCGATCGATGTAAGTTTCATGCAGATCGAAGAAGTACCAGGAAAATGTATTATTTCCAAAATTAATCCGAAAGCGTCGATCCCGGCACTAGAAGAGCATGATTGATTCAGCATACGGACCCAAAGAACGCCCGTATGCCGACAAACCAGGAAAACATTGGTTCCTAGCAGGAGAAATCGTGTGAACACGAAAGAAGGAAAATTATAACAGCTTGCCCTAAACATACAAGGTAAAAGAAGGCACCTAACTTTCTACAAGGGCCTATTCTAAGACGAACATCATGCCTCAAAAAACGAGATGTGAGAAACATTATCCAAATAAAGAAAAGTAGGTAATACATAAAAGTGTGTTATTCAAGCATGTTCAGCTATTAGGAAGCTAAACACAGGAATTACCTATAAAATAGTAAGTCAATAGGTACCCGTAGGGAAGCATATCCTTACAATGGAAGCTGGTATACGGTTACTCTATCTATTTAGGCCGACTCTAGTTACTTATGGGTATGCAACTCTTTTATTTCACGTTACACTTTGCGGTCCTCTGCAAGCCCCATCTATAGCTTCATTCATCCTTCCGACATTCTTTACTTTGTAGCATTACATATTTGCGGTTACACTCATATTTTTGGCTCTAGCCATTGGTGGACTTTACACTAGTATAGCTAGAAGAGTTGTAAATAAAATTGCATAATAAATGGCAGGTTGTTGTACAGTATGGCGGTCTAAGGGGGAGGTCTTCGTTCAGCAGTGGACGTCTCCAGGCTGATGATGATTCGCCTCTTTAAATCATCCCGACCCCTCAAGCCCTCGTAAGTCACCCCTAAAATTAAAAAAATATAGTTATATTATTATTTACGGGATATTTACCATGATTATCATGCGTTTTTATTATCGTTCTATTACAAATGCAATGAAAAACCGTGGTAGTTTAATAATAGTACATTATGATACGAGTGTGCTATGTTGGTCATTACACTAGAGGCGGTATTATGCGCGCGAGCCGCAGGCGAGCGCGATAAGGAAACCGAGAGCGTAATGACTAATAGCACAAGAGTTCCATACGACTGTTTTCGTCACACTTGCGAGGAAAAATCATTTTTTTTTTAATAATAATCAACCACACAGCGAAAACATCAACAAACATTTGCGGAAAATGGCGCCCAAACCAGCAATGTGCGCGCAGGTTGACATTTACTTCAGCGGCATAAGAACTCTTTGTTGGTATTACAAAAAATCTGTAAGTATTACCCGGCTATATTAAGAGTCCTTCGTATACATACGTCTAATTGCAGTCACGTACAAACTTGACTTTACCGGGTTATACCTATTATAGTACAAGTGCCGTAATGTAAAGTAAAAAGCACGCGTGTGTAATAGCTTAGATTATGAGCCTAAAACCGATGCAATAAGATCCACTTTACGAGCAAGTGTGATGAAAAGTGTTTTGTTTAAGTGGCGCATGTTTATGGATAACACCAACTCTTCTTGCAAAAGTCATAGTGCGTCTGTACCCTAAACAGCTGTTTAGCCGTTCGCGTCTCATTCCGATCGCAGTAAATTTTACAAGCGATAATACGAGGTCATTATGCCTTGATTATGTGTTTTTAGTTAGTTGGAAAGCCGCCCGTGGATTTGGATTAGCGGTTTCGTACTGGTGTTTTGGAAACGCACGGTTTGGTTTCAATTTCCAACCGACTTCAAAAAAGGAGGTTCTCAACTCGACTATTTATTTTTTTACTTTTTGGTAGTTAATACTTTAGAGGTAGGACTTAGGAGGTTTAGATAAATTTTATCGAAATCGGTTAAGCAGTTTGGATTTTAAATCAAAATTAATAGAAAACATGAAGATGTCATCCAGGTATTCGAAGTTGAAGACGGTAGTTTTTCTTTTAAAAGCGTTATTCATAATTAGATTCAAAATCGATAACCGTTGGGATATAGGTAAGTTTTCAGAAATGTATTCCATGAATCATGCCTCTATCAAAAACCTTCTTGGATCGAAAGCCTTAAACGTTTTTTCAACGCCAGTGCGATAATCGTATTTATGATACAAAACGTTTTGAGTTTCTTTCGAGTTATTTTAATGACGCGTTTCCCATGTCATACATTTTTGTAATTCTGGAACAATGTTAGTTTTGGACGTAATGGTCCGTTGACCTACTGATCTACCGTTCTCCATGATTCTTTGGCGGTATTTCATGGTTAACAAGGAATGTTTGTTTACACGTTTTTGGTAAAAGGTATAAATAATAAATTTATACTAAATGACGATAATCGAAAATAATCGCAGGTCAAGCTCTAAGATGAATCCGATATCTTTAACCGACTTCAAAAAAGGAGGAGGTTCTATGTTCGAATAAGTATGTTGTTTTAAATATAATTTTTCCCTCTGTTTCTCCGTCAATTGCGGGCCGATTTAAAAAAATCTTTTTTGGTTGTTAGGTGATACGTCAGAGGTGGTCCGATATAAATTTTATCGAAATCGGTTCAATAGTTTGGTTTTAACTCAAAATTACTGGAATAATAACTAGAAAATATGAAGATGTCATGCAGGTAGTCGAAATTGAAGTCAGTTGTTTTTAAAAACAAAAAGCGTATTATTGATTTAAAATAATTGATATATATTGTTATATTATTATCCATTCGTCGACAGCCATAAAACGTCCGCTGCTGGACGAAGGCCTCCCCCTTTATAGAGGGGTGTTGCCATAATCCCCACGCTTAGCAGGCGGCTTGGGGATCTCAGAATGGTCACCACCGTTAACCAAGAGAACGCTGCTGCCCGTCCTCCGGTGGGTTTGGTTGCAGTTTAAGGACATACCCAGGTCCATTATCCATTAGTCTCAATAAATTGTACTTCTAAACCATAATAAGAGATAATATAAGAGTAGGTGGTTGAAACTTTCAAAGAACATACGGTACAATAACGGATCCCCAATAAAAAAAGGTACATTAACTTGTTAGGTTCCTGTTGAATATTCTTTCAGTACAAATTCCTGAATAATAAAAAATTATTAGTATAAATTTTATATTTGGTATAATGTACTAATTACCGGACCTGGACCTGGCCCTAGGTATGTCCTAAAACTGCAACCAGAACCATCGGAGGACGGGCAGCAGCGTCCCTTAGTTAACGGTTTAACACTCTGCGATCCCCAAGCCGCCTGTCAAGCGTGGGGATTATGGCAACTCCTCCCTATTAAGTGGGAGGCCTTTGTCCAGCAGTGGAAGTCTTCTGGCTGATGAGATGTCATCTATAATGTACAGAAGTATATATACTTTGAAATGTATGTATTGTTTGTGTTTTTCGGATCATTTCCAAAACAAACTTATTTGTATTTTAATTAGTTCATCCGGGAATGCGTTCAACCGCCAAAATTTTAATATGCAAACAAGGAAACTTAATAAAGAGGCAAAATGCAGAATGCTTTTGTTACGTTTTTAGTGCACCAGTAACGTGCTAATTCTGTTATGTACATATTAAAAGGGTTTGCCTTATGAAATTCATACTGGCAGTTATGGAGTACCTAGGTAAGTACAACTCGTTTTAAAACACAATATATGAAAATGAAAATATATATGTGTATATAATAAAAAGAAAGACCAACTGATAACCCCGACGCACCGTCTCGTCAAGTCGGAGAGGTCAGTGTATATTTTGGGGCCCGCGATCTACAACCGTATACCAGCTTCCATTCGGGATGCTCCTTCCACTGGGTGCTTCAAAACCAAGTTCAGAGCGTGGTTGCAAGAGAATTTGTTTTATGACATTGAAGCTTATTTTAAAATAAGATATTTTATTATTAACATATTTTTTAAAATTATTATTTCATTTTATTGTGACATACTTAATGAAATTTGACGTGTAACTTTGGTGTTGTCAATAAACTATTTGTATTTGTATACAATGAGCTTTAGTCCACTATTACCAACTTAAGATCTAAACAAGACATCTAATAATAAAATATACAATTAAATGGTATCAAGCAGGACGCAGCTGCACGCGCGTCGAGCTCTGTTTTCACTCTTTGAAAAAGGTCACCGGATGTGATTGAAACTATAGTCGGAGTATCCGGTTTAATTAAACGTGAGTATTTCCGTATAAATAAAACAAAAATGTGTCAAAACCACGCCAGTTTTCATAATAAAAAATAAATGGTATAACTTTTTTTTTAAGTTAAATGGTTTTGTCATTAGAACTTACGGTGTTGGCATGAATCGTTGTACCAAATAATTATCAGATCAATCAGTCATCAGGAAAAGGGTAAAATAAAAATTACTAAAATAGACCCAAAAATAACAACAAAAAAACAGGGCAGGCTAATTAAATAAAACCGTTTAAAAATACGACTGGCCCTGTGAAAAAAAGAAGTAAAAAAATAAATAAAAATAAATAAAAAAATGGCGCCATACTGCAGCTGCGACATATTTTTTTTTCTTCATAAAATTTATAGCCAGTGTCACTCGGGACGATGTAAGGGTTCTAACGATTTCCAAACCTATTCGGGCATTTATATGCTATGATTAGGTCAGGTTAGTTACATTTTCGCTCATACATACTTACAATATAATTAACCCAAAAAATATTACATAAAAAAAATCATTGCAACAAAATTTACCGGATTTTTCTTTAAAGATTTACATAACAAGCATTTTGGCTGCACAGTTATTAATAAATTTAAGGCTGACTCGGTTTAAAATACTAACTCACTCTTACTCTACTTATGTCTTCGTCACTCATCGTCACATATTAGTGACTAACTTTCTAAAGGATAAGCCGTATAATGAAAATGAAATTTTACAAGACTAGTTTTTTTTATTTTTTGAGAAAACTGGATTATGACGGAAGCCACCTCTTTAAATATAAGCTAGTTACATTATAACTAAATAAAGCAACCGCAGACCTGGACATGTCCTAAAACTACAGCCAGAACCGCCGGAGGACGGGCAGCAGCGTCCTCTTAGTTAACGGTGGTGAGCATTCTGCGACCCCGAAGCGTGGGGGCCTGCCAAGCGTGGGGATTATGGCAACCCCTCCCTATTACGGGAGAGGCTTTCGTCCAGCAGTGGACGTCTTCCGGCTGTTGATGATGATGATGATGAAATAAAGCAAAAGTTTCTGCAAATACAGTCTGAAAATTCATAGCAAAAAGTTTTCAAAAATATTCTAGTCTCGATTTTATCGGCGTCAAATAAAAGTCAAAAGATATCAAATGAACCGGAATTTAACCAAAGACACGGAATATTTAAATTTAATGCAATTAACCAAAATGCATCCCAGCGAGATGCGATTGCAGTCTAGATGCGGTTGCGGCGTTATCAGACTTCTGAGGTGGTCTAGTAACTGCACAGATTAAGATAGAACAGACGGAGAACTTCTAAAAATGTGTCAAAAATTGATCATGGTAGTATTGAATGTTCCACAGAGACTGATCTATTGATGCGGGTATTCAAAATAACTTGTGAAATGAGCTTCCTTCGAGCTGTATTACATAACAGTGACAGTTTAAAACAGTGTTCAATTTGTTTCAAAATAAACAATAAAAATGTTTTTAAAGGCATGTAATTAGATGTAGCATGCATACGCATTGATAGCTTCTGGCCATTCGATATTAGTATAGGTGGGGAATTAGATTATGCAAATCATAAACTAATTGAAACTTTTCGCTAATGCAACGAAAACGAAAAGTTTTCTATAAAATGAATGATAATTAAAAGTCCGGGCGTAGTTGAAGCGTGCCACTTACCACCAGACAAATGATATCCAGTTGCATAAAAATAAAATATTCTTAAATGCTGTTCCTACGTTGCTTTTTTGTAGTTATACATCTGCAATATTTTTCCATTTTGTCGTAGAGTGGGTTTGGAGAGCTGTTTGGGTATATCTATGGAAACCATCGCATCGTGGCCACCAGTGGGCAATCTCGGTGCAAACTATTTGAATTTGTGAGCACATAATGTAAATCCAAGAAAAGACGTTAGTTTTCTTTAGAGTATTCCTATTTACTGTATACTCGTATTTTGGAAAATTTAAGTTTGTAACAGTGCGCATATACATTCACGCGAAGGGTTAGCTATAGGTATATGTAGGTACGTAGCTATAGACGCGTGCATCGCCGCCCGCGCCCCGCGTCATCCCCGCGCGCTTCATTCCGTCCCATGGTTACCGCGCGTCACCTC
Source organism: Erannis defoliaria (assembly GCA_905404285.2). NCBI lineage: Eukaryota > Metazoa > Arthropoda > Insecta > Lepidoptera > Geometridae > Erannis > Erannis defoliaria. Next base: position 1,146,349 of record FR990085.1, on the reverse strand, counting down.
CCTCCGTGCACCTCGCCCCGCGCCGGCCCACAAGCACGGACCCTCTCCTTTGACACCGGCGCGCGCGCTTGTATATTGTTCTATCGTCCGAAGTATTGATTTATATTTATTTATCTTTGTAATGCAAAAAATATGTATAAGAGCCATTTTTGGCATACATTGATTGGATTCATGTGCCCCTTATTTTAAGAAGCATAATCTCCTAACAGTTACTAGTCTGTATATCCTAGAGGTAAGCCTGTTTGTATATAGCAATAAAAACCTTTTCCAAGAAGCAAAGATAGCTACCGGGAAAAAGTATGAGGTTCGGTCTCAACATCGTTATAAACTGTATTGCCCACCCAATAGACTAACATTGACATGTAATATCTGTTATATAATGTGTATTAAGATTTACAATAACATTCCTGACGATTTCAAAGAATATTCCTTTTTTAAATTTAAAATAAGTATGACTCAGTGGCTCACTAGAAAATGTTTTTATGAACTAGAAGATTTTTTTAATTACGATGTGAAATGTTAATAGTTTAATAATAAGTAATTAATAGTCTGAGTTGACATCTACATAAAATCAATATTTTATTTTCCTTTTGACGTTCATTACTTTTAAATTAATTAATTTTACCATACAATTAACATTTCAAGACTTAATTAATATTATAATACAACATAACATAATAATTGTTATTAATATTCATACGCCTGTAACGGCAAGTTTTGGCAATAGACGCACAATTGTGTATCTACCAACCTGTACACCTAAAACTTATGAATAAATGAATGATATGATACGATATGTAAGTGCCATCTCATCGTGATTAGGTATACGTTATACCAACGTTAGCTACGAGTGTCTCATTTATATCCCGGACAGGATACACCGCCGCCGAGCCACACGATCCCCCTTTTTAAAAGTATTCTACGAGTTAATTTTATCATTATCATCATCGTCTCCCTGCCTCTATTGCACTAGTTTGCATCGGAATAGAACGTTTCCTCTCTCCACTCCCATTTCATCTATCGTTAGTCATCTTTTCATTCACATGTACCTACTGTCTTGTAATGGTGATTGTCTTACTTTTCGTGCACTTGATGAAGAAGACATAAAACAAATACCTCAAGGAAATCCAAGTATTCTGCATGGTGATAGTTTTTTTAGCTATTGTTAAAAATAAACTGTTACTAAATAGTTGGCTAAGAAGCCAACTATTCTATGTTCAGATAGAAAATCTTGTGTGTACCATTTAAAATTGATTATGGAGTTTACAATTCGTCTAATCGCTTTGAGAGCGCAGTACCGCCTGACAATTATTGGCGCGTGGTGCGCAGGTCCCCTTCCCCGCGACACCACCCACCCCCGCTAGCATCTAGAGCACTCGTCTCTGCCAACGTCTCTCGGTCCGCAGGAGGGTTGCACATGAATTTGCCAAGCTGTGGTAAACATATTGGAAAGGCAGCATTCGAAAGGGCATATCCTTACTTTTAATATCTTTGCGCAAATTACAATAATGCAATTTTAAACACATATCGCTGGCCTTCTTTCATAAGTACAATAATTAAAGCCCTGTTATCGCTATACCCCTATCAGCGACTACGTGGAAAATTCGAGCCCGGCCCTTGAATAAGAATGAAGTTTTTCCACCTAAATTTAATACGAGTTATATTAGGTATTCTGTTTCGTACTTGGGTCGGTTATTAAATTGAAGCACTGAATATTGGGTAAACGGTTTATGTTCGCTCTTTGAATGCTTAGTTCTTTGAACTCTTTGAACTTTTTTGTGTTTTTAGGTAGAGTTTTTGTAATTTTAACTTTTTTTATTTTTTTTATTTTAAGTGTTTGTTAACATTTTTAGTGTTTTAATGGAACTCAATTACTAAGCTTGTATCATTTATCAGCTCATCCGTGCGTTTTTGTATTTTTGGAATCGTATTAAGCATAATGAAGTATTCTTGAAATGATTGTTTTAATTTAAAAAAAATACGTCATGTTTTAATCAATGTATATCATGTGTATAGGATCGTATAGAATTAATCACCAGCCCTAATGTCAGATTCAATGTGCCACACGAAGGCCTCTGTCTTGGCTTGACGGTTGTTGATACAGAATTATAGAACAAACAACCAACAATTGCAACAACCACCACAGGGACTAACAATTGAACAAGGCATCCAACCCACGGTAGCGCTCAGATGTAAATGCCACTCACGGTCACCCATACGAAGACTGACCGGATCGGCCGTTGCTTAACTTCTGTGATCGTAGAACCACCTTGTTAAGCTACGTTACGAACGATAAAAATTTTTCTAATAGAAAATGTCCTACCTTGTATATTCGTTCATAAGAGCAAAGCAGGTACATTAAATCTTTCACAGATTCCACACAATAGCCGACAAAAACGCATCAAATTACCTCCGGGTAGTCCGGTAGAGATATCTTAACCCGGACGTGGCTGCCCGGAAATGACGAAGGCGTACCTTCCCTGCCGACGCAAGACACAAGACTGGAATACAAATTGACAGTTGGATGTACGATAATATGTACAGCCAGAGACAAAACTTACAAAAATATTGTTACTTGTTATAACTGCTTAATGGGAGACTTTCTGATAGGCTATTAAAAATAAGAAGCTCATTGTACGGCTCTGACTTTGCGCAGACCAGACGTGGCTGTCATTATAAAGTTTTTTATTTTATTTCATGTGCCAAATATCAAATATATTAAGCTGTTTTTGACTGGCACGTATAAACTGCGCTGTCTATCGAGTTGAAGAAAACTACTTCTTTTTAAATCGTGTTTGGAAAATTGCTCAGTAAGACTGATGTGAGATCCACACCACATCTAAAAATCTGCTATTTCTCTATGGTCTCACTTGTCGTCGTCAGCCATAAGACGTCCACTGCTGGACAAAGGCCTCCCCCTTAATAGAGGGGTGTTGCCATAATTCCCACGCTTGGCAGGCGGCTTGGGAATCGCAAAATGCTCACCACCATTAACTGAGAGGACGCTGCTGCCCATCCTCCGGTGGGTCTGGTTGCAGTTTAAGGACATACCCAGGTCCTAGGTACCATGGAATCATTTGTACAACTATAAATTTGCACCACACTCTCAAAATCTATCCATCCTGCTCTTGTTTATAAATATTTTCGTAATGACGTTTTTCATTTTGTGCTAAATCGTTTTTTTTTATTCATAGGCGTCAATTATCAATCCGATAAGGTTGGTGTACTGAGCTACATAGCACTAATCATTGTTTACAACTTTTATTATGGGGTCAATCCTAAAATCATAAATAGTATTATAGACATAAAGCCGTTTTACACATTATTTCGTTTTAAAATCGTTTATTTTATTATGGCGAATGGACTACCGAGTATTTCGCACTTTATTCTTTATTTTACTTAGCTAACTTACAACATAGTTAAGCTATACGCTTTGCCTCCCATATACTGGCCCAATTATTTCGTCTCGTTTAAAAAAGTCAAATAGTTATTACTATTTTTCTTCCCATAAGAAATAAAAACTATTTGATTAGAGAAGTAATTAATTAGAGTCATTAATTATAAGAACAGAAACGAGGTCTCTTAACTGCTGGCCTTTTGGAGAGAGTCTAGAGTCACACAAAGGGCAATGGAAAAGGTTTGCTCGGAGTTTCTTTGCGCTGTGAAATCCGGAATTAGTATAATATTCTTAACTAACTTAATAACTGGCTCATTAGTAAATTAAAGAAATACATTTTTTTTTCTTCTTAAATCAACTTTACGTTGTAGTTACGTATTTTCGTTCCATCTTTTCGAACCTGTCCCTCTGTAGCCTTACCTGATCTGTGCCAGGATTAAGATGGACAACATAGTCATAAACTTTGCATGTGAAAGGTTCCTCCACGACTCCGGGCGAAAATACGGAACGAGATTTCAGGTAGTGCTGTATTAAATCTAATACAATAGCTTTATTCATGTAATCTACGTTAAAATATGTATCTACAAGATTACAAGTGACGGTGGGACTAACCCGAAAGGGGATCATTGTACTCATCATCGACAACAACTCGTACCACCTAGCTGTACCATAGAAAAATTTCATTCGCCCTTGACTAAATGTATTTATGGAACAGATTTTTTGCAATTTCAGGTTTGATCCCATAATTATTAGTTGTTCACAATTATGAGTACAATGACCACCTTTTAGCTAAGTACTACTGCTGGACGTGACCCTATAATTATATACAGTGTACGGTTTCGATCATATCTCGTGACTTTTTTCAAGGATTGAAACGGAGTAAAAAGCGCGCGTGGCCACGTCCTGCTTCGCTCTATATACAACACGTCATTATTATTTGAAGTATTAACATTAAAAAATGTAAATAATATTATAATACTACTTATTCCATAATAATAGGGCTATCAAAAAATTACCCTTAATTTTCAGCTTAATAAAAATGAACCGAAATTTATGTGAATAAATAAATGATAAAATTACAACAATTATCAAAATTTGGACAACTTACATGAAAAGATCTAATCGTACCACTTTTTGTTTGAAAACAGTATTACCTAAAAAAACTACAATTTTCAGCATAATGAAAATGAACCCATTGTAATTGCAATAAGGTCTCGATTCGAAGAAAGAACAGCAAGTTTTATACCATTTTATATCTGGTAAAGAAATAATTATACGGAAATAGGTTAGTAATTTACGCGCTATCAAGCTTATCTACCCTCTGTTTTGTGGGAAAATGCTCGTCGAGGGTGATTTGTCTTCGAATCAATTAGAGTCCTTCATGTCAAGTGATTGTGGCAGTCAGTACGTTTGTAAGGTTCAGAAATTCTGAGAACTTTTGAGGATTGTTTTATTAACAATGAAATTGGAGTTTGACCACATCCTCATGTTAAGGCACAGAATAAATAATAGTACTACGCACAGAAAGTTAACTCCGCAAAAGAATTGAAATAAATAAGGACTCTATCTATTAGTCAATACAGTAGCAATTCAACTCGCAGAGCACTGGATACCGCTCGCTATATACTCGTACACCTAGAAACATATTGACGAAATTCAGACAACAAAATTCTTAGGCATACGCATAGACTCCAACCTATCGTGGAAATCACATGTTGAACATGTTTGCAAAAAATTAAATCAGTTTTCATATGCATTGTACATGCTACGTAAGGTTTCTAATGAAAAGGCACTTCTAACCGCGTACCACGCCTATGTAGGTTCCACATTAAATTACGGAGTTCTTGTTTGGGCAAACTCCACTGAGAGAGAATCTGCCTTTAAATCTCAAAAAAAGTGTATTCGAGCTATATGTGGACTAAAACAAAGAACCTCTTGTAAGCCCTATTAAAAAAAAAAAAAATTGTTAACTCTTCCTTCGATGTATATCTACGAATCAGCTTTATTAGTCAGAAAAAATATAAAACAGTATGCCAGGTTAAAAAGTAAGCGGCATAATAATAAGCTACAGATAAAGCGCTGCAGAACTATGCTCAGTTCTAACAGTACGTTCAATATGAGGTTGTTAATTTTTAACAAACGGTAGTTTGTTAAAAATTAACCAAAATTAAAAATTAAACAAAGTTTAAAAGACATCGAAAATAATGGTATTTTTAAATTTAAACTTAAGAATTTTTTGATTGACAAGGCATATTATTCCATCTTTGATTTTATAAATGATAAATAAATAAATAAGGACATTTAATAAATAAATAATGTATGGACATAAATAATAATTATAAGTGAATAATTTTAATTATTTTATAATTACAGATGTGTCTAATTGTAAATGCCGATAGGAAAAATTAGTATAGATTATGATGTATATATCTTCTTTTACTTCGTAAACATTATAATAATATTTTGCATGCCTCACCGGCTAGAGCATAGCGATCTATAAACTTTCTATTACCTTCTATATTCCATCTCAATGTACCTATGTTTCTGTGAAATAAATATTTTGAATTTGAATTTTGAATTTAGATATACCGCTCTCTTTTTATCACGTATGCTTAGTTACGTGCGACGAGGCTAGCGTGCGGGCGGCGGCTAACTTCTGCCTTGTCCACCCGGGACGGAGCGCCGGCCAAACATACCTAAGCTGCGGAGTGACACCCCCCTGGTTAAGGTCATGATATTCCAAAATTTCTCGTGGCAAAATCAATGTTAAAAGATTTTTAGTTAAATTGATATATTTTATTTAAAGTTTAATTGTTAATACAAGCTACCACAGACATCAGTCTAAGTATTTTTTACGGAGCCATAGTAATATGGTCCCAACATTTACAACCGCATACCAGATTCCATTCGGGATTCAATTTCCACCGCGTGCTTCTAAAACGAAGCTAAGAGCGTGGTTACAAAAGAATTCGTTATAATGATATAAAAGTTTTTTTATAAAGGTTTATAAAGGTAGGTATTATTACAAATAATTATTTCATTTCTTAAATCTTTTTTTTTTATACCCATACAACGTGTAACAAAAAGGTGTGGTAAAACTGAAAGGTATGTTTGTACTCATCATTATAAACAACATTTTTAATAAGAGACCGAACCTGAAATCAAGGAATAAATGTGCTGTTCCATACATTTTGTCCAAGGTCAATGAAATTTTTGTACAGTACATACAGATGTTTTTCTTTCGCTATTTCAGGATTGGCCCCGTAGTAAAAGTTGTTCATAATGATGAGTACATATATATACCCTTCAGTATTTCCACACCTTTTTATCCACACGTTGTATACTTAGTAAATTTTTACGTGTAACTTTGGTGTTTAGCCGTATAATTGCAACATTTCTTTTCCATTTGTTTCAGGTGATTGCCAACCCTACGCGTAGTGACAAGTGAGTGTGTGTCAGTGTCAGTGTGTGAGTGCGCGATGCCAGTGTGAGGTCAGGGCCGGATCGAGGCCGGACCGGGGCCATGAGAAGGGCGTCAGGGGCGGATTGCGCCGCGTGGGCCTGGCTCGCGGTGTTGGCGGCCCTCCTCCAGGGCCGGACTACGGCGTACACAGACACAGAAGATTTCCTTAGCGATTTGGATAAACCAGGTAAGAATTTAAGACCATAAATCTTTATTGTTTTCCTTATATATGGTATCAAGCAGATGTAGGAATTACTCTAAACTTAATGCAGATTGTTTTTATTAGACAATTTAAATACTTATTTTAAGATGCTTCAAATATATTAAAAATAAAATGCTTTCTAGTACCGTTGAAACCGATGCTCACTAAAATGGACAGGGGTTAAAAATGAGTCATTATAGCGATAAGAGTTCAGTGAATATATAGCTCGGTTCGCAAGCCGCAAGGGGGGGTTCAAATCGTAGTAATGAGCTAGAGCTGCTAAATAAAAACTTATTTGTGAACACATTCAAGTATTCGGCTAGTTATCTACTAAGCGAGGTATAAATAAGTCAACTTTCGGCAGCCCAACTTTGGGGCCAGTTCCCGTTCCAGGCTAGGACTTACCATTCAGATGTTTACAGATGTTTTACGAAAGATGCGCCATCGCGTAATAAAACAACGTTTGAAAATGACCCCCTCGCCGTCACTTTTACGAGTTGCGTCGGAGTGCGAAAGAAGATAGCACTTTTATGAGTGCAAAAGGGATAGCGCGCGTCTCGCTTCTCGCGGAGACAGGCGAGACAGCCCTTAGGGCCGTCTACACGGGGCCATTTTAGGGCGCGATATGACATATCTCCCTCCTTATATAATATATATAATATCATTGACCATAGACCTCTTACACTTACAGACTTACTCTTACAGACACTTTACCTCAAGCAACGGCGTTTGCTTGAGGTAAAGTGTAGTCTAAAACCGAGTTATGGTACCTAAGAAGTCCATTCACATTACATAAATAAAATATTGGCGGTCATCATGTGAACCAGATCATATTATTATGATTATATTATTATATCATATTATTGTGATCATATTTACTTGCTTTTTTGTGAACTTGCATGCTTCTTTAATTATGTACTCATTAATTAATGACTCTTAAGCACAGAAAAGTGAAAGCCCTACTTCTTAGGTAGAACGGCTGTAAAACAATGTTGTAAAGCAATTGTATGGAAACCCGCTGTCGCCAGTTTCACACAAATTTGCATAGAAACTACGACGAAAAAATGCCAATCATTGGTCGCGCATTTTAAGTAAAACGCTCGAAATGCCATTTTGTAACAGTTTAAAATTGATCTAATTACGATGCAATGTGGTTTGGTTTCCTACGCTTCTATTTAAATAATAAATAATAATAATAATGAATATCGGTGGACATTTTTACACAGCGCCATCTAGGCCCAAACTAAGCAAAGCTTGTAATATGGAAACCAGATAGCTGATAGAATACTTATATACTTTTTTTTTTGTAAATACATACTTGTAATACATACTACACCCAGACACAGAACAAACATCTATGTTCGTCATATAAATGTTTGTCCTGGGTGGGTATCGAACCCACGCCCTACAGCTCTGAAGGCGGACATGCTACCAACTGAGCTATAAGGTAGAGTTTTTTTTTTTTTTTTTAGTATTCTCCGTTTAAAACCATGTATATTGGTAGAATTGTCATCAAGCGCATTTGCACTTAATGCCGGCTAGCGCGGCCCGTCACATTTCCGTTCTATTCACTTCTCTCTTCAGTGCTCTTAAGTCCCATATCATGACAAAGTACTATTTTATTTTATTATAACCACAAGTTAAAAATACCGCCATTAAATCATTAGAAACATGATCGCTGACAACCCCATATCGTTCGTAATGAGTTGAAATGGACAAACAACATGGCAACCCAGCGCGTTATTTATTTATTGTTGCCAGATGGAAAAATAATCACGTTCCCCGCCTTTTATATTAGGGATATCGGATAGGATTCTGTAATTTTTTTTGTGCTAGATTTTAATTTAATATCGTAATATTTTTGTTGGCTTGTTAATCTAATACAGGGTTAAGCATAACCGTATTACTAAGCTGAAAGGTCATAATTGTGTTTTTTTTTATGAAGCCAAACTTGTATCGCAAAAAATATATACTACTTACATTTGTCGAGGGTGAATGTAATTTTACAATGGAACAGCTGATGCTTTTTGTATATTTTAGGGTTGTTGGCCCTTTAGTAGAAGTTGTTCACAATAATTAATACCTACAATAACATAATTTCCTTTCTCCTTATAATGTTATTTTAGTAGAGGATCCGATAAACAACGACCTTCACCCGTCTGTTTAGTCGATGAAAATTGTATGTTATCAAAATTAATTATGATAGAAAATACATCGGGAGTGGGTTGGCTAAAAAAATGTTAGGCCTTACCAAAGGCTATGATTAGTTTAAAATTAAAATATAACTTTTTATTAATTATTGCACACACGAGTTTAACGAATAAATTTACTAACAATCGAAAGTATGAAGGCTATAGAATATACAAACGTTGGTCGTCTGTTTTTTTCCTAGCCTAACTACGGGGTTGATATTAGCTATTTTCATTTAAGATGTATTTAATAAACAAATAAATAAAAATAGCTACAACATACCTGTTGATTAGATTAGAGCAGAAATACACTATACGCTCTTTTTTTACCAGAGAAATTACTAGGTATGAAGAGTTTTAACATCTAATATCTCAGGGTGACGAGCGCAGTGCAGTGCGGCGCAGGATTGTGTTCGCGAGTTCACAATTCTAGCACTGCTACTGTTAGTGGCAAGCGTGACGCTTACAACCAGGCGAACGTCTTGCTCGTCTCGTCACTAGATTGTATTAAAAAACACTAGAAATAAACAGTTAGAGCGGTTTTGGTCAAAATGGACTTACGCAAAATAACGCCTGAATCAAACACAATATGATTCAAATTACCTTGTGGAACCTTTATTTCAATATTTTGATAATATATTGTAGGTTACCTGACTTTTTTTCAGACTGTTAAAAGTTTTTTTTAATGATTGAATAAGTAGTTGATAACTGTGTTCATACATTCAACTGTCATATCCTTGTACTTACGAAACTTCGTCACGCAGGCGCATAATGTTATAAAATATAGGCAGCCCTTCCTTCGTTCCTGTTTATAAAAAGAGTTTTCCTAGTTTTTGTGATTTTCTGTCGACACAAACGTTCGTGGTGGCATTAAGTGGAATTTAATGTTATGACGTTGATACTGGATGGTTAACGTAACTTATAACAAGTCAGTTTGTGATGTCAAGATGAATTTTATTTAAATACTAGCTTTTGCCCGCGGCTTTGCCCGCGTAGTAATGTTGAATACTGGAATTCGGTTAAATCGGGGCCCAACTCAATTGAATCACTAAAATACGTATATTATTGCATTTTTTCCAAGCCGCTTGCAAGTCTTTAAGTTTGCTTGAGGATGATCAAATTTAATATAAAAAATAATTTAGCAGCTTAGGCTGTACAGTATCTATAATAATTATGTCCGTCAAACAGTCTGCGTGGACCTACAAAAAAATAGCCTATGTCCGTTTCCGAACCTTATGCTATAACTACCTATCCAAAAATGCAGCTCCATCTGTTCAGCTGACCGGGCCATAAATACGCCCATCCCCGTCCCCATTCCCAGCCTCATCCCTATAAGCGGCCCCTTCCCCATCCCCATCCCGATACCAAATGTAATTTTAATATGAACACGCCCATCCCCGTTCCCTCCCTCATCCCCATCCCGAACCCCATCCTCACCCCATCCCATCCCCACCCCCATCCCGATTTCAACTTTCATCTTAATATGGACACGCCCATCCCCGTTCCCAGCCTCATCCACATCCACATCCCATCCCCACCTGTCCCCACCAAATCCCCACCCCATCCCCATCCCCATCCCGATACCAATTGTAATCTTAATATGAACATGCCTATCTCAGTCCCGTCTCCGTTCCCAGTATCATCGCCACCCCCACCCCCACCCCCATCCCCACATCTATCCCCATCCCTATATCAAATTTCATTTGAATATGTACAGCCGTTACAAAGTTAAGGAGAAACAAACGTACTATCACTAAAACTTAGTTTTTTTTTAAATACTTACGGGAGCTGATTTTGAAAAAACTGTGACACCCGTATCTTCTTATTTTTATAGTAGAATATGTATACCAAGTTTTGTATCAATCGAACCAGAGAATAAAAAGTTTCATACAAACTTTAACACCCCATTTAACCCCCTTCGGGGTTGATTTTCGAAAAATCCTTTCTTAGTGGGCGTTTACACCTCTCCAAAAACATACCCTCCAAATTTCAAGTCTCTACGTTTAGCGGTTTGGGCTGTACGTTGTCTATATGTCAGTCAGTCAGTCAGTCAGTCAGTCAGTCAGGACAAAGCCTTTTATAGTTTTATTAATAATTGACTCAGTTTCTTTCACGAAATAAATAAATATAGCTTTTTAAGGAAAAAAAAAACGAATCAAAAATAAGCAACATAAAAGCATTTTTCATCACACTTGCTCGTAAAGTAGATCTTATTACATCGCTTTTAGGGTCATAATCCAAGCTATTACACACGCGTGCTTTTTACTTTACATTACGGCACTTGTACTATAATAGGTATAACCCGGTAAAGTCATGTTTGTACGTGACTGCAATTAGACGTATGTATACGAAGCACTCTTTAATATACCCGGGTAATACTTAGAGTTTTTTTCTAATACCAACAAAGAGTTCTTATGCCGCTGACGTAAATGTCAACCTGCGCGCGCATTGCTGGTTTGGGCGCCATTTTCCGCAAATGTTTGTTGAAGTTTTCGCTGTTTGGTTGATTATTATCAAAAAAAGTTTGTTTTTTCCTCGCAAGTGTGATGAAAACAGTCGTATGGAACTCTTGTCCTATGTTAATCATTACGCTCTCGGCTTCCTTATCGCGCTCGCCTGCGGCTCGCGCGCATAATACCGCCTCTAGTGTAATGACCAACATAGCACACTCGTATCATAATGTACTATTAATGTCATGCTAGACAGAGAGGCAAAACAGCAAATTGTAACGTCACTTCTCAGTACGCCATATAAATTATATTCTGACAAGTAAGGCAAGACGTAATTTTTTGTTTTGTGGGAAAAGGACAGAGTTGTCTCGAACAAAAACTTTAAACGCTTATATATCAGAACATTAATTACCAATTAAAAAAAAAAATACCATATTTACTTAAATTCTTCATCAAAGACAACGATATAAACATCAGTCATCTACCCTATTCCTGGACGAATAAAGGGAGGTGTTGCCATAATCTCCACGCTTGGCGGGCGGCTTGGGGATCACAGATCACACTGCTGCCCGTCCTCCGGTGGTTCTGGATGCATTTTAAGGACATGGCCAGGTCCTAAGGTAATAAGTCCACAATTGATGGAAAATTCGGTAAACATAGTAGGTACATATAAATAAAAATAAATACAGTCGAACATAGAACCTTGTCTTTTTTTGGAGTCAGTAAAAAAATTATGACGGTGATACTTCCTTCCCATTAAAAATAAATATACCTCAAACACTTCAACACTTCACCATTAAAACTTTAAATTGCATGAAAATTAGTTTCATTGCAAGAGAGAAGCCACAAACTCTGCAGCGTAGTAGCAAAGAAGTAATTTAGTTGGGGTGCTTTTAAATGGGATTTTTATTCACTCTCAGGCTTTGCTTGGTGCGGTTATAGCGCTTTTATTACTGGCTGTAGAGCTGCTCCTACAGCAGCATATTGTCTGTAAAAGGAGTCTTTAGTTGATGAAATGATAAGAAATTCAATACCAAACATGTATATGCGAAACTGTGGATGCCTTTTTTCTTTTTTTTAAAGGTTGTAAAAAATATATTCATGTTCATGTTCTTTTCATTTACCGTATTTACCTCCAAGCAGTAGTGGTCCATGGCAAGTCAAAAAAATAATTGAAAAGTAGTCAATAAAATAAATAAATAAATATCGCTGGACATTTTTCACACAGCGCCATCTAGCCCCAAATTAAGCAAAGCTTGTAATATGGAAACTACTGGAAGATACCTGATATAATACATAAATACTTTTTTTTTGTGAATACATATTTAGAATACATACCTACTACACCCAGACACAGAACAAACATGTATATTAAAACTAAAAGGTTAAGAACCACTGCTGTAGAAGGTCAGCCGAAGACCAGAATCCTTACCAGCATGGTAAGGTTTCTTAACGATGTTATCCGAACACGGAAAGAAAATCTAAAACAAAATCAGAATTTACAGTAAAGAATAAGAATATCTCGAATTGGTCAAACGATTATGTAACGTACAGCAACCTGAGAACCAGCTACAATTTTAGGTTTAGCGTTAAAATTAAAGCTTTCTACCAAAAGCCACGTACACAACTCAATCACCCGACCGAAAATCCTGTCGTGTCAACTCTAAAAATGCTGCAAATTTTTCACCAAATTTGTAAGCCAGTGGCGATTTTCGACAAAATTCCGCGGCTTAATTACACGGGTCCCACTCGACGGTTTCGACAACATTCTGTATAGAAGACAACAGAAGTGAACCCCCTGTAGAGGTGCTTGGCATCCCGAATATTTAGGGATCTGGAGTAGCAGGGTTGTGCAAAAAGTGTGGACAGTATGGAAACTTCTGATGAATCAAATTCATGTACTAATACCGTAATTGGTGCAGCTATTAATTATTATTTTCTCTTAACTTATTACTGGATTCAGTTTAGTATAGCAGTGATATCTTTGATTGAGCTAATGGATTTGTATTTTTTTTCACGGTTAATAGATCAAAAATAGCATCAATTTTAAATTTTATTATCACAATGGCTGCTTGCTTCTCATCTCCGTCTTCAATCTCTTACATGCCAGAGAAACAAGTATGCCAGAGTCTGGCTATGGTAACTCAAGGACCTTGTTTTGTTCAGCTAGTTTTTAACAGAAGTTTAATGTAAAGCTCTAAATAAAACATCAACGCAAGCACAAGCAACCTCAAACTAAAAGAAATAATATCTTCTTCTTCTTCCTCCTAGACCTTGACCCATTTACTTGAGGTCGGCCCTCTTTGTCCGCATTTTCGATTGAAAACGATTTTGTGCCATGTCAGATGTTTATTGAGCATCTTTTAGGTCTTTTTAAAACGTCGTTAACCAGGTGGGGTGGTCTTCCACGCGTACGTTTCGTTACTGGCAAGTCTAGGGCAAGCTTCACCATATGATCATCTGGACGTCGTTGGATATGGAAACCACCGCAAGCGCTTTTCTTTGTCCTTGTCAACTATCGGGCAACTCCCTCTTAATAAATAAATCATATCATCAAACTAAATAAATACATTTTTGTTTTATTTAAACGGGAATACTCACGTTTAATTAAACCGGATACTCCGACTATAGTTCACATCCGGTGACCTTTTTCAAAGAGTGAAAACAGAGCCCGACGCGCTTACAGCTGCGTCCTGCTTAGCACTGCGGGCCACTGCGCGTCGTGCGCGTGATGACAGCAGTTGCTCTGCGGGCGCGAGGGTGGGGGCGGGAGAGTGTAGGGCTGCGCCGGCGCTCTCTAAATACAAAAAGTTATTTCAGGCAAGTATTATAATGTAATCTGACATTTTGGGTTTCTTCAAGCCTGTACCTCACTTCATGCATGCTTTATTTTCATGACGATAAAAAATATATTATAAAAATATCACACACATTTATTTTTCACCCTTCACATTTAAAGCATTTAAGCGACTCGTAACTTAAGATAAGTTTACAAATAATAATTTCACTTTAAATGAAGCATGCAACATGAAACCAGCCCGAGCATTAATGAATGAATCATTGGAAGCCCGTTGTTTACTTAAATTGAGTTACTGGCCTCTCCTGTATTGTAAACCAGGGCACGAGCGCTATGTACCGGAAAAAATACTTTTAATATTTTAGAAGGTTACGTAATGGAACGGATATTTGCGTGATCGCACGGCGTTGTTCCTACAAGATTTCGGAGACGGGGAAAGTATGAAATTGTTCCTGAATCATTTATTTTCATTTTACAATTTTGATGCGTTATATGATTTCGCGCCTACGTTAAGGTTTTTGGTTGAAAGCGCGCTAAATATATTCGAGATGTATTTGAGGAAAAATGTTGTGAATGTTTTGTGTTATCGAATTTTTATGATGCTTTTTTATAAAATTGGTACGGACAAATCTTACTTGTCAGACAGTTTTATGATATCGTGAATCCATATCAGGAAGTATTTTTGCAAAATTTTAAATAAGATTTTAAATGTAATACTATATGAATTTGTTGGGAATAACCAATATCAGTGTCGTTTTATTACACCTTTTTTTGGTTTAATATTTTTTAGAGACCGTTGTTTTTACACCTTATAATTGTAATTAGAAAAAATAAATAAGCCGTTTATTTAAATTAATAATTAAATGACGAATGAGGGAGGAGGCTTACACTCTGGAGTGGACTGAGTATGATGTCAATGACAATGATGATTTAAATTAAACACTAAACACCAATTATGCACAAAACGTGCATACATGCATCTGGCCGCATTCCCTCACTGGTTCGCGGCGTCCTTTGATTAAGTACCCAGCCCTCGCCAGATCCTCTAAGGCGGCGTCCAATCTTTGCACCAGGTACGAGACGGAACGGGCGTCCTGCGTCCGATCTTGCCGATCAGACTTTCAGCACAAAACAGATAGGTACAGAAGTCAATCACATGTATAGCTGTACTAGAAAGAGTAGAAATGTAATAAAATGGAACTAAAAGTTTTCAATACAAAATATTATTCAGTGTTGCCAAGTACGTCATTTTGAAGAGTTTGCATAGAAAGTATCACTCCCATTTTTTTCTACTCTTTCTGGTATTTCTATATATACTTTACTTTTCATACCTACGCTCGGTGGTCGTGCTAAGGTTGACAACTTGCGACCGGGCGTGGTGGCGGGGCGGCGGCGGCAGCGCAGGCAGCCGGCTTGCCCGAGCTGTTTCATAGACGCGTGTCCCAAGCGGATGGCACTCAGCACTCGCGCTCGTCTCAACCAGTTCGAGACATCTTGTCGGTGAGCGGTGTCTATGTGTGCGTTGCTCGAGCGCACTTTCTATGTTTGCCTAAGATTGCCTTCTGTACCTATCTGTTTTGTGCTTTTAGGCTCCCTGACCCAACAAGTATTAGAAAACCCAACCATCCCGTTTATTTTATAAACAGAAAAATATTATCAAGGATACAACGTGTTACAAAAATACAATATGGTGTGGTAATACTGAAGGTTATGTATTTAATCATCATTATGAACAACTTTTACTAAAGGATCAACCTTGAAATTACGAAATAAAATAGCTGTTCCATACATTTTTTCCAAGGTCAATGAACTTTTTGTATGGAACAGCAGATTTTTTACCGCGATTTCAAGTTTGGCCCCATAGTAGAAGTTGTTCATAATAATGAGTACCTACATACATACCCTTCAGTATTATTACATCTTTTACAAAAACACACGTACACAATATCAGTGAATATATACAACACGTTGTATATATTCACTGATAGAATTATAAAAAAAAAACATACTATATTTAGCCATTTAAACGTTACAGTTCATTAAAAGAAGAATAGACAGTTAAATAGCGTAAACCTAACAATAAAATAATGGTCTTCTGACACGCTTCAACTACATGACCCTAAAAACAAAACTGTCATATCCATATGTCCAGAACTAAGCCTCTATTCTACTAACTACCGTAACAGCCATTAAACTGCCATCAGTCACACTCGTACCTACATCCAGAGCAGTAATACCTACGGCTGCTTACATTAAACATAGTTCCTTCATAAATATTCACGGAGATTCCATGTAGACAGGGAGTTGGTGGAGTTTTTAATTACTTGTCCAATTCAGGTAAAAATAACTTATTATGTATTATTATAGTTTTAATTTATTTATTTAAATAATCCAAACGACCTCAGGGTCGACCCAGACGAAGGTGGCGTGACGAGTTGAATTCGCACGACAAGCACTGGGACACCAAAGCCGAAGACCGAGCAGTCTGGAAGGAGGGAAGGGAGGCCTTTGCCCAGCAGTGGGACAATACAGGCTGAAAATAATAAAAATAATAATAATAATATTTAAATAATCCTGACTGTCGGTACTAAAAGCAATAAATAAATATGATTTATTAATTTATGAACTACCAAACGGTCCCTTATAAAGATGATCTTAATTATTAATTTTCTGAGCGCTATAATATTATGTTAACTAGAAATTGTGGTAGGTTCAAGTAAGTAACTCGTTGTTTATGATTTTGCCAGAGAAGTCGTGTTTATCCTTCTAGGCTCGCTTCAAAACGCGGTGTAATTTCTCGCAAATCGACGCTTTTTGTGTACTCGTTAACGGAACCGTTAGGAGCAGCTTTTATTTAATCGTTTCAACTTAGTTGTAATCTACCACAAGAATTCGTTCTCTGAATTATTTTTAGCATCAAAGAATGTATGTGTCATTTTTTGCCCGCTTCCTACTACAAGAGATGGTTTATGTTACGTCCGAAATAATTTTGAAGCCACGAATACGGTCACAATTATGTATTTGTGTGAGTAAATAATTATCATTTTAGATTAACAATAGTTAAATCAAAATTTCTTCAAACTTTTATAGTTTAGCAATATTGTATAAAACATTTATATGGCCACTTACGAAAAATGTATCAAAGTCACAGAAATTTTATTACTACCGCGTGAGATTCCTTAAATTATTTTTCCTCAATTTTTTTTTGGTACTTAATTAAAACTAACGTTGTATCCTAAACTAACAATAATACGTATATTAAATGCTCATGGTTGATATATAGCCTCTTTCTGATAGTTCTACGTATGGTTATTTCATACGCATTGCAAATTTTCAGGCCGAAACTTCGAGAAATGCGGTAATAAATCATGAAGGAAAAATTACAGGGTTTCAGCGATAGTTGGGGCATTTTCAGGCATTTTAGTATTTTGGGGAAATTATAATATTATCGTTTGTGCTTGATATTTATGTGAGAATAATAGCTACGTTAACTTTACTATAATAATATTTAACAAGAAATCAAATAGAGCCTATTTCACATTCAAATTATTAGATACACTGAATATAATAATTTTATGTGAAAAATCTGAATGTGTTTTAGCGCGTGTGTATAGATTGAGTAAATGTTTAATCGATTTTTTACTCAAATTCTTATAAAATAATGCACATTCTTCATCATCTACAGCCCGAAGATGCTCACTACTAGACGCAGTCCTCCGCCTTAATAGGGAGGGGTTGTCATAATCCCCACGCATGCTTGGCGGGCGGTTTTGGGGCTTTGGTCCTCTCGGTTAACGGTGGTGACCATTCTGCGATCCCCAAGCACAATTTTGAGTGTCTGTAATTAATTATTCAATCATTAAGTTCCAACTTTAGATGTTTATCGATAAACATAGCATTTGAAACCAATAATTTTATAAAACGATCTATCATAAAAACACATTAAGATAATATCAAAACTCCCATTGCACTAATAAACATACAGTAGCTAAGTGTGTGTACGTCGTAAAGTCGCCACTTGCCCACCCACACACAAACATACTCGATACCTCTTGTATATTTTAACAAGCTGTATTTTTAAACATCTTCAATGTTGTTAGTTTAACCACGTTATTATAATATACGAAATATTTTTACGCGATTTAATTATAAAAATATTAAGACACATAAGTAGTATTCAAATCGATTCTTACAAGCGAATTATTTTTCCGAACATAAATTGTGCGATATACGATAAAAACTAACTGCTGGCCTTTTGGAGAAACTCAGAGTCACGCAACGGGCAATGGAGAGAGCTATGCTCGGAGTTACTTTGCGCGATAGAATCCGGAACGAGGATACGTATTCGCCAAAGAACCAAGTTACCGACATAGCTCGTAAGGTTTGGAAGTTGAAGTGGCAGGCCACATCGCTCGAAGAACTGACAACCGATGGGGAAGAAAGGTTCTTGAGAGGCGACCGCGAACCGGAAGACGCAGAGTAGGAAGGCCTCCCACTAGGTGGACCGACGACATTGTAAAAGTCGCGGGCAACCGGTGGATACAAATGGCAGGTTGTCGTACAGTGTGGCGGTCTAAGGGGGAGGCCTTCGTTCAGCAGTGGACGTGTCCGAGCTGATGACGACGATAAAAACAAATTATTCCCTTTTTTCAGAATGGGAATTGAAACATCCCCTGACCAGGAATCTAGCCATACACTTTTGGCTATTAATTAACACGTACTAGTACTGAACTTTTTTTAACAAAACATCTTCATCAGCCAGACGACGTCCACTGCGAGACGAAAGCCTCTTCTTAATAAGGGGGCTGCTATAATCCCCACGCTTGGCAGGCGGCTCCAGAAATGCTCACCACCGTTAACCGAGAGGACGCTGCTGCCCGTCTTCCGGTGGTTCAAAGACCCAGTGTAGGATGTACCCAGGTCAAAAATGTACGGGGTGTTTACGACTGGTGTTTATGTTTACTCGAATTTTATAGTTGTTCGATAGATTATATATATATATATACGGGGTGTTAGTTTGAACACCGTTATCATTCTAGGATATCGTTGTACTCATCATTATGAACAACTTTTACAATGGGGCCAACCCTGAAATCACGAAAAAAAAACAGCTGTTCCATACAAAAAGGTTCATCGATCTTGGACAAAATGTATGGAACAGCAGATTTTTTTTTCGCGATTTCAAGGTTTGCCCCGTAGTAAAAGTTGTTCATAATAATGAGTACAATGAAATCCTAGAAGGATAACGGTGTTCAAACTAACAGCCTGTATATAGATACACTCTTAAGTATTGTACCTGTATGACAGATTTCGTATAATAATAATGACGCGTTATAAACCAAAAATGATGAACGTATTATTACAGTCACACTGTTCGCTTACGGGTTGCTTTCCCAGCTTATCTCTAAGATAGCGGAGGCACGCGACAATGGGAACTAATGTACTGATAGGGGATCACACACGGCGTTCGTATGGGTTTGTGATGCAGTTGTAGCAAAGCGATGGCTATGAAAGCATGCTGGGATCATTAATTCCTCGCAAACTGAACGTGGTAAACCTATACCGCAGAACAAAGTACTGCCAGTTGGCTTTATGGTAACTTTTTTTTAGTAATTAAGATGCTAGTTGTTTCACTACAGCTCATAATTCTTTTTGACCGTGCTCAAAAGTATTAAAATAACCCAAAACCCAAAACATTACAAATTGCTATCATCAGCCCGGAGACGTCCACTGCTGAACGAAGACCTCCCCCTTAGACCGTCACACTGTACGACAACCTGCCATTTGCATCCACCGGTTGCCGAAGACTTGGGCTTACCTACGCTGCATCTTCTGGCTTGTGGTCACCACTCAAGAACCTAACATTCCCATCGCTTATCAGTTCTTCGAGTGATATGGCTCCTCATAACCACTTCAACTTGACCACCAACCTTTACCTGATAGCTATATCGGTGACTTTGGTTCTTTGGTGAATATCCTCGTTCACAAATGGCTATACATAACTAAAGAAAGTTGATGCTGTTGAAATAGGTTTAGAATATTAATATTATATTATGATTATGGCCTCACCAAAACTAAGAACGATTACTTGAGCACGTCCCAAAAATATCGACTAAGACTAATAATCCTAACTACTACGCTCAATCTCAAACCTAAAACCTAATCATTATTCTTCAACCTGGGAACAGCAAAAGCCGCACAAAGTAGAACTAGTTTATTCGTATTAAACTTTATACGGAGCTTGCTAATACGCTGAGGTATCTGAACTCTGTTTCTCTGTCAAATTAGATTTCAGAATAAGGTCAAGTAAGGCCTTTTCTAGTAGGCCTTACTTGACCTAAGTAGGTCTTTTCTATAGCTCGTTGAGCTACTTACGGATCGATCCTATTGTAACTGTCCACATTTCGGCGCCTTTGGTTATCCTCTGCTTCCATCAGGCGAGCTGCTGAAGCGTAGATCTATTGTTCTTGTATTCAATGAAAAAACTTAGTAAGTTCGTAAGGGAATCAGGCCTGAACAACACTGCATGACAACTGCACAACAAACGTGTCGTCTCGTGTGAAATCGCAGATAGTTTCAGATTTTATATTCCGCCCGAAGACCTCTAACATTTTTGTTTTCTTTATACGGGGATACTCACGTTACGTTACCTCTAACATTGCTTGACGGTTGCTGTTATTGAAACATAGGACAAGGAACTGGGACCAACTAAATGTTGTTGCCAGTTCCTGTCATCCGACCCTTTTTAGCACTCAGATGTAAATACCACACTCGGTAAACTATCCGAAGACTGATCGCACCGTTGTTGCTTAACATTGGTCGTTTTTAGAACCACCTATAATAACAAGCTATGCCACGAAATAATCATTCGTTTTGAGACCTTCGGTGATAAGAAACAAAAGGCTCTTAAGAAACTTAAGAAACAACATAAAGCTTTTTGTAATGAAAACTTAACAAAAAAAATAGTACATCTTCTATATTCGATATGATCATTATATTATCCTCTCGACTACAGGGACACAGACTTAACCTTAACTTTGATGCATCGACGAGATAAGATGAGATAGTGATTTTTTATTCAAACGCGGCGCGTTAACGACTCATTGACATTCCTAGAGCAAGGAGGAATATCCGGACCACTGAGATAGGTAATATATAACATTAGACCTCTACAGATTTAGTAGACCACGCCAGTCAGTCGAGACTTGTTCCCACGAGTATTTTAATTAAAGTTTCATTTTATGTACACGACATCTTAATTATGAAGTCATTTTAGGTATTACGTAGGTACTCAAAAGTATTATGATTTCAGAATATTTTATTGATATCATAAAAATCACAATAGTTACATGTTTGTATTATTCAGAATAACTTAGCGTTTGACTACAATTTGCCTGATGGTCAACGCTGCGATGTAGGATGGAGCACGTTTACCTAGAAGGAGGAATCCATTTACTCTAGATTTAGAGACACCCATATTTTCTATTTGTCATCATCATAATCAACCTATTATAGACACCTTATTACAGTCAACCTATCGTAGTCAACTATCATAGTCAACCTATCATAGTTAACCTATCACAGTCAACCTATTCTAGTCAACCTACCATAGTCCACAGCTGGACATGCCTCTCCCGAGGCTCGCCGCTCTGCCCAATCTCCAGCAATCCACTTTTATTAGTGCCATGTGTCCTACGTATATTGTCAGATCGTCAAACCCTTCCGTTAAACTTAGCCAGAGTTAGTGGGGGTTGGCGGCTAATGCGGTAACCCGGTCTTCACTCCTGGCCCTGCCGCATGCCGTTACCATAATTAATATCGCCACCGTCTTTCAGTAGGCTCCTACTGCAGAGGATACCAGTGCCGTATTCTAATGTCACGACACAAGGGCCAATTACAAAATAAAATTCATTGTAAGATAATTTGTGTTCAATAAGTACAGCTTAAGATGTAAAATGTGTTGTAAAATAGAAGATACGATATCAATCTAGAAGAGGGTGTGAATAGTGTGATTGTCCACGATAATGAAACAGAAAGAGGCAGCGTATACTATGAGTATGGCGTTAGATGTCTTAGCTAATAAAGTACAAAAACACCTGCTGAACAACCTGCGTATGACCACTTCCACATAGTCGTTAAGAAGAAAGAGCTGACGAATTTTAAGACAAAAACCCCTCATTTCAGCCTTCGATGGGGGCCAGTATAACTTGCAAAATCAGCTAAAGTACGTGCACTAACACCGAACACCGCATAGCACAAACAATCACCTGCGTGAAAGACTATAATAAATCTTATAATAATTATTAGTTATATCAAATCAAGTATTGATAGTTCACTTGAAACATAATACGCTTTAAAAAAAATACAACCCGACTTCAACTTCGAACACCTGGATGACATCTTCATATTTTCTAGTAATATAGATTTAAAAACCAAACTACTGAACTGATTTCGATAAAATTTATATGGGACTATCTCTGAAATATTACCTACCAAACAAAAAAGAATCATCAAAATCAGTTTATAATTGGCGGAGTAATCGCGTAACCTACATACAAAAAAAATACATGCATGCTAAAAGAACTTGCTCGGGATGATTTAAAGTGGTGAATTTTAGGAACGGGCCGAATTTCTTCCGTACGCCGTCCGGACGAAGTCGCGGGGGCCTCTAGTTAATGAATATACCAAATGAATGAATTAATTAAACTAGAAAACCATTTTCAAGCTTTAAAAGTTACTACTACAAGGCCCAGTTTTGGACTAAAAATCTCAACCCTCAACCTGGCAACAACGTAAGCCGCATAAAGCTTTATTCGTATAAACCTTTATACGGCGGAATACGCGTATCTCCGTATTCATCGTGGCTCATAATTCCCGTGTTTTTATAGCCCCGCGGTAATCAACACGTTACAGCTTTATCTTCTCTCGGTTTTAGGGTTCCGTACCTCAAGAATTTTCGACTCCCTGCTACTCAGTCTACTCCGTCTGTCTGCGTGTTTTACTTTTAATGTCATGTACCTTATCCTGGCATCTATGTTTTAAGTTGTTAACCAACAAATGTGGTCAAATAATTTTCTACGGTTTCTATAAATCACTGTGAAAAACTTGGGACCTACCAATAATTATATCTCGCTGTAATGCCTTATAACAACACAGTATAAAAGTTTATTTTATAAAGCCACTTTTTACTTGTCTTAGTTAAGTAAAAGCGTTAATTATGTGTGTTTTTTTTTTATAAAATAGTTCTCATCTACTCCATAGATAACGCTGATTATACTTGCCAGTCATTAATTCATTTATTATTATTATTCACATATTTATTTTCTTTCTTAAATCTAAGTTTTTTACAATATAAATTTAAAAACATAAATATTATAAAAAACCTAAACCTAGAGTGCCGCCGGCAGCGGGGCAGGGCTCAAGCTGCCGGTGGTTAGGGCTGCAGAGTGAGGAACCTCCTGACAATGCGCGCCGTGTCAAGTACCACTGCCTTTTGTATCTGGCCCTTGACCCAACCGTCTAGCGAGAGCCTCTTGAGGTATTGGTCGAGGCTCTTCGCTATGAGACCGTTTGCCGAAACGACTATCGGGACAATGATCGTCGAGTCAACATGGCGGTTATCTCGAAGGCCAAGTCAAGGTACTTGCTGAGTTTGTCCTTCTCGGCCTTTACGAGATTCTCGTCATGTGGGATGGTGACGTCCCATTATTATTATTATTATTATTATTTATAGGCTTTCGTTTGACTGCCATCTCAACTGGTATTAAGAAGTGACGCAGTCTACAATAGAGCACATTTACCTAGAAGAAACCGATTCTCTCACGACACCCACACTCTAAGTGCATCCTTTAAAATACCTATAAAACAACCAAACGGCAAAAACCAGGAGTGAATCAGTCTCTTATTAAAGATTCTGCACAGAACTAGAACAAAATATCAACAATTTATACAACAATTTTGCGGAAAACAAGATATACATTATGTAAGTAATCTTATTTTATGTGACGGTACGGAACTCTCAGTGAAAAGAGTCTTACACGCGCACATGGCCGGTTTTCTATTTATGCATAAATTTATAAAACAGTTGTTATAGCCGATAGCTTAGTGGAAGATCGTCCGACTCGGAAACTTGAGGTCGTGGGCTCAAATCCCCGGCCCGTAGCAAAGAGCTCTTTGGAGTTTATGTACGGATTTTCATCCCAGTGGTTTTTCACTGAAGGAAAACGTCGCAAAAAAACCTGAAAACGTACGGACATGAAATTCAATTACGTACGTGAAACCACCAACCCGCAACCAGGACCTTTCCTTCCTTCGAATGTAAGTCTATGTTCAGCAGTAGACTAATAAAAGGCTGATTTGATTATTCTTGCTAATTACTTGATAATGTATCAAGTTTAAGATGGGCAGGCCACATCGCTCAAAGAACTGACAACCGATGGGGAAGAAAGGTTCTTGAGTGGCGACCGCGAACCGGAAGACGCAGCGTAGGAAGGCGTCCCACTAGGTGGACCGACGACATTGTAAAAGTCGCGGGCAACCGGTGGAAGCAAATGGCAGGTTGTCGTACAGTATGGCAGTCTTTGGGGGAGGCCTTCGTTCAGCAGTGGACGTCTCCGGGCTGATGATGTATCAAGTTTATAGCAAACACTACAGACCTTAGTTACGAAACTAATACAAATAAATACTACTTTTGTACATGTCACCTCGATATAGGTAACCGCTTGGCCAAGGGCGTTCCCCCAATTATACCTGAAGGTCGAAGGTTATTATTTTTGTTCGATACACATGATACCGTTATTTTCGAAGTAGGTCACGTGCGTTAAGTTATTTCAGCAGTTTCTTAAACTGAACTGAACTTTCTTTATTCGAACTGCTGAACAGTGGAATGCGCTGCCCGAGTGGGTTTTTGCCGATAATTATAATCTGGGTGTCTTCAAGTCGCGACTGAATCGGTTTCTTCTAGGCAAGCGTGCTCCATCGTAGGCTGCTTCGTTTAACATCAGTCGAGATCGCAGAAACGCAAGCCTATAAACAATTAAAAAATATATCAATATATTATTATGAATATTTTTGTATGAAGTGATTCCACACTTATGGTATTTCTATGTTTTTAAAGCTTAAACAGGAAGAAAAATTATGACCTCCGGCAGGACTCGAACCTGCATACGAGCAGTCGCTATGGGTTTCCGTCCCAACTGCTTTGCCACTTAAGCTACAGAAGAGAGCTACAGAGTCTCAGTACAGTTGGCAAAGCAGTTGGGACGGAAACCCATAGCGACTGCTCGTATGTAGGTTCGAGTCCTGCCGGAGGTCATAATTTTTCTTCCCGTTTAAGCTTTAAAAACATAAATATATTATATAATGAAAAGTAGTATAAGTTATTTTTATTTTTTTTCTTTAAAATATTGATTGGCAAGTATAGTTTGAAAATATCTCATTGCTTTGCAACGTTCGCTTGTATGTAATCGAGTATAATTTAACGTGTTACCGTACTCAAAAAAAATGTATTGCCTGAAAGGCATTATAGAGGTTGAAAATAGGGGAATACATTTATAAGAAGACCAAATTCCCTCTTAAGACATTTTCCCATAACTAAGTGGGAGAAAATAAGTATAAAAATCAGCACGGTAAAAAAATACTATAGGCCTGGAAACCATAAACAGGGTTATTTTTAATCAGTTAGCACCCTTTTAAGGGCATATTGTGTACATCAAATTAAACAACTTTTACTATGGGCCAACATTGAAAACGCAAAAAAATAACAGCTGTTCCATACATTTTGCCTAAGGTCGATGAACCGATTTTGTATGGAACAGCTGATAATCTTTCGCTATTTTAATGTTGGCCCCATAGTAAAAGTACTTTGTTTTGATGTACAGAATATGCCCTTAAAATGATGCTAACTGATTAGAACTAACCCTGTATATAGGTATAGTTGCATCAAATATACAACCCCTGTAATAATAAAACAGGTACTTACAATTTCTTATCTCAGCAGAGATGAGGTAATCAGAGATGAGGTAATATTCCTTTTAATATGACCGTCATTCTAAAGTCTTACGAGCTAGTCATTTTAATTAGTGTTCTCACAGTGATCGAGAAGACCGAGCATAAAATTAATTACCCAGAAAGCTGTAGTGCTCAACTTGAGACCTGCGACTTGTGGCGTGTCAAGCTTTAGTAGTAGTAGGGTGACAATGCTGGAATAATGTTGGTAATCATTTATATAGCGATACGCGTAACGGTATACTTAGTATGTACTTACCAAATAATATGTGACTTATAATACATAATTATTACAAAAATAACCACGAGTGATACCGTATAAAGAAACCAATGACAATGGGGATCCACACTGCGTTTTTTCCGCAAGATGGCGAATTGTCAATGCGGCTATATTGTCAACTGTCAATCTCATACATTTTGTTGTATTTTTACTACAATATTTTTTTTCACTTTTATTAGACTCGGAATACCAGCGATAATCTGCATATACTGGTTTGTACAGCAATCCTTAAAAAAGCTTAAAGCTCTGTCCTACATAAAATGTAAACAACTAGGTACTCGATTGTATAAAAAAAATGTATTCAATATTTAAATGTCCGTAATATTTTATGTCACATTTATTGTTTGATGAAAAGTCTCTTAAATTGTTGTACTTAAGCAAATAATAAGAAAAGGAAGATTTTGAGCTAAATAAATGTATTGTACAATTTTCATACTGACAATATATAGGTACCAAAATAAGTCCCTCTAGTAGATATACACATTTTCATGAACCCTCTCGTAGATTAACATAAACTGTCACAAAACGGCCAACGTCGCTATATTGCGGAAACACCAAGTACCAAATAACAGAATTATTCAAATATCCAGCTGTTATTAAACATTACCCGGATTTAATAAACATCCCGCATTTTTCGGCCATTGTCCAGGGAGGGCGCACAATGCGCGACATATCCCAAAAATCCGCGGACTCTTGGCCACAATACGAAATTATGACGCACTGCGGTCTCGCGATTGTTTAGCCTTTTGACCGCAGAGTTAGAAGAAATTCAATTTAGGTAGACTATGCTTTTTATAATTATACCGTCGAATTTAGGTAGACTATACTTTTTATAATTATACCGTCGCTTACCCTTTACTCCTATTACCAAAATGTTATAAGTGGTATTTTTTTGGGTCTGTAGTTAGGTATAATATAATTATGCGTCTATTACGGGGTATTGAACCTGGGTCCTGGAGTAAGTCCAAACCACCTACATCCCGAACCACCGGAGGAAGAGCAGCAGCGCCCTCCCTGTTAACGGTGGTGGGTTTTCTGCGATCCCCAAGACGCCTGCCAAGTGTTGGGATTATGGCAACCCCTATTTAGGGGAAGACTTTAGAATTCTTATATCATCCCAAGTGACAGGCATTTTTTTCAATAATATTAATTTATTATTTGTAGTTGCCTGTGAAGTTTTGGAGGTTAAGTAAAATTTTAATAAAAACACTACAGCATACGAGTATATGACGTGTTGCTTAGTTTGAGGATACACTGGGTATTTTAAAATAAGAGATTATTAACGTATTTTTTTGTATAGTTATTTCATTTTATCAAGATATTTTTTGTAACATACCGACATGTAAACGTTGGTGTTATCAATAAACAATTGTATTGTATTGTGAAATCATGTGAAATATCGTAGGGGTTCATTGAACTCATCATAAAGAACAACTTTTATAATGTAAACAATGCGAAATCAAGAAAAAAATATCTGCGTTAAAAGTTACGTAGGTACCTAAGTCATTGAATTTTTTATGTAGGACAGTCTTTTTTTCTCGTTTTCAATGTTAGTTTCATAGTACAAGTCATCCACTATGATGAGTTTAATGACCAGCTAAGATATTGCTCATTAATTCAAAAACATCCTGTATATCACTGTGTGAAATTTCCCACCAAAATGCTATTGATTATTTTATTTTAATCTAGTACGGTTAACCAAGTTGTGTCATCTACTTGGTGGCTTCGTCTGTGGTTCTCCACGAATGTTTAGCCTTTACCCGACTACAATGAATGCGGGTATTAGCATTCGACGCTATATTTTTCCGTTTGTTTAGGTGAAAGGCCACGCATTGTTTGGAAGTATTAGGAAAATGTTAGGAATAACAAAAGTATTCGAAGCGAAACGTATATATGAGGCATGAAACGGCTTTATCTGTGGTCAGTTTATTTAAATGTGCTTTGGCTATTTTTTGTCCACGTTAACTATAATTAATTTGAGGTTAATGAATTAAAAATCATGATTCAGATTTGTATCAATGCTATTACTTTATTATGAAAACTTACGTGGTTTTATATACTACTAGCTTTTGCCCGCGGCTTTGCCCGCGTAGTAATGTTGAATACTTGAATTCGGTTAAATCGGGGCCCAACTCAATTGAATCACTAAAATACGTATATTATTGCATTTTTTCCAAGCCGCTTGCAAGTCTTTAAGTTTGCTTGAGGATGTCCAAATTTGGCATGTCGCGTTTGCAATACTTACTTCAAAACAAAGCCGTCTTGTTGAATTTTAAACAGACAGACAGATGGACATGACAGAATAGATGGATGGATGGACATGGAACTTCTGAAGATTGTGAGGCTTCTTTAATCTTTATATGTGGGAGACATATCACTGCAGGTCGGTAAATTAGAATGTGATGAACTGGGAATAGTTGGGATGGTAAATGTAGGTGAAATTAATTTGTCATTTGTTAACTGAGTAGGCTGTACCGTAAATGCAGGTGAAATTAATTTATCAGACTGAGCCGTAAATGTTGGTGAATTCAGTTCAGAAAAATATCGGGCTGAAGAAGTTTGGACGGTATGAGTTGAAGACGTTTTGTAATTATTTTTGGGCATTTCTACAGCTAAAGAATCAAAGTACAAAGGCAAAGTAGAAGTTGCGTCAGAACTTATATCTTCTGTTTGAATGCAACTTGGAGATGTAGGAACCTCAACACGTCGCTTAGTTTTTTTTTGGCTACTACTGGAACACGTGGAGTGCCGTTAGAAATTATATCTATGTCTTCTAACAGATACGCATCAAAATGATTTCCCGTAAATCGTAGCCGCTTTATAGGTCTTCCTGCTGTACCAAACTTTGCATACAATTTGCCATTTTCATAAACTTCAAACTCAAACTCATATATTTGTCCTGCAGCGGCTAGTTCACACGCAGTGCCCCAACTCG
Organism: Erannis defoliaria; assembly: GCA_905404285.2. NCBI lineage: Eukaryota > Metazoa > Arthropoda > Insecta > Lepidoptera > Geometridae > Erannis > Erannis defoliaria. The sequence goes on along the minus strand of FR990085.1, from coordinate 1,116,630 downwards.
ACTGCCGGGACATGTCATTAAAGTATGCAGTCGCAGCGGTGTAGTTGTCGCCGTTTGAATCATGAGACATGATTTCAAACTCCTCCCAATAGGCTAGATGACTGATGTTTAAATCGTTGAAACCAATAGCTTTGATGAAAAATTTAAGTAAATATAGTATGGTAATTGAAAACATTATTTAAATCGGTTAATAATGTTCTGATATATGAGCGTTTAAAGTTTTTGTTAGAGATAACTCTGTCCCTTTCCCACAAAAACAAAAAATTACGTCACGCCTTACTTGTCAGAATAGAATTTATATGGCGTCCTGACAAGTGACGTCACGATTTGCTGTTTCGCCTCTCTGTCTAGCATGATATTAAAATGCTTATAAGTTGCTTATTTTTGATCAGATTTTAATTTTCTTTTCATTAATCAGCTATATTTATGGGCCACATTTGATTAGGACAATAAAAAAAAACCAGTCATCTAGCCTATTAGCTACTACATGAGTAACGATGTTTTTTCGCACCTCAATTGCCTTTTCTTGGGTACCGTGCATTAAAAAAGAAAGCGCACGAAAAAGACACGCTCCATCACCAACGATGGGAACAACATAGTGTTTTACCTTCGCTCCATGAATGAAGAGAAGTTCACTAAGCATTTTAAATAACAAACTAAATAACAATATCAAGAGTAACAATATAAAAAAACCTAATAACAAACAATGTAAACTAAAATTTAAAAAAAATACGAATAACAAACTAAATAGCAATCTAAATAATTAAAGGAACAAATAACGATAATTATACGAAATGTAAATAACAAATGAAATGAAATAAGCTTAAGCAGAAAAAGTATGATAACAAAGAACGCAAAAAGATCACCAAAATATCGCAAGAATTACGAAACTTCGATAAAATACAGTGCTGCACTGATCGCTTAGGTAGACTCGGTGTGGGTTGGAGTGGGGCGCGCTCGATGTACAGCGCGTCATTATACTCGGGTTTTAACGTATCTGAGCCGACGCGGGATGGACGGTTCGAAAGCGCTGTGCTTGGTGCGTGCACCGGATCAAGTACATGTGTTTAAAACATTTATCTTCTTACGCATAAACACTCGATTAGCTATTATTATTATTAGCTTATCTATAATTATAACATTTTTTTTCAAATGAAAAATTGACCCGTGGCCTTCCAGTTTTGAAATTGTTTGAAAATTCTGAAACATGTTTATGTTTATTTTATCATATCTCTTAAGTCAAAAAACTTAACAGCCTTAAATGAATGGTTTCGGCAAAATGGTATTTTAATGATACATTGAACCCCTTGCGAATTTTTCAAAATCCTTGCTGAGTGTGCGTTTCTCTGCATCAGCCCTTAACACTAATGGTATATCGGCCTACCCTGATTGGGCCATATTCACTACGCTGGCCCAGTGCAGATTGGCGGATTCACATACACTATCGTATTTCTTCTCCGGAAATATGTAGGTTTCCTCATGATGTTTTCCTTCACCGAAAAGCCAGTGGTATTATCCATGCGTAAGTTTCAAAGAACTAATTGGAACGGGCTCGCTCGGGTTCGAACCCGCGACCCCAAGAATGTGAGTCGAGCTTGATCTCACTGAAGCTACCACAGCTTGAGCTGAGTGTAAGTTTACACCATTCAAAATTTAGTTTAGGCATTTAAAAGTAAGTTAATTTAATATTAAAAATTAATTTAGCAGCTTAGGCTGTACAGTATCTATAATAATTATGTCCGTCAAACAGTCGTCTGCGTGGACCTACAAAAAAATAGCCTATGTCCGTTTCCGAACCTTATGTGCTATAACTACCTATCCAAAAATGCAGCTCCTTCTGTTCAGCCGACCAATAAATACGCCCATCCCCGTCCCCATTCCCAGCCTCATCCCTATAAGCGCCCCCTTCCCCATCCCCATCCCGATACCAAATGTCATTTTAATATGAACACGCCCATCCCCGTTCCCTCCCTCATCCCCATCCTCACCCCATCCCATCCCCACCACCATCCCGATTTCAACTTTCATCTTAATATGGACACGCCCATCCCCGTTCCCAGCCTCATCCACATCCACATCCCATCCCCACCTGTCCCCACCCCATCCCCACCCCATCCCCATCCCCATACCAAATGTCATTTTAATATGAACACGCCCATCCCCGTCACCATCCCCGTTCCCGCCCTCATCCCCATCCCATCCCCACCCTCATCCCGTTTTCAACTTTCATCTTAATATGGACACGCCCATCCCCGTTCCCAGCCTCATCCACATCCACATCCCATCCCCACCTGTCCCCACCAAATCCCCACCCACCCCCACCCCATCCCCATCCCCATCCCGATACCAATTGTAATCTTAATATTAACATGCCTATCTCCGTCCCGTCTCCGTTCCCAGTATCATCGCCACCCCCACCCCCATCCCCACATCTATCCCCATCCCTATACCAAATTTTATTTTAATATGTACAGCCGTTACAAAGTTAAGGAGAAACAAACGTACTATCACTAAAACTTAGTTTGTTTTATTGTACTAACGGGAGCTGATTTTGAAAAAACTGTGACACCCGTATCTTCTTATTTTTATAGTAGAATATGTATACCAAGTTTTGTATCAATCGAACCAGAGAATAAAAAGTTTCATACAAACTTTAACACCCCATTTAACCCCTTTCGGGGTTGATTTTCGAAAAATCCTTTCTTAGTGGGCGTTTACACCTCTCCAAAAACATACCCTCCAAATTTCAAGTCTCTACGTTTAGCGGTTTGGGCTGTACGTTGTCTATATGTCAGTCAGTCAGTCAGTCAGTCAGTCAGTCAGGACAAAGCCTTTTATAGTTATAGATTACTTAGTTGTGGTTGAGGCAAGTATTTTTTGTTGTTTAATAATAGGCGTGTGTCCTAATGTTTAATTTGTGACAAATAACAGGCTTAGTCATGAATATAACTAAATACATTACACATACTGAAAAAATAAATTGTATTGGCTGATAAATCTCTGAGATATGACCGTTTAAAGTTTTAGGTGGGGATAGAGAGGGGATGCTCTATCCCTTTCTCGCAAAGCACGTGTTAGTATAGCATTTGTATGTCGCGCCTGAGGCTTGACGTCATAGCTCAGTCTAGCGCGCTCTCTGTCTAGCTTGAAATTAAAATACTTAGAACTTATTTATTTTGGAATTATTTAAAATTTTGTTTTCGTTGATAGGCTCTATTGATGATCAGCTTTTTTATGAGGTAATATAAAAATTGTAGTCATCATGCCTATTTCAAATGATGAGACGAGCAAGACGTTCACTTGGTGGCAAGCGTCACACTTGCCACTAACAGTACTAGCAGTGCCAGAATTGTGAACTTGCGAACACAATCCTGTGCCGCACTGCACTGCGCTCGTCACCCTGAGATATTAGATGTATCAGAAGAGATTTACTCTTCACACCCAGTAATTTCTCTGGTAACATTGCCCTTCAAACCAGAACACAGTAATGCTTGCACACTACTGCTTGGCGGTTGAATATCTGGCAAAAATTATGAAATTTACCACGGATCAAATTCAAATTCAAATTTTATTTTTTAAGATAACTGGGATTCAGGGGTTAGTAACAAAAGGTTTAAAAACTTACAAAATTATTTTGATCGAATTAAATAAATTATAATTTTAACAGAATTAATGATTATCGTTACCGATATTATCGTCACTTAATCGAGTCATAAGACAGTGCTTCATTTGTGATGGGAAAATCACGACTAGCACTGGTTGAAAGAAAAGACGAAGATCTGGTTAAGTGACGTGCCTTGGGAGAAGGCTTTGTTGCAGAGGTTTGTATGGTGATGATGATGATCGCCAATTTATACAAAAAAACATGGCTTTGTTCGGGATCAAGCTCCAATGATGGACAAAATTATATTCTTAACCAAATGACCTGGCTTTACCGACTTTTTCCCGTAAATTTAATCAAAATTTTTCTGTTCTTTAAATCCTTCATCGAACTACAAGAACGCTTTAAAAAAATACTATTATTGGTCCAGCCGTAATCGAGTCTTGCGTTTTGCAACACATTTACAGATTCATTTTTATTTGTATAGAAAATAGAAGAAAGAAGAAGAATATATGTAGAAGATACAACATATTTGCGCTACACAGCCAATTGCACCAAAACTGTATGAAATCTAATATCTGGTCTAAAATGTATCACTTCGAGTTTCGTTCCCAAAAGGCATATTTAAACGCAATCATATAACACTTTCTGTTCACTATCTATCCTACCTGTGTTTGAGTAGGTACATAGAATGGGTTGATTGTCCGTAAGATGAAAATCGAAAAATATGTTATTTTTAGTATGCTATTTGTGGTAAACAAGCGGATGGGTATGTCCTTAAACTGCAACCAGACCCACCGGAGGACGGGCAGCAGCGTCCTCTTGGTTAACGGTGGTGACCTTTCAGCGATCCCCAAGCCTGCCAAGCGTAGGGATTATGGCAACACCCCTCTATAAAGGGGGAGGCCTTCGTCCAGCAGTGGACGTTTTATGGCTGACGACGAAGCGGATGGGTTGCATGATGGTAACCAATCGCTGTCGCCTTTCCCGTTGCCTATGGATATCTGCAATACCAGGGGTAACCACCAATAAGTTGCCGTCCTTACGTGTATTACGTCGCGTTCTGTGTATTACGTAAATGAATATTAACATTTAGTTAGTAATTAAACTCCTGTTGTTCCAAGACGAGTTTGATTCCGTAATGAACTCGTATTTTATTCATTAGTCAATGTCGTGAATAAATTAAATACAAATATAAATTATCACACGGTCTAACTTGATATTTTGCCGTTTTTAACACGGCATGGGGTAACTCGGGTATTCCGGTTAGAGAAAACTCGCCTTGGAATCTCGAGGGTATAATCCCGGGCCCGACCCCTTAATGGGTTCTTTGGAATTTACGTAAGGATTAAAATTGGATTCCACTAGTTTTTTGGTGGAGGAACACATTGGGGGGAAGCCGACACGACAGAAGCAGAAAATTCAATTCAATGGCAACTGAGCCACGGTATTGGAATACCGACCAATCGCCCTTTGAGAGTAAGGGCCTATCTGATGTGTAAATAACAAGATAAGGTCAAATTTAGTTTATGGAGCCTGTGGGCCTGGGTAATAGTTTGGAATTAACAAACCATCATAGAGCTAATATCTAGAGTTACAAACGTGAAAAAAATATGTCCGCGCCAAAACTCGGCGCACGCTACGCATTGCGCCGACACGACTTCAACTACGATAAGACACAAGCGCCCAAGCTTACATTGAACACTATACAAGCGACATAACGTCTAAATTCGAACAATTGTGAACTATATAATGCACGTATAGGTATGTACAACGGCACTCGGACGTTTTTTGACTGTTTTCACTCAGAGATTGTGACTCTTTAGATATCACTTTGGGCTCGGTGCAACAATCTACTATTAGACACGCCTTAAGATATTACTTTGAAGCAAGTTAAACGTATTTAATTTATGCATTATAATTTAAAATTAAGTAAATATTAAAGTACCTAACAGAAGTTATGTAAAACATTAATCTACCTAAACTTATACTATTTTATTAATAAAGTTACCTTGTGAAATAATAAAGTAATTCAATCTAAATTATTATGATCTTTCTGTTCTTGACCGAGTGACGATTAACCTATTAGATTTGTGTGTACTTATTAGACTGAAGGGCTACTGTATTCATTAGAGACTACCTTATAACTCAGTTGGTAGCATGTCTACCTTCAGAGCGTGGGTTCGATGCCCACCCACTTCAAACATTTATGCCGAACATAAATGTTTGTTTTGTGTCTGGGCATACATATCGTTATATGCCTTGCTTTGCTCTCAGTCGCGTGTGACCGCGCCAATCGTGTGACGTGCTACGATGCCGAATGTTTAACACGCTCACAAATGTTTTACAACGCTAATACTACAGGGTCTTAAGGTTCATTATTAAAATGAAACAATATCCTCTTGTGGACTTTTTTGTATGAGCTGGAGAAGTATTATATATATCGGAGAAAGGGATGTACACGATTACACTACATCATTTAATTTAGTACCTAATTTATTGATCAGAATGGCAACACCACGCTAACGCCATAGTCAACGGAAATTGTAGATGTTTAGACGTCTATGGTTTAAACTATTGTCTATTGTCTATTGTCTATTTCTAGCTGTCAGTGTCAAAACCAGTTGTCCGTGTCGAATGTAAACGTCATCTGTCAGTAGAGCGTTTGATCGAGGCATGTGTTCTGACGTTACTCACATGCTCCCGAGACAGCGCCTGCGAAGCGCCTTTTTAAGCAACATGGACGCCGACAACGTGCATACGGAACGTAATCCGTTCGAAACCGCGACATATATATCTGTATAAGTATATAAGCACTATATTAAGTATATGAGGTTTGATTTTCATAGAGACTATCATGTGTACCCTTGTCTTAAATTTTGAAATATTTATTAAATTTCGTATTAACAAAACAGGCCCGGCCCAATAGTTGCGAAAATATAGATATTCCAAAGTCAGTTTATACAAAATAGCTACCAAGTAATAATAATAATTTATCTACCTATAGAAACTATTTCAGACTGTCTTTATTTGGTACTGGAACTAAGATAACGACTTATTGGCGCCGCAATTGCAAACTATAGTGTTGTAAGTTTCCAATAAAGACGTAAGGCTATAATTTCAAGTAGACACTTACCTTCTATAGCTAAAGGTCAAAGAAAATTATAGAGCTTGTCCTAGTAGACAGATTAAGGACTAGTTTACTGTGAAAATTACAGCAATTTAGGATGTGGGTTACTTACCGGACCCACAATACATATTGACGTATACTAGACAAGCCCTTTACTGTACTGTGATTTTTTGCTGCATATTTACCGTGATTATATTGTGACGCGAGCTCTCAATATTTCATCGCAGTTGCATACACCATATTCACGGGCAGACTGAAGAATCCGGGTGGTTCTGGGGTAGTTGTCAAAAAATAGTTCCGGTGATAATCGTAGTAAGTACGTCCAACCAACAACGACCAATATCTCGTGAATAATAATAAGCAGTCAAATAAAGTTCATAGTAAAACGAACTAATGGTATTTTTACTTCTGGTAGTGTGGAACTCTCGTTGCGCGAAACTAAATCGCACTTGAACGTTTATGTTCATGTACCTAGGTCATCATCATCATCAGCCCGGAGACGTCCATTAATGAACGAAAGCCTCTCCCTCATATAGACCGCCACACTGTACGTCAACCTGCCATTTGCATTCACCGGTTGCCCGCGACTTTTACAATGTCGTTAAATAGGATACTTCATACTAAGTACTTGCTTACTGTACTAAGCTTAGAATACTATTGGCGCCTCTACATAAAGTAAATTCCAAGCATCCAGGTACGTATTAAGGTTACTGCCTTGCATAAAAATGTCCAGCGTTTCTAAACAGCTATAAAATAAACCACCAACAAACATCAAAGTGAAAGAATCTCGTTAAAATGCGCGGCAATTCCGCTAAAGCGTCATCGCTCCAAACGAAGTAATTTTCCTTGCGCTTAATAAAAATAGCAGTTTTTGAGCGACGCTCGGGTAAAGGGTTCAAAGTAATCGAGTGTCATTACACGACTATGAATAAATTACACAAGTCCCGCGTTGGCTTTGGAGCGGGGTGGGGTAAGGGAGAAGCATTCGCGGATTAATGTAAAAAACTTAGTATTGAATGTCCAAATAAAGCTAAGATGAAAATGTGGATGGTTGAGTGGCATACCGCCACTAGCGAAATTTCTCGCGAGGTGGTATTTATATAGCCATTCTCACGGTTGACTAGAATGTTGTAACCCTACTGAATCTACTGGAATGTTGTATTTAATTGCCTTGAACTTATAAGTGATCAACATTTAAGTTCGTGTAGTGTAGATGTACATATGCTACAAGACTTTCTATAGAAATCTGTTTCTTTGATTGAAGATAGAGTTGCTCAAAGATTCAACGCTAGAGTCAACTGTGCGCATTTACGTATGCAGTCAAATCATAACAGTCGCAATTTGTCTGTGGAAAGCCTGGGAATAAAGAATTTCGATTAATATGTCGGCTTTTCTTCAATATAATTTTCCAACATCCCCATCAGAGGGAACTTTATTCTTGTTCCCAAGTTATGTTTTAAACTTTACTATCGGGGGCTAAATATTATTTAATAATTTAAAGCACTACCTAAATTTCATCCTTGATATATATTTTTAACATTATAATTCGATGACATTTACTATATTAAAGTAACAGATTTAAAACATACATTGTAAATTTAGTTCGTAAGTACTCAGTAAGTACCTATTTAGTTCGTTAGTTAAAGTCGTAAGTCTTGCCCTATTCAATAGGGCAGATATATTTTGGGCTAGATGCTAGGTTTTTTTTTAAAGTTTTGTTGGATTTTGTAATAAAAACAAAAACCTAGCATCCAGCAAAAAATATCCGCGCACTAAATAGAGGTACTTACGGTACAGTAGGTACTTATTTTTATTTTAAGTTTTATTTATAGATATGTTGTTTGTGCGGTGTTCACTATTCATAATCCATTTACTATCCTTATTTTGACTAGCCTCGATAGCCTCTGTCTGCTTTATTCTTGGACCAAACCACCGAGCGGCTCGCAGCAAGCGCGCTTCAAATTCGTTAATATAATATCGTATCCACTTTAGTGCGACCCTGTGCGTTATAACTGTGCTATATTGTACCCTACGGCATTATAATATTAACACCTATGTCCCTTAAAAGGACAGGATTCCCAGAACACAGTTTCACTAAATTAAAAGATTCATTGTTACAAATAAAGAGTGATTTTTGTTGAATACTAGCCAGAACAGACAACAAACTTACAGGGTTTAATTATTATGAAAACTGATGTGGTTTTGACACATGCCAAATTTTTTTACAGGGTATTATTAATAAAGTGGATTATTAATCATGTATAATAATGATTTAAGTACCTGTATGTAATTTTATCGAAGTACTTACAGAGCAGGGAAACAAGTGCTTAGGTTATTTTATTGAAAGCTATAAATTCAGAGAGTTAAGGTCAGACAGATACCGAACAGATTGGTGTGTACCAAGAAAAATTTATTGGAATAAAAGAAAGAAGCATACTAATGAGCAAAATAGAATATAGTATAAATATATATAATATATAAATATAAATAGTTGTAGTGGTAGCACTCTACTGCAAAGTCCGCCTGGGGAAGTACCACACCTTTGCCAGTTATTCAATCGCCAAGCAAGCATTTCTGTGTTCCGGTGCAAGCATTTCTGTGTTCCGGTTTGAAGACCAATGTTACCAGATAAATTACTGAGTATGAAGAGATTTAACACCTAATATCTCAGGGTGACGAGCGCAGTGCAGTGCGGCGCAGGATTGTGTTCGCAAGTTCACAATTCTGGCACTGCTACTGTTAGTGGCAGGCGTGACCACCAGGCGAACGTCTAGCTGGTCTCGTCACGTAGATGTATTATTTTTTTTATAAAAAACGCATACTAAAACTCAGTGGTCTGTGGTCATTTTAATCACCGGTAGCTTGTTCAGTCTTCAGGACATAAGCTTTTATGAAAACTGACGTGGTTTTGACACATTTTCGAAGCAGGACGCGGCCGCACGCGCGTCGGTCTCTTTTAATCTTGGAAAAGGTCACCAGATGTGATCGAAACTATAGTCGGAGTAGACGAAATAATTAAACGTGAGTAATTTATAAAATAAAACAAAACATAAGTCAACCTCTTTCCAATCTTTCTTCAATTTTACTTCTTCAGCGCCATTGAGCTAATATCTAAAGAGTCACAATCTCTAAGTAAAAACAGTGAAAAAACATCTGACTGCCGTGGTAGATACATACGTGCATTATATAGTTCACAATTGTTCGAATTTAGACGTTATATCGCTTGTATAGTGTTCAATGTATGCTTGAGCGCTTGTGTCTTATCAGAGTTCAAGTCAGTCAAAAAGTCGGCGCACTGCATACCTAGCGTGCGCCGAGTTTTGGCACGGTTTTTTTTTTGCACGATTGTAACTCTATAGATATTAGCTCAATGTTCAGCGCCAATATTATCCGTAATACTTCCAGATAATATTATCCTGCCACCATCGCAATGGTCTTCTAGGGTTGCGCTTACCATCACGTAGCCAATATTTGATGTATATTTTTGGTGTTATCAATAAGCTACTGTATTGTATTATTTTTAAGCCACCACCAGTATTAGCACCAGTTTATTTGATGGGTGTTGGGTAGAAACCTTTATTCCATCATTCATAGTATTTAAATATTAGACTGATCAATGTATACAAGTTTTTAAACTTAAGTTGCTAAACGGAGAGAGGGTCTTTGTACTCATAATTTTTCTATGATTAGCTCAGGGGTCGGCAACCTTTTGCTATAGCAGGGCCTAAGATGTTTTTACCTGTAGATGAGTTGTCCCCCCCGCCATACTTACTAGACGAAATCAAGGTAATTGCCGTGATCGCTACCAGTCTTTCACTTCCGAATGTCCGGTAATACGCTGCCGCTAATTGTATGTTTTCTAGCAAAAAGATGGTGATTATAATGACTTTCTGTGTATTTAGACACTGCATAATCTACACAGGCACTGTGAGAGACCAAAAAAATTTCATTTCACGCGTAAGTACTGTATTTTTATTGCAATGGGAAAAAATTAAATTTATTTTATCTAAGGCGACTGTTGTCACTTTGAAATGGATGGCCGAGATAGATAGATCGTCTTGTGTGAGAGAGTGAAAGAGGCCACACCGGCGCGGCGAGGGCGCTCGCTCTGGCCAATCAACTTGTGTAGCTTATTACGCCGTAAGAGAAATTAGATATTTGTCTCTTTCTAACAACAGGTGTGGCGTATAAAGTCGGTCATATTCTTTCCTTTTCTTCACAAAGTGCATAGTAATATGCGTAAGTATATTTATATAGGCAACGTCTAGTCAGTTTTTAAAGCAGTTTTGTTCGACTATAACTACTCTATTTATTTCAACTCACTGAGCAGGGCCACATATGTTGCCAGAGTATCAGTGCGGGCCGCACTTCGGACATGTATTTTTCATATTTGAAATAAAACGCATATATATTCATACAATCATGTATATTTAAATTGAATTACTATACTAACATAGAAGTAATGCTCAGGCTCAGCCTCAGCCTCAGGCTTGCGGGCCGCACCAAGATAGTCCGCGGGCCGCATGCGGCCCGCGGGCCGCCGGTTGCCGACCCCTGATTTAGCTGATTCTTTATTCTTGGTTTGATGCGTAGTTCTGTAGTAAAAGTTGTTAACAGTGACGAGTACAATGATCGCTTTCGGTTTTTTACACCCAAGCAAGGCTGAATAATAAAATGTATTCTCTAGAATTTTAAAATTAGATTAGGTATAATTTAAGTTTTTAAGCTAATACAAAAAGATTTTGCTTCATACCACTACTTTAAACAAGTATGTGAAAGCAACCTTTATGGAGTAGGTATTAGGTACCCTTTTACACGAAGCCTTAAAACTTTCCCCTATAAAAACGTGACGGCTTGCGAATACAAAGCAGAATTAGGGTTAATCAAACAGCTTTTGTTAGGTCTAGGTCACACTGTGCTATTAAACTTTGGTAATTTGGTACATTCCGAAAATAGGGCTAACTGGAGTATATAAATCCGTTGTATACCATTCTGTTACTAGCTACGATCTGAGAACAAAATTATCTATTTCGCAATCAGTTACAAGTCAGCTTTTTCATGTATTTTAAAATTATCCTATTATTTGTCGTAGCGCTCGTGGCGTAGCTTGTCGAGGTGATTCTAAACGATCACCGATGTTTTGCAACGGACGGTCCGGTTTGAAAAAAACATAAAATTAATAAATAAATAAATATTGGGCGGACATTTATAAGAAAAAGAAAAATAATAATATAAGAAAATGTAGTTAACTATATTTTCTTTTTTTTAAACAACATTACATTTTTAGAACATTTTTTGAACATTAAAAAATGTTCTACAGGGCCCTAAAAATACCAAATCTTCAATTAATAACTCTATTTATATGCATAATTCAAACATACTCGTCTTTAGCCATTTGGAGCAAGCAAATAATTGCGATAGTAAGCGTATTGCCAAGTATAAGTTACGACTAAGTACCTATGCTAAGTATAACTTCAGCGTCAATAAGTTATTAAGTTTGTAAAGCGAGTTAAGAATGTGAAACTTATATAATATTAGAATAATTAACCTAAAACTAAAAACCTGAAAAAATATAATATTATATTTAAAATATATCATTAAAAGGAGTCCCTTTAGGCAAGGTTCCGAAGATACTGGCAGCGTTCCCCCTTTGAATCGCTAGACTAATTCTTCTTTGTCCAAGGTAGCTGCCAGCTCTTCGGTCTCATAAAATAACTTGTATGATTATATATCAAACTGTGTCAATATATATGTAGATAGCAGTAACAGCTTAGCAATAGCTAAGCCTACAGGGGATCATTGTATTCTTCATTCACATTCAATTCCAAAAAAACCGACAAAATTTATGGTATATCTGTTTTTTTCTATGATTTCACATTTGGTGTCATACCAAATTTTTTAACAATGATAGGCAAGGTGGTCTCGAGCCTATCAATTTTTCGTTATTTCTACCGATTCAGGGCCTGTCCTACCGATAGGAAAATAGGAAAAAAGTACCGATTTTTAGTTGGAAAAACTACAAATCTACGGATTTTGGAGAGATTTTGCATTTTTTGTTCAAGATTACCCTCCCGCCGTGGTCAGGTAAGGACGGGATTGGTTTTGGTGTCTTTTTTTAGATATACTGTTTTTTTGTTGGAAAAAGTACAAATCTACAAATCTACCGATTTTGCATTTTTTGTTCGAGAACACCTGATGATGGGTACAATTACCCCCTTTAGATATAGGGCTACCATTCCGCGAAATCCTGTAACAATTCAATGCATCTAAGACGTGCCATTTCTAGCATACTCCTCATTCCTTCGTACAAGACATACTCAGAGGTAAGTAGGTAGATACAGTGACATCAAACGCACCGCCACCCTTTGATGTCGCCGATCTGTAGATAGCTGGGATGACTGGAAAGGGGTCTGTTAGTTGCATAGCTTTGCCATGCTTGTTCAGGAGGCATTAATAACACCTGAAGGGTAAAATAGACCGCCTATACTCTCTAGTTTCCTAATAATGAATCGGTACTATAATATTTATGTCTATGAAGTCGGTACTTTCATAGACATATTATAGTAAATGTAATTAGAAAATAAGGCTGTGGTTATACATTATCGGCCGGAAGACGTCCACTGCTGGACAATGGCCGCCCTTTATAGGGAGGGGTTGCCATAATCCCCACGCTTGGCAGGCGGCTTGGGGATCGCAGATTGCTTACCACCGTAAACCGAGAGGACGCTGCTGCCCGACCTTTGGTGGTTCTGTATGCAGTTTTAAGACATACCCTGGTCCATAATATCGTTAAACGGCATAATTCAATTCAATTCAAAAATAATAATGTTCTGATTTGCGCAAACCTGGTTAAATGTCCAGGGGCTACGCAAAACAGTAGAACTTAGCTAACAAATAGATAGATAGGTACTTTTTCAACACATTTGCTCGTAAAGTGGATCTTATTGCATCGGTTTTAGGCTCATAGCTCCAAGCTATTACGCACACGTGATTTTTACTTTACATTACGGCACATGGTGCTATAATAGGTATAACCCGGTAAAGTCAAGTTTGTACGTGACTGCAATTAGACGTACGTATACGAAGCACTCTTAATATAGCCGGGTAATACTTACAGTTTTTTTGTAATACCAACAAAGAGTTCTTATGCCGCTGAAGTAAATGTCAACCTACGCGCGCATTACTTATTTATTATTATACTTATTATTTGGGCGCCATTTTCCGCAAATGTTTGATGACGTTTTCGCTGTGTGGTTGATTATTATCAAAAAAAATAATGTTTTTTCCTCGCAAGTGTGACGAAAACAGTCGTATGAAACTCTTGTGCTATGTTTCAATACACTCTCGGCTTCCTTATCGCGCTCGCCTGCGGCTCGCGCGCATAATACCGCCTCTAGTGTAATGACCAACATAGCACACTTGTATCATAATGCACTATTATGTCTGCAATATTAATTTATTATATTTTATATATTATCTACACCACCGACCAAATTGCATTTGCCTCTTTTAGTCCAATCCATCCAAAGTATAATATTTAGTGATTTAAATTGTGGAATAAGCGCGCTGGATTGTTTTCTTTTTGTAATATTTTCAATAAGTACTTTTTTATACAACATGAAATTTCCGTTGCGAGCATGAGGAAACTGTCAAGGGGACTCGAGTTAACTAAGACCGTTTTAGAGAAACGGTGTAACGATGTAAAGTTACCAGACAAATGCAAAAAGGCTTCTCTTTTTAGGTTCCTAACTTCATAGAAAAGACAAGTACACAAATTAAAAAAAACATACAATAATTATAGGACCACCTCTACAAACAACAAAAGATTTTCAAAATCGGTCCACAACTGTATCTCCTCTTTTTTTGAAGACGAAATATAAAGGTGCTGCGACACTAGCAACAGTTACTGGAAGTAAGCCGTAATAGGCGAGATATAGTTGGACCAAGAAGCCCATAAATATTAACTGCGACCCTCTTTTCTCATTACACGCGCACTATTTTTAGGGCAAGCCTTTTCAGCCTTGGAGCTGAATTTATTATATAGCGACCTGACTGTATCGATAGTGGAAGGCGTAAGGGTGCTTCAGTGGGAGCTATTTGAGTTAACGTGGAATTTTTCAGCTGTTTCGTCTGTTATGTCGACACGTTCTCTCCACTTTAGCATGTGGGTAACTAAACCCAAAACTAAATTATTCTGCGAAAATTATACAAAAAAATACACAACCCCACACAAAAAAATAAGCCATCCCTATTTTAGCTCATATAAGCGCGTAAGAGTATGATATAGTCCCTCGCCACTGCAGAGACAAAAAAAACGCTTTTTGATTTAACTTTTTTTTTTTAATAATAAATTAATTGTGAATGTGATAGGTATAAGTATAACAAAAACTAGACAAGTGAAATAATAAAAATCTTACTATGTCATTAACTTAAGTATAATATACTTAGTAGGACATCCTATGTTTTACTCACGGCAAAAAAATACACCCGGTATATGAGGAAATTTACTCTAGATTTTATGACGGCCTTAAGTAGGTTTTATGAGTTGCAGAAATATCTTCGTTAAGAAACATTAACATAAATTACGTTAGCACAATAATGATTAAGGCTCATTATTTTGAATTACTATAGCTTGATTAGTTTTTCCCCTAAACTGGTTAAATACCCTTACTGGCTGCATTTGTAGCCTATCTTTGCGGGAAGAATTTACTTTTTTCTCTATTTTGCCTGCGGGCTATGAAATATTATAATGCGGTTCGAGATTGAAGCACGCCTTGAGTGGAGTGTTGTCGATAGCCAGCGGAAATACACCAGAGGTTTTAAGATTTAATTCAGTTAAGTAAATACTTAGTTTTAATAGAAAAAGATCCGACGAGCTCTAAAGTTCGTATTGGATTTTCACAAAAGCAATGGTGATCTCATTTTTCACTTGTTACAGAAGTACTTTAAAAGAAAGAAGTCACTTTAGTGGCTCGTAATGGTCTAACTAGATTCTATTATGGTAATTTATAAGATATACTATTAAAGAAAAAAATGCTTTACTTCGACGGTCCACGTACAAAATGTATCACATGATGTATACGAGTATAAAAATATCTGTCTGCCCCTTACAAAAAATAAAAAAAATTATGGAGATAACAACTGATTATTTGTTTCATGATTTCCGCGTTGATTTCGTAATAAAAATTGTTCATTTCAATGAGTTCAAAGCCCCCTTAGATAATGCCCATGAATCCAGTGTCACCCTGTACATAATTATCATAAACGTTTCTTCCCCGTGGTCCACCTACATAGTTCACCTAGGTTTTCAAGGATACATTTTTGTACCCGTGGTCCACCAGGTGTGTACTATGAGTAAATCATATTGTAAAACATTAATATCTTTGCTGCAAAAAGCAATTTAAAAAAAACACAAGAGAACATCCTGTGGTTCATAAGCTATTAGGTAATTTAAAACAACACAGGATAACCCTAAAAACTGTTAATACCGGTAAAGCACGGTTTAAAACGATGGTGAAAGATTTTTTAATGTTTCCTGGTAGAAAGGGGTTGTCTCGGGTAGGAAATTGGAGAGGTGACGCTGTCGGGAAACTTAGGGTGGATATCTTTTAGGAACGGATCGGATATTTTTAATTTTTTAAATTTATTTTTGTGAAATACATTTAATTCTATCTGGACACGTTGAAATCTTGATATGTGTCTAGTTGACGAAATAACTGTTTATTTTAAATTTAGTCCCAAAATATAAGTTATTCACAGCAGTTTCTATTACGGCTTAAGCATCGACTCGCTTGCAAGTTTGATGTTTTTTCGATACAAAGTTATTAAAATATATTTTTTGAATAATTTGTTCAATGCATGGTACGATATTTATATCAAAATACTTAGAACAATCTTTTATTGGGTTTTTCGTTTTACTTCACGGGCAATGTGACAGTAGGATAAATCACTAATTGCATCGTTAAATAACATCTCCATTCAACCCAAAGAAAATATTGAAAAAAAAAGTCCTAAACACTTTATTGATAATATCTCAAAGCGCGCTGCATAGTTTTTTTTTTAACTATTATAATAGTAATAATATATAATAAATAAATAATATAATAATTAATAATAATAATATAATAATAAATAAATTACCTAGTTTTTAAGTTTTTTATAATTTGTATTTTAGTATTCTAATATTTATTGTAAAAACTTAAATAACTAAGAAATGAAATAAATACGTGAATAATAAATAATAATAAATAATATTGGATAAGTTTATTTACAAATAAAATACAATTATACACTAAAATTAAATTATAACTAACTAACAACTAAATAAAACCTACCTAGTAAAAACAAACCCTACATAATAAAAAATATAATATTAGTTAATTATTTTAATTCTTAAAAAACATGTGCGGTCAAAGAAATGTGGAAGCGAGAGACAACTGACAACGAGACCCAAGCTTGAATGACTTTTTGTAGTGGTAGAACTCTATTGCAGAGTCCGCCTGGGGAAGTAACTACTACACATCCGGTTATTCAACCACGAACCAGTGATCTGCAAGCATTGCTGTTTCGGTTTGAAGGGCAATGATACCAGAATAATACGCCTTTTACAAAAAAAAAATACAACCGACTTCAACTTCGAATACCTGGATGACATCTTCATATTTTCTAGTCATCATCATCATCAGCCTGGAGACGTCCACTGCTGAACGAAGGCCTCCCCCTTAGACCGCCACACTGTACGACAACCTGCCATTTGCTTCGACCGGTTGCCCGCGACTTTTACAATGTCGTCGGTCCATCTAGTGGGAGGCCTTCCTACACTGCGTCTTCCGGTTCGCGGTCGCTGCTCAAGAACCTTTTTTCCCCATCGGTTGTCAGTTCTTCGAGCGATGTGGCCTGCCCATTGCCACTTCAACTTGCAAACATAATATTTTCTAGTAATTTTGATTTAAAAACGAAACTACTGAACCGATTTCGATAAAATTTACATGAGTCCACTTCTGGGGAATTATTACTTACCAAACAAAAGAATAACCATCAAATTCAGCTCATAATTGGCAGAATAATCGCGTAACATACATAAATACAAAAATCCCTCGTCGAATTGAGAACCTCCTTTTTTGAAGTCGGTTGAAAATTACTGGGCACGAAGAGATTTGACATGTAATAATTATCTCAGGGTGACGAGCGCAGGATTTTGTTAGCAACACAATTTCTAGCTCTGCTACTGTTAAGGGCAGTCGTGATGCTTACGCCTAGGCGACTGTCACGCTAGCTTCTTCACTCCGTTACAAAAATTACTACCTGTATTAAAACCACAGATACAAAACCCATGAACCATGAACCCATGGAAAACGCGTCTGCCCTGGCATAACAAGATGATCACGGTCACCCTAGCCGGCCTCCCGTCCGGGCTTAATGTCACCTCGGCTCGTCACTTCCTCACTACATTTGGTACATTTATAACAATATTTTGTTCATCTTTAAGGTAACCTCCCCTTTACTCCGAGGAAATTACCTCGGTCCTCCTCTGAATACAAAAAGGGCGACTTTTAGTTGGGGAAATTTAGTTTAGGTGAAATAGGCCGGCAATGTTGCTGTCCTTGCTATCCTTTGAGGTATTTTTCTTTTTAACCTACATTTTCTGTGTGTCGGGATCGGACGTGTGGGTTAGGTAGAATTTCGTCGGGAATTGAGGGAATTTACAGTTTACGGGTAGTTTATTCGGTTAGTTATTTCTGTTTAACATAAGTGTAAAAATGGAGTCTTGAATCACAATGATATTATACAATTTGAAAGTTAGGGAGAGTTGTGAGTACGTAGTTTATGATATGGGATGAAGATTGGTTATGATGACAAGGATATTTGCTGAGAGATTAATACAGATTTTTTCAACGCCAAAGTGAATAGGATATTTTTTTTGCATGGATACATCTTTGATGTCGACAACAGGTGATATTTTGTTAGTTAAACGCTGACTAAAAAGTGCCAAAAATGTATATTGCCTACCAAACGCTTTTTTCAACCGACTTCAAAAAAGGAGTTTCTTAATTCGTCTCTATGTTTTTTTTTATGTATGTTACGTGATTACTCCGCCAATTATGAACTGATTTTTATGATTTTTTTTTTGTTTGGTAGGACATACTTCAGAGGTCTCATATTTATCGAAATCATTTTAGTAGTTTGGTTTTTAAATCAAAATAACTAGAAAATATGAAGATGTCATCCAGGTTTCAAAGTTAAAGTCGGCTGTATTTTTTTAAACGTTTTTTTCTTGTCATAGTTTTAGTTACATTTATTCGATACCTATATAGTTTATACATGTTAAGCGGAGGTGTTAGATTGTAAAAAAATACAGAACGCGAGATTATCCACTATTTTTAACCAACTTGAAAAAAGAAAGAGGTTCTCAATTCGAATGTCTGTATTTTTCTTTTTTGTGAGCTATTATAATTTTTCATCACATTGCAAAATTATTTACGGGCCTTTTTATCGTGATTGTGTTGTGAATATCATGTAAAAATAAATGTATAAATCATTGGTGGATATTTAACAAAGGGCTATCTAGACCCAAACTAAACATGTACCATGGAAACCATATACCATCTGATATATTTAAATATTTTTTATTTGTAAAAGAACTTTTAATACAAATACAACACCCAGACAGAACAAACATCTATGTTGATCACATATATTTTTGTCCAGGGTGGGAATCAAACCCACTTACAGCTCATAAGGCAGACATACCAACTGAACTATATGGCAGTAAAATCTGTAAATAATTATATAAACAGGGACAATCACAATAACAGGGTATTTTCTAATTTGTCTTGATATGAATTAGGATAAAGATTGTCGAAAGTTTCCGCCATTTTGTGAACCCTCGTTTAAAAAAGGTCTCTATTATTTCTTGTATACCATTGCTTATACTATCAATATAATGATAACAGTATTTTAATTATGAGAGGCTGAAAAAATACAACGAATAGTTTAAAAAAAATACATTTCAGAATGAATGAATGAATGAATGAATTAATGATTTATTTGTCTGTGAAAACTAGGTAATATACAGATCCATTATAATTAAATACATTTAGTTCGCTAGCTTCTACCCTGCAGGGGTTTACAGACTTATTGATCTAATACTAATACTTAACTATCTAATAGAAAGAAGATACAATAATAATAAAAAAATAAGAAGACAGCAGCCAGCGCCATAAGCCCCAAACTAAGAAAGCTCGTACTATTATATAGAAATTGGCTATTAGCTATGTTGTTTAGAAATTAGTTAATTGTTGTATACAAATTAGTTAATTGTTGTATAGAAAATTAGTTAATTAACCCGTGGGGCGATCATGTATTAACATAATACCTAACAGCCAGCCACAAAACAGCCGTTTATATTTGTCACACAATAAAATGTCACAAAACACAATGTGAAAATACATTATAAATAGCTTACTACTCAGGCTTAAAATGGAAATTAGAACAAAACTTTCAGAAACTCGTATAATGAAACACAAAAATATCTGTCTCAGTTTGACGCAAGAATACGAAATTAAATCACAAACAATAAGACATTTGGAAGTAATTTTCATAACACATAAGTAGGTATCAGTGTTGAATATCTTGGTGACTTTCACACAGCTAAATAAAGCGGTAGAGAAACATATTCTTTTTGATATAAAATGTAGTTTCAATAAATGTAAGTACTGTTCGTGTTTCTACAATGCCTTTTAATAACGGCAACAACGGATCTCTGATTCGGCCGCATATTCTGGCATAACACAAAGAATTAATTATTACTATAATAAACATTATTATTATTAATAGTACTATTGACTGGCTTATAGCCCAGTTGGTAGCATAAATAAATAAATAAATATTGAGGGGACATTTTCCTCACCACACACAGCGCCATCTAGCCCCATACTAAGCAAAGCTTGTATTATGGAAACCAGATAGCTGATAGAATACTTATATACAATATATTTTTTTCGTAAATACATACTTATAATACATACTACACCCAGACACAGAATAAACATTACGTCACTAACATTTTTGTCCTGAGTGGTGATCGAACCCACGCCATACAGCTCTGAAGGCAGACATGCTACCAACTGAGCTATCAGGCTGGCATGTCTGCCTGCAGAGCTGTAGGGCGTGGGTTCGATCCCCACCCAGGGCAAACATTGACAATATGTGACGAACATAGGTGTTTGCTCTGTGTCTGGGTGTAGTACCTATTTACAAAAAAAATAGTATTCTATCAGCTATCTGGCTTCTATATTACAAGCTTTGGGGCTAGATGGCACTTTGTAAAAATTGTCCACCGATATTTATTTTATTTAAAACTAGAGGTCACCCGCGACTTCGTCCGCGTGCGGAAGAAATTCGGCCCGCTCCCAAAATTCACCACTTTAAATCATCCCGAGCAATTTTTTAGCCCCCCCCCCCCCCCCTCAACTTCTCCCCTTTGAATGAACTACCCAAATATCAATTTTCATCACTATATTTATTGTTGTTCATTTGTTAAATGTGTTTTAATCTAAGTAGGTTTTCAACATCGAAAAGACATTGTCACAGAATCCTGAACAAGTTGGCCTACTCAAGCATTGTGCTTCGGATCTCTTGAATTTTATTCCAGTCGGTAACGCTCATCCGTATTGTTAACAAAAACTCCACAACTTTACAAGCGGAGTGCCGTGTTATGAATAAATTAGAAAAGTTTGCCTTTGCTTAGTGGCTATAGAAACAGCGAGTAGAGCCGACATATTGTTAAACGAATAATTATGTCAAAATCCGATATCATCGTCATCGTATCGAATTAAGGCATATTAATGACAGAATAAATAATCCTCGAAAAAACAAAACTAAATAAAATAACAGTTGTAAACTAAAAACAAAAAAACATGCAGCGTAAATGGAAAATACTTTCTTGTATATTTTTGTCTTCTACTACGTTTTTTTCGCAAATGTATAGACTAAAATCTCCGTTGTCTAAAATAATTTTTATTTTATGATTTTAACACTTTTCAATTTTAGTTTTCAACCAGGTTTCTGTAGGCAAGAGATTTTAGATTAAGCGTTACGAGCGTTCCCACCACGTGAGCGGCATGATCGTTTTAATAGGCATTATCATTTTTAAAAAAAAGCTCTGAAAATTAAAAAATGTTGACCTAACCCAACTCGCTATTTAATGGCCCCAACTTATCCGCGACCTTACGACGTCTTCGCGCTATCGTAATGGTTATATCGCCAACTGTACCGCCCGTTCGTTCTTACTTTTCGCCCCGACTGTACATTGTTCCCACGTTTTCGGCGAAATTCAAAATTACTAACAACTTGACATTCGCAACGAGGGAGTTATTATTACTTTGGTGATTGTCATTTGTTTACTGTATCCTACAGTAACACTTGTACTCCTTTATCACACTTCCATGGCGAGTACAGAAACGAGACAGTTTTAAGTACCTACTCGTATTATGATATCTGAAATTTACCAAAGTACATTTTGTACTACTATTAAACACTAAAAAACTCAACAAAAAAATTATTAAGAAAGAGAAAAGGCTAAGTGTCTAAGAGTTCAAGTGTTTGTCTTAGAGTTTATTTCTATCTAACACAGATTTTTCATCCATTGCACCTTACATAATAGGGTATATGACTGATGTTTATATCGTTGAAACAAATAGGTTTGATGAATAATTTAAGTAAATATAGTATGTTTATTGAAAAAAATATTTAAATCGGTTAGTAATGTTTTGATATATGAGCGTTTAAAGTTTTTGATAGAGACAACTCTATCTCTTTCCCACAAAACAAAAAATTACGTCACGTTTACTTGTCAGAATAGAATTTATATGGCGTACAGAGAAGTGACGTCACGATTTGCTGTTTCGCCTCTTTGTCTAGCATGATACATATTAAAATGCTTATAAGTTGCTTAATTTTGATCAGATTTTCATTTTCTTTTCATTAATCAGCTATTTTTATGGGCCACATTTGAATAGGACAATTAAAAAAAACCAGTCGTCTAGCCTACTGTATTCATCATTGTGACCAACTTATAATATTAGACCAAATCTGATACCACAACAAAATCTAGAGTGCAGACATTTGGTGTGGGACAGCAGATTTTTCTTTTGCCGATTTCAGCGTCACTGATGGTCTTGTAGTAAAAATTGTTCACAGTGATAAGTAAAATGAGCTCACAACACACACTCACACCGCCAAACTTTTGCATTTATAAAATTAGTGTGATTGTCGACGCGCGTTCGACGCAGTGCGTAACTTTTGTATGAGAGATACGTCCCGCGTCTATTCTGAAAACGGCCTATGAATTAGGATTTTTGCATCCATCTAGGAGTCCGCATCGAATTTCATCGTCGCTCTGTATTGTAACACCCTTTTCATCACACTTGCTCGTAAAGTGGATCTTATTGCATCGGGTTTAGGCTTATAATCCAAGCTATTACGCACGCGTGGTTTTTACTTTACATTACGGCACATGGTGCTATAATAGGTATAACCCGGTAAAGTCAAGCATGTACGTGACTGCAATTAGACGTACGTATACGAAGCACTCTTAATATAGCTGGGTAATACTTACAGTTTTTTTGTGATACCAACAAAGAGTTCTTATGCCGCTGAAGTAAATGTCAACCTGCGCCCGCATTACTGATTTGGGCGCCATTTTCCGCAAATGTTAGTTGATGTTTTCGCGGTGTGGTTTATTATTATAAAAAAAAATTGTTTTTTCCTCGCAAGTGTGACGAAAACAGTCGTATGGAACTCTTGTGCTATTAGTCATTACGCTCTCGGCTTCCTTATCGCATAATACCGCCTCTAGTGTAATGACCAACATAGCACACTCGTATCATAATGTACTATTATATTATTCCTAGCATTAACTTTATTAGAGCGGTTAACGAATAATTTACACAAAAAGACGTTCATCGCGTCATTAGCCACAAAATAAGGGCAGTTTACATTGTTAAGTGTTAAGAACTGGCACCTGTCGTATACAAAGTTGTTAACAGTTAACTGCCTGTTGTTAGTGTTGTAAGCGCCATTAAAAATAGAGTAGAGCATCTCATAGTGTCGAGTGGTAGTTTTATGTTAATACAAATTACACCCTACGGCTTTGTTTTTACGTTTTATTTACCTATATTGTGACAAAGATTTTTTTATGAAATGGAGTGACTTGCCTGAGGGTAAGCATCACGCCTGCTCACAATAGCGACAGTTCAAGAATTGTAAACTTGTGAACAAAATCCTGTGCCACACTGCACTGCGCTCGCCAACCTAATTAGATGTCAAATCTCTTCATGTCCAGGGCTAGGTCTTCGAATTAATGTCAATAACTCCGCCAACATGTCAATTTGAAGTCATTAAAGGTGGTGATCCAACATTTAATTAAGAAAGCCGTCAAGGGCGTGACATCAGTTAATCATTAGGTATACGTTACCACGAGGCTAATTATGTCTGCTGAGAGACCATGGCGAGTATTTATATCTCACGAGCGCATTGCAACAGAGACACTGAACGATTTAGAACAATAATCAAAATTGAAAATGCAGTATTAGATTATGGGCAAATTGATCGAAACATGAGTGCTATCATCGTCTGCCATAAAACGTCCACTGCTGGACGAAGGCCTCCCCGTTTATAGAGGGGTGTTGCCATAATCCCCACGCATGGCAGGCCGCTTGGGAATCGCAGAATGGTCACCACCGTTAACCAAGAGGACGCTGCTGCCCGTCCTCCGGTGGGTCTGGTTGCAGTTTAAGGACACACCCAGGTCCACCAGGGTTTTTCAAAGCTCTGCCTATAATTCTACTGCATTTTCAATTGATTATACCTACCTCAAAATAGTTTTGGTATTCATAATTTCTAGTATCGCCCAATACACGACTTAGATTGATATAACGGTTTTATAGTAAGTATTTGATTTTTGACAAGGGCGCATTAACTCTATCTTCAGTGCTACGCGATAACCTGTTCTCTAACTATTTAGAGATTATCTTTTGAAGTTGGTATATTTATCTCACTGCATCACTGATTTCTGCCAAGCTAGCGTCAGAGGTTAAGTCACGGTTAAGTCTCAACATAAATCGTTGTCTGATATGTTTAGGTAAAATACTCCCATCAGGAAGAGGTTGATCTTTGATCTTTTGTACTTCGAAGTCTGTACCACCATTTTCACGGAATTATGTTTATATTTTCTAAATAAGAATTCACATAACCCTCGCATAAACGCCGTGGTATTCTAGTCTACATTGAATCGAAGTCGTGAGGTCACGGGGTCAAATCCCGAGCCCGTACCAATGAGCTCTTTGAAGTTTATGTACGGATTTTATACCACAGGCTTTCAGTGAAGGGAAGCATTGTGAGAAAACCCGTGGAAACCGGAAAAAATATTCAACGGCATTATGTGTATCCACTGACCCAACTAAGGCAGCGTGGGAGATTTTGCAGAATCGCCCTTCGTGGTTAGCATTAAGTTCCATTCCGGGCATAGGCTACTTGTCTCATACCTGGGTCTAGTTCCATCGTCTTCTGTGTCCCTCTATACTGCTGCCAGCCAGGTGACTGCTTAGGGTCTACCGCAACCTCTTTTAGGACCTTTGATAACTAATCAATTATAAGTGACCAATCTGGTCAGTTACCACCGAAGTAAGTAAGACCAAAGTTACCGACATAGCTCGCAAGGTTTGCATGTTGAAGTGGCAATGGGCAGGCCACATTGCTCGAACAACTGACAACCGATGGGGAAGAAAGGTTCTTGAGTGGCGACCGCGAACCGGAAGACGCAGCGTAGTAAGGCCTCCCACTAGGTGGACCGACGACATTGTAAAAGTCGCGGGCAATCGGTGAATGCAAATGGCAGGTTGTCGTACAGTGTGGCGGTCTAAGGGGGAGGCCTTCGTCCAGCAGTGGACGTCTCCGGGCTGATGATGATGACCAATCTGGTCAGTAGATATTTTTTACTGCGCACAACGTGACCATACCAGCGCAGTTGGCTCTCGGCAACTCTATCGTACCTACGATAATGCTCCCCGTACACCGGGTGAACATTTTTACCCTCAGGAAAAAAATAGGGCATAGTGTACTCATCATCGTGTACTTTTTTTTGTATAGGGCCAAGCTTGAAATCCTGAAAAAAAAACAGTTGTTCCTTAGAAACAGTTCATTGACCTTATCTTGGACAAAATGAATGGAACAGCTGTTTTTTTTCGCGATTTCAAGGTTCGACGCACACTAAAAGTTATTCATAATGATGTGTAAGAGTACCTACACCCAATTTTTTCCTAAAGGTAAAAAAGTTCACCCAGTATATTTGCTTAATTAGTTTCATACTAAACAGTAGATAAAACATTTTCTTTTTAAATCACAATGTAAGAACCATAGATTAATTTGCCAACTACCAACCCAAGCTCATAAAAAGAAGCTTATTCAGTCTGCGCCATTAAAATGAATGCACTGCACGTTACGCTGTTAATTAATTCAGTAACATAACTAAACAAGGAGTGTTTGTTAAACAAAACATCGCGTCATATTACACGACCGCTCATATTGCACCGGATCACCCCCTGTTAGGGCCAACACACACATAGAGCACAGATACGCAATATTACCAGAGATAGCATAACAGTGTATTACTGTCGAAAAAACGTCGTTGAGTTCACGTGTATTTACATGACCTTTAGAATATTACCGGACGATTAGAGAAAAAGTTAAAATTAACTAGCTCAAAGTGTTACCATCTGCCACTAACCGGTAAATCTCAAGAATTGGTAGGAGTAAGTCGTCTTAAAATAATTTATTTGAAATGTTATTAAAAATATATTTTATTGAAATTGTTATGTAGAATTTAAAAAAAAGTCATCGAATCATCATCATCATCATCAGCCCGGAGACGTCCACTGCTGAACGAAGGCCTCCCCTTTAGACCGCCACACTGTACGACAACCTGCCATTTGCAACCAACCGTCGCCCGCGATTTTTACAATGTCGTCGGTCCACCTAGTGGGAGGCCTTCCTAAGCTGCGTCTTCCGGTTCGCGGTCGCCACTCAAGAACTTTTCTTCCCCATCGGTTGTCAGTTCTTCGAGCGATGTGGCCTGCCCTGCGCCACTTCAACTTGCATACCCTGCGAACTATGTCGGTGACTTTGGTTCTTTGGCGAATATCCTTGTTCCAGATTTTATCGCGCAAAGTAACTCCGAGCATAGCTCTCTCCGTTTCCCGTTGTCATCGAATCAGTCAGGAATTATTCATAAAATTATATATAAATTTACTCTAGTCTGCGAGAGAAAATGTAGTTTCAGAGATAGACGTCTAGACCTATTCTTACACATCTTGTAAATATAGTGATCCAAAACCAATAGATAGGTACATGGAGTGGCAAATCGTATTAAAACAAATTTTCATTCTGTTTTTTCAGCTAAATGAACTTATAAGAGTAAAATTTCAGATAAGGCATAATATTATAGACATGAATAGAAAACAATGCAAACATGTTTTTTTTAAGTGCATATCTTGGTGCTGCGGCGCGATTCGTCAAGTCTGCACCAGTCTTTATAGGGTTACCACCTTACTGGATTACCCCCCTTTTACCCGATTGCCTCGACCCCTTACAAGACATTGTATTATAATAACCTGATCATGTAGAGGGTTTTCAACCGTTTACAGAGACAGTTTTGTGTAAGTAGCTTCAAGAAAATTGTTGAGCGTTTACGAAGTTTGTTACTTAGATAGGATGGTTTATTATAGTCAACGTTACAGTATTGTAATTTATTATGAAGTAGGTGTTACCCACGACCATTGTAATTTTTCTAACCTAACATCATATTCATCATCATCCTTTCATAATATAATACACTTTTTTTTTTTTATTCAGCCGACTTCAACTTCGAATACCTGGATGACTTCTTCATATTTTCTAGTAATTTTGATTTAAAAACCAAACTACTGAACCTATTTCGATAAAATTTATATGGGACCACCTCTGAAGTATTGCCTACTCAACAAAAAATAATCATCAAAATCTGTTCATAATTGGCGGAGTAAATGAGCAACACACAATTAAAAAAAAAAAAAAAAAAAAACATTTTTGAAGTCGGTTGAAAATGCTGGACACCAGCTTCTAATAAGTCATGTCACTCAGCCATTTCTTCGACTTTGCGCTTCTAGCCACAATATACAAAAAAATATCTAGTTATAATAAATTCTAAATTCTAGCTATAATTATAGGCACTGCCTATTAAAGCGTCTAACGTATGGTTATCACCGCTCCATCAGTGTAATATGAAGGAGACCTGCTACATTTGCCGATTGTGTTCACCCTTCTCCTTTACTTTTCTAAGATTAAGTAAGTACTTCAAACAATGTTACGGACTTACTTTTTGTATATTTCTAGAGAAAATCGTGCGACAAATTGCTAAGACTTGCATTTAGCTTACGATTAACATTTTTGAGTGCAAAACACGTTAGAAATCGGTTTCGCACGCCATACTTCATTCGTGAGCTCGTAATTGGTTCGTGTAAAACTTCTATTTGGAAAAGTTGATTAGTTCTCATTGCATGCTTCAAGTATGCAGCAAACTACCTAACCGTAAGTTGGGGGAGTCAACTCTAGCCGGAAGTTTTCAATAAACACATTAATGTGCCTGCGGGGCTAAAGTGGCTACCTTAGCCTCTCTACGCGGACCGAAAGGAACACTTCTTCCCCACAGCGGCATGTAAAATCGTATACACACAACGAGAACAAGTAAAGAAGCCTCAGATCTCATGTATATTGTCTCCCGAGGCGAAACCGAGAGTGAAAAACATGAGATCTGAGACATTCTTTACTTTTGCGCCCTAGGTGAGTAATATAGCGCGATGATTTAAAGAAAAAGGTTCCCGGAAAAAAATTTAGGCGGGACCATAGATTTCATGTCAGCGACATGAATTTTCCGCATTATATTATTATTAAAACTTGTATTTTTTCACTCATATATAAGTTTTTTAAATGTTATAAACATTTAAAAAACTTGGTGTTTTAATCATTAAGTGCCGAATCACGAGCACGAGCATGGGCAACATACAGGGTGTTAGTTTGAACACCGTTATCCTTCTAGGATATCATTGTACTCATCATTATGAACAACTTTTACTACGGGGCCAACCCTGAAATCACGAAAAAAAAAACAGCTGTTCCATACAAAAAGGTTTATCGATCTTGGACAAAATGTATGGAACAGCTGTTTTTTTTTCGTGATTTCAGTGTTGGCCCCGGCCAAAAATAATGACCAAAAAAAAATGGTCACCCACTTTTTATAATCTGTCAAATACCAAATACTATACAATACTATTAGGTACAGATATTTATTTTAAGTGTGGCTCATTTTCGCGCGAAATAAGTAGACAATACAATAATGCTAGTATTGTTTTAACAATATTGACGACCCATCTTATTGTCAGCTGACTAATTTAAAGGGGAAGGGGAAAAAATACAAAATGGATATTTTGATATCTTAGCCTGAAAAAACGATTGAGCGGTAAAACAGCTGCAATGGGCAGTTGTAGCGCAATTGTCAATAGGAACTGGGCTATGTGTATCGGTGTTGCTAAGCCGAAAGGAGGTAATTGTACTTACTAAAGTGCAACAAAACAAACAAAGTATTTCATAGAAAATATCGTTCACTCCCCAAAAATTTAAAGCCCAGCTGTTTTTTTCACGAATTAAGTTTTGTCCTCGTTTTAGAATTTTTTCACATTGATGAGTACAATTACCTCCTTTCCTCTCTGTATACCGTCGGACATTTATAATATTTTTACAAAATATTTGCTCCACAGTGCCAACAAGTACCAGGGCAGCATAGAGGCGAGCAGTCGCTATCGAGAATTCTCAATTTAATCCGTGTGTGTAGATTGCATCGCACGATCCAGTCAAGATCGTGCTCGTGAATGACTCGGCTTTTACAGCTTTTGCTGCTTTTCAGGAACGTATTCCAACATCCTTATTTTATACAACACCAGCTTTGCTTTCAAGCGTTTTGGGGAAATTAAAACGAAATACATCCAAAACAATTTTATTGGTTTATTTATTTTTAGAATGTCATTTAGATTGAATTTAAAAAAGAAGAAAGACGACTATTATAGAAAAGTCTGCAAACTATCATGAGTGTTGTGTGTAGGAGGTTTTGTGGATTTAAAAGACCAAAGTGGACCAAAGATTGCAGGCCTATTTCAGCCGTTCAGTTGTCAACAGATACTCGTACACACTCTCGCACACACCACATGCACACACACACAGAGAGAGAGGGAGAAAGTTACATTCAAATATAATATTATATCTACTACTAAGAATAGTATGAATACCTCCAGGTACCAGGCTCCCATAGAATCTAGGAAGCAAACAGAAACTTAATAATCCGTGTGCAGATCACATCTCGCACGAGGCAGGGTTTTATGTACGAATGACTGCGCTTTTACAGCCTTTGGTGCTTTATAGGGTTCTAAATTAGATTTTTAACTTTGCCCATAGAACTTTATTTTACGATAATCTTCTGAGGCTTGCACGTGGAAATTAACTCTGTGAGGTGTCAATCTAAGCATGAGTAGAATGATTCGTGAACAGAAATTACACACATTTTGGGTAAAAATGATGTCAACCTTGTGCAATAACAGGTTGTTTTATCACTTTCTAAGCGTGATCTTTTTTTATGCTATGGAGTGACGAGACTACGGAAACGTATTCCTGTTGGTAAGCATCACCCCTGCCCATATAAGTACCAGTGTAACAATTGTAAACTTCCAAACAATATCCTGCGCCGCGCTACTACGGTATTAAATTTCAAATCTCTTTTGCCCAGTAACTTTACAAAATACTAGCACACTGCAGACTATGGATGAACGGATTTAGGTTTTTGCTTTGAAAGGAGAGAGAGAGAGAGAGAGTTTTCTTAGCTATGATTCAAGAAAGCCGAATATTCCTGGTGTATATAACGAGTTCCTATCTATCTATAACTACGCCACCAACTCAAACGAAACCCAACATAATTCAAATGAAACGCACTTTCAAACACCAATAAATTATCCAATAAAACTCCTTCCTCCGGCAAACAAGAGCCAACAAGCAATAAAAGTGTTTAATTAGTCAAAATCAATTCTTCAGCAATTGTTAACGTTTGTATAGGGGAAGATAAATCTGGGGAATGTTTAGAATTTAACAATGACAATAATTTATGGGGACCTTTGGGATTGTTGCAGATACAAGAATTGTTATCTGGAGGCGTTTCAATATTTTAGATAATGGATTAATTTATCTTTGTGATCATTATTTATTGCAAGATCGAATAGAAAATGGCGCAGACCGCGTAACATTCGTGATAGAGTTGTGCGATTGGTGGAAGCAGCAAATCACCGGAATTCCTGCGACTTCTTGAGGCAAGAACATTCAGTTGACAGTATTCTGGTCTCCATTAGCTTCACCAAAAGTCTTATTACAGATTCCACCAAATGTCTTTTACAGTAAGGTTTTTCTTTAAAATTTTATAAGATAGGTAGTTAGTTGACCTACATAAGCGGAAACTAGTACCTATAGGTACAGTATACTACAGTTAATTAATTTAGACTAAAACTAGAAAAGTAAGAAAATCTCGTTAAGAAGCCATAGATATGTTTAAAAGTGCTTTAAAACTCGGCTGAATACCATTGTTAAGTCGAAAGTCGGTTCCTACAAATCTATTTCAATATTCCAACGACCTGATTCTTAACATCGGCATCATTCATTTTGATCGTTATTAAAAAAAAACTCTTTTAACACATGTAACGTCATAATTATTATAGGTAAAACCGTTAGTCTCTGTGCAAGTATGCTTATTATATAAGTATGCAAGTATGCTATGCTTATTATCTTACTACCTGCGCCCCGCGATTATTGGGATAAAAAGTAGCCCATGTTTTATTCCAAGGTATAAGCTTCCTCTACCAAATTTCATCTAAATCCATTCAGCCGTTTCAGCGTGAAGGAGTAACAAACATATACAAACACACATACACTAGCACACACACACACACACACACACACACACGCACACACACACACTACTCACTCGCTATTACGCTGCTCACTATTTATTTATTATTTAGATTTATTTCTTTTGTATGAACTTTAGTGTGTGTATCTATTTTTTTGTCTCGAATAAAATTAATTTTCATTCTTTCTTTTTTTTTTCACTAAACTTTCGCATTTATAATATTAGTAGGACTCCGCAAAATAGTCGCCAGTGTCTCAAAAGTTAGAAAATGTTAGAATCTTCTATTTTATAAAATCGGTAAAGCGTGAGTTGGACTTTCGCATCGAGGATTCTGTACCGCGACACATTTTAGGATTTAAGAATTATTTCATATTTAGCTTGGTTTTTATCATCAAAGCTATCATTTACAACACTTACTACTTAATACTTACTTACTTACTTTTTTTACTTAATACTTTTTTCTTCTTACTTTTTCCAATATTTAAGTTTACTAAATTATTCTGTGTAATTCTTAGTGTGAACAATAAAGAGTTAATCATTCAATCAATAATTTTAAATTCATCCGTTGTCAAACATGATATAATAAATAATTACACCACACATGTATCGTACGTCGTCGACACATAATCATCTAACTGTTTTAATTTAATTGAAAATATAATGATTTCACTCGTATTCGTATCATGTTAAAGCATAATAGGATTGTCAGGTACAATCAAACGCTTCGACGACTTCGCCATAAACGCCCAAATTTGGAGCCCAAAGGTGCCTCGCTAAATTAATTTCATCAGATATATTATGTATATTGCTATGAATATAATTATTCCCCAATCTTGTACAGGATTTACAGCGTACGTGAAAATTGGTTTTCGTATTCTGTATCTCTGAATTCAAGGTCTTAATGCTCCGAAGCCAGACTGGAGGTTATTTTGAATTGGTAAATAGGTATGTTGAAGGTTTTCAGACTTTAGGAAGTTCAGTTTAAAATAGAGTTGTATGTTTATCAAAATATTTACTAAGCGTTTGCCTAGATGTGAAAATATTAGGTGGCACTATCAGCATCCAAATGGTTTAAAAGTGACGGAATGAGACTGATGATGATCATATGTTATAAAAATATTATAATTTTGTCACTTCTTTGCACTGGGTTTTCGGCGATGAAAATGAGGAACCCTGTATACGTCTGGAGACGTATAGTAGCCCGAAGGCCTCAGTGGTCTACGTGCTACTAGTATCCATGTATGTGTAGTAAACTATGATTTTATCAGTCTTTGCAGGTGTAAGTACGGTAACTAGCTAGCTCATTGAAATACATTTGCCTCTATTAAGCGGAAGACACTTTGATCACGTGTTCTTCAGGGTCAGCAGTTGCACTGCTTTACACTAACATTTATTATTATAGGTACTTAATTCATTTCACTACACTAACTCAAACGGATTTGTTCTAGAGTAAACTACGAATAACTTATTCATAAGTTCGGACCCCGTACGAAAACTCAACAATGCCTACAGCCTAATATATTTTGAAAATTTTAAAATATCCACCGTAACAAAGCCCCAGAACACACAATTTAGTTCACCCAACCATACAAGCGGTTTCCAATCTCCTTATCCTAAATCTATTACAATCATTTATAGGCGAATGCGTCAAGCGGGCGCAAACGAAGATGTGGTAGAACAATTACCTTCGAAATTAGTGGAGCGTATGCTCGAGCGTTCCGGGGTGATCCGGGCGAGTCGGCAGCTTATTGTATCGTCTGCTATTGGATTATCTGACCAAGTAGCCACAAGAGCTGCTGTAAAGATCACATTAAATCATTTTGTTATCGTAATGCGTTATTTAGTTTAATCAACTGTTTTTAAAGGTCCGCTGCTGGCACAGGCTTACCCGGGAAGGGTGATTGTGCCATTCCACGACACTGGCCTAGTTGTCGGTTAATGGATTCACATAAGCTATTAATTTATTTCTCCAGGCATATGCAATTATCACGTTGTTTTCCTTCACCAAAAAGCCAGTGATTTGAAAATCCACACACAAACTGTACTTCTATCTACCTCATCAAATTAGCACGGTCCCGACATTTGAACCCATGACTTCAAGATTTCCAGTCTGGCGGTCTCCCAATACGCTATCACAGCTTCAATGTGCTGTACAGCAGAGTTATACCTGTTAAAATGTGAACTTGTTTTCTAATTGTGTCTAGTAATGTAGCCGTAATTATGGTTTCCTATCTACTAAAGTACGTCTTTTTAGCAGAGTTCGCCTAAACCTCAACTTTGCTAAATATCTAACCACTAAAGTGTAAAAAATATTTTTGTGTAAAATTATATTTGTTGCGATCTAGGATAGGGTACGCTTTTTAAGACTTCATATTGTGTGTTACGGAAAAGAAAGGCTCCGGCAGAAAGTTCCACAACCTCGCTGCACGAATAAAAAATGTGGAATAAATTTTTTGTGCTTACATGATTAATAAACAGTGTCTAGTCCTGTAAGACTTACAAGTAACAATTTACAAATACTAACGCTCACTTACGCTTTAGCAGTAGAACAGTTAGATTACTTGAACACTTGTACAGAATTATAGTACAAGCTTCACGGATGGACGCGAGAGCAATCGACCGATTCATTGCTTTTGTCTGGCTCAGGATTATACTGTCTTATCCTGTGAAGGGATACGAATAGAAATTCCCAGTAATGAGACATTGGCCAGACTGTGTTTGTTATTGTTAACGTTGTCTAAGTTTAAGTTCCAACGTAAATTCTTGACAAAGTTTGAATTTTACCGAATGAAATTTAGAACGGCTGTGTTCATTTTAGACAGAGAGCTCAATTTTTTATTCTTTGGAATTTGTTTTTGCCTTAGTTATTTTTCCAAAAATCAGTGATAATTTTTCTCGATAACTTGTGCATCATCGTCATCATTATCAACCCAGAGACGTGCACTGCCGCACAAAAG
Organism: Erannis defoliaria; assembly: GCA_905404285.2. NCBI lineage: Eukaryota > Metazoa > Arthropoda > Insecta > Lepidoptera > Geometridae > Erannis > Erannis defoliaria. The sequence goes on along the minus strand of FR990085.1, from coordinate 1,081,906 downwards.
CCTCCCCCATAAACCGCCACACTGTACGACAACCTGCCAACGGATGCACGTTGCCCGTGACTTTCACATGTCCTCGGTCCACCTAGTGTGGAGGCCTTTCTACGCTGCGTCTTTCTGTACGAAATCTTATTTGTTTAACATACTACTTACTACTACTTACTTATTTATGCATACTATTTCCACCAGGCGAACGTTCCCCTAGTCCAGAGGCACCATTGAATAAAAAAATACTTACGTAACATAAATGCAACATCACACCAAGCAATAGAGTCATATATTTGGCATAATAAAATGGCTTTCATTTTTATCACTGCTTACATAAAATTTACCAACAGACATGGCAAATCATTAATGTTTACATACAAATGACACTTCAATAAACTAACAAATTGGCCTGTCCGTATGTAGAACGCCACTGATTATTATTTATCCGAATCTTCAGCAATAACATTCGTCGTAAAGATGTATAATCCTAACCATTCAATCTTAAAAGCAGTTTGCATAACTGATTAATATTGTGGGAAAGGAATCGGTATTGCCAGTGGAGTTGCATGGATTTACCCGAATTTATAATTCATGGAAATTCATCTGCGATAAGAAATCTTAGAGGTACCAGCTCTATCTCTCTCTCTCTCTCTCTCTCTCTCTACTTAATCACTGTAAGAAACAAAATAATGATAATGAAAAATACGACAAACATAAATATTTATCATCATCATCATCAGCCCGGAGACGTCCACTGCTGAACGAAGGCCTCACAGACCGTCACACTGTACGACAACCTGCCATTTGCATCCACCGGTTGCCCGCGACTTTTACAATGTCGTCGGTTCACCTAGTGGAAGGCCTTCTTGCGCTGCGTCTTCCGGTTCGCAGTCGCCACTCAAGAACCTTTCTTCCCCATCGGTTATCAGTTCTTCGAGCAATGTGGCCTGCCCATTGCCACTTCAACTTGCAAACCTTGCTATCTATGACAGTGACTTTGGTTCTTTGGCGAATATCCTCGTTCCGGATTATATCGCGCAAAGTAACATAAATATTGTACATACCTAAATATATACATTTACCCAACCAATTATATATAAGCCATTTTTTTATATACAAGGTGTTTGTGAGAGATGTGACCATATTGAAAGGTCACATCTCATGAAATCAATATGAACAACTTTTACTATGGAATAAACCATGAAATCGCGAAAACAATATCAGCTGTTTAATACATTTTGTCGATTGTTATTGAAATTTTCCTACAAATAATTTTTTCGCGATTTCTTGCTTGGGCCCAAAGTAAAAGTTGTTCATAATGATGAGTACATACATACCTTTCAATGTGGTCACATCTCTCAAAAACACCTTATAGATTGTTTATCAAGTTTTTTTTTCATTTGTTGCTGAGCACCACGAATTCCGGGGTTCGTGACTTTTGTCAACTTTTAAATAACATAAAAAACTAGCGAATTTATAAAAGGAATACACAAAAGGAAATTTATTCTGCTTATAATATTAGCTTTGCGTATATACACCGAGCAGTTCAGCTCCCAGCTTTATCTAGGTGTTTGTAAGTTTTATATAATGGATACTTGAAATAAAGTGTGATCAGCTAGCTATAACTTGTAAAATAAGTACTTCTCTTTCTGGTGATAAAACGGCGTATATTTTATAGCAAAATAGAATTTATTGTAAAATATATGCTTGCCGAAATTATCTACTAGCTGGAGCAACTCCTAAAGAAAACTACAAAAATATATACCTTAATTCTCGCACGCATTATGGCAACATGAAAAAGATTTATTATGATAAGCCAGACTGCTTTTCATAATACTAAAAAATAAATGATCTTAAAGATTATTGTTTTAATGGTAGCAAACTAATTTAAAGGGGAATGTGAAAATATGATCTAAACATGGCTTAGACATAATTATGTAGAATTCGTTCTTAATATTGAATTTACAGACAGAGAAATTACTGGGTATGAAGAGATTTAACATGTAATATCTCAGGGGGGCTAGCGCAGTGCAGTGCAGCGCAGGATTGTGTTCGCAAGTTCATTCTGGCACTGCTACTGTTAGTGGCAGGCGTGACGCTTACCACCAAGCGAACGCTTTGCTCGTTTCGTCACTTCAATGTATTAAAAAAAGAATCATTCACCTTTGTTAGTCCCATTATTTTGCAATATAAAATAGATAGATAGAAACACTTTATTGTCCATACCAAAAATAAAACAACAATTAGAAACAACAACCTTAAGAACTAGTGCCACAAGTGGCGGCCTTATCGTTAACAGCGATCTCTTCCACGCAAACAATAAAATCTCATTGGGATAAACAACATGGATAATTCAGTTTTTAAAAGTGAAAAAAAAAACACAGTTCTTACAGAGAATGCTATTTAGATAGATTAAAATAGATAGATTAAAAAAGTAATCTGTTATGAAACAAATATTTTATGCACTGTATGTCTAATTTTAAATTATTCAAAATTATTAATTCACCATTGTCTGTATTTTGTTCTAAACTCGCACACCATTTCGAGGGCAAACTTGCATACAAATTTAATAAGACCCTTTGAAAACTATGCAAAGCCACTTGGGAACATCCAGTATAAACTCTTAATTAATCTGCGTTAATCTGGGATAATGGTAAGCTTGTATAATAATAACGTAGCTTGAAATTATGTGTTAAAAACTTAATTGGTCATTTGGAATTAAAATGGGACGTTTTATGGCGTGGATAGATGTTCCCTCAAATGTTATATTTTTATGATGTTAAGTAGTTATTCAACGTGTTTGGAATACTTATTACTTCACTTAAAAAAAAGAGGTTCTATGTTCGACTGTACCTATATAATTTTTCACTTCTAAGGTTTTTACTTACGAAACTAACAGCTCTCATCATTATTCTCGTGTCTTCTTTGCAATTTTTAACAAAAATGTGTTGTTTTGTATGCGGGGCTAAGCAGAAAGGTAGTACAAAGCCGAAAGGATGTCATTGTACTCATCATTGTGAGTAAATTTCACTACGAGGCTCAATGAATAGGGCCAACCGTGCGATATCGTAAAAAAACCTGCTATTCCACAATGTCATTCGCCCTCGTCAACATGTATTGTACATCGAGGAACATCTGTTTTTTTTTTGTTTTTTTGACTCTCTAACATAGACTAAAGCCGTAAAACTTTATTGCCTCGTCATACTTTTTTTCGCAATTTTAGTGACATTGGCTGCAAGTGACTTGTTTGATAAAACCTTCACTCGATGAAACGAAAACTCTATGATCAAAACTTGACACTACACTGGCAAAATGCTCAAAGAGCAATGCCAAAATATAAGAAAAAGTACCCAAGAATCAACAAGAATCTACCTTCTACGATACCTACGACCACAGATCGAGTTTTGGGCGCAACGCGAAAACATCATGTCGACGCATTGTGTTATTTTCCAAAACTAGTGTAATTAAAAGTAATTAGTTCCAAAACAAAATTAATAAAGCCGTCAAGTCTGACTCGTTCTTGCGACTCGGACAACGAGGGTCCCGTACTACCACAAGTAGTTGGTAATCAAAAAAAAATCAAAAGGAACTGTTAGTTTTGTTCAAAAATTACGATGGTGGCTCCCTCGTATCATCTGTAAAGGAAAGTTAGTCTGATTTGAAGGAGCCGGCTGCCATCAGCTTAAACACGACGAACGAAACGTTTGCAAGTTTTAGCACCCAGCACTGCTGGGTGTTTTAGGCAATTTTAGGGCATAACTTAGACTTGACCATGATTTTATTTTATGACTTATGACCTGATACTATCAAATACTTGTAATATGCATATACTTGAACCTGAGAGAATACATATGGTGCGAAGCCAAAACATAAGAAAGAAAAAAAAACGCAGACACCGATGTACTTACTTAATTATGAAAAGGTTTAAACTTTTATGCTTTGATTATAGAGAGAGTGAGCTCGTTCCTCCAAGCTTTTATGTGATTAATTTTCTCCGTGGGTTTTTAAGGTGCAAATAATATAACCTAAGAAAAGGTTTTAACTAGTATGTAAAACTCCTTTCTACATTTTTTTAAGACGTACATTTGAATTGTAGCCCTCCAATTTATTTGTAATGTTGGTAAAATGCAAGAGCTAAGATTATTCAATAGGCAGCTTTCAGTTTACTTTAAAACCTACGCTGGTGGCTCCCTCGCCCATCTGTAGGGATAAGTTAGTAAGAAGCAGCTGCGATCAAAACGGCCTTAGATGGACGAACGAACGTTTTAAGGTACGGAACCCTGAAAAATGGTGGCGTTATATGCTTTTTGGTGCATAAAACGCCACCGTAGTGTGTGATATCATGTGGTGAAACATTTTCTTTTCATGTAACATTGTAAAAGCTTCTAGTAAAGTCGCCACATTTATTCTTACTAGGGCATGACTTGTACTTGACTGTGACTGATTTTGTGTGACCAGTAACGATCGAAAACTTGAAAAAATGCATATACTTGACACTCGCAGAATGCACAAAGTGCGAAACCAAAAGAAAAAAAAAGGGTCAAAGTTCCTTATCAACATTTCATAAACTCGCTCCTTATCTAAAAAGCGTCTGTCCATACAGGCATCCGAAAAAAATGGATGCCAAAACTGGGCAGCGTTCCGTAATTTACGACCACGTGGGTCGCGGCAGACGGATATAAACTAGGTTCCGTACATAAAACGCTTCCCGAATTTCGTTGGTGTTTTTTCCTCTTTTCATTTTTTAATTTATCTAGCTCGGTGAGTGGGCGTGTATACTTTACACCACAACTTTTTTCATATGAATTAAAAGCACTGAACTAGTCGGTTTTGTTTTGTGAATTGAAATTGTTAGAAATCTGATACTGTGTTTTTGTTTTGTTTATTTTTGGGGTAACGTTTTTTTACAGTGTAGGTTTCTGTTTGTAAACAGTGGATGCGCTTCTTGAGTGGGTGTTTCCCGATTGTTACAATCTGGGTGTTTTCAAGTTGCGAGTGAATCGGTTCCTTCTAGGAAGCGTGCGTCATCGTAAACAGCATCTTCGTTACGAGATGGCAGGCAATCGCAAGCGCAATCACTAATTCATAAAACACTACTTGTTAATATTTTGAAGTGTTTCTACTATGAAGTAGAATATACGGAGCTAATTTTAATTAACGCAAAACATTTTGCAGGCAGCTTCCATGCAAATAACTATACATTATTATAAAATTAATAAATAAATATTGCAGTATATTACAAATACAAGTATTATGTACTAACATAAATACTAAAAAAAATGGACATCTAAAGTATGATATGAATCAAAGTCCTGACTGACTGTCATACATCGCATAACCTAAACCGCTGTAAACCCACCGCTTTAAACATGGAGGATGTATTTTTTTTGAAGTTTAGATGCACAAAAAAAAGGATTTTTCGAAATTAGCCCCCAAGGGTGGTAAAAATGGGCGTAAGCTTTTGTATGAACGTTCTTTGTTTTTGAAGTTTTGGTTGTAAAAATTAGAATTTGGATAGTTAAAACATTGGCTCCTTACATTTTGTCATAGCGTCATGTAATTTTTCTATGAAACACCATTCTTTTATAGCAAAATTTATTCACAATGTTGAATATCCTTCTTCCCGATTAGTAATTACGATACGCGTTACCCTAATGATAAACCAAAAGCAGGTATTGCAAAATAATCAAGTAATACATTTTAAGCAGAACGCAATATTGTTTTACCAGACAATATAAACCCATGGAAAACTAAACTACATAAAATTAGAGTGAGCATGGAAAACGCAGTACTAATAAAATACACGCTGTCTTTTTAGTTCTTGTAGGTGTCTCAAAGTTCAGTTTACATTTTAAAAAAAACTGTATATTGTGCGCTGCTTACAGTACCGAGCCATTGAGTAGGAAATTAACAGAGAAATCGTTTTTTACATGAAGTCGCAAACCCAAAAGATACTTGTACAGACAAAATAAAGTTTTAACGCAAGATTATTCACAGGCAATTTTCTCACAATGAATCATAGTAACATTTATTTTATTTCACGACTTTTCTACAAAATTGAATACAACAGATTTTGAAAAGAGTCATATTCGGATTCAGATAATTGTCATAAAGTTATTGTCAAATAGTCTTTACACTCATCGAAAGTGCACGAGAGCATTTTTTTGGTTATGCGTCAAATTGTTACAATTTTAAATCCATACCATATTTTTACACGACAGCCCAAATAGAGTGTTTTTTTTAGTGTTCGTGTGTATGTGTGTGAGTTTATTCCACCATAAGTTGTAAATGCCTGAACAGATTCGGATGTATCGTATCTTTAGAATAATCCCGAGTGACGCTAGCTTTTTTTTTTGGCAGGGCGGGTCGTGTTTTTTAATTTGTTTTGTTATGTTAACATAGAAATACCTACGTATTTTTTCTATTATTTATATATCAAAATGAATCTATCTAATGGTTTTATTGTAAATCGAAAGTTTCTAGGTTTGATGCACAAAATCTGCCTCATTGGGTATATCCACTTTATTTAGTTAGAGTGTAAAATCCGTAAAGCATTGTTTCTTTATAGATATTCTGCTCGGTGACTGAACTCAGTGAATGCACTCAACTAAAGTTGCTGCATGGGTAAACGCAAAAAACGTACAATATGTCGGAAACTTTTGTCGCAGTGTGGCCCGGGGCTTACGTGCACTCGCATATTTATTGCGGTGACACAATTCTACAAAATTGTACAGATTCGTGTTTCAATAGAAATACTAAATCTCTATTCTAAATACTAAAGATTATCGTAAATACTAAATCTCTATTCTCTCTTTCACTGTTTCTTCTCTCTTTTTAAACTCTGTGTTTAGTATAGTACATTATGGGTGTCCTCAAATCCAGAGGAAGCACTGCTAGGATTCTCCCAACGCACGCAACGGGACCCAATATTCTGCTTTTTGCTTCCAACTACTGCTAGCTATCCTACATGTATCCAGGGGAGATACACTCCCCTATAAAACGCCTCTAAACGTAGATATAGCTTTAACTATAGCAATGTTATACTCAGTGCAAGCTACTCTGTACTTTATTTGTATAAGATAGTGTGACGATATTTCACTGTAGCGCTTGACTCGTTACGTCAAGCAGGTCCCGGCGGCAGCGCACGAACTCTACATTGGAAAACGGTGGAATTTTCACACAGCGCCATCTAGTCCCATACTAACTTGTAATATGGAAACCAGATAGCTATGATAGAATGGTTATATATTTTACTTTATAATTTTGGCTTCCAAGCTCCTGTTTACTTCGTATGAACCTTTGGAAGCAGCTGTTTGTTTTCCAAGTAAAAAAAAAAAAAACGCCATTCAACATTCTAACATGCCGTATTTTCAAATGATTCTTTTACTCACTTTCGCTATCGCATTCACTTGTACCTTATCCCTTCCCGCCACGTGACGTCATCGATCATCCCTCCCGCTCGCGTGGTGTCGAAAATTACTTACGGGACCAACTACAGGCTTCGCAAAAAATAACCGACCGCGCAAAATATAACCGAGCAAGGAAATGTTGGCACGTACCACCAAATGCGTTTAAGCTTTCTCTCAAATTGATGAAAAGGAGGTCGGGGTATTGCTGCGTAAGGAATGCGTGTTGGTTTTATTTAGGACACGGAGTGAGGAAGTATAGAATTGTTGTTCGGTATGTAAGAACCTCCAATGAACTTCTGCTCTCCTGGTACTTGGAATATTTTTGTACATAGATATTTTTAATTGATTTATTTTTGTTTTAATTATACGGAATTGCTCACGTTTAACAAGTTGGATACTCCGACTATAGTTTCGAACACATCCGGTGTCTTTTTTAAGGAGTGAAATAAGAACCAAGCCAAGTGACTTTATAAATCCAAAAAGCTCATTGGTGACTAGAACCATTACGCTACCACACTATACCTGAAGTAACTACATAAATAAATACAAGACGTAATAAAAAAAAACATAAAAAAAACAATCGTGTTCAATTTTGTTTACTTTCATGGCATTATTTTTCTAGTTTTTTGATTAAAAAACCAAATTACAAACCGATTTTGATAAAATTTGAAAGATAATATCTAAAATATTTTCAAATAAAAAATACGTTTTTCAAACCGTTTTATAAAAGACGGATTTCTCAGGTAATAAACAATTCCCATCGAGTAACATAGGTGAGGATGTTATTCGGGGAACAAACCAAAAATACAACCGCATGGAGAACCTCCTCCGTTTTGAAGTCGGTTAACAATAATGATAAAAGTCAGCTATGGAACGGATGGCCAAACGGTTAACTGAATGTTTGAGTAGAGGTATACTCTAGTGAAGAGCCATCGAGTCGTCCCATGGAAATCGATGCTTTGCTCATGAGTTGAGAGGCTTATTTGCTCACTGTATGAGCGATTGAGCAATTATGTTGAAAATGCTCTCATTTATATTTGCGAAGAGGTTATTAAATCAATCTTCGTATTGATAATTAGCTTTCAACTTAAGTGAAATTTTTTTTCGATCTCTTTCGGTAGTTCAATAGCTTTCGCATCGAAAAGTTATCGGAGTTAAGTAAATACAGAATTTCATCCAAATCTGTTCAGCCGTTTCAGTAACAAACATACACACATACACACGGTCAAACTTCCGCATTTATAATGTTAGATTGTATGATTAGTGTCAAAATACGATGTAGTTAATAAAAAGTTAGAGAGAGGGCACTATTTTTACAAGTGCTTTCCATAGAGCAACACAAAATGTTTGCAGGCGGATATCTCTACTTTTGAGATTATTTGCCTTTAACCTGAGTCCTAGTAATGTTCGAGTAACTTTCCGCCCGTATGTCCAAAAAGCTATTTACTCTACACGCCCTTTCATTAGCCGGAGCGAGCACTTCAAAGGTCAGCCTGGAACTCCTTTATTTGTTGAACCCTTGTTGAGTCCTGAGTAAGACTTGCTCATTACTACTTGTAATTTATGAATAGACTAGATCCGCCCCAACTATGGAACTACTATACTTTTTTAGGATTTTGTAACCGAAGGTTGTCCAACTCTTTAACAGGACCCTATTGCTATTGTAGATTACACACAACGAGAGCTATGCTCCGTGTTGATTTGCGCGATATAATCCGGAACGAGAACATTTGCCAAAGAACCAAAGTCACCGACATAGCTCGCAGGTTTTGCAAGTTGAATTGGTACAGCGCAGGCCACATCGCTCGAAGAACTGATAGCCGATGGGGAAGAAATATTCTTGAGTGGCGACCACGTAACGGAAGACGCAGTGTAGGAAGGTCGCCCACTGACGACATTGTGAAAGTCGCGGGCAACCGCTGTATGCAAATGTCAGGTTGTCGTACAGTGTGGTGGGCTAAGGGGAGGCCTTTTTTTGACGTCTCCGGGCCAATGATGATGATGATCGTAAATTACAGTGAAATTACTGGGCATGACAAGATTTGACATCCAATATTATCAGAGTGACCAGCGCAGTGCATTGCGGCGCAGGATTTTGTTCACGAGTTCACAATTCTGACAGTACTACTGTCATTGATTATCTCATCAAGACATTATGCACACGAATGTTTTTACTTTCGCTGCAGAATTGAGGAGCACATAGCTAAGTGTCAAAGTCCATACCAAAAAAAGACCCACTTTCATACATATCTGTTAAGATATCTTAATATACTTTTTATACTTTCAATTATTTAAGGAGCCTTAAAATTAGGGAGGAGTGGTAACAGAAAGAAAATCAAGAGAGAAGAGAAAACAAGTAGCCGCTTAAACTGACTAACGGGTCTTAATTTTTTTTAATAAAAGTTTAAGCATATTTTCCTATAAATCTGGCTCAAATATCAATATGCCATGGTAACACGGGAAATTCCATTACTCACAACGATAAGGTGATTCAAAAACACCGCTTTCAAAGTGACGACTCACCTGAGCATAGACCCGCGGAAATTGATCCAATTCCACATATTTATTTCCGAAAGAAACCGGTATAATCTGTAAACGGGAAATATGTGGAAACACGAGCGTATCGGTGGAAGTATAATCCGTATGAGATCAAAGACGAGGAGTAGAGGTGTAACATAGTCAAGTGGCCGGATGGACGAGCCGGATGCCGGAAGGCATTCGGTCGGAAAGTCTTGAATACTAAGAAGAGGGTTAAATCAGGTCTCTTTGTACTACTTCAAACCCAAAATAGCATAGAACATAAATATTACATAAAATATCACGTTTTGTATCTTAACTTATTTTCTAAATTTTACCGAAAAAATACTTACGTATGTAACAACGAAATATTCGTTAGGAAATTAGCAAACGTGTTAGTAGATTATAAATGATTAAAAAAAATGCGTATCGAAATCGGTTCAGTAGTTTGGTTTTTAAATTAAAATTACTGGAACAAATCAAACGCTCAAATCACTGGAAAACGGAAAAAAACTAAATACCTGGAAACTAAACACGCTATACTAAATAAACTAGATACGTAATATTTTAATTATACTAAATAACTGGAAATTAATGATGATTCATCCAGGTAGTCGAAATTGAAGCCGCTTATTTTTTTTTTAAAGCATATTATATTTGTAATTTACTTGGATTTTGAAATGGCCGGATAGTGCGTAATCTCTATCAAACCTATTGAACAAAAAGCATTTTTCTCATTTCCGAATTATACTTATTTTTGAAAACATCAAACGGGTTGCCGTATTTTTTATTTGAGCTAATAATGAACCGAAGATTTTTTTTATTTGAATTCCTCGTCAGAAGCTTGTGTATGAGTTACAGGTGAGCGAGCAAAGAACTTCTGTGTAAGAGTCGTTGAAATTTGGAGAAACATTTTTATAGGAATTCTTAATAATAGAAGGAGAAAATGTCAAGAAATCATTTTTCTATACATTTGAATAAAATTCAAGTTCAAGAACTTCTGGATGCCTTTCATAAGCCCTCGTTTACCAAGGCGAAGGAATTGCTCGGCTTAAGATTCAGCTTAGTAAGTCAGTTATATATAAAGCTGTTTTTGCCCTTACAAAATGAAAAGTCTTCTATTTTTTTTGCATAATGAGTTTGCGTTTGACCACCATCATATCTGATGTCAATGGTCACTTTACATTTATCTTAGCAAAACTGTACGGAACTCATCTGCTTTTCAACCGACTTCAAAAAAGGAGGTTCTCAATTCGACTGTACTCGTATGAATGTTTTTTTTTAATTTAGTTTTTGTATGTTTGTTACGCGATTACTCCGCCAATTATGAATTGATGTTGATCATTATTTTTTTGTTGGGTAGGTAATATTTCAGAGGTGGTTTCATATAAATTTTATCGAAATTAATTCAGCAGTTTAGTTTTTAAATCAAAATTACTAGAAAATAAATTATGAAGATGTCATCCAGGTGTTCGAAGTTGAAGTCGGTTGTATTTTTTTAAGGGTAATATTATCGAGCGCCTGGTCGACACGACGTGTGATCAAAATGCTGGCGTTTATTTGGCCCAACGATAAGCATTGCCATTGCCATAGGCTGTCCTGTAATTAATTTATTACAAATATTATTAGAATCGTGGAGAAGCTAATGGTTAGCAGAATTGAAATTGCCAATTTGTTTCACAGTAGGTTTCTACTATTCACTATTTATTTTCCACGCATATATGTCGGATGTCCGCTACGCGATGATTGGGAGTCCCAATCCAGCGATTCCAGACCGTAATTAGCATAAATATTTGCATCGTATCCGCCGATATTTCGTCACAAACGAATCGAATTCACGCTTTTTATCGCAGTTACAAGTTATAAGCATAAGCAAATCGTAAACAAATAACAATTAACACTGCACAAATGACCAGAAACTAAAAATCACATTCCTATTATAAAATTGTTTTTAAACTACAACAAACTACAAAGACTACTTAGCCTAGTACACAACAAGAAACATAAGGATTGTATCCAGACCGATGAAAGTCTAGAGACAATCCAAATGCTCAAACCCACTACCAGTCGGCAGCATACCCAGCGATGGCAATGCTTATGCGTTGGGCCAAATAAACGCCAGCGTTTTGAACACGCGTCGCGTGACTTTTTTTTTACTGGTCATCTTTGCTCCTATAATTTACATCTTTAACACTACGTTGATTTTTTGTCAGTTCATATATTTCAGAACCGATAAAAAGTCGGGCACTAGCTACGGATGATACGGATTTCATTCAAATCCGTATCATCCGTAACTATTGGTTCTGTGCGGAGTTATTAGTTCGGGCCTGACTCCTGGCCTTTGCAATACTTTTTCGATAATAGATGAAACTCTAATAAAAAAAAAGTTTCTATGTACGGGGTTGACCCAGACGAAGGTGGCGTGACGAACTGGACTCGCGCGACAAACACTGGGCCACCAAAGCTGGTGATCGAGCAGTCTGGAAGAAGGGAAGGGAGGCCTTTACCCAGCAGTGGGACACATCAGGCTGATAATAAAAAATAAAAAATGTACCTATGTGTTTTATGTGTCGGTTTGTTTTCAATTTCTTTGTGCGTACGGTTCCTACTGCTTAACAGTGGAATGCGTTACCTGCGTATTTTTTTATTATTATTATTTGGAAAACAAACAGCTATTTCAAAAAACTATATAAAAAAATAAAAAAATATTTGGATAACAAACAGCTATTTCAAAAAACTATTTAAGACACAGAAAAATATGAACAAGTAAGCCAAAAAGTTTTCACAATTAGCAGATTGCATACAATCCAGTTGAAAGTAACATAATATATAATAATAATAGTTATAATCTGGGAGTCTTCAAGTCGCGCATGAATCGGTTTCTTATAGACAAGCATGCTCCATCGTATACTGTGTATCTTCACTATACAGCAGGCGTCAAATGCAAGCCAATTAACAACATAAATAAATAGATGCAAAAAAAAAACAGAAATTGTAGAAATAAAAAAATTCGGGCGAATAACAAATGTTTTTTTTTTTTTTTTTTTTTCAGAATCAGAATTATTTATTGAATAACTGATTACAAATTGTTATGCTAGGGCTACATGCAAAATAGTGACATCAGTTTACCCATATCGGGCATTCAATATATTTAGAACAAATTATAATGTACACATTTTTTTTTTTAATTATAAACAATTTCTACTTTAAATATTATGTCAATGAATTTTAAGTCAGTGCATTTAAAGTACCGATCAATGGATAGAGGCCAATAATATAAGTAATGTAGTATGACATCCATTTTTGATCCTATACCATGACATCAGAAGCTTAATAATAGGGTCTCGTACGACATTCTTTGGATACAAACGCCTATAAACTTCCAATGGTAGTACAAATGTAAATATAATAAGAAAAGGTCATACATTTTTAATAATCGTTCTGGCTCATCGTTTGCTCCAATCAGCTTTAGAGCGACTAATAATAACTAAAATAATCAGGGAAGATACATTAAATGCAACTCAAACCCTTTGAGCTCCAGCCAACCAGGCTATTTTAAATGAATAAGTAATTAGCTGGTGTTGATTCTGGTTCATTGGCAAAAGTGTTTTATTTTTAACGCGGATAAGTTCTCGTTTCACCTCTAGGTGTCTGTGTCTGATGAACAAATATCAATTTTCATCACTACAACTTCAAAAAAAAAGAATTTTCCACCCAACACTCTGTGCCCCCCCCCCCTTCCCCCCTTAAATCTTCCCTGTCAAAAAATATCGAAAACAGCATTTTTTAATTTTAAATAAACTATCCAAATCCAAACTTTCGTGACTAAAAATTTAAAAACAAAGTAATTTCATACAAACTTTCCCCCCTTAGGGGTTGAATTTCGAAAAATCGTTTCTTAGTACCCCCTACGCATCGAGACGAATACACTCTCCAAATTTCAAGTCTGTACGGCCAGCGGTTTGGGCTTTTCGTTGTCTGTCAGTGAGTCAGTCAGGACAGAGCCTTTTTTATTTATAATTATAATCAACGCACAGCCTAGACCGTTGGTCCTAGAGACATGAAATTTGGAGGGTGCGATTTTTGTAAAGTGTATATCCACTAAGTAAGGATTTTTGGAAATTTTACCCCTTAGAGGGTAAAATAGGGGATGAAACTTTATATGAAAGTCCGTCAATTTCGAAGTTAGGATTATCAAATTTTGTGTTTAGAATGATGATTTAAAATTAATTTATAAATGACTCAGCATTTTTGATAATTCCATCCCCGAAGGGGTAAAAAAGAGATGAAGTTGTGTATGAAAAGACCGTCATTTTCAAAGTAAAAATCACAATATTTATTATTTAGGCTTAAGGTTGGAAACTAATGCAACGTTTATCGTTGTTTTATTTTAATTTCAAGCCTTGAAACAGGGGATGAAAAATTGTATTTAAGTTGTTCATTCCTAAATGTTGTATGCAAGTACACGTATTGAGCACGTGTATCGTGTTATTACTAAGCATTTACTGCTACTATCTATCCGCCTGTCCACGAAAATATCTCAGCTGTCTGGAAATGGTTGAGGAACTTGTGGATAGGTCTCATGGCGTAATTTAAAACAAATAATCCCGATCCCTACACCTCACTTAAATAAGTGTTATGTGACGCAAATACTTTAAAGATTAACAAGTCAACGATACTGCAAAACTTTGCACTACTGAAGCCAAAGATGTGAAATTTAGACAAGTTTCCTTTTGTAATGTAAGTTCGTACTTTGAGATATTCATTTCCTATATGAATAAATAAATGGGGGAGGGGAAAAAGGATGTTAGGTTATGGTTTGAAGACCAACATCTTACAAGGTCTATCTCCTTACAAGGTCCTAAGAAAAAAAAGCTATAAAGAAAAATATGATCAATCCGCTAAAGCACAGCTCTTCACGAACGTGTTAAAAGACTTCGTAATGACTCTTGAATGGGATCAAAGAGGTCTTTAATATCAATGGCACACGCGTAACATGTCTGCGTTTCGCAGATGACCAGCTTAGCTGAGAACGTGGCTGACTTCTAGAGTATGCTCAAAGAACTCCATGAGTCATCACTGAAAAAAGGCTTTACGATAAACAAGGGAAGAACAAGACTAAGATCATAACAGTCACGACATCCGCGTAAGGAAGGGGTGTTTTTGGAAAATGGATGACGTCTTTGTTCAAGATCCCATTACGTCTGATGACCAAGGTGTATAATCAATGAGTCTTGCCTATCATCACATACGGTGCTGACACGTGGTCACTAAAGACCACGCATAAAATCCGACTGGCCCGAATCGCAATGGAATGGGCCATGTTAGCCATTCCTCTCCTAGACCGTATGCCAAACATAGAGATTCGACTGCTAACGAATTCCGAAGAGGTGGTTAAATAGACAGCGAGATTCAAGTGATGATGAGTAGGACACTGGTCATACGGGAAGATGGCCGGCAGACCAAAGCAGTCAAGGGACGGTGGCCGCAGTACGGATAGTGGTCACCAGCTCGCTGGTCGGGCGATAATGTTAAAGCGGCAGGAGAACAGTAGACGAGACTGGCATAGGACCGAAAGAGATGGCGCGCTAAGGAAAACACCTATACTCACCTGTGGATTGGAAATGATTGACGATGATGACGTTGAATATTTAAACAGGATAATATAATGTATTTTTATTAAATTGTAAAAACGATAATACATTGAAGCATTAAAATCGGTGTGGTTATAGCATAGCATAAGCATAATCAGCCTTTTCAATATTCCGCTTACTTAGGTTTACCCTGGAAAAACAATTGAGCCACGCTGGCGCAGTTGTGAGTTGGTGGAACGTACGCCATTGAATTCTTCTTAGGAAGTATGCAGGGCATCACGATGTGTCCTTCACCAAAGTGCCAGTCATATGGAAATCCGTATGTACATAATGGCCAAAGAACTCATTGGTATGGACCCAGAATTTGAACCCGCGACTTCACGATTTCGAGTCGAAGTCAAGCGGTCTACCAGGGCTTAGGTTCTAATATCGTACCTACCTGTTATACAAGCCACGTGGGCGAAGCCGCGGGCAGCAGTTAGTAAAACATACCCATATTCACATTAAGAAGCTTCGTAGTTGATATCACAAACTTAGTTAATAGGCACTTACGTATACTATCTTTATCCCATTCTTTTTGTTCTTTCTTGCAAATAAATGATTCTAATAGTCTAGGAAAACGAATGGTGTTAAGTGTGGCTAAAAGCTTAGCAGTAAGTAGTAGAAATGTACAGATTTTACGAGAAAACAAACACCAAAAAGCTGCCGGGAAACGAGAAAATGTGGCGAAGAAATATGGAAAAGTTGCAGAACATTCTTTGATATTATTTACGTACCTAATGCTATTAAGTTTGCTGTGATCCTTTATTGAAGCATTTTATTTATTCTTGTAGATCAGAGAGGATTTATGTTCAATTTATTGTTTTTTACTAAGCAAAGCTTAGCCATAAAAGTACAAATAAACAAAAAATAGCCAATTTAACTGCTTCAACTTTCTTGCTTCATCGTCAGCCATAAAACGTCCACTGCTGGATGAAGGCCTCCCCCATAATATTGCCATAATCTCCACGCTTGGCAGGCGGCTTGGGGATCGCCAGAATGTTCACCACCGTTAACCAAGAGGACGCTGCTGCCCGTCGCTACGGTGGGTCTGGTTGCAGTTTAAGGACATACCCAGGTCCATGCTTGCTTCACACCTGTTTTAAATCCGCGTAAAGGATCATTTTTTTCAAAAATTCGTAATTTTTTTTTGTCAAGTATCTTGACAAGCCCAATGTTTCAAGCTTCTTGAAACCATCTGTAGGCTGTCAACTAATGTTAATGTAATCAAACTAATGCTCTGTCATAGGATCATCTTCTCAAATAAAAGTTCACTTTTTACTGTCCTATATTAAATAGGTATACACTATATACCAGAGTTTTGCGAGTCCGTGTCATTTAGCGGTCCACACGGTCCGCGTTGAGAATTCGTGAATTCCACGGTATGTTTGCGCCATTGTATTCCTGTTAGTTAGCTTTGGCCCAAGTTTACAACTGGAATTTAATATATTATGTATGATTACTTAAGTTAATACGTATTTCTTAAGTCTGTGTTTTATTGTTTTTAGGGTTCCGTACCTCAAAAGGAAAAAAAGAGCCCTTATATGATCACGCCATTGGCCGTCTGTCTGTCTGTCTGTCAAGGCCTTTTTTCTCTGAAACGAGTCGGTATCAAGTTGAATTTAATATCGAATGCGTAAGTCCAAAGTCAGAGAGAAGAAACGAAAAGAAGAGAGAGAAACTGAGAGTCACGCAACGGGCAATGGAGAGAGCTATGCTCGGAGCTACTTTATGCAATAAAATCCGAAACGAGGATATTCGCCAAAGAACCAAAGTCATCATCAAAGTCAACATAGCAGGGTTTGCAAGTTGACGTGGCAACGGGCAGGCCACATCGCTCGAAGAACTGATAACCGATGGGGAAGAAAGGTTCTTGAGTAGCGACTGCGAACCGGAAGACCCAGCGTTGAAAAACCTCCCACTAGGTGGACCGACGACATTGTAAAAGTCGCGGGCATTGTAAATGTGGATGCAAATGGCAGGTTGTCGTACAGTGTGGCGGTCTCAGGGGGAGGCCTTCGTTCAGCAGTGAACGTCTCTGGGCTGATGATGAAGTCCAAGGTCCCTTAGAGCTGTAAAAAAATCAAGCTTCTAAGTCAAAGCCATCAACAATTACAGCCATTTTTCTAGTGTTTTTTATGTTTTTTAGATTCATAAGTAAATCAAAATTCATTCAATTCCCGTTGATCTAGAATCACAAAATTTGGCAAGAAACACGGTCACATAACACTGGTTATGAGAAAAATCTGAAAATTGATAATTTGTACGATAATATGTGACGGCATTTCTCACGCCTAAACTTGAATGATTATTCCGTTCGGTTGGCTTCCGTTCTTTGTGCCCCAAAAACTGAACTATGTAGATGGCGCCAGAGAACATTGGCCCGCGCTACTCTTTTATCGCAACTGGTTCATTCGTCCTACTGGTGGCACGTGCTGCGTACATATAAATTGTAATCTCTAAGGCTGAAACATGGTTTCTCTTATCTGAGGACTGGCATCAATAATAACCCTAGCACATTCATTGTAACTACAGAAAAAGACGGAGTACGTAAAAGAGAAAAAAAATACTGGAACATCTTTTCGAACGTAAATTGAAACTTCTTTTTAGGGTTCCATACTCAAAAAGTGTTCAACTGTACCCTATGAGTAAGCAATCTGTCTCTGTTCGTCTATAATATGTTAGTTTGTCTGTTTTTTTATCTATAACGACGCGACGTGCATATCGTAAATCGTAATAGGTAGCCGGTTGTTTTCATAGAATATTCATTAGATACTGTCGCGGATTTCTTTTGTACTTGTGGTGGTACGGAACCCTCGTTATCCAAGTCGCAAGTACTCGTCTTGACGGCTTTATTTCAGATAAAGCCACAATTGAACACAACTAGTTTTTGGTGGTTTTCATGGGTTTTATTGCATTTATGGATGGTGTGGCTTTTATAGTTTTTATGCTCGCGTTTGACTTTAAAGTGAAGGTGCAGTCTACGATGGAGTACGCTTACCGAACCCAATTTTTTGACTAATTCCAGTACACATTTTATTTCACATCTTTTTCACACATTTCATTTTCCGTACAATCAAACAGTTACTGCCCGCGTAATCCTGTAGAGTGTAGACAAACGTGACAAAAGCACCGAGCTAACATGGTAAGCATTTCTCAACACCATTCTTTTACATCATGAGTAGAAACCCGGAAAGTAGCTTCATTTGGCTCTCAAGATAACTGCCTTGGATCAGGATGTTGACTCGACGTTCATTGCGAACATCGATCAAAAAAGCAGAGGACTTCGAACCAGCTGCCGCTCGACCAAACCACACTTAAAACTCTCCTCTGCATCAGTTT
This sequence comes from Erannis defoliaria, assembly GCA_905404285.2. Classification (NCBI taxonomy): domain Eukaryota; kingdom Metazoa; phylum Arthropoda; class Insecta; order Lepidoptera; family Geometridae; genus Erannis; species Erannis defoliaria. The sequence continues at coordinate 1,063,020 of FR990085.1, read as the reverse complement.
GCACACAATTCGGGGACATTCAGCTGTCATTCGAGTCGTGAATAGTATTTTTAGCCTTATTCTCTAAGCTTAGAGCTCAGAGACTTGCTATTTGTTTGGGTCAGTTTTCCTTCATTATAATCATTTTTAACCGAGTCCAAAAAAGGAGGAGGTTCGATTATGTATGTTTTTTTTGTTTATGTTCACCGATTTTTCCGTCAATAATGGACCGATTTGAAAATTAGGTTTTTGTTTGGTAGGTGTATACGTCAGTCATTATTTTTGGTTTTTAAATCAAAATTACTGGAATCTTTGTCAGCCATAAAACGTCCACTGCTGGACGAAGGCTTCCCCCTTAATAGAGAGGTGTTTCCATAATCCCCACGCTTGGCAGGCGGCTTGGGGATCGCAGAATGGTCACTACCGTTAACCGAGAGAACGCTGCTGCCCGTCCTCCGGTGGGTCTGGTTGCAGTTTAAGGACATACCCAAGTCCCAAGGTCCCAGGTCAATTACTGGAATAATAACTGGAAAATATGAAGATGTCATGCAGGTTGACGAAATTTGTCTAATACAAGTAGTCGATTGTTTTTTTAAAGCGTATTATAATAATTAATAACCTCTTCAGTTTGAAAACAATAAATAACTGCTGTCAGCAATGAACAAAAATAAAACAGTTTAAGTTAACGTTTTGCTGTACGAACTCTAAGAGCAAAAATATCGAGTAACTTTCTGCGGTGGAGTTTTAACCACCTCGTAACAGTTTCATAAAGGAACGCTTAAAACTTAGACCAAACGTTCATAAGCATATTCGACGGTAAACTTCTCTGTATTATGCAAGAAGGTTTTAGTGGTGTTTTGTTCACTTAAAATAGATTGCGAGTTTCAGGAATGGGGCACAAACTATAATAGAGTTGGGTACGTAAAGTAATACGAGAATTAATAAAATTTTATGTTTTTTAACCTCAATCAGTCTACCGTCCCGATATTTTTGGATTGATCATAATGGTTGAAAAGCTAAAGTGTGATTGAGGCTACTTTTCCATCCATAATGGTGGCATTAGATTGCACATAATTTATTATTTATTCATGAGTTCAAAACCTATAATATAGGTGAGGGTTTCTCGGTAGTTATAATCTGGGTCTCATCAAGTCGCGAGTAAATCGGTTTTTTCTGTGCATGCCTGCTCTATTGTAGACCGCATCTTAGTTTAACTTCAGGCGAGTTGATTGTCTAACTTTAGCTTAAACATTACATAAAAAAACACGTCGTTAATCTAAATACTTACTTAACAATTTCGCAATCCATTAGCTCGTGCATTTGTACTATTGTGATTTTAATACGGCGAAAGGTCGTTTCCCCATTTCTAATTCGAATAACCGTTTTTCTTTTACTAGTGTAACTGTTGAACGATGGGTGACAGGCAAACAAATCGTACGGGTCGTCGCTTCATTGCATAAAGAACACCTTTGAAAATATGGCATAACACCGGCAGAATCCTTGCTACGTCACTGGCGAACCGTACATACTTCCGTATATAGCCACTCGTTTATACCTGTCCGAGTGTATCTACAGGGGGCGATAAATTTTGAGCCCACGTCGATCTGATGTATTTACCCCGGCGAGAGTTTTTAAACGGCCCGTGTGAAGCGATCCTTGATAAATTATGTTTATCGTACGGCCTCTGGCAATTTGGGGCGTTTCTGTTAAGGACGAGTGTTTCTTTTAGTAAATCCATGCTGTATTAATTTTGTTGGACCTACACATTATTTTTTACACGCTTACCTTCTCACTTTTGATTAAATAGAATAATTCTTCTATTTCATAATAATATCAAACTTTTGAAATTACTTTAAACCTTAACTTTACGAGTCGTATCGATTTGAAACTTTGATTAAGAGATCGATTACACTGAAATATGGAAATTGCGAAAATACTATTCCTTGATTTGTTTGCCTTACATTTAGTCGAAATTTACAATGTCTGAGAAATAAAAAATCAGACCGGTGAACTATTTCAAAATGAAGACACAACAAAACGTTTTATACCAAAAGGTATAAAACGTTTTGTTTTTTACCAAAAGGTATAAAACGTTTTGTTTTTATTTATGATATGTTATGATTAAGTATTTACCGTGATTTTGTAGTGACGCGGGCTTCCGATATTTCCCGAGAGTCTGTCCTTGAACATGGTGCATGCAATTGTGCAATATCGGGAGCTCGTTTCACAACATAATCACGGTAAATATCCCAGAAATAATCAAAGAAATGTAATAAATAATCATGATAATTTATAACGGAGTTTTTTATTTTGTTTTCCTAACAATGTATCCCTTATAGCCCATCCCTCCAATTAGATACCCCGTAGAGTTATTGATAACTATTCATAATTAAAAATATTTATTACTCTGGCGCCAGATAAATTTAACTAATCGTTTCTATTAATTGTTACAGGTATGCGGCGTTTCTGTTCATAATTTGAGGTAAAGTATAAAATCGTATTATCAAGACAATAAGTTGATAAATCTTGATCTTGACCTTCTTACTAATATAAATTACGTGATAATGTAATGAATAATAGTAATCATCGATTGCCGAAAACATTACAATTATTACAAAAGTTACCTGGCATTGCTGCTACAAATATTGTTATAATATATTATTTTTAAATTATTTTATTAATTATTATTAATATGAATTTATTTAAAATCTAGTTCTTTAGTTATTCAGATTTAATAATTTCGTATTCTAAAACCTAATTTTTTAAATTAAATTTGAAACAACAAATATACACAATATATAGTTCATTTAAAACATAGTCAAAAAATAAGTAATAAAAAAACAATCAGTCAGTCAGAAAATAACCTCACAGTACCTGGTGCAAATGTGCCCATTATGCTGGCTGCATTACTACGCTGGATGGCAATGGACAACCTTTGCACCAGGTACAAGCCAGCGCGGGAGTCACCACCGCCGTCTTTAATTCTGCGCCCTATTTCGCGAACTAACCTTCTGGCATCAGCACCCCAACTGCCCATGGTCTCCACCGTGATAGGCACCAATCAGTAACTGCTTTCTAAAGCGGCGTATTTAAGCCGCTTTTTGCAAGCGGCATCCTCTGCTGCTGCTGCCGCAGAAACGGCCAAACGAATAAGCATTGCCATTCAGCGTGGCAATGCCGCCAGCATGCCTGGCATGCTGCCGACTGGTAGTGGGTTTGAGCATTTGGATTATCTCTAGCCTTTCATCGGTCTGGATACAATCCTTTTTTTTGTGTAGTAGGCTAAGTAGTCTTTGTAGTAATAAAGGCTTATGCCTAAACAAAAAATATTGTAATATCAATGTCAATGTTCAAAATATAAATCGGACACTAGAGTACAAATAAAATTGTACAAATAAGGGCCAACCCACACGTACCACAACCACATCACAACCACAACCACATCACAACCACAACCACACCACAACACGTGGTCGAGCACATTTTTGTATTGAAAATGAATAATAGAATTTACACCTACCACATTTTGCCGTCGTTATCGACCAAGTGGTTGATACCGACCATATCACAACCACAACGCAACCACCAGTGACACCGTGAAATAGCCGCCGGCTACATCGCAGATAAAACGTTGCGTCGACGCAACCACATCGCAACTGCTAGCGACAACGCAACCACATCGACATTTTGTCGGTACCACAACGCAACTGCAAAAAGCTGCAGTGACACTATTCACACGTAACCACAGCGTCACCACATTTTGCCGCTGCGATGTGGTATGGTTGTGATACGTGTGGGTTGACCCTTAGTCTTGTCATTTAAAAATTCATTGACTCTATGATAGCTTTTTTGAACTAGCAGTTCTTTTAGCTTTACTCTAGATTTTAGGTTCCTTATTGATTTTGGTACAGCATTAAAAATTATAGGTCCCATACACACTATACTATACTACACTATTATAGCGAGCCATATAGAGGAAGACCCCTCTACCCCTCTCCCCTCGCCTTCGCCGGAGTGCCGGCGCTCGAAGAGACTCGCGTCGCATGCGCGACACCGCTCCCAGTAGAGAGTTCGGATTTTACCGCGGTCCAGAGCGCACGCGCTACGCTCGTGCGCCGACGCCTCCGCAACTCGTTGTATATAACTTTTTATTTGTTTTGTTACCAAGTCCTTACTTATATTTTTAACGACATTGTGGCCCTCGTATAATAAAAAACTTTATAGTGAATTGGGTGTATAATTATTTCTCCGCCTGCCGCTATACTATATTCATTAAGGATGTCTTTGATGGAAACTTACACAGTGGGCTCTTCATTATCAGCATTCTCCTCCCCTCCTGGCGGTCTTGTGCCCGTCTCACCCAGTCACAATCTCCGTGTCTCCTGTTATGAATCACCCAGCGGTTCGGCAACTGACTTCGTCCGTGGGTGTCAGCTCTGGATCTCTATTCCAGGATTCTCCTGGCCAGTAGGTTGCTTCCTAATTCATGGTCACCTATTCGAAAACTGACCGAATCATCACCTGGGATCATCCGAGTCATCTTCTGGGACCACCTCAAACGACGCCACCTTAATCTGGGTGTCTTCAAGTCGCGAGTGAATCGGTTTCTTCTAGGCAAGTGTGCTCCATCGTAGGCTGTATCTTCGTTTATCATCAGACGAAATGGCAGTCAAACGCAAGTTTGACTGCCATTTCGTCTGATGATTTCGTCTATAAATCAATAGAAAAAAAAACCTTATAGCTCAGTTTGGTAGCATGTCTGCTTTCAGAGCTATGTGTAGGGCGTGGGTTCGATCCCCACACAGGACAAACATTTATGTGAGGAACACATGTTGTTCTGTGTCTGTGTGTAGTATGTATTATAAGTATGTATTTACAAAAAAAAAAGTCTATACTATCAACTGTGTGAAAAATGTCCTCCGTTATTTTTATTTTATTTATTTATTTAAAATGTTCTAACTGTCTTTCTTATGAAACTCGGTTCGAATGAGTTCTACACCGAGCAAATATCAAAATATAAACCATCGATGTAACCCCAAAAGACATATTAAATATTATAATGTAAAGTAATATTCCATTATGACATTATTACTGTCGCAGTCGTAATATCTCGCACTTAGCTTTTTATTATCACTCAAATTTCCTTACGCACACACTGGGGTGTGATATAAGTACTATGAGTGTAACTGTGGCGTTATCTTTACGACCTATTAGGTACAAGGGATGGATAGTGAGCGAAGGAAGAAAATATTACAATTCAGTTTGTTATTACATGAAGTACGAGAATGGGCTATTTGGTAACTACCATTTTAAGTCAAAATATTTAAGATCACATTCAGCTTTAATATCTATAAATTGGACAAAATTAGTGCCTTGATTATTAGAAAAAAAAAACAACCGTAAGCAATGACTACTTTGAACTACTTTTTTTTTCTAGTAAATTTAGTAGACAATAATATTGGCTGTATAGTATTGTACAGCCTATAATCCGTGTAGGTATATGACTTTGTATTATATTTAGGTATAGGTATATTTATATTTTGTGTAAGTGTACGACATCGACAGTAGGTCAAGGAAATTATACAGGATTAGTTCTAATTAATAATCATCCTTTTAAGCATATTCAGAACATTAAAACCAACAACTTGTACTAAGGGGCCAACATTGAAATCGCGATTAAGTTATTAGCTGTTCCATACTTTTTGCCCGAGGTCGATGAAATTTTAGTAGCTGCGCCTGCCGGTTCGTGGTCGCCACTCAAGAACCTTTCTTCCCCATAGGTTACCAGTGTAATTTTAACGAAGTGGTGTGCTCATTGCCACTTTCAGGCAGCCTGAAACCCATCCCCTAAACCTGATTTACCATGTAGATGGAATTGTTCCCCCGAAAATCCGCAGAAGCATAGCCTACCCAATCGAAAAACAAATCTAGAAAATGACTCAACAAGTCAATAGCTACCCGCCTCAAGAGTCGCAAAGGCTTCCTCAGCTCTACAGAGGCCTTATCTTTCCACCCTAAAGAGGCCCGTTGCACCAAGTGTCTCCGGACCCAGTGGGCCGCATTAAGGCCAATATGGTTAAATGGGGATATTCTGACGCGGGTTCTGTACTGTGTGGCTGTGGTGAGGCACAAACAGGGTACACCTGCTTTCCTGCCCTCAGTGCCCTAACAACTGCACACTGAGTGACCTGACGGAGGCCTCCCGTCTGTTGCAGACTACTGGTTTGAAAAAAAACTATATTGTCATAATAAAACCGACAAGACGAAGAAGATTGCCACTTTTACTTGCAAACACTGAGAACTAATACTTTAATGACATTGGTCACCGACCAAACCGAGTATTTCGACTATCACAACTTAAATCTTAAATCGCCATTAACACAAAACTTACACCGCTTCACAAAAGGGTGAACTGAAAAAGACATCGCCTGACGTAGGTGTAAACTTTCATCACGACGTGATATTGGTTTACGGCCTCAATGATTTACTATCGGGTTATCCTGGGGGATCGAGTATTAATGATTTTAATAGATTCTCATTGAATATGAGGGTTTCTTAACGTGGGAAAATGGTGCAAGCCGTCAATACTCCCTTTTGTAAAAGAAAGAAATAAATATTGGTAGACATTTTACACAGCGCCATCTAGCCCAAACTAAGAAAATTTTGTGCTATGGGAACCAGATAGTTGATAGAATACTTTTTAGTAAATACATTCTTATAATACCTACATACTCAGTACATCGCTATAAATCGCTATATTGTCAGCTTTCACTGTGATTAGTTGGTACTTACTTTGGTTCGCGGGTTTATCACGACGTGCCCCACATGGACCCTCAGTCCGTACTCCCGGTGCAGCCAGTCCAGCAACCCGGTGCCCCCGATGAAGGCCAGCAGCTCGGTGACGCCGGCGCAGGGCTTCCGCAGTGTCTTCGGTGACTCGAGGATCGTTATTCGTTGGTTTGCCACGCTGCTGCATTCAAGCTGCATGTGCGCAGCCGTTTCTTCTACCGCCGTGCAACTTCGGCATAGAGGGTTGTCTATAACCCCAATGTTAAAAAGGTGTTTGTTTAGAGAGCAGTGTCCGGTGACCACTCCAACTATTCGTTGGAGTTTGTTACGATTGAGGCTGTTCTGCAGTTTGCTGGATTATCTCGGATTTTACTCCGAGAAAGCTGCCCTTGACTGTCTGCTCCCCTCGGTACTTATAAATACCACACACAGAATAAATATCTAAGTACGTCAAAAAAATGTGTCTCCTGAGTGAATTGACGTTCATACATCTCTTACTTATTTAATTTTAAGACAGTGGCAACAAAAAATATTTATTTAGATTTTTACGGTATCAGTGTCGAGACGAGCTAGACGATCGCCTGGTGGTAAGCGTTACGCCTGTCCATAACAGTAGCAGAGTCAGAATTGTGAACTTGTGAGTACAATCCTGCGCCGCACTGCACTGAGCTCGTCACCCTGAGATATTATGTTAAATCTCTTCATACCCAGTAATTTCTCTGGAGTTAACATTGTATTATTTATTATAGGCTTTATTAATAAAAGTAGAGTTGCTTCGGAATAGTTTGTTTGAAATTCTGTCTTTTAATATTTTTTTACCTTCTTTTTACTTGATGGATAAGGAGAATAGACGGATTAAGTATTCCAGATGCTATGTTTTTGAACGAAATTCTACGTTATTTTGGGTGAATCGGAGATTTTGACGCTATTAAATATGCAATGTGCATGGGAAAATACCTTCTACAATTAATAACACAAGCAATATTATAATAGATAGATAGATAGAAAGCAACTAGATAGATGTGAACCTTATGCAAGATGCAAAGGCAATTTGCAAGACTCAACTCAAGTACCCATTCAGCACTTCTCACAGCTGTCTGTTAACGTCTTACGAGGTTTTTGTCTGTCTGTTTATGTCAGTTTTACTATTTTGGTTCCCATATATGCTCCCATAGACTTTGAGGAAGGAATAGCGAATGAGTGATGTAGAATGTAGATGGTTATAATTTTGCTGGAGATTTTGCCGGGATAAGGCAGATAAAATGTTGCAAGATAAATAATTGTAGAGTCATAAAGAAAAATCAAGTAAGTAATTGTTTTAATTATTTATACGGGATTCATCATCATTATCAGCCAGAAAGCGTTCACTGCTGGAAGAAGGCAGGGAGAAGATGCGATAATCCCCACGCTTGGCATGCGGCTTGGGGATCAGAAGAATGCTCAACACCGTTAATTGCGAGGATGCTGCTGCCATATACGGGAATACTCGAGTTTTTTAAAATTATTGTTTTATTGATTTTTAGGCTTGCGTTTGACTGCCATCTGCAGTCTGCGATGGAGCACGCTCGCCTAGACGAAACCGTTTAACTCGCGACTAGAGGACCCCCAGATTATAATTATAGGGAAACACCCATTCGGGCAGCGCTATCAAACCGGTTTGAACAAGTTTTCGGTATATCGACCATAAAACGGTGTCGATTTTTCGAGGACCTGGCCGTCCGATAGAAGAATGGGCAGGGGCAAAAGATCATGCAAATCCGAAGCACACTCTCCAAAATGTATCCGATAAAAAAACCGATAGGCTAGCTTATTTTCGACGATGATCAAGGCTTTGTAGCCTGGTCCGAACTAGACAGTTGTTGCCAATGATTCTCCTGGCACGTTTCTCGATTGATTTCAACGTCTCAAGCTGGTACTTAGTAGATCCATACCAAAGATGCGAGCAGTATTCCATGCACGACCGAACTTATGCTTGGTATAATGAAAGCAACTGTACCGGCGTGAAATACCGACGCACCTTCGAGAAGACACCCAGCTTTTTGGCAGCCAGATGAGCCTTTGACTCAATATAAGAGCCAAAGTTGAAGGTTGGAGTCAGAGAAACGCCCAAGAGATCAAGATGGTCGGTTATTGGCACTGTTACACTTCTTAAAGTAAGAGCCAGTTCGAATGGCCTCCTTTTTGCGGAGACCAGGCGCGCCTGGGTCTTAGCTTCATTAAACTTGACCAGGTTGACATTGTCCTAGCCCGAGACTGCCTTAAGGGACAAGTTTAAGCGCTAGACCATGGCCTCTTAGAGACTGGATTTCTGGTCCACTGGCTTAAGTTGGATATTCTGATTATAGTTTAGATAACATTCGGTGACCTTTTTCAAGGAGTTAAAACAGAGACCAACGCGCAAGAGGCCGTGAGCTTCGCACAAAAGCACAAACCACTTCAGTTTTTATTGTAAAATCTAGTAAGTCCCTAACAGTTAATAACTTTTTAAATACTACTTACTGAGTTAATTGTAGCTTAGGTAAAATGGTTAAATTGTATATAAAGCAATTCGATTATAAATGGGACCTAAAATGGCTGAAAATGGGATAATTATTTGCTTACCTTAGTCTACTACTTGGCATAGACTTCTCATAACGCACTTCTCTTAGCCTTAATGTTAGGGGTGGGTAACTTAATTACCATTTAAAAAAAAACAAGTTTTAGGTATTGGTCGACATTTCACACAGCGCCATCTAGCCCCAAACTAGCTTGTACTAATGGGAACCAGATAACTGGTACATTTTTTTTTTTTGGAAATACATAATTCTTGTAATAAATACAACATCGAGACACAGAAAAAACATTGATGTTTGTCAAATAACTAAATATTATTATGTCCAGTGTGGGAGTCGAACCCACACCCTACGACTCTCAAGGCAGACGTACTATCAACTAAGCTATAAGGAAATAAATAAGAGCAGCAAAAAAAAAAGCTGACCCGTACTTATTCCTAGTTAGGAAACTGAAATCTTAAGAAAAGAACATGAAATTCCATGTTTCATTTGATGTTTCAAAATAAAACTCAATCTTTTCAACGTGCCCAATAATTTAATGCCATTGATCTATTTTTGTTTGAGCTTATCCCATTGGTGGAAAAATAACCGTTGTGTTACCCACGCCCACGTTGCTATATTAAAAACTGTCCCGGAACACCGTCTGCCTTTTCATTCCATTTGTGACGCAATTTTCAGAAAATAAACATCATTTTGTGTCAAAACAGCGAGGTTTCAAACGCATGTTACGGCGGCGTTATAAAGAAACAAAACCGAAAACTTAATTATAAAATGCCCGCGTAAAATTGAAATTCGAATTGGTGAAAATCGAGGCAACGCTCGAAAATGCTGGTTCACTGGCCACTAACAAAAATAGGCTGGATTGGCGTGGCCGTTTACACAAACAGAGCCAGAGAAAAAGAAAAAATACAATAACAAAAAAGAACAGATGCATTCGGTTTTCAAACAATGTTACTGGCCACGGATAAATAGAAGATTCGTGCGTATTGTACGTTTGATTTATTTAGGTAATGTTTTTTATGAATAATGTTTTTATTCTATAACTTGAATGCGCTGTTTAAATTAACAAACGTCATTTAACTTTAGTGTAAAACGAACATCTCATTCGGTGCTATTTTCAAAGGTTAAAAAAAATATTTCAGTTCTTTTACATGTTATTAGTTTTTTGGCAGGGAAGTCGGTTTTTTAAGCGACTTCAAAAAAGGAGGAGGTTCTATGTTCGACGGTATGTATGTTTTTTTAAATGTATGTTCACCGATATCACCGCCAATAGATTTTTTTATTTGTTATGGTATACCTACCTCCCGAGGTGGTCCCATATTTGAAGTCGGTTTAGATTTTTTTTTAAAGTTATTTGTTAATTTATACTTGTTATTTTTTACCGACATAGCTCGCAAGGTTTGCAAGTTGAAGTGGCAATGGGCAGGCCACATCGCTCGAAGAACTGACAACCGATGGGGAAGAAAGGTTCTTGAGTGGCGACCGCGAACCGGAAGACGCAGCGTAGGAAGGCCTCCCACTAGGTGGACCGACGACATTGTAAAAGTCGCGGGCAACCGGTGGATGCAAATGGCAGGTTGTCGTACATTGTGGCGGTCTAAGGGGGAGGCCTTCGTTCAGCAGTGGACGCCTCCGGGCTGATGATGATGTTAATTTATATATTTATTTTGCATATCTGCTTAGTGCCCTTAAACATTAAACGTATACAATATACCTACATCCTTCATCTTGGTACCCGATGAGGTAGGTCATCGACGTCGCTATCTTAGTACAAAGTACTACGAGACGAACTCCGGGATCGCAGCTTACAAATCAGCAGTCGGTCCTACATGTTGGAGAAAAAAAATATTAGAAGAAGAATTGCTTTCGTCGAATTATGTCCTTTCGAATCAGTACTAAAAAAACCGTAAGTATAGCTACCGCCCCGACAAATTAACTAGCATGGCTACACTTTAATTAAAAAAAGTAGTCTACCCAATTTTAAATAAATTATTTATAGTCATGTTAAACAGTGAGACAGATCTGGGAAGTAGTTTGTTTAGACTGAACTGAAGGCGCGCCGAGCAGTCGTCGCCGGGCTCGTTTGATGTGCTCCACTTGTGTATTCAAGTATCCTTTCAAGTTGGCTTTCAAGTTCCGTTTTGAGCGTTTTTGATTAGCCGTTTATGAGTTTGGTGGCTGGACCACCGGAGATTGCTGTTTGTATAATTATCAGGCTGTTTAAAGTTTATTACTCAATTAATAAAATCTTTTGAGTTGTGTTCAGTGGCAACGCAGGCAAAGTTGTTTAATTTAAATTTATTACAGTGACAAAATAACTTTACGATACCATAAATAATATTATGAATATGTGTATATTACATAGGTGTATTTTTTTGTATAAAAACAAGGTTTTACTTCATTTCTGCGTTACTATTCTAAATGCGGTAGTAAATTTTTCACGTGAACATGTTTTTGAATACATCAGTTTTATCAAAAAAAAAAAACTAAATCACTGGTATAATAATTAATACACTATCACTGGTAAACGATCTACCTTCTAACTAAAGAAAGGGGCACTGAGGAAAAAAGTAGTTCGTTTTGAATTTCTTTAACTTTTTTAGCAATTTTTTTTGCCACCAACGGCATTATTCGTTCTACGTAATCATGGTGCATGCAAAATGTCGGAATCTCGATTCGTAATCATTTAACTGTAAATATCCCATATAATGTAATTTTTGTAGTGGTAGAACACTACTGCAGAGTCTACTGAAGTACCACACCTTTGACAGTTATTCAACCCCCAAGCAGTAGTGTGCAAGCATTACTGTGTTCCGGTTTGAAGGGAAATGTTACCAGATAAATTACTGGGTATGAAGAGATTTAACATCTAATATCTCAGGGTGACGAGCGCAGTGCGGTGCGGCGCAGGATTGTGTTCGCAAGTTAACTTGGAAGTAAAAAAAAAAAAAAATGCCTGTTGTTTCACAACATTTTTAATAGGATAGTGTAATTGTAGTAGAAGTAGTATCCGTATCCATATTACAACTCATCCAAACATTGTATATTTACATCAAAGATTTACATAATGAGCCATTTACTACGAATTCTCAAAAACACAACACTGGTTCGCATCACAGTCATCGCAAACATTTAATCCATAAATCAGCTTGTAATTTATCTCGAATTCACAGAACAAACATAAGGGTCACAGCAGACGGATCCAGTCACAGCCGACCGCAGGGTAAACATCACTGCACCAGTGTAAACACTGCGCACATGTTCCGATAAAGTGAAACGCTAACCGACGCGGCCGAGTTGCATGCGGTTACGGTTCTTATGTAACACAGAAGCTTAAAAAAAACGTAGTTATGATTAAAAATGGAAAGAGAAACTAGTTTCCGTTTACGCTTAATGGGAGGATTCTGGATATATCTATGTTTTTGGTGTTAGCAATAAAGAATTAATTCATCTTTTTATCGAGATGGACCTTCTGGTTTTAATTTTCTATCAAGAGTTGAAACGAAAAAAGAAGTCTAGGCGAACTTAGACGTAATTTTTTTTGGAACCTAGGGCCTGCGTAGGTCCTGAAACTGCAACCAGAACCGCCGGAGGATAGGCAGCAGCGTCCTCTTGGTTAACGGTGGTGATCATTCTGCGATCCCCGAGCTGCCTGCCAAGCGTGGGGATTAAGCAACCACTTCCTATTAAAGGTGAACCCTTCGTCCAGTAGTAGACGTCTTCTGGCTCATGATTTGTGATAGTTTTTAGGAAACATTTTAACTCAAAATAAATTGATATTGATGTCTCGTTTTGACGTTTTGTCGCATGAATACAATGTGGCATCTAGCGGCCTTACCTAAAATAATCTCGATTCTCTTAGTCACTGCTTAAACTTCTCTGTCCTTTTCTAGCACGTGCAACTTCACGTCAGAGAGAAGATGGCAGAGCATCTTAAGCAGTGACTAACGGTTGAAAAGTTTTTTTTAAGTAAGGCCGTAAATGTGTTTAATCTTTCAATATCATCATCATTAATTCCTTGTATACCAGAAGATTACTCGACCAGCTTAAGACAGGCTGCAAATTATTAAGGGGGGTTATAGATTCCTTGGAGCTGCACAATCGTATATGTACCATTTATGTGCCTGATAAGTATATCCGCCATAGACCTAACCATAGACCTAAGTTCTTCAACCCAGGCTGGTGTCGTACTGAGCATCGTAAGTTTACCCCGATGCACCGCATCATGTATAACCTCAACGCGTTTCTCAGTATGTATCCAGACTGTGACATTTTTTGTGATAAGTGGCCTAGCATAATAAATTTACTATTGACATTTTGTGAATCATATATAATATAATGTAATAATTTTGTGAATCTAATATAATGTAATAATTTTAATTTGATAGTATGTGTAATTGCTAATGCGTACATATTAATAAATAAATCATATTTTTACTGTATATTCCTTGAATTAAAAAGTAGTAAAGAAACTAATTCGATCGCCACCGCTGCCTCTTTGACACGACGTTAACGCGTCAGTTTGCGTTCTCCTTACAGCACCAGTTACAATAAACAGATCACTGTCTCACTGACAACCATTCTCTTGCAGCTGGCTGAAAAAAAAAGAATTTGTGTTTTCGTGGTGGTGATTAAGCATCCGGCTTTGATAGATGATACTTGTTCGGGGGGATTGTTTTAATGTTTCAAGTCATCGGAGAACCAACAGAAGCTTACTGTTTTTGATTGTTCGTCGAAAGCGCTATCGGTTTGCAAAACTTAGACAAACAGAATAGAGTTTCATTTAGTACCTAATAGTATTCGTCGATAAGTTAAAATTAATAATAATTAAGTATACGGCAAAAAAACAGGGAAAGTTGAAGAGCTATTATTGAACCTATTTATATTGTTGCGGTAGGTAAAATCGCATGGGCTGTGGTGGCTTGGTCAGGTTGCGCGTATGGAAGAGGATCGAGTTATGAAGCATGCCGTCAGAATGTCACCCACTACGTCCCAATCAACGCTGATCTGTTTTCTTAGCATAGCTGTACATGGGTCACGTGCCACAGTCATAAAACGCCGCCACTGAGCTGCAGACTCCAGTGTTCATACATTTTATAATTAGCTCGCCGTACACATTAGAAGTGGATGTTGCTCGTTACTGCTTCTTAGAAAGCCGGCTCTGCCTTCAGGCGTCGGCGTTTTTGTGGCTATGACGGGTGCCTCATGTGCTAGGAGCCTATGAGCAAATTCGGCTTGTGCCTGATTGGCACAACCCCGCGACGATTGGCGTCTTTTTTGTCGATGGCCAAGGCTCACTTAAGATTCACCGCTCAAATGTTCTTTTAGACTCTTAAAGACTCTACAATTTAGAGCATACACAAAATTAATTTTCTCTTAAAGATATTATACATTATGAAGTTTCAAGCGTGACTTCACTCCAAAATAAATTAAATTGAATTCCACTGTTATTATAAACCGTCGGCCCCGGAAAAGGGAAAGCAAACATAAAAAACACATTTTTCACTCGCAAAAACGTACCTCATAAAAATAACTCCCGTCAAAACTCAGCCGGCTTCCCGAAGTTTCAGGTGCCTTCTACGCCACCTGGCGGCCGTTCCCTAAACTTCCCATCGAGATTCCCCACATTTTACTACCTTTTGAATCGTTTATCTCACGGAGAGCTTTCGGATGAGTGTATTCGAAACTTCCCGATTGGCTATTATACTCTTTTTTACTTTTTGGGGTTCCGCACTTGAATGACGCGTAACAGATCCTTATTACTAAGTCTACAAAGTGATACATCTATCACTGTTTGACTGAAACTGAAATTGACTGTCCGAAGTTTAATTAATTGTTTCCAGGCTCTATTCTGTATCAAAATTGGTTAAAGATCACCAAAATGCGTTATTATAAATAGTCGATCGGGAAAAAAAGTCTAATAGGACAGGAATTCTATAAAATAAACGAGCTCTGAGTTTTTTATCGGAAGTCGCTCGGCTTACAATCGTGGGGTAGCGGGTTCCAATCTATTAAGCACTTTGGAGTTTATGTACAGATTTTCTCACCACGGGTCTTTTTCGGTTAAAGAAAACTTAGTGAGGAAACCTGCATACTTCCGGAGAAGAAAGTCGTGTTGTTTGTGAATCTACTGAGACAGCGGCAACGTGGTGAATACGGTCCAATCTCTCTTCGATGGTGGGCCTAAGTCCAGCCGTAGACAATTCATAATTAAAAAGCTAATTATGCTAGTTTTTTTATTTTTTTGCGTTCACCAACACTGTGTACATGAATATTTTTTTATGTTTCTAAAGAGAAGCAAAATCAAAATCAAATCAAATATCATTTATTTCAGATTACATAAATCCATTCCAGTAGCACAAACATAATTAATCGAAGAATGTCGTTATAAATTAAAATAAGATTACAATACACATTGAATTGAAATTAAACACGTTGAATCGACACGATAAAACAAAAAAATAGTAACACATATTAAAACAAAAATTAATAAAAAAATTGTCCCATAAGCACACCCATCACCCACTTCCATCATCCACTTGTTCTGAATGGGACAGTCAAATCGGGCTGCAACCATCTGCAGGATACCATTGCGACTGGCTCGTGTACGCTGTCGCAGGGACGCGACTTTCTTGTGAATCATCGCATGAAAGTCGTCCGTGTGCGCTTCAGTAAACATCAGAGACGCGCCAAACACTATGTGATTATAGTTCAAATTCTAAAATATATCATGTAATAAATAATTAATAGAGGTCCAAGAATAAAATAAGATTTAATAATGGTGGTTCTAGTAAAATATCAACAGACACAGCAGGACGGACAGCAGCGAGCTCTCAGCTAACGGTGGTAACCATTCTGCGATCCCCAAGCCTCCTGCCAAGCGTGGGGATTATGGCAACACCTCCCGTTAAGGGAGAGGCCTTCGTCCAGCTGTGGACGTCTTACGGCTGTTGATGTGTAGTAAAATATTATTATCTATTGGTACGGAATAATCAGTTCTTTCGTGTCCGACTTGCACTTGGCCTATTTTTGTTTTATTTTATTTTTTTGGGGAAAAACAAGACCGCGTTGCGGAAGTTTGAACGATTCGGCACAGGTGTCGTGAAATCAATTTTTCAAAAGTAAAGTGGGTCGTTCCTGGTGCGTTTGACGGAAAAATCGATTCTGGCAGTGAATTATTTGCGTCGGTTTGAGAAAGGTTGCTGTCTTAGAGATAAAAACGTCAAAGTTTGGAAGAAGGCAACATTTAATTTTACTCACAAAGACTAAAAAAAAATGACTTGTTCGACCTATCTCTTTTGTAGCATTGCTCGTAGCTATATTATTAACAAATCTTGGAAATCGATGTTAATCTACTGCTTATACTAGTTCCTCGTCCCGAACTGAGACCTCGCGATGTTAAGTATTAGCAAATTTTATTTATACCACCACATCAAACACCAAACAAAAAATTAAGCTACACATCTTTTTACTACCAACAAGTAGTTATGAAGATCTGATATAGAGAGTTGATACATGGTTTTCAGCTTAAGGTACTCACAATAGTGAACAAGTTTATTAAGGGACCAATCTTTTAATCGCGAAGAAAAAATCAGTTGTTTCTTAATTAAAGTAATTTCTTGTCAAAATATATGGAACAGCTCTTAAACTTTGCTTCGCTTGGCCAGTTATTTTATGAAGTATGTCGTTTTGAAAATGTGCTTATACATGATGTATTTCGAGGCTTAAACCTTTTATCAATAGACAATAGACAATATTTCAAAATTTAAAATAAATAATAATAATAATTATTAGTATTATTTATAATTAATAATAATTAATTTTTTTTAATTTTTTTTTTTTTTTTTTAAATATTTTATCAAAGTCAAGGTCTGCCAGTTATCCCATGGTAGGACACTATTCGTCACACAGAAATAGAAGCGTGACCAGGGGGGTGTCACTCCGCAGTTTAGGTATGTTCCGCCGGCGCTCCGTCCGGGTGGACAATGCAAGGCAGGAGTCAATCGCCGCCCGCACGCTAGCCTCGTCGCACGTAACTAAGCATACGTGATAGAAAGAGAGCGGTATATCTAGGTGAATATAGCGACCAGTATCCAGCGCTGTGCGAGTTGAATTGCTACTTTATTGCCTAGTAGATAGAGTCCTTATTTATTTCAATTCCTTTGCGGAGTGAACTTTCTGTACGTAGCCCTATTATTTATTCTGTGACGTGACTTAGTTTGGGTACATACTATTATTAAATAATAGTATGTACCCAAACTAAGTCACCGAAAAGTCTACAGAAGAAATTTTCTTCTGTAGTTTGGGGCAAGATGGAGCTTATGTAAAATATCCATTAATAAAAAAAATGTTTTACTGGCAAGGTCTAAACCAAAAAATGATTTTTAATTGCTTACAAGATCGTCATTAAAGTTAATTAAAGGTAATTAGCTAATTAATAACGTATATTGCTACAGTAACGCGTAGGGACAAGACCAAAGAAGCACTGAAGTAAGGTTGCTCAACGATGTTTTTATTGGAAAGCTAAAATTTGTCTAATTATCTAATTAAGACTTTTATATTATATCTAGCTAATAAATCAAACAGTATTACTGCGTGGGATTCCATTAATTATGTACAAGCATAATCTATTTAGTAACTTGACACTGAATGACAACACAGTCAAAGTCTGTAACGTGACCTTGTTTTAAAGTAGTGAGCACGAATCGACAAGCGTAGCGTAGGACGCCCTGAGACTCGATGGAGTGACGATATACGTAGGACAGCTCGCAGTGGTTGGAAGCGGAAAGCTGAAGATCGGTCTGAGTGGCGTGCTTTGGGAGAGACCTACGTCCAGTAGTAGATTACGTTGGGCTAATTATGATGAGTTCCATCATTATCATCATCAGCTAGAAGACGTCCACTGCTGAACGAAGGCCTCCACCTTATTAAAGAGGGGTTGCCATAATCTCCACGCTTGGCAGGCGGCTTGGGGATCGCAGGATCCTCACCACCGTTAACAGATCGCAGGAGGCTGCTGCCCGTCCTCCTGTGGTTCCGGACACTGAAGAGAGAAATGAATGGAAATGTGATGGGCCTCGCTAGCCGGCATTAATTGCAAATGCGCTTGATGACAATAGGCGTGTGGTTTATGTTTAATTTATGACAAATAACAGGCTTAGTGATGAATATAACTAAATACATTACACATACTGAAAAAAATAAATTGTATTGGCTGATAAATCTCTGAGATATGAGCGTTTAAAGTTTTAGATGGGGATAGAGAGGGGATGCTGTATCCCTTTCTCGCAAAGCACGTGTTATTATAGCATTTGTATGCCGCGCCTAAGGCTTGACGACATAGCTCTCTGTCTAGCTTGAAATTTAAATACTTAAAACTTATTTATTTTTAAATTATTTTAAATTTTGTTTTCGTTGATAGGCTCTATTGATGATCAGCTTTTATATGAGGTAATTAAAATTAGAATTCTTCATGCCTATTCTACCAATATACATGTTTTTAAACTGAGAATACTCAAAAAGACAATATAAATAGACGCGTAGGAAACCAAACCACATTGCATCGTAATTAGATCAATTTTAATCTGTTGCAAAATGGCATTTCGAGCGTTTTACTTCTAATGCGCGACCAGCGTTTGTAATTTTTTCGTCGTAATTTCTATACAATTATGTGTGAAACTGGCGACAGCGGTTTTCCAAACAGTTGCTTTACAACATTGTTTTGACAGCCGTTCTACCTAAGAAGTAGGGCTTTTGCTTTTCTGTGGTTCCGGGTGATGAGTTTACAGGCAAGACATTTCATTCATCATCATCATCATCATTTTGTCATTTTTTGAGTTCCTTGCACGAGTAAGATTTGGATAATTTGGGCAGGTCGCGGGTTCTAACCCAAGCCTGTACACATGAGCTCTTTGGAGTTTATGTACGGATTTTCATATCACTGGCTTTTCGGTGAAGGAAAAAATCGTGGGGAAACCTGCATAAGTATGTCCGGAGAAAAAATTCAATGATTTATGTGAATCGACCAACGGGCAACTAGGCCAGCGTGGTGGATTGTCCACTCGCCCTTCTAGGGTAGGCATAAGTCCAGCAGTGGTCTATTATAAAGGCTGATCATACTACTTATAACTGTGAGTACAATGTAAGTGATGACATTTGGAACTGAAACGTGGTCTTTAACTGCTGATCTTTTGGTGAAACTCAGTCACGCAACAGGCAATGGAGAGAGCTATGCTTGGAGTTACTTCGCGCGATAAAATCCGGGACGAGGATATTCTCCAAAGAACCAAAGTCATCGACATAGATCGCAGGGTTTGCAAGTTGCAGTGGCAATGGGAGGCCACATTGCTCGAAGAAATGATAACCGATGGGGAAGAAAGGTTCTTGAGTGGCGACTGCGAACCGAAAGACGCAGCGTAGGGCCGATGACATTGTAAAAGTCGCGGGCAATCGGTGGATACATATGGCAGGTTATGTCGTACAGTGTGGCAATTGCAATGGGATGCCTTCGTTCGAAGTGGACGTCTCCGGGCTGATGATGATGATGATGATGACTATGTAAGTACTACTCTCTCGTAAATAAAGTCTTTATAATCCCCACCACATAAATTACCCAAGAATTGAACGCATGACACACACCTCCCACACACAACGTAACATGATGAACGAGCGATCACTTAGATTGATCATGATCCCTAAAACGACGTCGCCGTAATAAGACCTCGGTTTTTTCGAAAGGGATCACGTAATCACGATAGTATTGATATTGGAAAGGTCAGTGAACGCAGCTCAATGTCCGACCCAATATCTTAGGAAGGCTGGATTCTAGTGTATCTACTCGTATATTCTTAAAAGCTATTCGTGACATTTACTTTTCGTATTAAGTTCGGAACCTCTTTGTGTTAGTTTAGTGAAACAATAAAACATAGATTATATGGGCTTCGTACTTCTCACTTGTACTAATCGGTTAATATTACTGCCTTATAGCTCAGTTAGTAGCATGTCTGCTTTCAGAGCTGTAGGGCGTGGGTTGTATCCCCACCCAGGGCAAACATTTATGTGACGAACATAGATGTTTGTTCTGTGTCTGGGTGTAGTATGTATTATACGTATTTACAAAAAAAATATAACTATAAGTATTCTATCAGCTATCTGATTTCCTATTACAAGCTTTGCTTATTTTGGGGCTAGATGGCGCTGTGTGAAAAAGACCATCAATATTTATTTATTTATTATAATATTTATGATGACACTTGTTGCTTTAGAAATAGGATCGGATTCTGTTCACTTGCACTGTCACTTACTAACACTAAGCACTATTTAGTACGTTTACACGAAAAGGTATTAGAATTAAGCATTAGCACGAAGAATAAGCTACTAAGCCTCGTCTAATTCAGTCATAAGTGTAAGTATGTGTAACGTATTTTACACAGAATAATACATTATTAAGTAATGGACCTGGGTATATCCTAAAACTGCATCCAGAACCACCGGAGGTCGGGCAGCAGTGTCCTCTCAGTTAACGGTGGTAACCATTCTGCGATCCCCAAGCCGCCTGCCAAGCGTGGAGATTATGGCAACACCTCCCTTTAAGGGAGAGGCCTCCGTCCAGCAGTGGACGTCTTCCGGCTGGTGATGTAAGTTTAGTAATAAAATAAACGAGTTTTTTTTAATTTATTTATAGGCTTGCGTTTGAGTGTCATCTCGTCTGATGATAAACGAAGATGCAGTCTACGATGGAGCACACTTGCCTTGAAGAAACCGATTCACTCGCGACTCGAAGACTCCCAGATTATAATTATCGGGAAACACCCACTCGGGCAGCGCATTCAACTGTTTAGCAGTTCGAATAAAGAAAGTGGAATCAAAGCGTTTCGTACGGATTCTCTTCTAATATTTTAAGTAGAATTATGCCAGCGACCGAAGGCTTTACCGGTATGTTAAGGAGCTTAGTTGGTTTGGGTAGGTTAGTAGGGGGAAGGCTGGTAGGGGCAATACACTCCAAGTGAGACGTCAGTGCAGGACTCATCACCCCCATTCAGAATTATAATATATAAAATTAACTCAGACATTATAAATAATTTTCAGTACTGATCATACTTCCAACAGTTTTGAGATAAATTCTATCAAAAGGCTTGTTACTCATTCGCCGTTCTCCAGAAAAGACTCCTCAAAGACTCATCACGAAAACTTCTCGAAAATTCCGGAAAGCTCGAAGCGGTTTGCAGAAACTACGAACAGCATTCAATAACAAGAAGCCACCTGAGATTAGAAACGGTATCTCATTTTGAATCAAAGAGGTGCTTTGCCAGGAGTCAGGACTCATTCAAAAATGTCAGTGCAAACTTTGTCGGCTTGTTTCTACTATGTGTTCTCGAAAGAATTTTGGAACACGTGAGACTGCACGTACATTTATACGTTGAATAGCTTTTGAAGAAATTGGATTTTGTGTTCATACTTGTGTAATTGACATGAAACCCTTTTCGCGATTTGTGACATAAATAATAATAAAAAATTACAGGCGAATCAGTTTAATTTCAAATCAACCGACTTCAACTTCGAATACCTGGATTACATCTCCATATTTTCTAGTAATTTTGATTTAAATCCAAACTATTGAACCGGTTTCGATAAAATGTATATGGGACTACCTCTAAAGGACTATCACTAAAAAAAAAAAAAAAACCGCCGAATTGAGAACCTCCTTTTTTGAAGTCGGTTGAAAATAAGTCGGTATTGAGCGTAATATTTTGTAATTATGTTTATCACTTACACTTAATAGCGCTCAAAAATATTTAATGTGTTCAAATAGCGAAAGTTTTTAAGTTTAATTTATAATACCTACATTTTGTTTTGTAGTGGTACGACTCTACTGCAGAATCCGCCTGGGGAAGTACCACATCTTTGCCAGTTATTTAACCTCCAAGCAGTAGTGTGCAAGCATTTACTTTGTTCCGGTTTGAAGGGCAATGTTACCAGATAAATTACTGGGTATGAAGAGATTTAACATCTAATACCTCAGGGTGACGAGCGCAGTGCAGTGCGGCGCAGGATTGTGTTCGGAAGTTCACAATTCTGTCATTGTTACTGTTAGTGTCAGGTATGACGCTTACCACCAGGCGAACGTGTTGCTCATCTCGTCACTTGATCGTATAAAAAAAAAATTGTTGCGTATTTTTGCGTCGCTAACAAATTCAGTTCCCGTAGTAGGGGAAGTCTACACAATTTCCGCGACCAGATGCGCTTGTCCAAACACGTGTCTCGCAGGCAAATAGCTTGCGATTGTGCGCCTTACGTTTCGGCACACGTCAACTTGATGATACGTCTCTCTATTTAGAATAGACCGTGCAACCATGGCCTGTGACATGACTGACTATACCATTCTAGCGGTAAAAACGCTGTTCTATGGGTCGTATTATGAACTAATTACTTCAACTAAAATATCCTATACTACAATTTAAATGAATGCGCGAAGGTCTCAAAATTTGTACATACTTGTGTATGCATTTTTTTAATTATTTTAATGTAATTTCTAGTGACTAGACGAGCATAACGTTCGCCTGGTGGCAAGCGTGGTCACGCCTGCCACTAATAGTAGCAGTGCCAGAATTGTGAACACAATCCTGCATCGCACTGCACTGCGCTCGTCACCCTGTGATATTAGATGTTAAATCTCTTCATACCCAGTAATTTCTCTAGAATCAATGTCTTTCAAACCAGAGCACAGTAATGCTTGCACACTACTGCTTGGCGGTTGAATAACTGGCCAAGGCGTGGTACTTCCCCAGGCAGACTCTGCAGTAGAGTCAAACCACTACAAAAAAATATATAAGTATATCCATAGTTATTTGTAGACAATAGACAATAGACAATATTTTATTTGTAGAAAAAAAAACACATTTTGTACACAAGACAAGACAATAGAAACTCATAACAAATTTAAACAGTACAAAATAGTTTTTCGCCACAAACCGGTTCCAACTCAGCATTATGCTGGCTGCGAACAGCCAGCGCTGGTCTTCCGTTGGAGCCGTTGGTGACGTCCCCCACGCATACCACACGGCAGGGTACGCTTAAACAAACAAATATAACCAGAAACAAACAAAAACAATACAAGGTAATAATATATAAACAAATAAACGACGGCGATTTTATTTTATATATCGTGGCAAAAGACTGACGGAAAACAGGTGTCTGACAGTGACATTTGATCCACTCTGACATAATCTCGAGCGCTATAGAGTAAGCACTGGCAAAGAGAATGTAACACTAAACACAGGATGCGGTGACTACCCAACCAGTACCAGCCTATTACTTTACTTGAAATTTAAGAAAATAATACTTCGTAAGCAAACTTGAAATGAATCTGATTGCATCGCACTGGTGCATTAAGTGTTCGTGTGTCTGTTTTGTTGTTTTTTATTTATTTATTATTTATTGATATCAATTGTACTGCAACTACACCACCAAATCTAGTGAAGGAAGGAAGTATTTTTTGCGTTTCGTCTCAAATGATTGGTAAGAAACCTTTACTACAACTGTCTCTCTTCTTAGTCGCTTACACTCTTGCCAGGGCCGTGGTCATCGGTTCCGGTGGTGGCTTGTCTAACAATCCGTCGCCTTTCCTCGCGTTTTGACGCTTTCCTCGTGCATTCATTTACGGGACAGTAAAGTGCAGCTTTTATTTGGTCGGTCCAACGTAACGGAGATCTGCCGCGCCGCGTGGTCTTGTTCCGTCGATTTGTTTCTGCACCACGCAGCACTACAACTGTATACACTTATTCAATTAATATTCACTTGACTAGAACCTTTTTAACGTTTCGTTACACAGAATCATCGGTAAGCATCTTCCAATGATCATAAACCCATCTCCCGCCTTATTACACTGCACTTCAAATGATGGGCTCTCTGCCAATTTGCCGATCGAGTTAGATACGGCCCGGAGCCGCTGGGCCACTCTTTTGCATAACGAGCCGCTTTTATGGCCCAGATTGTAAGGCAGCCGCTTTGATTAGAGGCTGCGCTTCTTAAGAAATCTAAGAATGCAGTAAACTGAGCATTGAACAGTCTTGTTTGTGTAGATTTGTTACGATCGGAACAGCTGTTTTTTTTTCGTGATTTTAGGGTTGGCCTTTCATAATGATGAGTACAATGATACCCTAGAAGGATAACGGTGTTCAAACTAACTCCCGGTATACTGGAATGAGTTATAGTATATTTGTAGCGAGCTTGATAGATCCAATTAGGATCCTAGCTTTTAATCAATAAACCGGTGTAAGCACAGCAGCCAATAAATCCGTCAAAACTGGAAAAGAAGATGGTAGGCCTTTGCTCAGCATTGGATTCCGACTTGATTATCATAGTTTTAGAGTTTCGTATCCGAAGGATGTTTAGTTAACGGTATTCTACTGAGTGCTGAGTGGTGAGGTTAAACCATCTGTCTTTCACATATGATATTGAACTATTATAATAAGCCGTTCTAAACTTTCACAAATTATTATAACTTACGTTGTTAAGTTCAAGTACAAGCCAGAATAGCTTTATGTACATTGTACAAGGTACAAGACAAAAAATAAAATAAAAAATAAGTTACTGAACAGATACCGAAATAGTGAGATACCTACTTTATATCGTGAAAGTGTAAAATTACCTATCATTATCAAAATAATACTTACTTAAAGAAAAGGTGCAAAAAGACCCTTCAATGGATCTTTATAATGGATTTTAGTGAAACTAGGGAAAATTCAGACCCAATTTTTTTTTTATAAATTTCGTAATGCAAACCTTGGTACCTTACATTAATTTAATGAAAAAAAAACGGTCCACCAAACTTACTCAAGCTTTAGATACAAAAAAATACACTCTGAAAATCGTCAAAATTGTAAATTCATGATATTACAAAATGCGATAAGAACTTCTTTCAAGTCTTACTTCTTTTCAGTATTTATTCTCAAAGCCTTATCTCACACTTGCCTCATAGTACCGTGTGTATGTGTAGGAAGTATAAAGGTTACGTTTTAGGAGATTACTGCCATAAAAGACGTCCTTTTTACACGAGCACCACTTACACAGGCAAGTACAACGTAAGCCATGGGAAGTGCCATTTTATGGGCCATAAGAAAAAAATATTCCTCACAAGTACGTGGAACTTATATGACATCTATTTAAATTGTTTTGCTTACGGCAAGGATCCTTAGAATGTA
Organism: Erannis defoliaria; assembly: GCA_905404285.2. NCBI lineage: Eukaryota > Metazoa > Arthropoda > Insecta > Lepidoptera > Geometridae > Erannis > Erannis defoliaria. Next base: position 1,037,498 of record FR990085.1, on the reverse strand, counting down.
CAATGTGAACAATATAAAGCTTTAAGTACAGATCAATGAGTTGTAATGAATTTTAATAACAGGAAAAAGTGGCAGAAATACGCGGCGATAAAGTAAAATTCTTACTTTATCCATCACCGATAAAACCAAAATCAAAATAATCTGGTAAACACGTATAAAATGTACCATTTAAAATATTATAAATGACGGGGAGTTGTCCGCTGATACCGGGATACCCGCCATCAGGGTGCAAATTCTTCAAAATAAATAGCTGAGATTGCAGTCCACAGGTTTATTTCCAATTATCGATGACAATAATAAAGTTTAGTAGTAGGATAAAATCAATATTCTCAGATTTAAAACAGTAAAAGCAGGAAACGCGGTAATTTCGTCACAGAGGCCTTTGGGCACAACCCTCTTTTACGGCTCCAAGCCAAATATATCATCTTCACACCATAGACTATCAACACCACAGACCACTAGCGGATAATCGAATGAAATTAACGATTCGACTCACTCTCCCTCATGCCCAATGACTACCTACTCTGTGACGACTTCACCCAAGTGACAAATGGCACTTTGGTTTCCGACTAAGACTATTTTATAAATCTATGGCGCTCTTCGACGTCAACGCTCCGACATAAATATTATACTCGTAGTAGTGTAAATTATACGTTGAAGCTGTGAACAATTTCCTTTCATTGGCATGTTCTTTTCCATCAACTTAACCCAGTTCTCATATACTTCAATAAATAAGTCCGTAACGAAAACCATGGAACAGCAAATGTAAATGGAGAAGCAACGGCCAAATTGAAAAAAAATAAGTTTTAAAAAGTACTGGAAATTTGCGAGAAATATCATCCAATATTTTTGACCCTTTTTTTTACCTTTAAAAGGCATTTTGCGGAGAGTTCATATTTTATTTTTGCTTTTATTAAGCAGATTTTATTTTAGCAAATTTTGAAAAGTTGCCAGTAACAAAAGTTTGTTGTTTTGCTGTTCAGAAGCTACTCCTAACAGGTTGTTGGCTAGTTACCCATGAAATAATATACCTGTATACTGAACAGAATTAATATAGCATCAGCTCCATCACATATTCGGCGGAGAACATAAGATATGTCTCAAGAAGGTCACATAAACAGGGTGTCCTCAAATCATGTCTAAAAAGCTCACAATTGATACCACAACTTTTAACACGCATGGCCATTCTTTACTCGTTTATTCCGTGTCGACCACCCACAAACCTCGCCGCGTCAACACACGACAAACTACTGTTTACATTCATATATCTGGGTAGAATGGTCGTAGTGACGTTTCCACCAGTTGATGGCTGTTGATTTGACTGGAATGATCTTTATGGGACCATTGTCACACTTGGTTTAGTTTACTGAGATGTTATAGTTGGGAAGTTGAATGACTTTTGTATGTTGGTCCTATGGCTCTAGAAGGTTAGATGTATTTGTATTTAGTGGTATATCTTTCGTAAAAAAACAATTGCTGTTAAAGTATCCAAGAGTGAACTAGTGCGGAAGAGAAGCTGCTCACCGCCCATCTATCATAAATCATATGTTTTCGGCGGGAAAAGCATCTAAACATTATCAGTAAATAGCTTAATCGTGATTTTTCAACCGACTTCAAAAAAAGGAGGTTCTCATTTCAGTTCAGGTTGCCTGGAAGAGATCGCTTTTAGCGATAAGGCCGCCAATTGTAACACTAGTTTTAAGTTACTTTTTTGTGTTGTGATCATCATGACTGTTATCATTTCTTTTGGTGTGTACAATAAAGGGGTTAATCTATCTATCTAATTCGACTGTAGTTTTTTTTTAAATTTGTATGTTACGCGATTACTCCGCCAATTATGAACTGATTTTGATGATTATTTTTTTCTTAGGTCATTTTGTCGAAATCGGTTCAGTAGTTTGGTTTTTAAATCAAAATTACTAGAAAATATGAAGATGTCATCCAGGTATTCGAAGTTGAAGTTGAAGTTTTTTTTTAAAGCGTATTATGTTGAGTGTAAAACGTAGTCTACATTTTGTTACGTTTTTGTTTTATTTATACGGTAATAATGACGTTTAATTAAATCGGATTTTCCGACTACAGTTTCGATCACATCCGGTGACTTTTTTCAAAGAGTGAAAACAGAGCCCGACGCGCGTGCGGCCGCGTTCAAAACACGTCAGTTTTCATGATATTACATTTAGATACCTTAAAGTTAACAGTTTCTTTAGATTGCAAGTGAAACCGACATTTTGATACCAAATTAAGTTTCTTTTAGATTGTAGGTGAAACTGTGAGAATTTGCTCGTTAATATTAAATCCTCCCACTAAAAATTATAAATTCCAAATTCAGCTGCTTCATCAAAGGTGTAAATGTGATTGAAGAAGGCAATCAATCCTTTGCTTAATGAATTTAATCTTTCAACGCATTAATTAAAGCGTAATCTGGAATCACAGCCTTAACACTACTCCGCAGTAACGAATGCGAGCGATTATTCAACGGCTAATTTATAAGGGTCAGCTCCACCAAGACCTTAGCGGGTTACGGAGGGAAAATAAAGTGCACTTTTCTGTTGTTGATTTGCTTTTCAGGGTTTCGTTCCGATGGTAATAAGATTGTCAACTTAAAGCTGGCTGTAACAAAACTGTTGGCGACGAGTATTTTGTATAGCGATGATACTTTTTGTATTTATTTTAAATTGTACTATATTTGGATTTTACGTCTTGTCTTGTTTTCGATTGTGGTACAAGCTAATTCAAACTTAATGGAGGCTGTGAAGTGCGCTGCAAGTGAGACTACGATTGTACGCACATCGCACGCTTAATTTTTGCTACTGCGCAGCGTCTCGCGCCTAAGGTCACAGCCGCCATTAAGTTTGAATCGGCCTGTAGCTAAATTTATTTTATAAAATGATGAAAACCTACAAAAAGATTTTCTTTGTGACTGGTCCTTTACACTGACAATGCTTTATTTAGGACTAATTGGGTTTTTGCGTTGCAGTTTTTCAACAATAATTAATTCGCGAAAAAACACAAGTTTAAGAAAATAATAGAATGCAGCGACATGATTTTTCCATGTTCCCGCCTAAACTCCTGCGTTGCTGTTTTACTTAATCGACGGTGACTTCTTACCGTTAAGAGCCCTGCTTGCTTGTGGATCCCTAAATTATTATAAATCAGTTTATTTAGCCGGGTTCACGCTCGCAAGGACTCCAAAAAATATGTATCGTCGTTTGCAGTTTGTTTGATACTATAAATATTGATGGATTTCGCGATTTCAATGTTGGCCCCCTAATAAAAGTTGTTTATTTTTGATGTACAGAATATGCCCTCAAAATGATTATAAATGAATAGAACTATGGAAAAGAACAACATTAATTCGAATTCCACCACCGGCGGGTGCGGGGTGGTCTTGGCTATTTTCTGCGGCGAGTATTTTAGCGGGGCGGGGCGAGAAAGAGAATCTGAAGGCCAGAAGTAGTGATTCTTCGTAAGAAATTATGACGAAATGTACATACCAATCCAGCGTCCTCCAACAAGAGACCTCGGGTGGTCCAGGGAGCGAGCACAATGGCGGCGTGGCCAGCACAACTCGTGCCGGTCAACAATTTCTCTTTTGGTACACTAACTTTTGGTAAAAACGTTATGGAAATGTGTAATTGACACTCAGGAGCACCTTTCAGAAGTCTTAGAAGCACTCGCGAACTGATGTACGTGATTTATTCTATATTTTTGGATGCGGCGTTGTTACGATAGAGGATGAAGTCGGAGAACTGAAGTTAGCGAGATTGCTTCTCGCTAATTGCGGCGGGTGGCGCCACGCTCGATGTTTCGAACGTGAATTGATATGTTTACATGTCGTACATAATTCAAAAAAAGAACCACCCTGTATACATACACACCGACAAACTTCCGCATTTATAACATTAAGTAGGATGAAGGTACAATGTTAAAGATTTTAAATCCCCTTGCACGAAAAAATGATAATCATAGAACTGAACGCCAAATCTTAACTTCTAATAGGCTAGATGACTGGTTTTTTTATTGTCCTATTAAAATGTGGCCCATAAATATAGCTGATTAATGAAAAGAAAATGAAAATCTGATCAAAAATAAGCAACTTATAAGCATTTTAATATCATGCTAGACAGAGAGCAGAAACAGCAAATCGTGACGTCACTTCTCTGTACGCCATATAAATTATATTCTGACAAGTAAGGCGAAACGTAATTTTTTGTTTTGTGGGAACAGAGTTGTCTCTAACAAAAACTTTAAACGCTCTTATATCAGAACATTATTAACCGATTGAAATTATTTTTTCATTAAACATACTATATTTACTTAAATTCTTCATCAAAGGTATTGGTTTCAACGATATAAACATCAGTCATCTACCCTATTCCATAGTTCACCTTTCCTAGCCCGGCGGCATCTTATCTCACTCAATAGCTTTTAAATTTATCGTCAAATTTTTCAAACACTGTAGTTAATACACGTCTAATTTGATATCAAGTCACCCACTCGCCGCCATTACTCTGCCGGGGTATCGTAGGACGCTGACAGGAGGTTTTGGCGTTCAATATCTCGGGGTTTGACTCTTTGTGAAAAGAGATTGAAGTTTTGAAAGCAAGGTATTAAATTAACCTCTTGGGTGTTTAGAAGAAATTTGGGAGCCTGACAACGTGCTGTCATCATCATCATCATCGCCCGGAGACGTCCACTGCTGAACAATGGCCTCCCCCTTAGACCGCCACACTGTACGACAACCTGCCATTTACATCCATCGGTTGCCCGCAACTTTCACAATGTCATTGGTCCACCTAGTGGGAGGACTTCCTACGCTGCGTCTTCCGGTTCGCGATCGCCACTCAAGAACCTTTCTTCCCCAACGTGCTGTCAAAATACTCGAAATACAATCAATACAAATACCCAATAAGAAAGAGAAAATAAAGATTAGCACCGGACCGGATGAGTGGCGTACAAGAAAAGGCCTATGCTCAGCAGTGAGCGATTCATCATCAGCCATAAGACGTTCACTGCTGGGCAGGGGGGTCTGAGTAGGGAGGAGTTGCTATAATCCCCTCGCTTGGCAGGCGGCTTGGGGATCGCAGAATGCTAACTACCGTTAACCGTGAGGACGCTGCAGCCCTTCCTCCGGAGGTTCTAGATGCAGTTCTAGAACCAGGGGGGGTATTAGAGACTGAAAATGATAACGAAGATCATCAGAATTATAATCATCTGAAACAGGCCTGCGTATACCTAATCGCCCCTATCGGTAATATTTTACATTGAAAACCCTTACATAATAACTACAACAAAATTCATATTTAGGCACCCGGAAACAAATCATTTTATCACTAACTAAAATCCTTTTAAGAATCCGCTATCGGCTCTCCCTTGTCCCACAACCAGGGACTAATGCCTGTCACTGGGGAAGAAGAATCGCTCTATATAAATTTCTCGGCTGCAATTAATTCGAGTTATGTCGAGTCGGTATCCAATAGGTTTAATTAACCTTCAGGTGAACTTTATTTTCTAAGATATCGCTTTTGTTTCATAAGAATTTCTCTGGTCAAAGTTGAGGGTCCCTTATCGAAAATTAATTGCTTTGAGATTTGAAAGTATTTTGCTAAACAAGTAGGTAAACAATGAAAGTATTTCGATATTTTGTAACGTTTGTGAATTGTGATTCATTTTATGTGTAAACATTTTCACTTCTCTCCGAAAATACTATATTTACATTCATTCAAATTTGGTTCACTACCTTTATGAAATTATAAGGTATACGTAATTTGTAAACAATCCCTTCCCCTTCCCTCTCTTGCTCGCATTGACCGGAAAGTGCCCATTATAATTGCAAGTGCTCATTCCACCGACGGATTGCTCGGCTGATCAATTATTCGCTCGTTACCCATTTCAATGGGACCGTATTATGTGTGACGTAGAGATGAGCTGTTTGAAAATATCGATAATTATTTCTGTCGATGATTTTTATAAATAAATTAATATAAATGAGAAATAGTGAGAAATTGATAAATTAATCAGATTGATTGATCAGTCCATTATCCAGAATATTATGACACTATTTTAATGACAACCAACTCCAACTCTCGTCGCAAATCGTTTTACATACTGTAAAAAATGTGTCCGCTTCTGTGGCTCCTGAAAAGGCTTATCGCAGATGTACGTTGGACGCTACATGAATGAAATGGGCTATTGATGATGATGTTTTACAATTTAATGTTAAAAATTACCTAAAAAATTGAGTTTTGTCCTTTCTTTAATCCTAACAATGTTCAAGCAAAATTTAAACATGATAGAGAGTTAGGATTAACTTATCTTTTAACTGTACTTTTTTCAAAGCTACGTAATTTATAGAATAATTTGTATATTAACCGTCTTATGCATAAAGCACTAAAAAGTATTTCAAACCTATTTTAGATAGTAAGTGTTTTGTCTTCTTTTTTCAAACACAAATCGTAATTCGAAATAAATTTGACAAAACACTTTTTAACTAAAATAGGTTTGAAATACGATTTAACGTTTTATGCATATGATGTTAACACGCATGTACTTGTACATACATTCTCACTAGCACGCCAGAAGAGACCTAGCTCCCACAAACTCAGGGTATCCTACTGTGAGAGCTAGGGTCACAAATCAGTTATTTTAATTTATTTTGTGCTATAATTATTATGCTTTTGTATTCTACTCATTTATTAGTTGTCAACCTTAAATTTATTAATATGACATTTTTGATGTTTTGATTGAATTAAATTACAAATAATATTATTCGAATTAGACGTTATGATTACAATGGTAATTAATAAAAAGTTAACTAGTGACGTTTACTTGTAGTGACTCTTACGCCGTATTCAACTTCAATAATAATGTGATAACCATAAATCTAATACAAGCAGGTAGTCCGCTACCTGCTTGTATTAGAGGGGAGGGGAAGTATCGACAATACCCCATCACTACAACAAAATAAAGCCGGTAATAATCTAATACAACGTGAACCGATTCACTATCAATTTAATCAGATTACCGTACATTAACGTCGTTTGGAGGAACTATGGATTAGGGTCTAATAAGACAGGTATGGATTGGGTCATTTATGACAATTAAGGACAGTTATAAACTATTCTGTGATTGGATAAGTAGATTTACTAACAAAGAGCCTGACCACATAATCAAAGTTATTCACAGCGATGAGAGCAATGGCGTTCATTCGGCTTAGTAATAACTTTACGGGTTAACTGAATTATACGAAAAAAGAGATAGGAACTTAAAAAATATTAACATTATACGTAAGTTACGAGTAAGTCTCAAATTAATTAAAATTACTACATTTGAAAAAACTGCTTACACAAAAGCTTTCAATGAAATCGTTGACACGCAAAAAATCTCATTTTTTTTCTTGGAAAATTATGAACTCATCTATTAGGCAGCGTCATCACACAGTATCATCAATGGAGCAACAAAATGACGTCATATTCAAGAGAGAAAAAACATCATTATTTGCCGCAAAAAAGACTATATCATAAATCATTCAAAGACATACAAACTCGAGTTGAATGATTCAATTTGCCATTTTTTGTCAGTTGTAATAATTTTAATTGTATACTATAGGTTATTATATGGATGGTGAAGTCATGGTGGAATGCGAACGGATTGTCGTATTACCTTTGAAGCTTGGAAGAATCAACTACTTAATAAAGGCTTTCAAGTTATTAAATCCGATACCATATCTAAAAGTAAAATCATCGACATAATTACAGTAAAATAGTTAAACAAAAAAAGCACGAGTAATTACGAATTCAATCTAATAGTAAAAACCAAGGCACGAGGACTCTACTGCAGAGTCCGCCTGGGGAAGTAGAACACCTTTGCCAGTTATTCATCCGCCAAGCAGTCAAACAGTGTGCAAGTATTACTGTGTTCCAGTTTGAAGGGCAATGTTACCAAATAAATTACTGGGTATGAAGAGATTTAACATCGAATATCTCAGAGTGACGAACGCAGTGCAGTGCAGCGCAGGATTGTGTTCGCAAGTTCACTTGAACGTTCTGGAACTGCTACTGTTAGTGGCAGGCGTGATGTTTACCACCAGGCGAACATCTTGCTCATCTCGTCACTTGATTATACAAAAAAAACTGGTATACTTGAAGGTTGTGTTTTAAGTATCATCATCAAACTCAGACCCCCTTATTTCACTCTGCTGGACATAAACCTCTCCAAATGAATCTCAACCCTATTATCAGCTTTTTTCTTTCAGTCACTGCTTTACCTATATCGTCACTCCATCGAGTCTCAGAGAATCTTACGCCACATTTGCCGGTCCGTGGCGTCCATGTGTATTGTTTACCACCAGTTATCGGTTCTACGGTAGATATGGTCGGCCCACAGACACTTCAACTTACTTATGATCTTGTAATGCTATTTCGGTGATTTTAGCTATCCGGTGAATTACATCGTTCTAGCTAATTAAAGCTGAGAGAAACGTTCGTTCGAACGTTCCGTAGCTTGCAAAGCAACTGGTTAACCAATATGACTGTTGGAAGCAATGAATTTCTACTTCCTGATAATGGTAATCAATAGAACACCTAAAACCTTTACGTACAATTTACTCCTCACAACAAACAGACCACATTTCCTGTTAAATTCAAACCGTCTCATTAAAAATTCAACAGTCTCGAGTTAAATCCGTTCAAATGAAATGTAAATCCTTGAAAGGGCTTAATAAGCTCGCGTACACCATGTTAATACTTGTTTAGGGGCCTTTTAGGAGCGTTTTGGGGGTCTTATGGGGGCCTCGAAAATAACCTTAAAGAATCTCCAGTTTCTTCGTATGAGAACGGGAGGTGTGAAATTTAATAGAATGGAATTAGTTATAGGGTGCAGTACCCCTCTGTCTCTGTAGCTTATATTATGTTCCATGTTGTTTTGGTAGTGTTGTATGCTTTTTTAATGTTTTGATGAAAATATAATAGGTTCATAGGTTTAAGAGCTACGACGCCAAAGACTATACTATACTAGATCACTAAATTAGCTTCAACGGAAGACCAACGCTGTTTTTTAAACAGCATTTTGCTGAGTTTAGGCCATTTTTGTGACATCACTCAAGAATCTGTTGTTATTCTTTGTTATATTATTAATTTGTACTGATGTCCCAGAATAAATTATTTTTAATCTTTTTTCTTTCTTTCTACTCAGGTTAAGAGTAAACAAGCCGGTCACTTCTCCATAGAAACGGGGAAGTAATATCACTCCACTATGTAATGTTGTAGGTCCAAGACTAAATATTACCTATATCGATTTGTCTCTTCATTAGCTAGGATTGTAAAGTAAAAAGCTTAGATTAAAAAGCTTAGATTATATACCGGGTGTTAGTTTAAACACCGTTATCCTTCTAGGATATCATTGTGCTCATCATTATGAAAAACTTTTACTATGGGGCCAACCCTGAAAACACGAAAAAAAAACAGCTGATGAGTACAATGATATCCTAGAAGAATAACGGAGTTCAAACTAACACCCTGTATACGTATTTACCTATATTCATTCTTAGCTAAAAAGTTAATAAACTTGAAAGTTATGAGCCAGGAAACATCTTGTATTTTAGCTCAATTTAAACGCCATTTTGGACGTAAATAACATAAGGAGTACGAAAACTCTTAAATAATGTATTTAACGGCATAGTTTAGTCCATCAATTTTCCAAATAACTTTAGTTGGAATAAATTAGTCCAGTAGTTTATTCATCACAATCCTGCAGCCAAAGATCGACATGAATAAATTTGCGCACGCATTTCTCTTTCTTTCTCTCTTTCCCACACTTTGTTTGATGAAGGGGGCATGCTTTTTAGCCACGCCCACCGATGAGTTCGAGCCGTCGGGCGGTGCATCCTTAAAATATACACCGCTCTGTTTCTGTCAGGGGATAAACATGTAGGTAAACTCATTCTGCCTTCTTCTAAGTCTTTGCCAAAACCGTAAGCCTCCGCTCAGATTTGCTCGCGTCGCATGTTGTTATGACGTCACGCCGTGTCAGACGCTTCCACTTGAGGGTAGATGTGAACGAGTAATAAGCTGTAATATACTTGGAGGATTCGCGGCAAATGGAATGGGTTTGAATTTTGAATCTTAGGAGGTAAGAATAGCGTTTGTAATTACTAAACGCGACGGAGAATCTAGACGGCCTTTGGATGTGTGACATTGAACGGTGGTTACAATAAGCGTAACATAGTAAATCTCACATTTTCTTGACAAAAAGAGATCGTTTAAAATTAAACTACCTTCTAATATCTATAGACAATAGACAATCATTTATTTATGGCAAAGAATAAATGAACACTGATAACAATAATACAACAGTAAAAGCAAACAAAAATATTAACTGGATCATCTACTCATTTGTTGTATCTCTTACGACTATATCAGTGGCGTCCTCACTTATAGCAAATGTTCCAGGACGTCAACAGCTATAATAGAGTAGATGACTGATGTTTAAATCTTTGAAACTAATAGCTTTGATGAAGAATTTAAGTAAATATAATACGTATATAGAAAAAATAATTTAAATCGGTTAATAATGTTCTGATATATAAGCGTTTAAAGTTTTTGGTAGAGCCAACTCTGTCCCTTTCCCACAAAACAAAAAATGACGTCACGCCTTACTTGTCAAAATATAATTTATATGGCGTACTGACAAGTGACGTCACGATTTGCTGTTTCATCTCTCTGTCTAGCATGATATTAAAATGCTTATAAGTTGCTTATTTTTGATCAGATTTTCATTTTCTTTTCATTAATCAGCTATATTTATGGGCCACATTTTAATAGGATAATTAAAAAAAAACAGTCATCGAGCCTATTGGGTATCAGCCAAGTGAGGACGTTCCAGTAAACCAAACAATAAAGGGTCCCCATAGCCGAAATCGATGTGGATTTCATCACCATCATCATCAAATGTAGCTTCAACCCACGTTACAGAAAGCCACGCCTCTGAGAGACATGACAGTACTAACTCTACCTATGCTACCCAGCCCAAAATAATTTAATTTAATCATTATTGAAAATTACAAAAGTTTTAAACGTAAATAGCTAAGTAAGTATCTTCTTACAGGCAAGAGTATTCGCTTACTATCAGAGGATTCGTCTGCTTGTTTGCCGCATAAATAACAAAAACACTCGCACTCTTTTCAACCGACTTCAAAAAAAGAGGTTCTCAATTCGACTGTATGTATTTTTTTTATTGTACTTTAACTACCTAAAATACCTCGAAAATATGAAGATATCATCAAGGTAGTTGAAATTGAAGTCGGTTGTATTTAAAAATAGCGTGTTATTTGTATTAGCGTGTTGTGTTTCACGTCCCAATTAAATAAGTATTTATCTACATTTCTTAAACAATACCTTTACTATAATATTAATAGACATGAACCTATTCAAACAGTGATTTGATTTATTAGTCAAAGATTAGTTGGTGTTAGGAATAGCCTGTCTATGACGGCTAGCTCCGGATGCATGCTACACAAGTATATATACTATCTAAGTACTAGATACTATAATATTATGTATTCGGATACTATAAACTAGCTAGTTTAGTACGTATGTCGATCGCCGTAAAGAGCGCCTTGTTCTCTGACTAACGTATGGAATCTTGTTTCGATCAAATATCTGACAAATAAGGATACCCCTAAGTCATACTACATTATACTGGGGTACAAATTAATCAATTATAGTTAATTTAAGATTCAAAGAGATAAGATTTAAAATGTTTATTTGCAGCCAAGTATGCTCACTACTGTCGACTGTCGGACCTAGGGCCGTACCATAAACGCTTATTCCAGGATCGAATACGCTCAGCTGTCGACGCTGCGCGACTGTGAATTTTCTCGCCTCGTAATAAGGTTCGCGGTCGCGCAGTGTCGGCAACTGAACCTATTTGGTCCCGCTATAAGCAGTTCACGATACGACCCCTGGGTATGTTCTAAAACTGCACCCAGAACCACCGGAGGACGGGCAGCAGAGTTCTCTCGGTTAATGTTGGTGAGCATTATGTGATCCCCAAACCACCTGCCAAGCGTGTGGATTACGGTAACAATAAAGATATAGATCATTTTATTTGCATACAACATGGTCGGTTTCATACAACATGATTGTGCACAAAATAATTTATGTTGAATATAAAAGTGTCTTACGGAGCATAGCATCATCATCATCATCATCATCAGCCCGGAGACGTCCACTGCTGAAAGAAGGCCTCCCCCTTAGACCGCCACACTGTACGACAACCTGCCATTTGCATCCACCGGTTGCCCGCGACTTTTACAATGTCCTCGGTCCACCTAGTAGGAGGCCTTCAAAACGCTGCGTCTTCCGGTTCGCGGTCGCCACTCAAGAACCTTTCTTCCCCATCGGTTATCAGTTCTTCGAGCGATGTGCAAGCATAGCATGTTGTGCCAATTAGATATACAAATGTCAGATAGATCGCACTATGTTTTTTCTACTTATAAAAGGGTAGTCTTTAGTCCAGTAGTGGACGTCTTCTGGCTGTTGGAGTATTTTGTGATTGTTCAGTCTGGGGAAGAGTACTTACACTTGTGCTAACAACTGAATCATGTTTCACTTGCCTTGTCCTTACAAATTATTTTTTATCAATTAATGGTTTCAATGAGTATCTTTGATAAATAGATGGTGATATCGAAAGTTTAGAAACTTCCATAATTGATATTTTTCCTTATTTGCCCAAACAGTTTGCTATTTACATATTTTTATTAATTCAAAGTAATCCTTATGTCAACATTTTCAACATGCCAAACTTTTTCAGCCAATGCTTATTTTCTTAGAAAATAATCAGACTTAAATTTTTATTTACGTCCATAAAACTTGTTTTTATAACTTATTTATCTACAATGGTTCAACAAAATAATAATTGCAAAGCACTCAAAAAGTTAAAATGGTTCAACGTCTGAAAAGTTTAAGGTCACAATTTCTAACCCTCAAACTTGACTTTAATAAGTTTGGAACTCAATCTGTACTTAGTAATTAGCTTAGACTGTTGTGCCTAAAACAACTCGTTTTTGTATGCAGTCGTTATTATTTTTAAGTAGTGATTTATACTTTTCAGTAAGTAGATACATTGTTTTTATCATGGAGAACGAGACGAGCGAGTTGTTTGCCTGGTGGTAATCATGGCACCTGCCCATAACAGCAGCAGTGCCAGAACTACGCCATACGCCACGCCTGTGATATTACATGTCAAATCTCTTTCGTCTTTTATCAACTGGACCCACTGGAAATGGACCCGCGGGATCACTCAACTCAAACATTTTGAATGGAGTTGCCTAAAGTCGAGTACAGGCACGGAGTAAAGCCGAATCTTTTATTTTTATGACCTAAAATATACCAATATTATTCAATTAGGGTTTATACGTACGCACCCACAGAAAAGCGAAAGCCCTACTTCTTAGGTTAGAACGGCTGTCAAAAGAATGTTCTAAAGCAATTTTTTAGAAAACCGCTGTCGCCAGTTTTACACTTATTTGTATAGAAACTACGACGAAAAAATGCCAATAATTGGTCGCGCATTTGAAGTAAAACGCTCGAAATGCAATTCAGACAGATTCCAACAGATTAACATTGATCTAAATACGATGCAATGTGGTTTGGTTTCTTACGCGTCTATTTAAATTGTCTTTTTGAGTATTCTCAGTCTAAAAACATGTATATTGGCAGAATTGTCATTAAGCGCATTTGCACCTAATGCCGGCTAGCGCGGCCCGGCACATTTCCGTTCTATTTACTTCTCTCTTCAGTGGTACGCGCCACACGTTTTATTTCCTCTACATAATTAATCGTACTTAAATCTTGACTGAAATCAACTTGTTCCAGAATAAACAAGCTCTTCTTAGGTTAACGCTCTACTAAGTATCGTTCGTAACTTTCCACTGCCATATCACGTGTGCATTCAAACGCAAGCAAATTCTGAATAATAAGACATACAGACTCAGTTAATTATAAATGCAATACGGTTGGCTCACCGTATGCGAACTTGGCATTTGTAATTAAATTAAAATAGCAGCTTATATTTTGTTATGGAGTAGCAGTTATATAGCACTACTAGAGGTCTCCCGCGACTTCGTTCGCGTACGGAAGAAATTCGGCCCGCTCCCAAAATTAACACTTTCCGACTCTACCATAACTCCCAAGCTAGAAGTAGCCAAAGTTAAAAACTAAATATTTTTTGTTTAAAGTCTTTCCCTACATTAAAATTACAATGTGTTTAAACGAATACGAGCGAGCCGCATCCCATTAACTCTGTATTCTAGCTATTGTCCTCCACGACTATGTAAAAAATGACGCCTCAGCACAATCACACACTAAGATTGGCAAACTAGATTGACTCAGATCAAAAATATAACTCAGTCAGACACATGCACCCGTAAATCAGGTTTTCTATGACTTAAAGACGTGTGAATGTTCAAATAAAGTCGCTATGTTGAAAACTAGCTAGAAAATTTACGTAAATATTACTACAACTTTTTTGAAATTGTAGCTGACGGGGGTGCAAAAATAGCTAGATCTAGCTATAAAGTAGCTAACATGACAACAGTGTGTCAATTTCATCGTTATATCGCCGCGTTCCGAAATGCGTCCAGAAGCTATCAACTAAAAAGGCAAGTCCAAAATGCGTCAAAATCGCTGTTGGCGCTGCGAGCGCGATAAAAACACATTAAACCAACAATAACTATTTCTCCATATTTTTAGAAAAAAGGTCTAATTTACAATGTTATATATTTAATTTGCTCTATCAGTTCATACAAGTTTCATTCATGCACGCGGTTTCTTTCTACTAGGCTGAAACTGTATAGGAGTCATGCCATCCTTCTTTTTCTTTTAACCCAGCACTAAATTTTGCCAAAAAAAATAGCAACACACCAAATGTCAATCTGACTTTGAGGAACAATTTTATTACAAATGTAAAATTAAGGAAAGTGTCAAAGCCAGAGGCTGTATTGCACTACCCATGTATTACACCACCCTACACCATTGAATAACTTTTTCTGTTATTCTCACGATAAATCTCAGGAATGGCGGAACGAATGTAGGCGAACGAAACATAATGACACCTACATGATATTATTCTTAATGGTAACTCACGTAACGGCTCATAAATAAAAATACAGTAAATCATATCCTTACCTTCCAAAATGTGTGTTAATCTAAAGTTGCAGTGATAAAATAATAATTACGTGTAGTTATATTTCAAATAAAAATAAACTATCATATTTCATAAATTGATATTTTCTAATCTATAGAATAGTAAAAAAAAACATCATTCATTGTATCAAACTATAGGCCAAAATATCACAAGCATTTGCTTTAAAATCAGAATAACACTGAGTTTGAAGCTTCTGTGTTGGTATATATTTTATACTAGCTATATGTATAACCCGATAGAGATTGTCGTATCAAAATTGTAATTTTATTTTTTTCCTCTAAAAGCCTAATCTTGACTATAATGTATTATTATTTTTTAAACGTTTTTGGTCTTGCCGTTCTCTCAAGTGATGCGGTTACCAATCATTCGATTTAAAATCATTTGGGACTAATTAAAACTCCTGTTTGAATTAACAAACCATATTGAACTTTGCGCAATGCAAGACTGAAGAACGGTATTTTATATTATTAATTCAATCATCATCAGCCCGGAGACGTCCACTGCTAAACGAAGGCCTCCCCCATTGACCGCCACACTGTACGACAACCTGTCATTTGCATCCACCGGGAGCCCGCGAATTTTACAATGTCGTCGGTCCACCTAGTGGGAGGCCTTCCTATGCTGCGTCTTCCGGTTCGCGGTCGCCACTCAAGAACCTTTCTTCCCCATCGGTTATCAGTTCTTCGAGCGATGTGGCCTGACCATTGCCACTTCAACTTGCAAACCCTGCGAGCTATGTCGGTGACTTTGGTTCTTTGGCAAATATCCTCGTTCCGGATTTTATCGCGCAAAGTAACTCCGAGCATAGCTCTCTCCATTGCCCGTTGTGCGACTCTGAGCCTCTCTAAAAGGCCAGCAGTTAAAAACCACGTTATCTCAGTTCCATATGTCATCACTGGCAACACACACTGGTTGAAGACCTTTGTCTTCAGACACTGCGGGATTTTGAACGAGAAGATATTAAGCAATTTCCCGAACGCTGCCCATCCGAGTTGGCTTCTTCGGGCGACCTCTTTGTCAAGGATTAATTCAATGGCGTATGTTAATCCACCGACCTTATTATCATGGTAAATTTTCACCGAATCGCTCTTCGAGGGTAAGCCTGTAGGTAGCAGTGGGACGTTACAGGCTGATGCAGTATCAAAAGTGCTAAACTTGTGATACTGCACAATTATTGTAAGTCCCGCATGTAACGTAGGTTTTTGGAAATACAACGTGTTTCCGGCTTACAATAATAAGAGGTGATATTAATGGTCGTTCTGATGCCCCCGTGCCTTTGATTGATCTCGTAGTTGGAGTTTTCTATTGTATTCACAAATTAGACTTGATCTGTTATCATTCATTTAAAACTAGGAGTGACCATAGCCCGAGTATATTATAATACTGGTACCCTAGGTCTTTTCCTAATTTTGGCTATCGTAGATTACGTTGTAACTACTAAAATACTAGTAGTACGAGTACGCATCGAACGGTGACCTCACGACCCCCATATCTTTCTCTTGACCAATTTGACTCAAGATAATTTTGTACTTGATAATTTTATTCTATGCTACATAAATGTTTAAATAAATCATTAAAATCGGATCAATGAACGGTTTGCAAGCTATCGACGCGTCGAACGAATTAATATTATACATGTATGTATATCTGACTTGTCCTCTTAGACCCAAAAGCTTTGCTCTACTTGATTGAATAATAGTACATTATGATACAAGTGTGCTATGTTGGTCGGTGAGCGCGATAAGGAAGCCGAGAGTGTATTGAAACATAGCACAAGAGTTTCATACGACTGTTTTCGTCACACTTGCGAGGAAAAAACATTTTTTTTTGATAATTATCAACCACGAAATCACAGCGAAAACGTCGACAAACATTTGCGGAAAATGGCGCCCAAATCAGTAATGCGCGCGCTGGTTGACATTTACTTCAGCGGCATAAGAACTCTTTGTTGGTATTACAAAAAAACTGTATGTATGACCCGGCTATATTAAGAGTGCTTCGTATACATACATCTAATTGCAGTCACGTACAAACTTGACTTTACCGGGTTGTACCTATTATAGCACAAGTGCCGTAAAGTAAAGTAAAAAGCACGCGTCCGTAATAGGTTGGATTATGAGCCTAAAACCGATGTAATAAGATCAACTTTACGAGCAAGTGTGATGAAATAGTACATTATGATACAAGTGTCCTATGTTGGTCGGTGAGCGCGATAAGGAAGCCGAGAGTGTATTGAAACATAGCACAAGAGTTTTATACGACTGTTTTCGTCACACTTGCGAGGAAAAAACAATATTTTATTTGATAATAATCTACCACACAGCGAAAACGTCAACAAACATTTGCGGATAATGGCGCCCAAATCAGTAATGCGCGCGCTGGTTGACATTTACTTCAGCGGCATTAGAACTCTTTGTTGGTATTACAAAAAAATTGTAAGTATTATCCGGCTATATTAAGAGTGCTTCGTATACGTACGTCTAATTGCAATCACGTACAAACTTGACTTTACCGGGTTATACCTGTTATAGCACCATGTGCCGTAATGTAAAGTAAAAAGCACCCGTGCGTAATAGCTTGGATTATGAGCCTAAAACCCATGCAATAAGCTCCACTTTACGAGCAAGTGTGATGAAAAAAATACTTATTTTACTATATCGAACATACTCGCAACATATCGCAATTTAGGATGATAGACTAAACAGAAAATTTAATCAAAAATGACTGTGAGAAATGTGCTTTTCGTATTCTGCTATGAGATTCGTGAGAATTCATCAGAAGAAACATACAAATGTGTTAGGTATGTTTATGTAGGTATCTAAGCTACCTGTGGCGCGGCTGCGAGCGCGCCGGTCCTTTGTCGATATACACCTAACCTATGTTGTTTGTTATTTGTCTGCATCTTCGTTTAACATCAGACGAGACGCAGTCAAACGCAAGCCTCAACATCAACTCCCCCTTAATAGGGAGAGGTTGCCACAATCTCCACGATTGGCAGGCGGCTTGGTAAGGCAGAGTTATGTAGATTAATTGGCAAAGCAGTTTGGACGGAAACCTAGTGATTGCTCGTATGCAGGTTCAAGTCCTGCCAGAGGTCATAATTTTTCTTACAGTTAAAGTTTTAAAAACGTTAAATAATGTGCTTGAAACGAGAAATAACCTCGCCTTAGTGATAATGAAACTAAGAACAATTCAAAACTGACCTACTTGCTGTACTAAAACAAAGTGTCAGTGCTAGCAATGTCTTAAATAACCCATTCACCTAAAACCGTTTTGTATTCAAAGACTCGCCCTTCCATCATCGTGTTATTTTCAACAGTGCACTCGAGAATCTACTTAATACCCAGTTAACAAAGGGTTTACAAGGGCCTCTAAAATCAGCGATTGGATTCAAACTTACACAATGGGGTAACAGGAAGCTGAACCTTTCAATTATTTCCTGGTTATGTTCCCGGTTGGGAAGCTTTCGTACTAAAACTGATAGTTAACGATCGGTTACATTTTAATGATTAATCGATCATGACTAGGCTTAAAACAGTAGTTTTATGACGTAGTTATGGTATTAGCCGAGTTTGAATAGTTTATGCTGCTTTCCCCCCGTCTTTTAGTATTCATAATGTGATATCCACCCTAAGGTTGTCTAAAAGAGATAGCTTTTAGCGATAAGGCCACCATTTGGTACTAGAGTAAGCTATTAAATCTTTTGTGTGTATCTTTTTGGACCGGGGCATGTCCTAAAACTGCAACCAGAATCACCGGAGGGCAGGCAGCAGTGCATCTTGGTTAACGGTAGTCAGCATTTTGCAATCCCCAAGCCGCCTGGCAAGCGTGGGGATTATGGCACACGCTCCCCTATTAAGGGGGAGGCCTTCGTCCAACAGTGGACGTCTTCTGTCTGATGATGTGTAGGGGGAGGGGGGGCACATTGATTCACGGGGCACATTGGTACAGTATCTATATCTCAAAACCGATAAACGCTACACAGTCCGGCACATCACTAGAATGCTCAAGGGCATTCACAAGAATGACAGTTGTGACACCGTTCGCCGCCAGTTTGCCATTGGACCTCAACGGTCACTAACGTGTTGAAAGTGGCGTGCGCCGCTGCCTACAAAAAAAAAACGTGAAATGTAATTGTGTCTCAGGAGGATTCTTTTAGTTGTTTTTGTTATTATTTGTTACTACAGGTAAGTAAATATAGTTATTATTGTATTTTAAAATGTTTTTGATTGCATTATTATTATATATTAGATAAAATTAATTGTTTGTGGAAAAAGTCCGTTGGGGCACTTTGATACGGTAATGTGCGGGGTACAATGATACATATCAATCTGCCCCTCTAGTGTATTAAAGTGCCCCGTCAAAAAAAATAGTTTATTTTATTGTTTATTTTCTTTTTTTCAGAAAATGGTGCGCACGTACAAACCCAAAACTGATAGAAAAAATATCAATGAAGAAAACATTGAAGACGCAATACGTGAAGTATTGTCAAAGACTTTATCTATACGCAAAGCAGCCGACAAATATAGCATCAAAACTGCGACCCTACAACATCGCATAGAAAAAGCCAGAAAATCATTTGAAGCTACCAGAATATTATCTACAAATGAAGCATCCTCTTCATTACAAGCAGAATCTTCTTTATCACAAGCAGGTCCATCTTCACCACAAATAGCACCATCTATGGAGATGGCACAAATAGCGTCATCTTCAGCACACACTACTACTGCAGCTTTATCATCACACACTGCTACAGCTACTTCATCAAACATCTATGGTTCCAAGTATACCGTTGCACAAGTTTTTTCAATCGAACAAGAAAAGGCATTGACTCAATATTTATTGAATTGCAGTAAAATGCACTACGGCCTTACATTGAGACAGCTTTTGACTTTGGCATACGAGTTCGCAGAATCCTCAGGGTGTAATTATCCAAAAGCCTGGAAAAAAAACAAATGCGCTGGAAAAGATTGGGCAGCTGGCTTCAGGAAGAGAAACCCAGAATTGAGTCTACGAAAACCAGAAAACACAAGCGCAGCAAGAAGCTTTGCTTTTAATAAAGCTGCTGTAGCTCAATTTCATGATAATTACGAACGCATAATGAGACAGTACAATTTTACACCCGATCGAATAATAAACTTAGACGAAACAGGCATAAGCACAGTTCTTTCTACTCCTAAAGTTATTGCTGGAAGAAAACAAAGACAGGTGGGACAAATAGTTTCTGCAGAACGCGGAGAGTTAGTTACTTTCTGTGGTATTATTACTGCTACTGGTTCTTCTCTTCCTCCAGTTTATGTCTTTCCAAGAGTTCACTACAAAGATCACTTCCTAAATGGAGCTCCCGATGGAAGTCTAGGGTTGGCAAACAGAAGCGGCTGGATGACATCAGAATTGTTTATAAGAGTTTTGAAACACATTCAACGCCTTACTTCGAGCAATAAAGATAACCCAATTCTAATCATTTGTGACAACCACGAATCGCACATTTCAATAGAAGCTGTTAACTACTGTCGTGACAACGGTATTGTTTATTTGAGTCTGCCCCCACACACGTCACACAAATTGGAACCGCTTGATGTCAGTGTGTTCGGACCCTTCAAAGGCAAATTGAAGATAGCTTTCAACAGCACATTCAAAATGTTGGAAAGACTTTGACCATATACAACATTGCTGAACTGTCAAAATTAGCATATTTGGAATCATTTACACCAAAGAATATCATAGGTGGTTTTTCCAAACCTGGAATTTGGCCAATTAATAAACTGGTATTTGGTGACGACGACTTTGCACCGATAGACATTTTCAGCACAGGTTATCACGATTTGACAGATGAAAACACTCACAAAACACAAGATTTACATTTTGTAGACTCGGAAACAAGTCAAAATAATGAAGTTGTTGATAGAGAACAAAATAAAACTCCTACTTTGGATACCGACCCAATTTCAGTGTCTGGTGCTAACGTTTCTCTACATGTTTCTTCATCACAGGCTATGCTTACTCCTGACGTAGTTAGACCTTATCCAAAAAAGGCAATTACTGACAGTGTCTTAAAAAGAAAAGGAAGAGAAAAGGGACGATCAAGAATATACACTGACACACCAGAAAAAAATAGATTATAAAGCTTACGTAATGAACAGGACAGGAAAAGAGAATTACAAAAAGCAAAACAGCATGCAAAAGAATTGAAAACAGCGAAAAATCTGTTGGGGTTAACTGAGCCAAAAAAGAAAAAGAGAGTAACTTCTTTGCCTGCAGAAATAGATTCCGATTCTAGTCTAGATGAAGTCGTGATGACGAGTGATAGTGAAGACATTGAAATGCCATCGGAATCAGAAGAAGAGGTAATTAATGAAGAACCAGTTAATCCTGAACACATAAATATTGGAGATTTCCTACTAATTAAGTTTGAGAAGAAGAAAACTGTGATTCGCTACGTTGCCAAAGTCGTATTTAAGTATAATGTGACAGAATATGAAGTATCATATCTCAGAAAAAAAACAGGGTCTTATAAGTTCATATTTCCAATTGTGGAAGACAAAGCAAGTGTGGATGTTAGAGATGTAGTTTTGCAATTACCAAAACCAACTTTCTCCAAAGGCACATCTCGAACATCGTCGCTTTATTCATTTTCGGTAGGTTTAACTCGATATAATATCCAGTAGATTGTTTTGTAATTTATATGAGAGTTTTTATGATTATTTTTGTTAAATTTTTGATGTTTGTTTAATTTTTTAAGAAAACTATTGTTCATTTTGATAGGAGGTTCTAATATTATATTTTCATTAACAATATTCAATGTTAAAGTCTGATTACTTAGTAAGTATATAACTGATTATATAATTAAGAAAATAACAGAGAATTAGTCTTGTTCTATGATGACAATATTGTTTTTTTTGTGATTATATTTCTTAAGTAACTTAAGAGACTGATTATGGCTAATGTGCACTCTTAATAAAAAGTGTTTTGCGATCTCAATCAATAAAATTGTTTTATTTCTTAATTTTAAGTAATAATACAGTTTATATTGGGTTTTTAGTCAGTTTAAATTTGCATTTCATATGGATCTAAAATACGTATCAAACTGCCCCACCCCATGTATCAAAGTGCCCCACTGGTGGGGCAGAATGATACAAACATTTTATTTTCTTAAAATCACATTATCTCTACACGTCGCCAATTTTAGCGGTTTTTGCGTAGCCAAAATGTAAGCTGACATATCAGCCAATGCACACATCAAAACAAATATTTAAATATAATGCTTTATGGTCCTCAGAAAAGAGATTTAATTTTTGTGTATCAAAGTGCGTGTTTGTGCTTTTCAAGTAGAGTACTTGAAAAGTTCAAGTAGGGGTACTTGAACTTTTCCGGGTTAAATTAAAATGTTATAAGCTTATATTAGACATACCGACGACATTGTAAAAGTCGCGGGCAACCGGTGGATGCAAATGGCAGTTTGTCGTGGCGGTCTAAGGGGGGGGGGGGGGGGGCTTCGTTCAGCAGTGGATGTCTCCGGGCTGATGATGAAGCTTATATAACACTAAGAATACTAACAATATGAGCTGAGGGAATGAATAAAAATCTTCCATTGGCCCTGTTGTTTCATAAAATGCCTTTTGTAGTGCTTTAAACCAAAATATCAATGCAACACGTTAACAATAAGATTATTAAACGAATTATTTTTTAGCTAAGTAATCACAGAGTCTATAAACGGAAGTCTTGCCTAAACAACCATAATGCCTTATTGGGTTTGTCGAGAACCTAACATTTCTTCAGTAGACTCATTCACCGCCTTTTGGAACCTATTACGAAAATAGTAGCAACAAAAGATCGTCCGTGGAGACGTCGACTAAGACACAAACACGCCAATACGAAGGAGATACATAATCATTGTTAAATCACCCGGGGCCTCTTGGTAACACAATTACTCAAACTTGAGAACTTGTCCGAAAAGTTAAAGCAAATATTTTATTGAAGGATCGCTGATTATTTTGGGTTCAGCCAGTTAGTTCAGTTTCAGCTAACCTATGGAGAATTAATAACTGATGCTTAGAGTTTGTTGAGCTTAGTTGTTGTTTTAGGGATCTTATTTATAGTATTCCAAATAAAATAAACAGGGAAGATTAACATCCAATGTTTTCCATCAAGTCAAAATATTTGATAGATTTGGACAGAATAGAATAGAATAGAATAAATTTTATTGTGAAACTGTGTACGAAGATGGTGTACCATTAGAGTAAGTATCAACAGTTTTGTTCTTATCGAACATACAATATTTAAATCTTATTATTATTGCATACTAAGCTTAAGATAACATTAGAATAAATTAAGTAAACCAAAAAAGGAGGCAAATGGCATAAACAAGGAGTCAAATTAAAACAATAAAAAATATCGACTAACTCAAAATTACAATTAGACTACTTATCAAAATACTCCTTCATATTGTAAAACACTTTATAAATTAACCAGTCTTTTAAACATTTTGTATGGAGACGGGCTGTGCCATTTTACAAATTTACTATTTAGGGTTCTGATACCAACATCTAAAACCACTCTACATACACTAGTCTCGAAAAAACTGACTGCTTTTCTTTGATGATTTACGGGATATTTATAGCGATTAAATTGTGAAACAAGCTTCCGATATTTCGGCGCTGTTACATGCACCTGTAACCTGGACCTGGGTATGTCCTAAAACTGCAAGCAGTACCACCGGAGGACGGGCAGCAGTTTCCTCTCCGTTAACGGTGGTGAACATTCTGCGATCCCCAAGCCGCCTGCCAAGCGTGGGGATTATGGCAACACCTCCCTTTTAAGGGGGAGGCCTTCGTCCAGCAGTGGACATTTTCTGGCTGATGGATAGATGACATGCACCATGTTCATGGGGGACCGAATCATGAAAGAGAGAAGAGAACGAAAACACCAAAAATATCCTCAAACTACAAAGACTACTTAGCATAATACACAAAAAAAAAAACTTTCATCGGTCTGGGTACAATCCTTTTGTTTTTTTGTGTAGTAGGCTAAGTAGTCTTTGTAGTTTGTTGTGGTTAATAAAGGCTTATGCCATAAAAAATCTTTCTTAATTTATTTTACTGCGATTATAACTGTAAAAACTCGAACCAGAACCTAATAAACCAATAATAATCAATAGTAGGGGGAGGCCTTCGTTCAGCAATGGACGTCCTCTGGGCTGATGATGATGATTATGAACCAATAGTGATAGTTTAAAACAAAAAATCATACTGTTTCCGAAACACCATTCTTACTAGTCTATGACTAAAAAAACTACCAATATACAAAGGTGCTTTCATTTTCATTGGAATTCTAACTTTAAAAGTGAAACTTGATCAAGAATGGTCTACTTAAGAGTGCGAATAATGCCAGAAAAATAACAGATTTCACCCGCGCGTCTTGCATTAGTTTAGAGTCGAAATTCGCATGATACAATTGATGATGATGATGGATTTGAGCAATTTAGGTGGGATTTTATTTAATTATTCAAAATGTGCTAAAAAAATAGTTTGGCTATTAAAACAGTTTTTTTATGTTGGTAATTTGTTTTTTATTTTTAAATAAACCAGATTATTTTCCAAAATTCTATTCGGTTACTCGGCTTCTTTAGGTTTTTCCCCTGCCTGTAGTATTTTTTTAATATGAATATTTACGTTCTTTATCATTAAACTGTGTTTAAAAATACACCTTTTACTTACTTTTGGCATTAGTCGCCCCCTTAACGGTATTTTTTGAATGTCGGACCATAACGTACACATAAGGATTTATTATTCACAAATTCTTCAATTATGATTGAACACACATGCAACGACAACAACATTTGAGTGTATTCAGTACACTCAAACGTTTTCACTTTACTTATTCAAACCTTATCTCCTTATCACTATGATACCACTGGCTAATAATATGAAACGTCCAAAGCTGGCAAATATTATGTAGCGTGCATGCTCATATTATTGTGATTTTCATTACTATGGCAAAAGTCAGTTTTCGTGTAAGGAACATTGGTAAGCTGAGCCGAACTGTTGACCTACATTGTTTACGGGTCTGCCAGTGTAACCACACTACGGGATTTTTACGGATAAAAATACTATCTTTTTATCAAACCAATATCGTTTACAAATACGTTTTTTAAATTATAATAACCCTAAAACAAAGTAGCTTTTATTGCTTACGTTTAGAAGTAGGTAAACTCTTGATAACAAATAATTATATATCATTATAGGTTCTGTTTACCTCACTAGTTCAACATTACACCAGGAGGACTAAATTTTAGGATAGGTCTAGGATTTTAGAAAAGTATGATTTCTTGAAATTTATTGCAACTCAGTCAGTAAAGCCAAAGACTTCAAAAGTTACTACCTAACATAATTATGATTATAAATTCCCTGCACTTTTTTATTAGCTATACTTAATAGCAATAATATTTAATCTTACAAGGTTACAATCAATGGAAAAAAATTAAAAACACAAGGGAAATATTACTATACAGAATGTTAGTTTAAACAACGTTATCCTTCTGATCTGATCAAAAAGGTTCATCGATCTTGGACAAAATGTATGGACCAGCTGTTTTTTTTTCGTGTTTTCGGGGTTGGCCCCATAGTAAAAGTTAATCATAATGATGAGTACAATGATATTCTAGAAGATAACGGTGTTCATACTAACACCCGGTATTACTCGCGGGGCCCTAATAATTCCCATACAAATTTTCATCCTAGTTATGTATTCCATACCGTTTTAAGTCCTTATAATCAGTCATCCTAATGGTAAATCTACATAACATTACTACACATACATCACTGCTCCTAACATTCATTGGACATAATATTTAAATTCAAAATATTTGAAATCCTAACAATATCTAATCCTACAGTAAATGAACATGTCTGAAGACAAAGGTCTTGAACCAGTTTGTGTTGCCAGTGATGACATATGGAACTGAAACGTGGTCTTTATCTGCTGGCCTTTTGGAGTCAGAGTCGCACAACGGGCAATGGAGAGAGCTATGCTCGGAGTTACTTTGCGCGATAAAATCCAGAACGAGGATATTTGCCAAAGAACCAAAGTCACCGACATAGTTCGCAGGGTTTGCAAGTTAATGTGGCAATGGGCAGGCCACATCGCTCGAAGAACTGATAACCGATGGGGAAGAAAGGTTCTTGAGTGGCGACCGCGAACCGGAAGACGCAGCGTAGGAAGGCCTCCCACTAGGTGGACCGACGACATTGTAAAAGTCGCGGGCAACCGGTGGATGCAAATGGCAGGTTATCGTACAGTGTGGCGGTCTAAGGGGGAGGCCTTCGTTCAGCAGTGGACGTCTCCGGGCTGATGATGACATACAAAAACAAAAAAAGAAACAGAGTACTGAGAACTTCCTTTTTTGAAGTCAGTTGAAAATTAATTTAATCATGACACCAATTTGAGCTGAAAACAAATAAAACGCCCAAACGCACGAAATAGACAACCAAGATAACAACAATAAAAACATTTGCGCTCATAAAAATACTAATGATCGAACAAAACGAATACGTGACGCTCATCTCTAACGATACGGATTCAGTAGTCATTGGGTAAGGGTAAGGGACAGCTGCGCGCCGCTACCTTGCTCGCGCATTTCACAATTTTTGAAGATATAAAATCACTGAATATGACAATTAAAAATCGCAGAAAATTGGTGTAACTAAAAATAGACCTGGGTATGTCCTTAAACTGCAATCAGACTCACCGGAGGACGGGCAGCAGCGTCCTTTTGGTTAACGGTGGTGTGCATTCTGCGATCCCCAAGCCGCCTGCCAAGCGTGGGGATTATGGCAACACCCTTCTATTGGGAGGCCTTCGTCCAGCAGTGGACGTCTTATGGCTGACGACGAACTAAAAATAAGATTATAGGGGTTCGTTTTATAAATGAAAACTTGCTTGAATCGTAATGGTTTTTTTCTAAACGATTTTGATATATGAACTGTTAGCGATCATTATCAAATACTCTCATTTAGTCTTCTTGCAATGCACGATGCTATTTACTTAAAGTTAGTAAAGCCCAATAATAGCGCCTGTTATAGGTAGGGCGCGGGTTCGAATCCCATCCCGGACAAAAAAAAAGTGAGTAACATTGAGTTGTATATTATAAGTAAGTTATTACAAAAAAAAAGTATTATAATGTATTCTATAAGCTATCTGGGTATCATAGAACAAGACAAGATTTGGTCAATTTGGGGCTAGATAGCGGTGCGTAAATGATCACCAACCATTGTGGACCTGGGTATGTCCTTAAGCTGCAACCAGACCCATCGGAGGACAGGAAACAGCGTCGTCTTGGTTAACGCTGGTGACCATTCTGCGATCCCCAAGCCGCCTGCCAAGCGTGGGGATTATGGCTTCACCCCTCTATTAGGAGGAGGCCTTCGTCCAGCAGTGAACGTTTTATGGCTGACGACGAAATGATCACCAATATTTATTTATTTATTTTATAAACAAACTGTGCGCCGCTGTAATCGTATAAAAAGAAAAAGTTATAGAAACCCCAACGAAGTTAATCTAAAATAAGTTGGTTCTATAAATGGCAGTAAAGTCGCGTAGTGTGTCACGACTTCCCGCTCCCGACTCACATCGAAGGAAATGAGCAGTGTACGAAAATTGGCCACGAACTCTATTTTTATATATACCTACTTTCATTATAACGTGGTGTGTGACTACTATTCGGTATATATGGTGTTCGGTGAACATTTTTTTATTGTAATCCGGTGTAGTCTTTCTGCTGTGAAAAAGTATCCCGTAGTCCAGTCGCACTGTCATTTTGTAGGACAAAGTTAGGTCTACTGATCACACTTGAATACACTTAAACCCTTGCAGGGTAGAAGCTAGCGGACTAAAAATCTTTATTTATAATCGATGTGTCTATTACCTAGTTTTCAAATAAATCATTCATCATTCATTCATTTATTGACTTTAGTGTGGATTAATTATTAGTATTATTATCAGTAAAGCAACGGGCAACAGTTTATTAAAAACTGTTCAGGCAGAGGGCGCTGTGTGATTGTTAATGATGAAAACACTTAATAAAAACGTTTTATTGCCATGTTGAATTTCTAAACATTAAATTTATTTTCGTAGTTTTTTTTTATTAGTTTTGTGGCGTATTACCCAGTTGAAAGAAGAGTTGATAAAAAGAGGTAAAAAGTGTTGTGCCTTTTTTTTTCTTTAAACTTAATTCCTAATTCAAAAGAAATTGACAAAACACTTTTTAACTAAAATAGGTTTCAAATCGGTTTTAGTGTTTTATGCATCAAACGGCATTTGTTTAGCAGTTACGTCTTCGTAAACTCATTGGTGACAATTGCTAGTGAACGCATATTTGGCTTATGTTTGCCGATGCGCTGGTGGTTCTATAATTTATAAGCCTCAACAAAAAAAACTAACAACCTGTATAACCGTGGCATACGCACCTACTTATAGTTATGAACATTATGCGATGTAATTCGACAGGGGCCGAACTACGATAATTTATCGCCTTCTTATCGCATTTTTATAATTTATGGGTTTTTTATAATGGAGTAATGTTCCACGCGATGTATTTTTGGTCTTTACAGAACATGATGCGACATACCTAGTTTTAGTTTGAGACTGATTTGAATTGCTTATGTTTAGGCGTTCGAGAAAAATAGAAAAGTACCTAAATAACAACAAAATTATAATAGGAAGATACTTAAAACGTATACTTACACTAGATACTTTATAAAAAATTGCATTGTAATAAAAAGTTAATTTAGCTGTGATTAGTAGTAAGTATGTTTATGTTTAACTATATTTATCTAGGTAGAATAGTTATAGTTATGTTTACGTCAAAAGAAATAAAGTGAAAACATTTGCAGTAATTTCCATACTCGTAAATATAAATACCTGCAATAGAAATTAGTAAACTTGTTATTATTCCTTAGCAGCGAACTCAAACATGGTTTTTCAAACATTTTTTTAACGTATTCCAAATCTTGACACTATGGAGTAAGAAATAAGTGCTCTAATCATTTATTACTTTGATGAGTTCCATTAAAAAATCCGTAATTTTTTTGCCCAATCAGGGTTTAATTTAGCATAATATATTTTCATAAAATGATATTGAACCCTGCTGGCACTACAACTCGGCTCCACCTTCCGCAGCACAACTGAAGTTGAGTAATTTTCTAATCTGAGGAATTTGTCTTTATTTCACCCTCCATTACTGATTTAACGTCATCATCAGCCCGGAGACGTACACTGCTGAACGAAGGCCCTTAGACCGCCACACTGTACGACAACCTGCCATTTGCATCCACCGGTTGCCCGCGACTTTACAATGTCATCGGTCTACCTAGGGGGAGGCCTTCCTACGCTGCGTCTTCCGTTTCCGGTTACTGATTTAACGTATTTTATAATTATTATTATTTTATTCTAGCCGTTATCTTAAAAATATACCAAGTAAAATTTTAATATCTCCTTAATAGGAGTATCTCCGCTGTACTCACATAATATTTACTGTTACTGCCAGATTTTGTCCGCAGTGTACTAATCTAACCAAAATTAAAGGTATTTGTATAGTTCGTAATTTTCTTTCTTATCATTTTTACCATATAGCTAAAACCTAGAACCTTATTTGCTGACGCTACTTTCTACAAAATTGAGACTTGTGACAAATTAACAATAACTTTTACCTACATTATGACCACATACTTATTTTTAATTGCTGTGGAAACTTTACTTTTAATCTGTGGTAAGTATTTAAAAGAGAGTGAACTCATTAAATTGTGCTTAAAGTACTAACAAATTTTGAATGTCTGTTTATCATAATATGATACAGTGGAAATGTGAAAAGATCAAAATGTATTACCAAATATGAAATGTCTTTATGGAATCGTTGAGTATATTATTTGCTTTCATAACTCGATAATGAACAGGAAAATCATACCCGTAGTTATAAAAAAATTTGGAATTGACAAGAAATAAAGAAAACAAGGTAAGTACAACTTTAAAAAGCGTTACTTTTCAACCGACTTCAAAAAATAAGGTTCTCTATTTGATGGGTTTTTTTTTTGTTTATTTGTTACTCATTTACTCCGTCAATTGTGAAATGATTTTGTTTTTTTTGTCTAGTAGGTCATACTTCAGAAGTGGTCCCCTATAAATTTTATCAAAATGGGTTCATTAGTTTGGTTTTTAAATCAAAATAACTAGAAAAGATACTTAAAAAAGTCAGTTTTTTAAGTATCTTTAAACAGAGAGGGAGAATTCTTCAACCTCATTCAAATATGACGAACTCGTTATTAAAATCACCAAACCAAAACAGCAATAATTTGTATGGAGTCGCCTGTGATCACCTAGGTCCTAACTGATAATATTCACGGGTGATCAAATGATATTTAAGAGTGAACTAGTCGGTCACTTCTCCATGAAAACGGAGTAGGGATATTACTCCACTATGTAATGTTGTAGGTCCAAGACTAAGGTATTATATCGATATTATGCATCTTTATTATATAAGATCGTAAATTAATAAGAAAGTAAAAAGTTTATTAACATAGATAATAGACAATAGACATTATTTTATTAGTAGAAAAAAAAACACATTTTGTACACAAGACAAGACAATAGAAGCTATGAGCCAGGAAGTATCTTGTATTTTCGCCCAATTTTAACGCCACTTTGTATGTAAATTAATAAAATAAGATGAAAACTCTAAAGTAATTTATCAAGCGGTATAGATTAGTCCATCAACATTTCAAATAGCTATGATAGGAATAAATTAATTCAGCAGCTTTTTCTACTATACCCCGCAGCAAAAGGTCGACATAAAAAAATATTGCGCGCTCATTTCTCTTTCTTTCTCCCTTTCCCACAGTATTTTTTTATGTATAGCATGCTTTTTAGCCGCACCTACCGATGATTTCGAGCCGTCTTGCATATTTAATATGATCGTCCCACCCAGATGCTCAAAACGGAATTAACATTGACCGAGCCCAGTCTCAGTATGACTTAACTAAGTACAAGTACCATTTTTTATAAACACCTCAAACAACAAAAAAATTAAACCTTTTGCGATTTGAACACAAACTACACAACGTTTTGTTTTGTGCCGTTCCTACCCTACGTTTTTTACAAGTCCAAACGAGGGAAGACTAAGGCTATTGAAACATGGACAAAACGTCGAGGTAAATAAAAATAAAATGTTTTAGTTCCGGTAAACCTTAACTACTATTTTGTATAACCAGTACTTCTTTCTGCCCGTCACAATGTCAGGCCAATTTTTTACAATATATTGATTAAAAAAAACCTTTTTTATTGATTTATGGCTTCAGCTTTAGCTACTTTAATGGCAGCTGCTACTTGGGCAACGCCATTATAATAATATTTAGGTATATTATTGTTTTTTATAGGTGACGGTTTCCTAAAAATAGTGCCAAAATTTTTAGTAAGGCGAGATTAAACGCGCTTTAAAGGTCGAAAATGAGTTTCTTGCTGCCTTGACTCTACTATTACGTGACGCAAAAATCGTAAATCAAAAAATTAGGTTTTTTTGGCCCTACTCATAGAAAATTCGAAACTAGATTTTATAATGACTTTATGAATGACTTCATATTCTAGATACAACGTTTAATTAACATGGTCATCCTCATCAGACCGGAGACGTTCATTGTTGGACAAAGGGCTCCCCCATAAACCGCTACACCCGTCTACTACGTCTACCCGTCTACCTGCTATTTGCATCCACCGGCTCCCCACAACACAATGGTTGTTTGCAAAGCCGTCTTAAACTATGATGGGGCCCTTGGTAACAAAAAAAATTTGGGGCCCTTTTGGACATTAAAGAAAGCGAATTATACTTACCTAAATTTTTCTACTGTCTTTTATATCTTATATCGATCTTGACTAAGCCAAATCAGTCAAAATCAAGTCAAATATTATGGAAATGTATACTTCTAAATGAAAAAAGACAAGTTTGACTTGATTATGTCTTTGGTTAAATAAAATCGACACAATTTTGTCATACATTTTAAGACGAAAGTGTTATTTTTGACTCGGGTGCTCACTGTTACTGTGCTCGACAAAAATGATTTGGGAATAAATGTGAGAGAAATTGTCGGTTCTTCGGGGCCCTTTGAGGATGGGCCCCCTGGGCACGGGCCCCGTGTGCCCTTATGGTAAAGACGCTACTGATTGTTTGGTTGGTTTTACACCAGTGTTTAAGCCATAGATATTCTATTGTTATAGTCTGACAGTCAGTATCGAGAATTTGAGCAGGTTTCCTTACAGTGAGTCTTGTTTGTCCGTAGTGCCGACGTCTGACGTGCAGGGCGTGCTGGGTAAGAAGGCCTCACTGCCGTGCGACATACAGCCGCTACACTCCGACGACGACGTCGTCATGGTGCTGTGGTTCAAGGAGTCGGATGGAGACCAGCCGCTTTACAGGTAAATCAAACTCATTAGTTAGCGCATTGATATAATATCTGTAGAGTCACAAACATGCAAAAAAAAATGGCCGCGCCAAAACTCGGCGCACGTTATGCAGTTCACCAATTTTTTGAACAATGATAAGACACAAGCGCTCAAGCATACATTGATCACTATACAAGCGACAAACCGTACATTCGATCAATTGTGAACTATATATAATGCGTAACGTTTTTTGACTGTTTTCACTTAGAGATTGTGACTCTTTAGATATTAGCTCAATGCATTAGCCCTTACAATTTTTTCCTAATACAAGCTGCGTGCCGCGGTTTTACTCGTGATTTTTAGGATAAAAAGCCTACGTTTTAATCCAATATATAAGCTACTTCTATACCAAATCCGTTCAGCCGTTTCAGCGTGAAGGAGTAACAAACATACACATACCGACAAACTTACGCATTTATAATATTAGTGTGAAGTTAATAATGGCATAAATCGAAGTGATACGTGAGTTGTCCGGTCAACCAGACTACGGTCAAATAATCCAGAGTTAGTACAGTTACCGGACTACGGATTGATCCCCACACAATGAATCACGTGACTGGTAATTTTTTTAATGCTCATTATTTAAAAAAAAACTACAATTTGTTAATTTGATCAGTTAATTTGATTATTTTAATCCCCATTATAAAAGAAAATAAATCTTCCACCAGATACAAAATAAAAATAATGAGCTTCAAGTTTCCTATAGCAATATAGGTCGCATGTCCTTATTGCCCGACATATAGAACGGAAGCTCCCCACCGCGCGTACAAATGGGCATCGTAAAGAGGACAATCAGAGCACTTGAAACGCGATTGGACGAGTCACGCGACTCGATAGATACCGATGTATGAATGGGCGCAATGCAGGTCATGTGGAAACAGTGTATTATGTAAAGTGGCTCGATTCTTTAAGAAAATATTCATAATGCAGCTCGAACAAAGTGGAACTACTCAACTATACGTGTTGACCTCCATAATGTATTTCATGTCATTCATTTTCAAATATGAACATAAACACATTTAAGTATATAAACGCTTTATAAATTAATCAGTGTCTTACGTCGCAGGCGGCATATTGAACCCTGAGCGTAACGAGGGAGTTATATAGAATCCTGAGTGAAGCGAGGGGTTCAAGCTGCCCAATACGAAGACAGGCTTTATTCCAGAGGGCCATACTCTACTTTTCACACCTTCTGCGGAACAATGAAAAGCCAGGACTCCATAAATTAAAATTCACTGACAATCACAGGACCAAACACCGTCTTTTGTTTCACATTCTTTGTAAACGCGCCTTATATTTGAGAGCTGCTTATGGTGGCCAGTTCGATTTTCGTACATACCTATTTACAATGCCATACGGGCATTTTTTCGTTTACATTGAGGTTGCATGATATGTAGTTGGTCATTGTCGAGCGGGTGGTGTGAAAAAATCTAAATACAAGGTTTTGCTAAGCAAACTTGCACCTCAAATGCGCACAAAGCCAGGCACAATAAAGATAAAATAATGCTTGTTATTGTTACCAACAGCTACGACATCCGCGGGAGATCTGCCAACCAGCCCAAGCTGTGGTCCTCCCCGTCGGTGTTCGGGAACCGCGCGTTCTTCCGCGGTAGCGCCACGCCCGCTGTGTTGATGGTGGACAGTGTCGTCGCTGCGGACGCGGGCGTCTACCGCTGCCGAGTGGACTTCAAGAACTCGCCCACTAGGAACTTGAAAGTTAATTTCACTGTGATAAGTAAGTGTCCAAGTCTTTGGAGTCTATTGAAAAGCGCCAGAAGCTCATTAGCAATGGCTGCCTTTGGCTAGCCTACCGACGGTTATTATATCGTATACATTTCAGAGAGTTCCAAAAACTTGGAAGAAACGACTTGATTCCACTTTCATTGTGTGAACTGCTAATCAATGGAATGGAATATTAACTGCAACTGTAAATTATTTTGTATCATGCATTTCTATTGGCGGCTATGTGCGGAATCCTTAGTTCACATTTAGCTGTGACCTGTTCGTCGTCAGCCATAAGACGTCCACTGCTGGACGGAGACCTCCCAATAGAGGGAGGTTGCCATAATCCTCACGCTTGGCAGGCGGCTTGGGGATCGCAGAATGGTCACCACCGTTAACCCAGAAGACGCTGCTGCCCGTCCTCCGGTGGGTCTGGTTGCAGTTTTAGGACATACCCAAGTCCTGTCACCTGTTACGTACTTATAAATATTTGTTGTCATGGTTTAGAATTTATACTATAACGCTAACACATTTAAAAAATACAAATATCTTAAAATAACACACTTCTAATATAGAGTTGATACATTTAAGGTAAACAATAGGGTAGATGACTGATGTTTATATCGTTGAAAATATAAGCTTTGATGAAGAATTTAAGTAAATATAGTATGTTTTTGAAAAAATACTTTAAATCGGTTAATAACGTTCTGATCTATGAGCTTCTACTTGTCAGAATAGAATTTATATGGCGTACAGAGAAGTGACGTCACGATTTGCTGCTTTGCCTCTCTGTCTAGCATGATATTAAAATGCTTATAAGTTGCTTATTTTTGATAAGATTTTCATTTTCTTTTAATTGATCTGCTATATTTATGGGCCGCATTTTAATAGGACAATAAAAAAACCAGTCATCTAGCCTATTAGTACAATAATACACAGGCCTCCGGTGTGGCACATTAACTCTTATACTAGGGCTGGCCACTATACGAACTTACTTATTTACTTCAGTAAGTACACTAGGTGGAATCTGTGGCACTCAAAATAAATGAAGATTATTTTTGAAGTGACCTCGTTTATAGCTTGTATCAGAGTCGCGCTCGGAGACCATTATTTGTGTCAGGTCAAATTACACTATACCAGTAGCGCAGAGAAACGCAAGACCTTTTGTCTGGGAAACGCAATAAATTCTAGCAGATGAAAAATGGCACCAATCTTCTTACTAGATTTTATGTTCGTAGATTCTTTTGCTTGGATTGTTATTTAGGTGATCTAGGTGACATAATAATATTATTTTCTAGTGAGAAATAGCCACAAGCTACGTAAATATTCAAAAGAAAATTACACCGGTTTTTCCGTTTCGTAACAGACAAAAAAGAAAATAAAAGTTGAGAGTACGATTGTTTTCTGAGGACTAGTCAGTATTTTGATTTTTACCTGATGGTAACACCACGCCTGCACAAAACAATACTCTCATAGCATAAAAGTATCAGTGCCACAATTATGAACTTTAAAACAAAATCCTGCGCCGTACTGCGCTGCGCTCGTCAGCCTGAGATATGCATACATTATACACTCGCTCGCTAGGACACGGTTAGATACAGGGTGTGCGTGTTACTAAAAATGTCTGTGCGATACTTTGGTGGCGACTAGTCTCCGAGACTCGCATAGGCTCACTCATCTCTTGTGTATATCATAATGTGCGAAAGCCTTGTTCTCTAATAGATAATCAATTACAAAAACAATAAACGATTAAAAAAGGAATATTAATAACCAAGTCGTATTTACAGTTCCACCCAGTCGTCCCACGATATACGACGGGCAGAGAAGAGACAGAACGAAGCTGGTGGAGCCTTACAACGAAGGCTCTGACGTGATGCTCATCTGCGAGGTTGAAGGAGGTATGGTTTCTCAAATATTTATATTGACTTATTAACTATGTTGGATCGGGGTATATCCTAAAATTGCATGCAAAGCCATTGGAGTACGGGCAGCAGCGTCTTCTTGGTTAACGGTGTTGAGTATTCTGTGATCTCCGGGCCACCTGAGGCCACCTGCCAAGCGTGGGGATTGTGGCAAATCCCCTATTAAGGGGAGGCTCCATCTTATAACTAAACGCATTAACATCTTTGGCTACTTCCTATGGTAGTGATATAGCCGAAGGTAATATATATTAACTTAATGCCTAGTCTGCCCACAATAGAAAACTACGATTTCATTTCAGAAACCAAAATCAACCTAGACAAATCAAGCACAGTAAAAAAGATCAAAACAATAATAAAGCGTGATCAAATTTAGCCATAAAATAATTCCAACAAAACACAATGGCAGTTAAGTCAATTATAGTTAATAATGATACCCAAAAGTGTTGAACAATAAAACACTCTGGGCCGTTCCGTGAATCCTAAATTGTCCAAATTGACCGCCGGGACAATAACCGGAACGTAAATGATAAACAAACAAAACGCGTGGGTAGGAACGTAACGATGGAATGGAACGCTCACAATAATAAAGCCAATGGTCAATGGTCTGATCCTTAGAAAGGGGATATAACAATAATTACTTTACAAGCTGAAGAAATTATATTATGACACCATAAAATGTTTAGTAAAACTAACAGCGTAAATAAAAATAATGAAGTAGGTATAGGAATTTCAAAGGTGTAAAGCAAAGTTGAGATGATAATATAAATCGTTCAGAGATAGTTGAATGATAATTATTTTGTTTATCACGAAATCAGACTGAAATTTTTTTTTAGTTTTGTGGTGAAGTTACGAAAACGATTTCGTGTGGCGCATAATACAAGGTTATAATGATCCTAACTCATCGAGATATAGGTAGTAATGAAGTATAAGAATTTCAAAGGTGTAAAGCAAAGTTGAGATGATAGCAAAATGTAATCAGATTAAAAGAAAATGTTTAATTTTGTGGTAAAGTTACAATACGATAACGTGTGGCGTATAACTCACAAGGCTCTGATGCTTGAAGTCTTTACTCATCGAGATAACACCAAGATTCACGTTTTTGCGGTGCATGTACCATGCAGCCAGATTTTATTGACGCGAAGACATATTGTATATTGTATAGAAAATCTATAAGAGTTCCTTAGTTTTCAATGGAACCTTAAAATACCGAACCCTATGACAAAACGCTGCTTATCTATACGACAATTTGTCAATAAGATTAATGGGTGGAACCTCAGACAAAACGGAATTCTTTTATGGAAAACTACGAATTACAATATGAAAAATGATTTCAATGTTCTTTTGTGTCTTTTCTATTTTCGTGATTTGGAAATATTGTATCGCTCGTGTAGGACAAATTGATGATAAGTTTTCGTAGATAAAAGTCATTTGTCTTGACAATTTTAACGGTTTATTACCTAACAATTCTTTTTGTTTCGGAGATTACATCGATAGTTTGGTAACGTTATAATTTGTATCAGTTTTTCTAAGAGTAATAGTACTTATAAATAATCATAAAAATAAATAATAATAATGTTTATGCATGTAATAGAAATAATCGGACGATTTGGGAATTTCTTTTATTCTTGTTTCCAAAATAAACATACGTTACACTAGGTATTACAGTCAGTGTGAATATGTATTTTCTAAGTCTGTGTGTTGCATTCATCCTCAAAATCTAGTGCTTACAAGCTGTAATCAAAAGCAGACATATATATTTTTTTATTTACATTATAGAGGGATTGGTCAGACACGACCAATATGACCATACCACCCTCATTGGTATCTTACCAACTAATATTTTATTTTCCTTTTCACCTTCGTTGTAAACATTTTACAATGATGCTGAACAATGTTCCAGCTTCCTCGGCTAACGGATCAGCCAGAACACTGTTACACCACGTAACATCTCTCGCATTAACGTTGGTCTACAAATAAAAATCGAACCATTTAGCTTCGTTCCGGATACACTCCGCCACATCGTGATATATATCTTCGATCACCCTACACTTAGTGGCAGGCTTATTTATAGCATAGCAACTCCCCTCAGTACCCAGTTTGAACCCCTTTCCACACCATGGTTGCCAGAAAGAGATCGCTTTCAGCGATAGGGTCGCCATCTAGTTCATAAGGTTCTTTATTTGTATGTTCGTCTTAATTTCTGGTGTACACCATAAAAAGGAGAAAGATTCTGTATTAAATTATTTGTCAAAAAAAAAGTTGGATATTACTACAATTGTTTTCTTATTCAACAGGTAAACCAAGGCCACGAGTGACGTGGTACCTAGAAAACGTCGTCATAGACGACTCGTATGAGGAGCGCGGTGATGGGATTTCTTTCAACGCACTGACCTTCCCTAACGTCGGCAGACAACATCTGAATGCCAGGCTGGTCTGCCAAGCATCCAACACTAACTTGGCACCGGCGGAGACAAAAGTACTCATATTGGATATAAATTGTAAGTATCCAAGTGAAAATCAAAAAAAAAATACATGATATAGTAATAGCCTATTTCAGCCTGTGTAAACTTAATGAATTGGATGGAATTAATGTGCCACCTGAAATCTTCTGATAAGACTTGACGTTTGTTTGAACAAATAGCCGGGACCAACAATGTAACGTCTAGTCCAACCTATGCCAGCGGTCGTAGTTGTAAATGCCTCTCAGGTCATCAGATGACTAGGACAGATTCTATCCGAAGACTGACTAGTCTCCGTATTTTAACCTCAATCGAATCAATCGGATTTGAAAACTACTCTCACCATCACGAAGACCACCGTCTTCGCCATTAAGAATAACGGAGGCAGATACTGTAATTTCCGAGTGGGAATCTTACCAAGTGCGTTTACAATACTGTCGGCTGATCGTCTGTTCCTTAATATCGGTTTTGGGACCTACGCTCTACAATGATTTTTGTAATGGTTGAATGAAACGAAGACATTGAATGAGGAAAATACATGAAAAAAAAACGTATTTCGGACACGGTTATCTATGTTAGATGCTAGTGCTCTATAGTTATCTGCTGATATAGTATTATAATTATTTAAAATCTGCGCCATTTATTAACTCTGTAAACATAAACGAATGAAATAGTTGAACATGCAATAATAATTATTATGTTCTCCTATCAGA
Source organism: Erannis defoliaria (assembly GCA_905404285.2). Taxonomy (NCBI): domain Eukaryota; kingdom Metazoa; phylum Arthropoda; class Insecta; order Lepidoptera; family Geometridae; genus Erannis; species Erannis defoliaria. The sequence continues at coordinate 997,991 of FR990085.1, read as the reverse complement.
AAATACATTTTGGTTTCTACTAAGATTTATTTATTAATTTATCCGAGTAATTTATCTTCATTGTTACCAAAATATATACATTTACTTGATTTCAAGCTATCAACAGAAATGTGATTTCTGCGAATAAAGTGATAGAATATTGTAGTTTTACTCTCGCACTCTTTTATAACAAATTCTCGGAAATGTCTTAGATTTTTTTCTTTGTGTAACCAAAGATAATATAATACTAGTAGTTTAACGTAGAAAGAAACGTTGCGAATTTTATTACAATATTTAGGTACTCTAAAATGTTTATGTTTTCGTCTGTAACATGCAAACTGTTAATCCGATTTACATCAAAAATTTACAGATAAATAAGCATGATAGAAAAATCTATGTACGAATATGAGCCCGACCCGTTTGTCACAGTTTTGGGCAAACAACTACTCAGTATAACTTTCACTAACGTTAAAAGCATATACGAATAAAAAAACAGCCACTCCATGGTACTGTTGTCTGTCCACAGTAAAACCGATAACAGTGAACATACTAACAAAAGAGAAGCAAGTATCAGCGGACAAACGTTACGAAGTGGAATGCAAGACCACAGGCTCGCGGCCGGAGGCGTACGTCACTTGGTGGAAGAACAATAGGCAGCTGAAACGGATGGCGAAGAACGTAAGTTACCTACATTGGGACACAGCGGCATTTTGATCAGTGGACTATGTTGAATTTATTACTTTTTGCGGAGGAAAAATATTGAGACTTATCAATTTAACTGATATGGTTTTGAAGCATTGCTTTTGAATTGGAGTGATTAAAACCGCATGTCCACCGCACTTCCGTCATCCGAGCGCCGCTGACGGACGTGCGGTGGACACACGGCTATAGTAATCTTATTGTAATCTGTGTTCCGCTACTTCGGCGACGTCATCACGCTGACGTCTCGATGACGGTGTAGTGGACAGACGGCCTTAGGAGATAATTAAAATAATGAATCGTGATTATTCTGTAATTATGATGGGTCATTAAGTATAAAGGGTTATATTTATGTACGTAGGGTGTACAAAACCAACAGGGGGCCATTGAAGTCATCATTATTGTTAAGAACTTTCACTGGCTAACCCGGAATTTGTGGATATAAAATCATCTGTAGACAAAATCTAAAAAAAAAATGAACCATCTGACAAAACCGGATTTTTTGGATAGCTAAAAAGCTACTTCGCTCTTCTTAATCTCATCTTATTTTTTTTTGAAATCTGATGTTAGGAATTAATATCTTTCCACCAGACATTAAATTAACGAATGAGGAGTTAGTCTTCTGCAATAATTTACACTGTGTCAAATTCCCCCTCGTTTTCACAGACTTTTGTCCCATTCATACTGGCCCATTGTCCTTTAATTAATAGATTCTTTTCAGTTGTATTTTTTTTCGAGTTTATCATTGTTATGGTCATTGGAATTGCGGTTCTTTTGTGGTTACTGTATTTTGTTTTGTGGAAAATTGTGGTGACGCTTTGTTTGAAGAATAAGATATAATTGAGACTATTTTGTATTTGTTTATGCTATTTAGGAATGTTATGATTATATAAAGCAATGTTGGTAGGCGCCACAGAAAATCGAAAGTTCTACTTTTTAGGTAGAACGGCTGTCAAAACAATTTTGTAAAGCAATTGTATGGAAAACCATTGTCGCCAGTTTCACACAAAATTGTATAGTAACTACGACGAAAATATGCCAATCATTGGTCGCGCATTTGAAGTAAAACGCTCGAAATACCACTTTTCAATAGATTATAATTGATCTAATTAACGATGCAATGTGGTTTGGTTTCCTATACGCGTCTATTGTATTCTCAGTTTAAAAACATGTATATTGGTAGAATTGTCAATAAGCGTAGTTACACATGTTGTCGTCATATTTCCGTTCTATTCACTTCTCTCTTCACTGGTAGGCGCATTGTATTATGAAACAAAGTTTTGTGAATTTTCGATATTCACAAAGATAAAGCTATAAGCGGGTATCGCGCAAAGTAACGCAGTACACTACACTGAACCGTTGTCGTTGCAAACGCTGTTATCATCTGTTTTAATAAAAGTATTTGGAAAAAGTCTTACGTATAATTATTTTTTTTACTCTATGCGTGAAGGTTAAGATATGTATAACATAGTCAAAACAGCAGTAATAATACAGTCTAAGCTTTAAAATAAGACTTACACATAATGAACAGTTTGCAAAACACACGTACAAACATTTGATGTGGCTGCTTACCTCTGAAAAAACTATTGAACACTTAACTTAAATTATAATATATTACCTTTGCTCGCAATGTGAAACGAGCATTGTTGAGCTATAAAGTAAGACAAGTATAAAAGCTTAAGCTTTCTAAAAGCGATAAAATCCGACACAAACTTTGCATTCGAACTTGATAAAGAGTGACAATGATGTCTAGGAAAGCGCATCTGTTTAGGATCCGCGTATTTCAATTGGAAAAATTGTCAAGGGAATATAGTATGGTTTATTTTTGTAGAAGGCTTGCCAGACAAACACTAGGGCCGTACCCTAAATAACAATAAAAAAGCATTGCGTCATCAAAATGGAAGTTAATGTCTGGATGGTAGTCCAGTATGGGTGGTCTGATCTTTGCCTAACAATTGATTGGATGTCCCAGACTAAAAATAATTGTTAGTTACGCTAATAATCATCATCTTCCTGTCCTTATCAATAATATTTATAATATTTATTGTATACTATTTTGTTTGCACACCGAAAGGTTATATATGGCGCTCTTTTATAACTGTACTCTTCCACTTACCTGTACCCATGTTTATGCAATAAATGAATTATGAATTATCCCACTAGTGGGGTTGGTCCAGCGACGCTATTAATATCTAATATGAACTTACTTAGCCTCTTTAGAAATGTGATCGTTTTATTAGCGTAAGATGACATGCACCTCCTGATATTTACCGGCCAGTCCCAATAAGCTATCTCAATCAATTTTTACCGATAAGTATTAGATTGAAGTTTCAACCTGATTTCAATATCCAAACCGTAGATAAAATTCGAAAATATATTCGATGTTTTGACTTTGACAGCGCTCGATCGGGAGATCGCATTCTATCATGGATTAATCCGGTCTCCCGATCGAGGATTGAATACTGGGACCCGCCGTTAGTCAGAGTCAGTACACCTCCAGTTCTATAGGTGTAGGAGGTACGGGTATCTGTGACTTTCCCTCAGACGGTACTTACGTCACTCGCGGGAATATAAGGGGCTGTCCTATCCTAGGACAGCACGTCAGGCTAACAAATAAATATTAATATTTCCCTCAGTTCTCCGAGAACAACGAGACCCTCAGCGTGCTGACTCTGATCCCGGCCGTGGAAGACGACGGGAAGTACCTCACATGCCGCGCTGAGAACAAGCACATACAGGACTCGGCCATCGAAGACCGGTGGAAGTTGAATGTGCACTGTGAGTACATGATAAATATTTTTTTAATTTTCTTCAAAGGCGTTTAACCGCTAATTAACTCGTCTAATGTTGATATCATATGTCTATACAAATACGTTTTAATGTAATAAATATCTTAATATGCGCTGAAAACTAAAAAAAAAGTCATCATCCAGAAGACGTCCACTGCTGGATGAAGGCCTCTTGGATTTGATTGCATCGATCCCCACGCTCGGCAGGCAGCTTGTGGATCGCAGAATGCTCACCACCGTTATCCGAGAGGACGCTGCTGCCCGTCCTCCGGTGGCTCTTTATGCAGAACGTAACGCAGATGTAATGAAATTTGATGTGTAATTTTGGTGTTAAGAATAAACTATTTTATTGTACTGCAGTTTTAGGACATACCTAATATGCGTTAAGCAAATTATTTATACAGGGCTAGTCCTAATCAGTTAGAATTCTTTAAAGGGCATATTCTGTACATCAAAACAAATAACTTTTAATAACGGCCCACACAAAAAAAACTCAGTTGTTAAAATGTATGGGACAGCTGTTTTTTTTTGCTTTTTCCATGTTGGCTCCTTAGTAATATTTTTTTTGTTTTGATGTACAGAATATGCCCTTAAAAGGATGCTAAATGATTAGGACTAGCCCTGTATATACATAGGTATCATAGTTTATAGAAACATGAAATGTGTAAGCGAGCAGGCTGATGGCAACAATAGGCTAGATGACTGTTTTTTTTTATTGTCCTATTAAAATGTGGCCCATAAATATAGCTAATTAATGAAACGAAAACGAAAATCTGATCAAAAATAAGCAACTTATAACCATTTTAATATCATGCTAGACAGAGAGGCGAAACAGCAAATCGTGACGTCACTTCTCTGTACGCCATATAAATTCTATTCTGACAAGTAAGGCGTGACGTAATTTTTTGTTTTGTGGGAAAGGGACAGAGTTGGCTCTACCAAAAACTTTAAACGCTTATATATCAGAACATTAATAACCGATTTCAATTATTTTTTCAATAAACATACTATATTTACTTAAATTCTTCATCAAAGCTATTGGTTTCAACTTTATAAACATCTGTCATCTACCCTATTATAGTACCTACGTGTTAAATCGGGAGCCCAAACGCTGGCTTCTAGAGCATACGTTCTACAGCTGCATACAATTGTGTAATTTTAAGGAGTACATTTTTATTAATTTTATTTCTATGCATATGAATTATTTTGACATTGTATAATTATAATTGTGTAAACTAACATTATTAAATTATATAATTCATTTGTACTCTTATTAGTACGTCGGTATATTATCCTATTGATATTCTCTTGACTTGTAACAATTTGTTATTAATAAATTATGATTATAATTCAAATATATTGACGTGTAACTTTGGTGTTATCAATAAACTATTGTATTGTATTGTATAACAATATATTATAAAGACGAAATAATGAGTTGCTACTGAAAAAACATAAAAATGTTTCTGATCTCGTTTAGAGTACTTATTCTAAAATGCAAACTAACGTCCAAAGCCAAATTTGCATAGTTGATAAACACGAGTCTTTGTAAAGTTGTTAAAATTCACACAATTTTACATGCACGTGGGTTTTTTACAATTTACATAAAATTTACACTTGTTATGCTTCACTCTTTATAAAAATATTTTTTTAATTAGGTATCTGAGAAACATACTTTGTGGTTACTTATATGAGTTTTTTAAAGTTTTTTTTTCTAACATACCATAAAAACTGACGTGGTTATGTCGCATTTTTTATAAGACCGGATTACTCACGTTTAAGTAAGTCGGATATAGGCACCGACTATAGTTTCGAGCATATTATCCGGTGACATTTTTAAAGAAGGGATCAGCTTCGCTCTCAACAGCAAAGCAGGGTAGACAACAATGACATCATTCAAGGCAATTTATTTAGGCTTTAAATGAATGTTAAGAATGTAAACTCCCTTAGTTGTGGGTATAAGCTTCTTGATTGTAGAATGAGTTATTCCGTATATGTCGTCAGGTTCTATAGAAGGCATTGAGCTAATATCTATAGAGTCACAAACGTGCAAAAAAAAATGTCCACGCCAACACTCGGCGGACTTTTTGAACTACTTGAACTACGATAAGACACAAGCGCTCAAGCATACATTGAACATTATACAAGCGATATAACGTCGAAATTCGAACAATTGTGAACTATATAATGCACGTAAAGGTGTGTACAACGGCACTCGGACGTTTTTTGACTGTTTGCACTTAGATATTGTGACTCTTTGGATATTAGCTCAATGATAGAAGGGCTGATTTCTTCACGATTTCAGAGTTGTTCTCAATGACCTCCTTTCAGATTTGTACTACTTTTCAGTGCAACCTCGTACAGTGTAAGGTGATTAAGTATAAGCACACAAATTTCCTTTAATCTAATCTAAAACTTTACGCCTCGATTTATTAGCCGTTTTTTACTAAACCTCATTGTACAAACCACTAAAAGTGGTCCAAATCCAGGTCACGTGTCGTGCCGCCCTCCCCTTAATGGGACAACTTGTCATATTAATTTGACGCCTTGTCAATTTAATTTGAAGGATCGCTGCGTTATCGTAATTTTAATAACGTAACTTCTAATTGGGTAACTTTGATTCAATCCATTGTTTATGTTGCAAAGTTTGAATTTACTGCCGTTATTGAGAAGTTTTTTGTTAAATGGTGATGTATTTTTTGGAGGGGTAATCTCTTGAAGTTTTTGAAGATTGGTGTTGTGTTTTATGTTCAATTGTGTTTAGCGTAATTACTGTAAGATTGAAAATATCAATTTACTAGTTGCGCCCCATGGTTGATGATGAAAAACGATGATTACGGTGATGACAAAAAGTAAGCAATGTATTATTCCGGGAAATAAGCTAAAAAAATAAAATTAAATAAATATCCGGTGGTCATTTTTCACACAGCGCCATCTAGCCCCAAACTAAGCAAAGCTTGTAATATGGTAACTATTTAGCTGATAGAATACTTATTATTTTTTAAGCTATCTCCATTCCGAGTTTTATCCAAATTCTTTCAGCCGTTTTGACGTGAAGAAGTAACAAACATACACACATACCTACGAACTTTCGCATTTATAATATTAGTGTGATTTATACAAAAAAAAGAGTACAATTTACCGATGCGAAGCGAAGCCAAGAGGGCAAGTTTAGTAGTCTTTATGTAAGATCGGATCAACGCTTCGCAAGCTATCGTATCTTGCCCACCAGGGCGGAAAAGTTGGTAGGGACTAGTGGAATAGCCTAAACAAACATACAAACATAGATAAAATACAACCACCAACTTTTCACCTTTGACTAAGACTTTGGGACGCTTCGCTTGGTTAACTGTGTTATACAGGAAGACTTGATAATAATAGTATTATCTCATTTAAAATTAACTTGTAATTCTCTGAGAAAATAAACGTCTCAAATTCTAAGTGGTTTAAATTTTAAAGCTGTAAGTGGTCTTTAAACCTAAAAGTCTATTTTATCAGACCTTCTCGATGATAATGGATGCTTTTAATAGATAAATAAGTAGTAACAATGCTTTTGCAATAGTATGTTTAGAAAAAGTGTCAATTTATTTACTAAATTGCATAAAATTATAAGTTTTATAGACACGAATAATTTCTGATTGATTTTTTGATTTTAGGTATTTTTTTAAATACTAAGCCGTATTTTTTTATCAACAGATGTTCCCATAGTGGACCTGAGGATGGGCTCCAAGCTCAACCCTGAAGAGATCAAAGAAGGGGACGACGTTTATTTCGAATGCACCGTCAGAGCAAATCCCAAAACGCATCGATTGCTTTGGTTTCACAATGTAAGTTATTTTCAACCGACTTCAAAAAAGGAGGTTCTCATTTATTATTTTGTATGGGTGTTACGCAATTACTCCGCCAATTATGAACCGATTTTAATGATTTTGTTGATTTGATTTTTGTTTGGTAGGTCATACTTCAGAGGTAGTCATATATAATTTTTATCGAAATCGGTTCAGTAGTTTGGTTATTGAATCAAAATTACTGGACCAACTGAAACGAACTGAAAAATATGAAGATGTCTTCGAAGTAGTCAAAATTCAAGTCGGTTGTTATTTTTTTAAGCGTTTATTATTTTAAATCTAACTTTGGCATAATAGTCTTGGAGCGGAAACTATTTTCTCTCCTGTGGATGCTAACGTTAGTGATTGAATTCATTTGAGATTTGTCCAATCATTTTTATCAGACTTACTTATCAAAATTGTTTACTAGATTGCCAATTGATAAATTTTGGTAAGAACTTTGCGAACCAATTTATTTATCCCTGTTGTCCCCACTGACGTGTACGAGTTAATGGGGACAGCGTAACTAAATAAAAATAATTAAAAAGTACGTTGAAGGCAATTGCTTTTTGTTTGATATATATTTTGTTATATATATTATGTGCATTATGATTTTAATGTTTATATCTTTTTTACTTTATTTTTAACTAGTATCGCTCGGTAGGAAATCATTTTTTTTTATCACTGAAAAATAACTCATTTTACACACATTTTGCACCTTTTCTTTGTAACCCTGTTGCATATTCAAGTAATTATTACTGTATTAGTTAGGTAATCATAATGTCTACTATAGCTCCGAACAGAATTGTGATAACAGCTTTAATATTATTGCAGGCGTTAACTTATCTTTTTACTGCTGGAAAACGCGTATAGCGCTGTTCTTTTTTGAGATATTTATGCTACCTGTTACGTATCACCCATCAGCCACAAGACTCCACGGCTGTTCGAGGCTCTATCCCTTAATTTGCGGTTGCTATAAGCCTCACGCTTGGCAGGCGGCTTGAGGATCGCAGAATGCTCAACATCGTTAACCGAGAGGACACTGCTTCCCGTCCTCCGGTGGTTCTGGATGCAGTTTTAGGACCCAGATCTGGTTAAGCATCATCGACTTTAATTTATACTTATTCCAGAACATTGAGATCCAGCACAATGACGCACTGGGCGTGATCCTGAGCGCCCAAAGCCTGGTGCTGCAGAGAGTGACTCGCGCCGCAGCTGGGGACTACACCTGCATGGCCGCCAACAGCGAGGGGAAGGGCACCAGCAACCCCGTCTCTTTGCTTGTCAGATGTGAGTATGGAACCTCTGGTCAAATAATCTGGATTTGAAGACACCTGGTGTTAGTTTGAACACCGTTATCCTTCTAGGATATCATTGTACTAATCATTTTTCAAACTTTTAGTACGGGCTCAACAATGAATTCGCGAAAAAAAAAACTTCTTTTCTATACAAAGAGTTAAGTGACCTAGGAAATGTATATAAAAGCTGGTTCCTTTTGCGATTTCAGGGTTGGGCCTGTATTAAAAGTAGTTCTTAATGAGTACAATTATATCCTAGGAGGATAAAATCAGAACTTATTCCGTAGCTCGCGTTGATGTCAAATACAAATTTAACTTCGAAATTATAATTTTGAACTTTTGAAATTAAACTGGTTTACTACTTCCATGGAAATAAAAACTTTGACTTCAGGTTGAAATATAAGTATTGTGGATAGGTGTACCAGGCCAAACAAACCTAGGTAGCGGCAGAGTTACGTGGAATATTGATAGATTTGGAGTGATACTATAAACAAGCTTTCATCATCATCATCAGCCCGGAGACGTCCGCTGCTGAACGAAGACCTCCCCCTTAGACCGCCACACTGTAGGACAACCTGCCATTTGCATCCACCGGTTGCCCGCGACTTTTACAATGTCGTCGGTCTACCTAGTAGGAGGCCTTCTTACGCTACGTCTTCCGGTTCGCGGTTGCCACTCAAGAACCTTTCTTCCCCATAGGTTGTCAGTTCTTCGAGCGATGTGGCCTGCCCATTGCCACTTCAACTTGCAAACCTTGCGAGCTATGTCGATAACTTTGGTTCGGTAAACAAGCTTTAGTACTCTTCAAATCATAATAGATTCAGCAGAAAATGAGCGCACTTTTATAACAACAATAGACAATTTATTCCATTATTTGTGTTCTCTACTAATCCTTTTCAGACATTAACATCTTGTTTCTAATTATCTCAAACCCCACAAGATTTAATTTCTAAAAACTAACAGTTAAAAAGGGCTTAAGTGCCATTCCAAAACAAAGCGCCACCCGACCAAGCCCCTAAACCCGAGACTAAGGGCATTATCTATTTAACAGCATTTTAGTTCGTAAACGAGATAGCAAGTTAAATTAATTACTCGAAACAAAACTAGTTGTCCCAAAAGCGCATTCGAGCCATCCAAACTTACTTAGGGGCTCAAGTTGCTCCGCTGCGGCGATTCTACATTCACACATACAGTACGAGAGTTTATGTAACTTCTGTTTCCAGTGGCGTCCGAGACGTTTCTAGTTCGTCCGGGATTATACGTATTGTCTGTGACATTATGTCGTATTTAGAACGTTACGTCGTGTCTAGATTATTTCGTATTAGTTCAATGTCTGAAAGAGTAAAGAAAGAAATTCACTTTCGGTTATGTGGTTTAATAAGTTATTGATAGTTTTTAGGGTTTTGTAATCAAAAGATATGTAACACAACAATGATGAAGGTATGAATGGGCCTGGGTGTGCCGTAAAACTGCATCTAGAACCACTGGAGGACGAGCAGCAGCGTGTTCTTGGTAAACGGTGGTGAGCATTTTGCGATCCCCAAGCCACCTGCCAAGCGTAGGGATTATGGCAAGCCCACCTATTAAGGGGGAGGCCTTCGTCCTGCAGTGGACGTCTTTTAGCTGATGTGTGTGTGTGTATGTTTCACAACATAATCACGGTAAATATCCCGTAAATAAACATAGAACTTTAAAAGAGAATGGTCTCACAGCAAATTTTATTATGAAAACTGACGTGGTTTTGACACATTTTTGTTTTATTTATACGGGAATACTCACGTTTAATTAAATCAGATACTCCGACTATAGTTTCGATCACATCCGGTGACCTTTTTCAAAGAGTGAAAACCGAGCCCGACGTGCGTGCAGCTGCGTCCTGCTTAGCACAAAAAACGTAAACAAACGTATTAAACGTGAGTATTCCCGTATAAATAAAACAAAAATGTCTTACAGCAAGTTATTACTAAATTAATTTACATTTTCATCCCTGTCATTATTTTTGTTCTTCTACAGTATCTATTTTATAGATTACTCTGGTTACTTGGATTACTCTGTCTACTTAGATTACTCTGGTTTCCTGTCGTTTATGTCCAATCGTATCTATTAGTTGAATTTACTCTCGTCTTATCACATACACACACGCACACGCACACACACACGCACGCACACTAACAAACACTTGAAGTGGAAGGATCATGTTTTTATTAAGCATGCAATTATAACGGAACAACGGGACGGAACGGAACGCTTCAACGGAAGACCAGCGCTGTTTGTTAAACAGCATTATACTGAGTTGAGGCCCTTTTTGTGACATCACTCAAGTATCTGTAAATGTATCAATGGTTGTATTATTATTGTGTACTGATGTCACAGAATAAATTATTTTCTTTCTTTCTTTCTTTCTTTCTTTCTAAAATTTTTATTTTTAGTTCAAACTAAACTACATTAATTTATTTATATAATCTTTTTTAACTTTGTGCTACATCTGCACTATTGGCATTTAGTTTATTTAAGTCCTATATTTGGGAGAGGCCAGTGGTTTCCGAAATACAGTATTAGTACTAGTTTGGAGCCAATGGATTCAGTATTACACTTTGTCAAAATTTATGTACAATAAATATATTTGTATTTGTATTTTTTTGTTTTTTATAATATTTGTCGTACGACTGCATACTGCATTGTGACGTCGCACTGCATAACCTCGGTGTCGCTAGAAATACAATATACGTCACAGGAATCCCGGGACACCGCAACTGTTATTTAATCTGTGTCCCGGGACACGCTAGCCGGACATACGTCTTGATGGCGGGTATTTTGGAGCCTTGTCCGGGGAATAAAGCAACGTTTTGAATAGGGGTTTCGTGATAAATGCTTTATTTTAGAATTGTTGGTATTTTAAAAACATTTAACACGTTCAACTGTTCGTATAGCTATGAGTAAGTAGCCGTAACCAGAAATCAGATCAGCCAAACAAGATTACCTTATATTTGACTAAGACTTTTGTAACACGGCCTATATTCACTACGATCGGTAACTATAACTAGCTAGCTATGTGATAAAATGTTGGGAGACTTATTCTTTGTTGTTGTTATTAAATATTATAATTATTAAATTAAATACGTAGTTCAATAACGTTTTTTAATTTCTAACTGCCCATGTCCTACACAAGTCCGAACACACATTATTTTAGCTTCAATTCTATTGAGTGCTATTAAATAAATAAATAAATATAGGTGGATATTAATTTCACACAGCGCCATCTAGCCCCAAACTAAGCAAAGCTTGTAACATGGAAACTGGATAGCTGATAGAATACTTATATATATTTTTTTTGTAAATACTTTTAATACTTACTACATCCTACACAGAACAAACATCTATGTTCGCCACATAAATGTTTGCTTTGGGTGGGGATCGAACCCACGCCCTACAGCTCTGAAGGCAGACATGCTACGGACTGAGCTATAAGGCAGTAAAATAAAAAACAAGTTGATCTATGTTTTTAAAGCTTAAATAGGAAGAAAAATTATGACCTCCGGCAGGACTCGAACCTGCATACGAGCAGTCCCTATGGGTATTTTGTTTTATTTGTTTTTCTTCCTGTTTCAGCTTTAAAAACATAGAAATACCATAAGTGTGGAATCGCTTCATACAAAAATATTCAAACAAGTTGATCTATCTTTAATTGAGTCTATTCATCACATGATACCTGTTTCACGTATTTAGTAGGTATAGCTAAAGCAATATTAGCTTAGCAAATAAAAATTAAGAATGTTCTGTCAATTCTCTGTGAGATTCCAGAACATTTCGACAAACAGATGTGTTAGAATTCAGACGCTGCAGAGAAATTCTAAGTATTTTGTATAAATGCGGCTTTATCGCAACGAGGACAAATGTTTAGTTTTATGGCTTGTAGAGAATTTCAGAGTTTATAGTGTTTCTAGACGGTATGTTTTATGGACTGGTTGACTTGAAGTTCCCGAGATAACAAGACAAAGAGGCAAATTGCTCAGTTTTATAGATTGCTAGAAGTGCGTGGCATTTAATTTAAAGCACGTATTCTTTTGTCTGAGGCAAAAGTGGAAAACAAATATGAGTCAGGCAATAACTGCGTAATAGTACATTATGATACAAGTGTGCTATGTTGGTCATTACACTATAGGCGGTATTATGCGGTAAGGAAGCCGAGAGTGTGATGACTAACATAGCTTTAACTTTTTAAAATAAGAGATTATTAACATATTTTTTATAATTATTATTTCATTTTATTGTGACATACTTAATGAAATTTGACGTGTAACTTTGGTGTTATCAATAAACGATTTGTATTTGTATTTGTATTTGTATTTGTAGCACCAGAGTTTCATACGACTGTTTTCGTCACACTTGCGAGGAAAAAACTTTTTTTTTTTTTTATAATCAACCACACAGCGAAAACATCAACAAACATTTGCGGAAAATGGCGCCCAAATTAGTAATGCGCGCGCAGGTTGACATTTACTTCAGCGGCATAAGAACTCTTTGTTGGTATTACAAAAAAAAAATGTAAGTATTACCCGGCTATATTAAGAGTGCTTCGTATACATACGTCTAATTGCAGTCACGTACAAACTTGACTTTACCGGGTTATACCTATTATAGCACTAGTGTTGTAATGTAAAGTAAAAAGCACGCGTGCGTAATAGCTTGGATAATGAGCCTAAAACCGAAGTAATAAGATCCACTTTACGAGCAGGTGTGTTGTAAGTATGTATCCCGTTAATAATAATAGAACTTTAGAAAAGTATGTTTTCTCCATTTTTTACTTTTGCCTGAAGTAGGGATAAGTGGACTTGGATTTTGCCACTTATCGCTGCCAGTAGGGATACCTTCGTAGGGATAGATGTACTAGGCTGAATTATGCACATTTACACAAACAAACGTACTTATATCGTCTTCGGGCTCATGAGTAGTGGCAACCCCTCCCTATTAAGGGGGAGACTTTCGTCCAGCAGTGGACGTCTTCGGGCTGATGAGTACACAAACAAAAACCAACCCCCCGAGTTATCAACCGACTTACAAAAAAGGAGGTTCATATTGCATGTATGTTACGCGATTACTCCGCCAAGTATTAATAGATTTTGATGATTCTTTTTTTGTTTGGTAGGCGATACTTCAGAGGTGATACCATATACATTTTATCGAAATTGGTTTATTAGTTATGATAATATGAAGATGTCATCCAGGTATTCGAAGTTGAATTTGGTCGTATATTTTTTTTAATTTATTATTTGGCTTTGTAAATAAAGCTTTCGGCATAGTTCTTTCAACTGTTTCAATAACTTTGGCTTAGTACATTTTTACTCAGTTCCAATAGTAAAAATATCACTTTGATGGAAACAGTAGATATTATATTATTTTTGTCCTATTATATCTTTTATATTAATGTGATTATTCGAATTCATAATTTTAGTTTGTTTTTGTGTCTGTCTATCTGTGTTATTGTTATAAATAATTTTTTTGTAATGTATTTTATTAAATTGTAAAAATAAATAAAAACAATGATCATAAATTATTCGTAGTCAGACCCTTACATAATTATTATTTTACAAGCCATTTAGAAACAAAATAAGCATAAACTTTTTTAAATACCTACCCCAAAATATAAAGTCATAAAATGTCCACTCAAAAACTACTCACTTTAAGATGAAGGATCCTCTTTTATACTTCCTTTTCTCTGCACCGCGAGAAGCTAAGAGCTCCATTTATCTGCGAGCTTTAGCGACAAACTTATAAGATATCAATCTTACTTAGTCCAATAGTTTTCCTCCCGTTTCTTCAGACTAGCTGACCCTTATTATCATTAAAACTTCAAAAACTTGCTGAAATGCAGCTTTGTGATGTTGCTAAGCTCATTGTGATAACGCCAAAGTTATTTTTGAGTAGTTCCCAGCGAAATGAGACCTTGCCACCCTATCGCCCCAAGTGTCGTGACCAATTTGGCTCATCGAACTTCAAAATACAATTATATTTATACTAACTTAAAAGCTTAGCCCCAATTTTTTTCTGCTATGCTGTTTTGAGCTTTAATAATTTCGTTAAGATCGGATCAACGGCTCACAAGTGACCGTCGAACGTATAATATATAATAATATAAACATACATACTAACGCCGACTTATTCACTTAGGTTCAGCGGCCTTGCTTCGCTTTGGTTAAAACTATATTAACTAGCCAAAACTTAGTGAAAAATATCCTTACATAAATACATATATAACATAATATAAAAAGACAAAATATATATATATATATATATATTTTGGTCAAAAACTTAGCATTGCCATCCAACGTGGCAATGCCGCCAGCATTCTGGCCACCTTTCCATCATCTACGGGGCTTTTAGTAAAAAATTTAAGTTTTGTATTTTTATTATGTATGGTTTGTTTTTACTAGGTAGGTTTTATTTAGTTGTTAGTTAGTTATAATTTAATTTTAGTGTATAATTGTATTTTATTTGTAAATAAATTAACCTTCAAAAGACAAAATGTAAAGACATAATATCAATTTAAATAATATAAATGTAAATAAAGACTGTATTCAATATCAAATCAAATCATGTATCAAATAAATAAATATATATATTATAGAGATTTGAGCAAACCTTTATCGCGAAGTCAAGATCTACCTACTCCAGTCCTATTTCGACCTATTGAGATGAGATTTTTGCTTTTGTATATCGGTATTACTAAATTGAAATAAGGTTACTGTACTCGTCATTGCAAACAACTTCATCGTGAACAGTTTTTATTATAATCCGAATCGGAAATCGCGAAAAAAACGGTTGTTCTATAGAAAATGGTTGTCTTTCAGCATCGATGAAATGTGTGGAACTGCTGTTTTTTTGTGATTTTAGGGTTGAACCCATAATAAAAGTATGTAGTGCCACTGATGAATATAATGATTTCTTCCGATTTATACCGATCTGCTTAACCTCGTATAAAAGATAGTAAAAACCAAACATCTTTGAAAACACAAATATTTAAACGAACACCCTTATCCTCCCCCGGCATTGAACAAAGTGATAAATCCACTCCCGATGCTGGGATTCGAACCCCACAAATCAAACTCACGACCAGCAAGGAGGCGGTTACTGTTCTTGTTCTGTTCATAGTAGCTGCTATCTATCTGTGGCTCGGCTCCCATCCGTTTCCGCAAACATGATGGTGTCATTTGTAACCACAAGGGAAGGAGAGTGAGTGGTGGGAATTGATGGGAGTAGTTATGTTGTTATTGGCAATCACTTTACAACTCGCCTTCGATTTTTCCATGAAAATCTTTATAGAGAAAATGAGATAAATGTAGCTCAATTAGTTAAAATAACGAACTAGCAAAACAATATAGATAATTTGCAATTCCGAAGTAGAATTACTGTAGAGATACATACTACGATAATAAAGAAATAAAGTGTTTTTTTAATACAACCAACTTCAACGTCGTATACCTGGATGATATCTTCATATTTTCTAGTAATTATGATTTAAAAACCAAACTACTAAACCGATTGCGATAAATGTATATGGGACCACCTCTGAAGAAACCCCCACCAAAAAAAAAAAATCATCAATATCAGTTCATAATTGGCGGAGTAATCGCGTAACAGACATATAAAAAACATACAGTCGAATTGAGAACCTCCTTTTTTGAAGTCGGTTGAAAACTATTACATATGAGATACTTTTTGTGACTGCAAATATAAATTACGTTTGTTTCTAAACGGTGACTTCGCTTTGATAAGATGTTTCTAAAGAATACCTACTGCTAGCTCGGAATTCAAGAAATGCAACTTAGAGAAGAAAAACATTTTAGGTTCAGAAATCTACGTATGGCAACTATCTAATATTATTATTTACAACGATCATCATCAGCCAGAAGATGTCCGTTGTTGGACGAAGGCATCCTTATTAATGTAAAGGGTTTGCCATAATCCCCACGCTTGGCAAGCGGCTTGGGGATCGCAGAATGCTCACCAGCGACAGAATGCTGCGCGCCGCTATCTTGCTCGCAAATTCCCCAATTTTTTAAAGTATATTTCAGCAATGTCACCGACTTCGATTTTTCAATTTTATAATCAGTGATTTTATATCTTGAAATATAGGGAGCGAGGTTATACGCCACAGAACCAATGTCACCGACATTCGCAGGGTTTTCAGGGTCACATCGCTCGAAGGACTGATAACCAATGGGGAAGAAAAGTTTTTGAGTGGCGACCGCAAACCGGAAGACGCAGTGTAGGAAGGCCCCCCACTAGG
Source organism: Erannis defoliaria (assembly GCA_905404285.2). Taxonomy (NCBI): domain Eukaryota; kingdom Metazoa; phylum Arthropoda; class Insecta; order Lepidoptera; family Geometridae; genus Erannis; species Erannis defoliaria. The sequence goes on along the minus strand of FR990085.1, from coordinate 981,112 downwards.
TGGACCAACGACATTGTAAAAGTCGCGGGCAACCGATGGATGCAAATGGCTGGTTGTCGTATAGTGTGGCGGTCTAAGGGGCAGGCTTTCGTTCAGTAGTGGACGTCTCCAGGCTGACGGTGATATCTTGAAACCTAGAGGACGCTGCTTTTACAAGGTTAACGTCTCAAATATTCTCATAGAATAAACTGTGATGTTTTTACGTAGATGCCCCAGTGTGCGCGGACCGAAGAGACGGAGAACTGTTCGGTGCCCTCAAGCATGAAACCGTGTCGTTGCACTGCTCGGTGGACGCTAACCCCGCGCTCGTCTCCTTCCACTGGACCTTCAACAACTCGGGGGAGCAAATCGAGATTCCGCCGCGGTAAGCACTTTAATTTTTACATTTTCCCGTTTTTTTTAAATGATGGGGCGTGTTTTTTTAATGTAATGAGTGATGGGCAATAGGTTTGCCTGGTAATAAGCAACGCCTGCCAACACACTAGCAGTGCCAAAATTGTAAACTAGCGCCGCACTGCACTGCGCTCGTCACAAAATTATTGATAACACCAAAGTTACACTCGAAATTTCATTAAGTATGTCACAAAAAATAATCACTTAATATAGTGAAATGATTATAATAATACGTTAATAATCTCTTATTTTAAAATAATCTTAAACATCATAAAACAAATGGGCGATTTTTTGACACACAATAAAAAAAAGGAGCTCGTTGGAGTTGGCTGTGACTCTGCGCAGACCAGACGTGCCAGTCATTGTCAAGTTTTTTTATATATTTCTTATGCCATCTATCAAAAATAGTATGCTGGCCATTATACCATACTGGTATTTTTGACTGACACGTTTTTTTTCTTAGTTATTGGCATCGCACGTTGTGCCAGTGTCAAGTTTCAGAATTTTCAAGTTTTTTTATTCAAATCAAGTCTAATATGTCTTGAATCATAGTCAGTCACACGAAACCAGTCATAGTCGGTCCAAGTCATGCCCAAGTAAACTTGTGGCGACTTTACTATGAGCTTCTACGGAGTTTGAAAACAACACGAAAACACACGTTTCACCATATTATATTACTTGCCCACACTCGTGCATGTAATTCAACACTCAATGAATAAAACACCACCATTTTAAATCATTAATTCGCGAAAAAACACAAGTTTAAGAAAATAATAGAATGCAACGACATGATTTTTCCGTGTTCCCGCCAAAACTCGACTGGCACGTTTAGTCTGCGCTATCTGTCGAGTTGAAGGAAACTTTTTTTTTTAAATTCATGTTTGGAAAATCGCTCTTTCTCTTGTAACCACGCTCTGAGCTTGGCACAGCCACCTTGAGATATTAGATGTGCAATCTCTTCATGCCCATTAATATCTGTGTTAGCATTGCCCTCAAATCCGAAATACTGATAGAATCCGAGACAAAAATAGGTGTTTGATAGGAAATTGGGGGGCTATTCCGGAATCTGTGATTAAATTTCTATTGATAATTAATGTTTGTCATAATAGATAGAGTGAAGGAGATAAAATAATATCGCATGCCTATCGGATATCATAAGTTCTGGAACAGGCCCATATTCAGCATGTAAAATGTTGTTTTGTCCCCGTCGCTCTTAATACGATGTATACGAGACTTAAAAGGAACATAATATTATAATTAGTATCCCAGATTCGGGAGCCTATTTCAGACATAGCTCGGTCGGTTTTTAAACCAAATTACTAAGTACCTAAATAATATTCTTATTCTAGAATTACGGAAAAATTTCGGTATTGGAATATTTTGGCTATTTGTTTTCCTTAACAAAAATTACGCAAACTATTTTCTAGACTCCTTATAAAAAAATATTTTAAGCAGTTCTCATTTAATTTACAGCACTTTAGTTTAATAAGTTTATTTTCAAAACTGTTAACTTCAACCTTCGTCCACCTTCTATCATAACATAACCAACTATATTAGACTTTGGTTGAGAAAACTTAAATGAGATTTCTCAAATTCCAAATTGTCTGAGGATGATGTCCCGTTCTGATGCTCGTAGTTGTTAAGTCCAAATAATATTATTTCTGAGGAATACTCAGAGTAACGATGTCCAAGCAAGATTATAATTATATTTTTTTTGACCTTTGTACGTGGTTAAAACTTAGACGTGGTAGTCTAGTTTGGAAAAGACACGTTTCACGTTATTTGGATTAGGGCAGGTTTCACATTATTTTCATTGGTGTGCCCGGCCTGGGTACGATCCCAGGCCACGCACACCAATGGGTTCTATAAAATTTGCATACGGTTAATAAAATCATCAGTGACGTTTTGGAAAACATATTTTTTTGGCTTTTAAAGAGTATTGTATAGAAAGGGAGCACTCTATACCATTATACAAGTAATATGAACAAATCATGAGGAAACCTTCTAAAGCTGAAAAAAAACAGAAAGTCCATTCGCATGCGGCTCAATGGTGAAACTTTCACATATTTACATTAGGCCAACATGTTTTATTTTCGTAATTATATTTTTATCCACCGTCTATACCACATATGTATACCAAGTTATTTTAAATGTATTATTTAACCCTGGGTAATGGTATCTCCCAAGATTTTCCAGTTGTCTCTATCTTGCGCCAAGAAACTATATTTTTTTCAAATTGTATTTCCAAAAGGTTATACAGCAGTCACGGCCACACGTCAACTCTAAACTACACCCCCACCACCGACATGGAGTACGGAACCCTGGCGTGCTTCGGAGAGAACTCAGTTGGGCAACAGAAGGTGCCGTGTATGTTCCAACTTGTTGCCGCAGGTAAGTTTCTAATCTAAGACATTTATAACATTCGCATGAACTGAAAGATCTATAGGGATAGTTTCATTGAAAACTTACAACCATAGATAATTTTAAAAAGGGGTTCTTACAATTCAGGGATTAGATAGCAACACACCTGTAGGTGCAACACATTCAAACAAAAAAAGATTTTTCAAAATCGATCCACAATTGACGAAGAAATCGGTGAACATACACAAATAATGTATACAAAAACATAGAAAATGTATACAGTCGAATATAAAATCTCCCCTTTTTTAATGTCGGTTAAATATAACATAACAAATCGGAAATCGATAACCATAATTTTCTTTGCAGGTCGTCCGTTCCACCTGCAGAACTGCTCTGTAGCGAACCAGAGCGTGGACTCTCTGTATGTGGAGTGCGTGGAGAACTTCGACGGCGGCCTTCCGCAGTCCTTCCTCATGGAGCTTCTGGAACTGCCGTCTTTGACTGTGAGTGTGATTAGACACGACAGCCGCTGAGGAATAAGGTTCTCGAGTAGCAACCACGACCTTGCAAACGGAGTGTAGGGAGGTGCCCACCCGGTAGACCGACGACATAGTGGCGGTCGGTGGAAGTCGGTGGCTGGAGGCGGCACAAGACCGTTTGTTCATTGCGCTCATTGGTGGCGGCCTATGTTCAGCAGTAGACTTCAGCAGTAGGCAGGAATCATAATGAAGAACACAACCCCTTAGAGAAACGCCGAACATAGCTTTTTCCATAGCTCGCTGAGCTACTATGATTTTATGATCCCATCGAAACGTTAAATTTTGTCAAGATCTGTCTTACATTTAGTGGCTTTTATTTGGTTGTTCCCCCACTAGGCCTCCTGCTCCAAAGGTAGACCAGCGACATTGTGAAAGTCACGGGCAACCACTGGCTGCAAATGGCTAGTTGACATACAGTGTGGCGACCCAAGTAGGAGGCTTTCGGCAGAAGACGTGTTCTGAGTGATGATGATTTAGTCTTGTCAGTTTCATCTATAAATCTATAGTTTGTTCTTGTCTTTCCCTTCTACTAGGTTCGCTACAACGTGTCTACCAACCGAACTCCTCCTTACTTCGAGATCCGCGGCCTACCTTCCGGAGTCAGCTACAGAATAGACCTGTATGCCGTCAACGCGAAGGGGAGGAGTGACGTCACCACTATAGAGACCGTCACGCTCAAGGGACAGGCAGGCAAGTTGACTGGTAAGTTGGAGAGCTAGTCTTTCTCCCTTACATTGTCCAGCACTGTCTGATATTCAGGCTTCAAGCAGACCTTTGTAACCATTACTGTGCGACACAGTGAAGGTTTATAGGGTAGGTACTGTGGATAGAGAGACCAAAGTTACCGACATAGCTCGCAAGGTTTGCAAGTTGAAGTGGCAATGGGCAGGCCACATCGCTCGAAGAACTGACAACCGATGGGGAAGAAAGGTTCTTGAGTGGCGACCGCGAACCGGAAGACGCAACGTAGGAAGGCCTCCCACTAGGTGGACCGACGACATTGTAAAAGTCGCGTGCAACCGGTGGATGCAAATGGCAGGTTGTCGTACAGTGTGGCGGTCTAAGGGGAGGCCTTCGTTCAGCAGTGGACGTCTCCGGGCTTATGATGATGATGATGATGATGATGACAGTGGATAGCTTTGTAGCTAGCAAAATTACAGTGTTAATGAGACTCGCCATTGAGTCTTCGTTAAGGCAAAGTTATTATTATACTGTTTTAAAGTAAGTGTGGCCTTAGATTCTGTTTTGTTATTTGAAAGTTTAAAACTACTGTTGCAATTGTTATGCTAAGCCTTCCCAGTTGTCCCTATCAGCCGAGTTTCAAGACGTAAAAAAGTTAAAAGTAGAAGTAAAATACCTTTTTAATGTCTAAAATATTGTATTTGAAATTTATTTTACTGATTGAACCAGTAATATCTACTTACTCAATTTATGTCACTTTTTTAGATCGACGTACTTACGACATAAGACGTAGCCTAAAACTCAGGTCATATTACAAAACCAGACTTTTATAATAGTCGCTATTAAGTTCCCCTTTTAGGAAACCTAACTCCATTCCAATCTCGTCAAATCGCCCGTTAAAGCTCAAGTTTAGGCATCGAATTTCCGGCCTGTTTTATAATCGGCCAATCAGAATGAAGGAGGTGGCGAGGAGTATAATAAACTGAAATCATAGCTCTGGCCGTAGTTTGGAGCAATTTACCTGATTTAGGACTTCATTTTCTTTTTGCTAGGTCTTTATTAAGATTGAGCACACACGGCGACTAAAATGTGTATTTTTTTTTGTCATTTCTTTGCACATTTGCAAGCTGTATTTAGTAAATGATAATGTATATATTGTCAAGTTTTAATCATGTCCCAGTAAAGCGGTAAGGAGACTTTCCATGTGATTTAGGACACAATAGGTAAATAAAGACACGTTTAACTTTCATCAATATTTATATTGATTTGTAATATTTTATTATTATTAATCAATACGTATATTATACCTGTGTATGGACCTGGGTATGTCCTAAAACTGCATCCAGAACCACCGGAGGACGGGCAGCAGCATCCTCTTAGTTAACGGTAGTAACACTCTGCGATCCCGAAGCCGCCAAGCGTGGAGATTACCCTCCGACCCTGGAGGTCCTGGCAACCCCTCCCTATTAAGGGGGAGGCCTTCGTCCAGCAGTGGACGTCTTCTGGCTGATGAGTGAGTGAGAGAGTGATATTATATATATATAACTACTTTTATTCCATGAATTTTTATCGCAATTATTTGTAGAGAATAGCTAATGGGATGATAACAAGGAGCGTCGTATAAAGATTGGTGCAAGAAGTTGTTAAGTTGTACAATATAAAAAAGATATCTGCAGGAGGTTCTCTTTAATAATAGTTAATTTTGATCAGTTTTTTCAGTAAATTATATCAATCATGTAATTTCAAATACATCATCAAATCTGTTATAAATATTATGCTGGTTAGCTTTTACCTTAAAAAAACAATAACTCTCATCTCTACTAATAAATCTACGCTTTTCATTACAAATTCTACCTTATAATATCGCAGGCTCAACAAAAGCGACAACGACAACACGATTTTTAAACGATACGAAAATATGGCTAGTGTACTAAGGCTTATTTTCTTTTTAACTACTTCATTTCACAGGCATCTGATACGAGTGCGCTATTTTATACGTCCTAATAATGGAACTGTGAACTGGCACAGTCTATAAATTTATGGAAAGTGGGGTGAAATAACAGGCTGTACTGCTAAATGTAAATCAGCAAACAAAAGTGACTATAACAAAAAAAAAACGTATTATCAAAAGCATAACATAGAAAAACTGAAATCCGATTGGATCCTTATGCCACCCCGCATTAATGATGTGTTTTTTTTTGTTACAAATTCAAAAACAACACATATTAATAAATAAGTAACACCACTACATCAATATTGATTCAAGGTGCATAATTACTTAACAAAGAACATAAATAAGAATAGAAGATTACTCACCTAGGGAGCAAAAGTAAATATTGTCTCAGATCTCCTATATACTGTCTCCCGAGGCGAAGCTGAGGGTGACAAACATGAGGTCGAATAATTAATAATTAATATAATTTTGTATTTACGAAAAAAATAATGTATATAAGTATTCTATCAGCTATCTGGTTTCCATAATACAAGCTTTGCTTAGTTTGGGGCTAGATGGCGCTGTGTGTAAAATGTCCCCCAAAATTGATTTTTATTTATTTATCTGAGGCTTCTTGCTTCCGTTGTGTGTATACGATTTTGCGTTCCGCTGCGGGGAGGAAGTGGTTCCTTTTGCTCCGCGTAGCAGGGCCAAAGTAGCCACTTTAGCCCCGCAGGTACGTAAAATAAGTGATTCCTCCTCTACTTACTTTTAAAAATCATTACTACTACTATTATTTGGTGATAGCTATGATAGAATTCGATATTTTGAATAATACTTTATTATATCCTAATCTCTACCTAGTTATTTTAACAGACTATTTAAAAAAATATATAAAAAAAACGCTTAAGTAAATGAATCCTGCTGTAATATAAATCTCAAAATATTGTATATGTTTCAATGGTTATTTATATATTATAACGGATTTAGATGAATTTGATATAATAATACAGCTTATGCCTTAGAGTAACACATAGGCTACTTTTTATCCCAGTAACCGCGGGACACTGCATATATCATTCACAGAGGATGTAACCACTTATTATTTAGTTCGCCGGCTGGGAAATTTGTATTAGCATTCTAAGGAGACATCCCTTTTCTTACAAAATAATGTGTTATAATATCTAAAAAACAAAATACGAAAATTGCAATTGCGTGCCTGAATTGCACTGTTTAGCCGCACGTTGAAGGTTCAAACATTTACGTTATTTATAACTTGCTCAGCACTTGCTATTAGAGATGAGCCATATACGCAAAACTAATTATAAATATCGAATCGAATAAAAAACGATTGTATAATCTGACATTATTTTACCTAAAATGACGTAGTTTTGTTTTATATTTATTTACTCTTGTAAAACGAATATTATGTCTCTATAGAACAAACGGAGAAACATACTTACGTTTTTTTTACTGCTCTATGTTTATTTTCGGGATATTTAACGTGATTATGTTGTGAAACAAGCTCTTGGGCAGACTGTACACAACGTAATCACGGTAAATATCCCGTAAATAATTATAGAACTATAATGATCAACCACGATAGCTTAAAACACTATTTTAGTTTTCAACCGACTTCAAAATAGGAGGTTATTAATTCGTCTGTATTTTGTTTTGTTTTTAAGCGATTACTCCGCCAATTATGAACTGATTCTGATGATTTTTATTTTGTTTTAAATCAAAATTACTAGAAAATATGAAGATGTCATCCAGGTATTAGAAGTTGAAGTCGGTTCTATTTTTTTAAAAAGCGTTTTATTATTTGTTCCAGAGATCAATTGTAATAAACGAAAATACATAATCACGAATAATTATCTAACCATTCAGCCTATACGAATTTACTTTACTGATAAATAGTCTAAGTACTAAACACTAAGCACTACTTATAATACAAAAATTATGTCTATGAGACCGCTACAAAAGCTTCGTTTCACGTTTTATGGCAATACTCAAAATAGAGACCAGCACTATGGTCGCGAGTGGCGTAAACCAGGCTTGATAATAGTTAACTTAATTTTCTAGTGTGAGAGTTTGTGATATACTGATCTAGCTACATTGAAATTTTTATTATTTTAAATTCATTCTAGATAATTTGCGAATGTAAGTTATAATTTTTCTCGTCATGATTTTTTATTCATGGGTGCGTTTTCAATGTAACTCATCCTAATTCTAGTTAATTTGTTATATTTTTCTCTAATAACACCAAAAACTAATTGAAAAAAAACATTTTATGGCTTTTCATTACTTGTTTTTTATTTGAAATGCTAGTTTTTTATCCGAGCTAACTTTTTAACTGGCAATTAACTCGAATAACTATCGAATAGTACTAATAATTTCATAGTTATATTTGATGGATTATCTCATCTCTATTTTTCACCAACATTTGCATATCACAGCGATGCAGTCACGTTTTAATACAAACTTGTGAATTTTAATAACGGTTTGTGGAATAAAAACGGACGTGCATTATTAATTGTCATACGGCCGGTTAATAGGCTAAACGGTTTTTTAAAGCCAGCTATGGACGTAACATTTTACTTAGTAATAGTAGCTTTCTTTATTATGGTTCTGAAGCGAGATGTTCGATCATGGCTCATGTGTTAAATGATAGCTTGATCAAAGATAGTAGTAAACATGGAAAAGGTTTTCAGTGGGTTATATTATGGGTACAGATAACTAAATATTAATAATCTTAAGAGTCGGGTAATTTTTGTTGAGTAATTAAGTATGGATACTTTAAATAATAGTAAACTTATGAGTGGTTGTTTTTTTTTATTCAATCCTTCTTATGAAAACAGTAGCAAACTCTCAAGAAACAAACAACAGACACAGAACAGAAATTTTAAGTAATTGCCGTCCGACAACATATTCCACTCGGTGTTTTAAAAGTAAAACTGATTCAGCTGTTTGGGAGATTTATTTTTATGTATATAATTGAGACACTTTTTAATCTTTGAGCATATACAGGGTTAGTTTTAAAACAAACAACTTTTACTATGGGGCCAACAATGAAATCGTGAAGAAAAAAACAGCTGTTTCATACATTTTGCCCAAGGTCGATGAACTTTTTGTATGGAACGGCTGATAATTTTTTCCCGATTTCAATGTTGGCCCCATAGAAACCGTTGTTTATTTTGATGTACAGAATACGCCCTTACAAGGATGCTTACTGATTAGAACTAACCCTGTATGCTATTTGAGCTGGTAAGCCAAGGCTATCCCGCTGTGTGTTCAGAGTTAATGTTGCGTTGTCAAATTTCTGTTCGTATAAAACAGAAATTTGTTTTATTAGTGTGAAAGTTTAGTTAAAGTGTGCCATGAGTGTTTACCTCTTCCCCCGCAAAAAGTGAGAGACATATTATCGCCATTGCCATCACATCACACTTCACACTAATGTTTATAATTATTATAAATTCGAAAGTTTGTCAGTGTATGTGTACGTTTGTTACTCCTTCACGCTGAAACGACTGAATAGATTTGGATGAGATTTGGAATGGAAATAGCTGATAACCTGAATTAAAATATAGGCTATAATTTTTTTATTATTATTGGAAACTCAACAGCTATTGTAACTTATACAACACCCCCACACACACTTGTGTTTTGTCTTGTGCTCGATAGACTGATTAAAAACAGAAAGCTAATTATAAGTTTTCACGTATAGTAAAAAATATCCAGACAAAATGGACGGATCTCGTACGACAGCGGGAGAAACCGCGAGGCACTGTTAATATGTAATAATTTATAATAATGGCATGTACATTATACAATATACATACCTATGTAACTTTTTATCCAATAAAATCGTATTAAGTATTTGAATCTAGAGAAACGTAATCACGAAGAAGCAATAATTATCTATAGACAGCAATAATTTTGCAGTCCTTTCAATAAGCCGTCATCATCAGCCCGGAGACGTCCACTACTGAACGAAGGAAGAAGGAACGAAGAAAGAACGAAGGGGTTGTCGTACAGTGTGGCGGCCTAAGGGGGAGGCCCTTAGGCCGCCACACTGTACGACAACCTGCCATTCGCATCCACCGGTTGCCCGCGACTTTTACAATGTCGTCGGTCCACCTAGTGGGAGGTCTTCCTACGCAACAAGCCCTATTTAAATTATATTAATTATAGCTGTGGATGGCGTAGTTATATTAATATAAGTTATTTTGTACTACGCCATGCGCTAGTACGTGGACCTGTGTAAATAAATGTCCTTAAACGGCATCCAGAAGTTCTGGACCAGAACCGCCGGAGGACGAGCAGCAGCGTCCTCTTAGTTAACGGTGGTGAGCATTCTGCGTTCCCCAAGCCGCCTGCCAAGCGTGTGGATTATGGCACACCCCCCTATTAAGGGAGAGGCCTTCCTCCAGCAGTGAACGTCAAATAAACAACTCTAATTAAATTAAACACAAGTAGATATAAAGCTTATCTGGATTCCAGGATGGTTCCCAAAACGTTCCCTTTCAAGCATTATTAAAGAGAAAGTGTTGTTATTTTGCGAAGTTTTCGTGTAGGTGTGGATAAGAAGCTTACTGGCTAATCCAAGGTGGGTGCCATAAAGGTCATAGTATAAAAATTTCTTTGATAAATGCCTCTAAAGCCGCTTCGTTCAAATTTATTGGTAGAAAATGCAAAGAGTAAGAATATTTTGGGAAAATAAAATAGGGCTTAGGCTCGATCCGTTTCCTTTGGGAATCGAATTTGAATGTTTAGTTTTCGAAGTTTGACCTTTGAACCGTTTTGAATATATTCTTTATTATATTCTAAAGGCTTTTAGTGTAAATAAATCAGAATAATTTGTAATATAATGTAATAGTTAAATTAGTATCTAGGACGAGTTTCGGTGGATATGACAATAATTCCCCAATGACTCGTATTAGCAGTCTATAGACAAACATGGAAGGTAAAAAAGAAAAAACTTTAAAAATATTTTTTTGAGAAAATTCCTATCTAATAATTATCCCATAGTAACTTACATAATAACATTTTGTTCTGAATAATGAATCCAATGGGCCTTTCGCCTTATTAGTAGTGTTCTTAGTTGGGGCTTGTCGCTAGGTATGTAACTTATAGGCTAATGTTACACTTAGGTATTAAAAAAAAAGTTATCGTCTACAGAGTTCCGCGTAATAGTTTAACTAAACTGAAAGGAAATTATTTTACTCAACGTGCACAGCTAAAAAGATTTTAAAAATCTTATAAAAAAACTTGTTTCAAAATTATATCTAAAAAAATATGTTTTTTAATTAAAGTCACAAAAAAAAGGCAAAAAAAAGCCCAAAAGTTTTGGGTAAAGGCCTCTTCAATTCCTTTGACTTTGACGGGTTTATAATTTTCAGTTGGTAGCTCAATCATGTCTGTCTTCAGAGCTGTAGGGCGTGGGTTCGATCCTCACCCAGGACAAAAAAGTATGTATCATAACGTACATAGATTTTTGTACTGTGTCTGGACTCTGGGTGTTGTATGTATTATAAAAATGTATTTACAAAAAAAAAATATACAATTATGTAGTAGGTATATTCTATCAGCTAACGAATTTCCATTGTACAAGCTTTAATTAGATAGGGGCTAGATAGCGCTGTGTAAAAAAAACAGTCACTTTTGTTCTATCCTTTGCAAGCAACAGCCACCTAAGACCAACAACTTTAGCAATCAGCCCATCTCTCTTGCGGTCTTTATAAATAAAAATAATAATAAATATTGGGGGACATTTTTTACACACAGCGCCATCTAGCCCCATACTAAGCAAAGCTTGTATTATGGAAACCAGATAGCTGATAGAATACTTACATACATTTTTTTGTTTCGTAAATACATACTTATAATACATACTACACCCAGACACAGAACAAACATCTATGTTCATCGCATAAATGTTTGTCAGGGTGGGGATCGAACCCACGCCCTACAGCTCTGAAGGCAGACATGCTACCAACTGAGCTATAAGGCTGTCTAGTCTTTGTTGCAAGCAGCTAGTAGTACATAAATGAAACGTTTGTTGTGCAGGTGAAAGCAGTGCCCTGGGCATGTCACCGGTGCTGGCATCTATCGCCGCCATGTCGGCGCTATTGGCGGCCGCCGTGTGCGCCGTGCTAGCCGTGCTATACCGGCGCCACGCCGCGCGACACCGCCACCTGCCGGCTAAACACGCGCCCTTGAGGTAACCCACAGAAAAACAAATGCCCTGAAAGCCCTTTTTTTTGTATGCTACGTGATTACTTCGCCAATTATGAACTGATTTTGATTATGAGTTTTTTGGTTGGTAGGTAATACTTCAGAGGTGGTCCCATATAAATTTTGTCGAAATCGGTTCAGTAGTTTTGTTTTTAAATTAAAATGACTAGAAAATATGAAGATGTCATCCAGCCCCCTTAGCACGTACCAAGGACTAATTGATATTTCCCCGGGCGGGAACGTGATAAAGCTAGAATATGAATACGTCTGTCTCGTTTTCGCGGGGAAAAAAGAGTGGATTGACTTTTATCTCGGCTCGCGTGTTAGGCGGGCTGGTATTCGAAGTTGAAGTCAGTTGTATTAAAAAAAAAAAGCGTATTATTATTTAGTTCTTCACCTTAATTTTTTCCGTTTCGTTATGTTCTCTAATATGAGAGCGTCTATAGATAAGTGCAGCAAATTACGTCAGTGATTTAAACAAATATGAAAATTTATCTTCCATTGAAACGCGCAAAATGTTTTCATTTGAAGAAGAGAGTAATGACAACCTACCAGACACAGGCACATAGGGATGCTCACATGACATCCGTCGTATAGTCACTAGAACGTAATTAGCTCATGTTACATTTACTCTCTAGTTGACCTGGGTATGTCCTAAAACTGCATCCAGAACCACCGGACGATGGGAAGCAGCATCCTCTCGGTTAACGGTGGGAGCATTCTGCGATCCCCAAGCCACCTGCTAAGCGTGAGGATTATGGTTAATCCCTCCCTGTTAAGGGGGAGGCCTTCTTCCAACAGTGGACGTATTTTTTTTTTGGCGGATGATTACATTTACTCTGAATCACGCATTACTCTTGATACCTATGCATTACTTAGGTATTGTCTAGGTCTGGTAAATATGTATTTAACTGAAAGTATCTTGCCTTTTTTTTATACGTTCAATTGACGAGACGAGCAAGACGTTCGCCTAGTGGTTAGCGTCACACCTGCCACTAACAGTAGTAGCAGTGCCAGAATTGTGAGCTTGCGAACACAATCCTGCGCCGCACTGCACTGCGCTAGTCACCCTGAGATATTAGATGTTAAATCTCTTCATACCCAGTAATTTCTCTGGTAACATTGCCCTTCGAACCGGAACACAGTAATGCTTGCACACTACTGCTTGGCGATCAAATATCTGGCAAAAATGTGGTACTTCCCCAGGCGGACTCTGCATTAGAGTCCTACCACTACAAAACAAAACATCTACAAAAGTGATGAGCTGTTTGTCTGTACGATTATTTACTCTGTGGTGGTACTGATGTTCTTGTTCAGTATCTGTTCAATGTAGTTTTTGACTTGCAAAAGATCAATATTTATGAAGAGGTTATGTGTTTTGCGGTGATATGTAACCATGAGCTACGAAGTTTAACACTACGTGCGCTACGAGTGCTACGAGTTCTACGAGAATGTTACACTAAAATTTGGGGTATGGGTTTATGGTATTTTCCAGACGTTACATAGACTATGATGTACAGCTACTAAATAGAGATATATAAATACAATTTAAATTAAATAAATTGCAAACAACGAAGAAAGTCAAAATGTGACTAACATCAAAGTCCCTGATATTTTTAAATGCGAAATAAGGTATGCTATCCAAACATAGAAAAATAGGGATTTATGAGGCTTGAAAATCAAATTGGACCATGTTAGCGACTGTTTGGGTATCTCTACGTAGATTAGTATATCTTATATAACACAGGGTGAAGATGGTTTCTTTTTTATTATTCGGTATAGATTTGCGTTAGACCACACCCTGCTCAATTGATCATGATTACTTAAAAGGAACACCAGGCAAGCTGTACAATCTGTACATACGCCAAAAGGAATAAAATATATAAATACAATAAGATAAAAATACTTCCGAAGGACTTACTCTACATTATACAACCTAGTATAAAATAATAAGTATTTTTTAAGTAATATAGAAATAATTTTCTCAAGAAAACGAGTACATGAGTCTTCGGTCAGCTGGACCCGCTCGCCAGTGGACCCGCGGGTCCACTCAATCTAGTCAGATTTTGAACATGTCGACTGGACCCACTGTCCAATAGGGTAGATGACTGAAGTTTTTATCGTTGAATCCAATAGCTTTGATGAAGCATTTGAGTAAATATAACATGTTTATTGAAAATAATATTTAAATCGGTTATTAATGTTCTGATATACAAGCGTTTAAAGTTTTTCGTAGAGAAAACTCTGTCCCTTTCCCACAAAACAAAAAGTTACGTTACGTCTCTGTGCGCCATTCTTGTCAGAATACAATTTATATGGCGTACAGAGAAGTGGCGTCATAACCTCCTCTCTATCTAGCATGATATTAAAATGCGTACATATAAGTTACTTATTTTTGATCAGATTTTCATTTTGTTTTCATTATTCAGCTATATTTATGGGCCACATTTTAATAGGACTATAAAAAAAAACAGTCATCTGGCCTATTTTATTATAAGTACAGTCACGGAGTAAAGCCGAAACTTTTAGTCTTATTTTTATGACTTAAAATGTTATCCTTGTTAAACTTGCGATTGTAGTGTTGCTGCGTTCGGTTGACCAATTTTCTATAAAATATATATTGTTGTTGCAATTACCGTCAACTGCTCTCATGTTTTGCCACTACCGGGCGTGTGGTGTGTTGTTGTACCGACACGCGACGCAGGGCGACAATTTACAAGTAAAAGTAACACAAATTTAGAAATCCATTCCAAAGTTTTACAGCAGGGTTTTGAAGATTACTCAAAATCTGTAACTTTAGTGTTATCAATAAATAAATAAAAAAACGAATCAAATGTCATTTTGGAATTAACAAAACCCATAGAAATATTATAATTGTAACAGAATAATCTATAATTAAAGTAAGTGCAACTTACTTAATTTTTTATTTTTTTTAAACTTTAAAAACTTGTTACAAAATTATATCTCAAAAAATATGTATTAATATGTATCTGGGTAAAGACTTCTTCAATGCCTTTGCATTTGACTGCCTTATAAACTCCGTTGGTAGCTCAATAATGTCTGCCTTCAGAGTTGTAGGACGTGGGTTCGATCCCCACCCAGGGCAAAAATGTATGTATTGTGACCACAGAAAAGCGAAAGCCCTACTTCTTAGGTCGAACGTTTGTCAAAAGAACTTGTAGAGCAATTGTATAGAAAACTGCAGTCGCCAGTTTCACACTTATTTGTATACAGAATATGACGAAAAAATGCCAATCATTGGTCGTGCGTTGGAAGTAAACTGACCGAAATGCCATTTTGCAACAGATTAAAATTGATCTAATTACGATGCAATGTGGTTTGGTTTCCTACGCGTCTAATTAAATGGTCTTTTTGAGTGTTCTCAGGTTCAAAATATGTATATTAGTAGAATTGTAACAGAATATTCTATAATTTAAGTAATAAAACGGATTCTCTTGTTACTTAATCTCTCAGCTTAGTTTTGAAGCACGCGGTGGAAGCTCTATCCTGTAAAGCTGGTTAACACAAATAACAGTACGTGCAACTAAATAACTGCACATTGCTTTGAAACTTCTCTACAAATAAAAACTCTTTTACTGATTTCAAAAAAGGAGGTTCTCAATTCGACTGTATGTTATATATTATTTTTTTGTGTTATGCGATTACTTCGCTAATTATGAATTGATTTTGATGTTATTTTATTTTTTTGAGAAGGCCCCATATTCATTTTATCGTAATCGGTTCAGTAGTTTAGTTTTTAAATCAAAAGTACTGGAATACATCAAAATAACTGGAAAATATGAAGATAATTCATGTAGTCGAGATTTACGTCAGCTCAACAGCCACTACGTGCTAATATACAAATCCCCATAAATTTGTTTCCTTCCACAGTGAAGCGATGTACGTGGAACGCGCTCCCAGCTGCCCCACCCCCGTGAAGCAGGAGACAGAGTCTCGGGCCAGCAGCACGGAGCCCCGCGAGCGAAGCGCCAGGGGTGCCCTGCTCAGTGACCCGCGGGACGCTGACGATGCAGATCCTGACATCATACCTAACCTTTATGGTGAGTTGGCTTAGAGCTCAATGTTCTTCCGCATGAAGCGTGGTTTAAACAATATGTGCAAGATTATCTTTAGATAAGCCTGACTGATAATGTAGACCCTGACATGACTATAATCAGAAACCTGTTTCTAGTCCACTGTCAGACACAGACCACTCAAAGCCTGCTAGTGGGAAGCGTCCTGCGTTGCATTTGTGGATTCGTGACGTCTACTCTAGAATATGTCTACCCCAGCGGTTGACGCTTCTGAGACAGATATTTCATTATTATTTTATTTTATTTTATTTGGGCAACCAACAGCCTTCTTACAGGGAAAGAATAAACAGATCGATAAAGATACAACCATTTCAGTTGACGCTTACGCAGAGCTTCGTCAGTGACTTTAGTTTTCTTTCGAATTACTTTCTTCGTAATATGTAAGTATGCTGGCAACGGCTGAAAGCATGTTGAACGCGAAAAGTTAAAGATCAAGTTGACGGTGAATGCGAGCCACACATTTTACATTATATTATAAGCCAGAAGACGTCCACTGCTGGACGAAGCCCATTATTAGGGAGAGGTGAGAATCCCCACGATTGGCAGGTGGTTTAGGGATCGCAGAATGCTTACCTCCGGTGGTTCTGGTATGCAGTTTTAAGACTTACCCAGGTCCCATAGGCGAGCCATACACTGGGTGTTGAATTAGCTACAAACCATTATGAAACCAAGAATGTGTAATTTTTTATACGTGATATGTCGTCATGAGAGCAATTTAATACACAAATTCTGACTAAACTTTACGCTTGAGATGCCGAAGATGACACGCAGACTAGGTCGACTTATAGCTAAGAGAACTTTCAAAATAGGTCTTTGGCGCTACTAAACAAGGTTTGCCATAACATCTGCCGTTTTTCTCCAGAGCGTAGGCCAGTATCAAACGGGTACATGAGCCTGCAGAGACCGCCCTCCACCGGCAAGCTCGCCAAGCTGCCGGAGGACGTGCGCTCGGAGCCGGACGGCGGGGCTTACTACACAGACTTTAGGAAGAAGGACTATAGGATACCTTTAACTAGTGTGAGTATTCGCCTGACTTTATTAATTTATTAGATGACCTTGTGAAATTTGTACCACCTTATTTTTTCCTAAACCACACAATACAAGTATTGAGACGAAAACACAAAAAAGTCGATCGAGCCGAGTTCGAGTTTTGCATTCAAAACACATACCGGACACCAAAAAAAGTTAGCGCACTAAAATCAGTAAATATAAATAGATTAATACTTAACTTTTTTTTTACACCAAAAAAACATGCATACACAGGATTAAATATATTAAAAACTTGTGCACAAATGGCCTTATCGCTAAAAGCGATCTCTTCCAAGCAACCTTAGGATGGAGAAAAATTATGAACACGAAAAGACGGGGTGTGCTGCAAAGTACACACCAGTGTTAAGTGTCAGTACCGATAGCTTTGTTAATTTTCGCCTAGTACTCTAGTCTAAACAATTAGATTTGTAAAAGTTTCACCACTGGGCTGCATCAGCGTCGAAAATGTCCTACGCTTTCGCCACTAGTCAACAAGAGTCTGTTTTAGAGAAACTTTATCTAATATTTTCGTAGTAACATCAGAATCCAGATTATATAAGCAAAATAAAACAGTACCCAAAACCCTTGAACTCCATTTCCTCTTGAATATTCAAGGTCAAACCTAAAACATAGCAGTCCATCCTCACTTTATGACCCTAATCTTAACTGATGGAAAGCGACGATTGATGAGGGTCTTACGCTTCCTCTAAAAATATTAGACGCACTTAACGCTGCCCCCACTTTCCCTGAGAAATATAGCTTTATATTCTCTGTCCACTCAAGGTCTAAATAAATGAAAGACAAGACTCATCTGACATTACGACGAAGAATAAGAACACAAACAGTAGAAACATAAACTAGCACTCCCGTGTATGATATCATTTCACTCATAAAAAAATATACGCTGGAGTCTGTGATACCCTTTATGTGTCGTAAAATATGACGGTTGCCTCTTGTACTATTTAGGCTGTTCGTGCACTCGGTGATATTAGGCTGACTGCATAGTCACGCTTTCCGTCGGTGCGGACGAAAAGCACGCGGGGCACTGGCTTATAGTTTAAAGTATCGTATAGTGCAATTCACCCGCGCCGATGCTCCTTGCCGACAATAAAACGCGCGCGGTTTGCCGGTGGCAACGCACGGAAAACCGCGTGATACTAAAGGCGTTGTGCCATTTCACGCGAGTCATCGGCGCAATTACGAGCCGCGCTTACTGACAGCCCTGGCTACAAGCAACAGCAGCGTGACTAAGCAACCAGCCTAAGAGCGTTTGCCCACAGCCGCTGTCACTGTGATGACAACAAGAACGAGATGACATGACTTTGCAAAAGTAGCGGAACACAAATTACTATAGCCGTCCGTCACGGCATGACGGACGTGCTGTAGACACGGGGCCTGTCACTCGGTGATAGCGGCTGTGGACAAACGCCCTCAAGGACTCAAGTAAAACCCGTGTTAGATGGTGAGGTAACGGGGTTTTTTACAGTTCAAAGTTTGTAATTATCTTTGTCTTGGGGGATTTTATCTTATAAGTTGAAACAAGTTCGCTAGGATCGGGTAGCACTCAGTGATTGACATCAAGTGTAATTGACACCAGCAAAAAACTAGACGCATTCCTAGTTTGCTGATAACAATACTGTGACGCAAAAATTAGATGAACAATTGAACATAATAGTAGTACATATGCCTTTATATTTGTCATCCTATCTCTAATCTCAAGATTGCTCCTATCTCCAATTCGCATCACTTCATGCACGAACGGCCTGCAGTTTTTCTTGCTTCCTGTAAGAAGGGACTTTTCTGTGACCTCTGACGTGTCATCTTTATTATTTATTCATTGTTACAGTCGTACCATAGTTTAGGACGAGTGAATAAAGGAGTGAACGCGTGCAGTCCAAGCTCAGCTACTGGAGTGACGTCATCGCTTACATCGCACAGGTTTGTATTTTTAATTTATCACTTTATTTAAGAGTTACCTTGTTAGGAAAGGTGTAGGGAGATATGAGTGGCACAGGGTCAGTCGGCTGGGAAACCATTTAGTTTCCGCACTCTATGATATTTTGTAGGCTGAAGAAACTTTTATACTTTGGTACTTTGGTGCACAGGTTTTTCCACACAAAGGAAAGAAGAGTGAAAAACGTTGAAAATCTAGTAAAACAAGCATATTATTTATCTCTCTCATTGCTAAGCTTTTGAATTGGTAGGACTCTTTTGCGGGGTTCGCTTAGGAAAGTACCACACCTATGCCAGTTATTCAACTGCCAAACAGTATTGTGTACGCATTCGAGCCCCAAGATACAGGTCCGCCTAGTTAGGGGCTCGCTGTGAATTGGCTTTAATATTAGTACCTACTTGACTAATAAGGTAATAGTGCAGTGATGCTTAATTTTCTTGAAAGTACATGCACACATTTATTTAATATCTTAGCTTTATAAGTTTTTTACAATAAATATAGAAATATAACAATACACATTATAAAAAACTTAAAAACTATAGGGTGTCGCCGGTGTAACTAACTTATTAATATTATTATTACTGTGTTTTGGTTTGAAGGGCAATCTTACCAGTGACATTACTAAGCATAGACAAGATAAGATTTAACATCTAATATCTCAGGGTGACGAGCGCAGTGCAATGCGCAGGATTTTGTTAGCAAATTCACAATTCTCGAACTGATATAAGTACTGTTATAGGCAGGCGTGAATCTTACTATCAGGCGTCCGTCTCGCTCACCGCGTCACACAACCGAATAAACAAAAATGACGACTAGACATAACTATGTCAATTTAACGGAGTTAATTTCGCGCCGCTTAGAGCAGACCGCCGCCACCGTCTAACAATGTGATAAAAAGGGACATGATGTATTCCCGTTGCATTTCTTGCCAGCGATATTGCAGAAATATACCTTTACTCAACGACAGTGATAATGGAATGGACGGGCCCAGCGCTTGCAAATCGTTCAAAATTAACAAGTCAACACAATTAAGTATATCTAGCTAAAAGTATGCATATTACATTTGCCAGTAAATAGAGATAGCGAATCTAATTACTGCATGACAAAAAGAGAACACATGTACATTGTACATGTATTAGAAGTTTGTATTGTCGTATCGTACGGCTCGCATGTCACAAAGACAGAGTATGACTGACGCGAGAGAAGAGGCGGCGCTCAACATATAGTCTTCAAAATCCGTGCGCTTATTTCCCGTCTATTCATTTTACCACTGTCGCTGCGTTTACTATCAAACCACAGCTCAAAATACAAACTGCACTAACCGCAAAACATTGGTTCACAGGTTGCGGCCTGAAGTGGTGACCACATCGCACCGCGTCCAAGAAAGCTGTATATAAATCTATGACTACCCTCCGATGTAAATATATTATAAGTACTGACTGTGTTCCTTTAATAGTTAACAACTTTTGTAAAACGTCTCCTACGAATTTTAATGTAGCTTGTAATTGTTGAGGCGCAATGGAAATGTGAAAGGGGGTTAATAATAATAATACCCAAGGTTGAATCAGAAGGGATCGCCAACCTTTTTAAAACGTAAAACTTCTTCGAATATAATTAATAGGTACCGTGTCCTTAACTTTTACACATGCTTTTTTCTCCTATTCTTGCTAAAAAAACTTTAATTTTTTGTTATTGATTTACCTACTATATGATTGGTTCTAATTTAATTGTTGATTGTAAGATTATATCGAAAAGTGTACACGTGTCTAATTAATTAGTTGTTCTATTCAACTAAATAATTGTGTTAATTACCATTCTTACTACCAGTAGTAACACGGGTAAAAAGAAACTTCCCGTGGTACTACTGGATCGCTTGGAAGTACTACGGGGTATCTTTTACCCGTAGTACTACTGGTAGTAAGACTGGTAGTACCACGGGCAATAAACGATGAAATTGTTCGATCCATTATCATTGGATAAATTATCTTCTCACAATTTTTTATCCCTATATTAATAAACCTGTTTTGTCCCACTGCTGGGCAAAGGTCTCCCCCAATTTCTTCCAGCTGTCTCGATCTTGTGCCAGCGCCGTCCAATCTTTTTTAAACTTCCCGAGTTCGTCGCGCCATCGTGTCGGAGGGACAAAACAGGTTAAACAAAAAAAAAATAAAAAAAAATTAATAAACACTGGGAGAAAAAAGTGAGTTAATTTAAGTCATCTTTCTGAGGATATAAAAAGTTATAAAAAATCTTTTCAATCAATATACTCAATGCAAAAGTAACTCATAAACATTTAAGTAAAAACGTGCACTCGTTGTTTTTTTTTTTTTTTAACCTCTTCACTGTTTCCATTGTATCCAGCTAAGTGCATACAGACATCGCGAATACCCAAAATCCCGTAAATTAAAGCCAGACAGAACAATGTGCTCAAACTGGTAGGTAGTTTATTATGCTTGTAAGTTATTCAAGTTTACACAATACGCGCGATAATGGGGTTTTAGTGGTCCTGTATTATTCTATAAACGAGCGATAATGTTCGCTATATCTGTGAGCACCGTGAGATTTAGGCTAAGCGTAAATGAAAACATGGACCGCGCTGACAGCATAATGCAGCGTAGCCATTGAGGTATAATGTACTCCGTACTAGAGGTGACATTGCGTTTACTGAAACGCTTTGTATGTTTATTATGCAACGTTTAGTTGTAGCGATATAACCACATTTTATCCTGTCACTCATAACAAGTTCTTTAATCGGAATTTAAAAATTTCTTTGTTAATCTTTAGAATGAGTTGCAACGCGGTAGAAGATTTGAAAATAAAAACACCTTTGCCAATCATTTGAATAAGTCAAAAGGTCGGAAAACATAAGAAAATAAAAATCCCTGTCTATATTTTGAATGAGTTAAAAAGTTAGAAAAGACTACAACATAGAATAATAATTATCTATTAGAATATTTTTGTACGAAGTGTTTCCACACTTATGGTATTTCCATTTTTTAAAGCTTAAACAGGAAGGTAAAAATTATGACCGGTAGGACTAGAACCTGCATACGAGCAGTCTCTATGGGATTCCGTCCCAACTGCTTTGCCAATTAAGGTACAGAAGTATCTGCCTTAGATGCCAAATTTCTCAACCTGTTCCAAGCTACCAACGAAAGCGTTGGAAGCGCCATCTGTAAATTTTGTAACACACATATTTACCAAAACCCATAGAGATTGCTTGTATGCAGGTTCGAGTCCTGCCGGAGGTCATAATTTTTCATAAAAACATA
Source organism: Erannis defoliaria (assembly GCA_905404285.2). Lineage (NCBI taxonomy): Eukaryota > Metazoa > Arthropoda > Insecta > Lepidoptera > Geometridae > Erannis > Erannis defoliaria. The sequence goes on along the minus strand of FR990085.1, from coordinate 958,622 downwards.
ATAATTATCTTATCTGATCTTGTAAACATTTTGAAAGATCACTAAAGATATTTTAATGTCGATTTATCTTTTCGGTTTTTTTAGCACTTGCGTATATTTAAATGATGTATCTGTATGCTATTTAAGTTTTATGTTTTAAACTTAAACCATGAGTGAGTAGTATTTTTGTGATTTACTGAAAATATTATGCCGTACGCGCGCCCTATGTCTCCATGTACGACGAGCCTTATTAATGTCGTAAGAATGTTTGTGATATGACGCTTAGGGAAGTGAATGTCCTTTTAACTGTAAGCTTATGTATAGTAAACCACGACTAAAAAAAATACGATGGTATTAAAATTGAAACAATGCTCATATTAATGGCTCTAAAACGGTTAAAATCTTTGAAATGTGTAATTATTTTACAAAACACTTTTTTATACTTGTTGGTCAACCCAATTTTGCGGTAGACGAATTACTTAATTTTAATTTAGTGATGATGGGGCATTATAATTATTGTAAATTTAAATTTTTATCTGGATGTAACAGCTAGATTACCTACCATCATATTACAGTTACATTTTATTTTTTTTCAAAACTTATCGGAATTTATTTTGTCGAAAACTTAATATTCAGCAGGTAAATGTCATAACGCATAATATTTTATTAAAACTATTCTGTCAAAAATCAAAAATCTATTAAGACAAAATGTAAATAAAGGAGAAATTTTACTAACGCAAAGCCTCTCGCTCTCTTTATAATAAGTCTTGAAAATTAAGTTGTAAGGTATGATGTAAAAAAAAACATATACAATTGTTTTCGTAAAATTAAACCTCCATAATCGTACATGAAGATTCAATAAAATGAGATTGTTTCACATTTGCCTAAAAACAACAGATCCACAATATTTTTCTGCTAATCATTGTTTAACAGCAACTCTTTCATAACTCCTTAAACACATTTAAACTCATCAGTCACTAAAAATATCTCATTCAACTCAAAGAACTTTAACAAACTAAGAAGCTATAAACTAACAAGTGTTCGACAGACAAATAAAGGACATTTTAACACATATTCAAAGCCTTCGTTCAAACCTTTAAAGCAAACACATATAACTAGGAGTAAACTCACAAAACCAATATAAATCATGAGGTTTAAAATCTCGGCCCTCTCTAACGTCGTCATAAAAGTGGCACTTGTGTATTAAATGTAACATATTAGGTCATTTTTGTTAGAAATGGACCGTTTTGAAATGTCCAGTGTGTGTTTACTAAAAGTATGCTACTATACTTTTAGCTATGGTTTCGTTTATCGGTACTGTTAATGAATAAATGATACTCAATTTTGGGTTTCGATCTATAAAAACTGTAATTGAATCTGTGCGGCCTAAAATTATATGGTGAACGTTTTTTTAGCCCAACGTGCGGACAAATCCTTGGTCCGGTGATATGATTTATATTGAGAATCCTTGGCGCTGCGCTTTGAAGATAAGTCTTGAACGAGCGATGTTTGGCCACGAGAACAGCGATTTGAAGCTTTTTTCAATTGTATTTTTTTCCATTTTTGTTCTACGATAACACGAAAAGCGTATTTTCATACTTCCTAATACAATTGTTATAAAGTGTGATTTGATTTTATTCATAAATAAAACGTAATAAATTACGTATGTTCCAATTCAAACTCAAAATTTTGTATGGACAAGAATCAAATAGCTTGGTAAAAGTCTGTCTGTGCATTTTTAGTCTATAAATGATGCTTTTAATAATGACTACAAAATGAAGTTACTAAATCAAAATACAAATCATATATCTAACTAGGTACACAACAAGTAAAAACATAAAACCATTGCGGAAAGTGTTGTGTTGCTATTAATTTTCTGTTTATAATTTATTTAATTTTATTAGTCACCTTTTAACTATATTTAAAAAAAACAATCAATCAAATCCAATTTGAAAAAATTACAATCAATTCAATGGTAGGTACTTCATTCATTACTAAGTTTCCAATACACCATCAATCAACAGTAATTGACAATAACAAATAACCACCGAATGTCAGTCCTTACTGTATGACAAATGACGTCACACGCCCGCTGATTCTCAAGCCTCTAAAGCCTCGGCCACACGCGACGCGTCATTAAACTATACGACAACATTTATCTACACTTAACACGGCTATAGTTCTTTCGAATCGGCCCACGGTTGTGAATCGGCCTTACAATAACTCCGACCGAGTTATGATCGTACGAGTGTTGTTTGACATGTTAACATGATATTTGAACTGTTGTCGCTAAGCCGTTGTTTTTGAGGTGCGCTTACACAAGCATTGAAATTGATCAATGAAAATAAAATCTATTATTTCAACATAACATCTATAACGTTCTAATATAATATCAAAAATTGTACGATCAAAAATATTTTGCGCGGTGCAATTACATAATTATGTAAAATATACACAATTTATTATATTTTTGCACTTGTTGCCCTGAATCTTGAAAACCAGATTTCCAAATAATAATTTTATTAGTAGAGCCAAAATCTGTTCAGGGCAAGAAAATTAAAATAATGGTTAATTGTTATTTTAAATTTATACCTAATTGTGCAATATCAGCGAGCAATTAATTGCGATCTTAATTTCTCTCTTCCATATCTTAATCAATTTAAAATAATAATCTAATCTTCCATATTAAAATATTTGTTTAAGAGACTAGGCAATATTTTAAATTAATTCGTTCCTCTTTCGAAATGCAGAACATTCTGAAGCAATTAGAGACCGTATGAATAATCCGATTTAAACCATATCATTGGTCCGACAAAATTACTCCAATTATTTAATTATTAATTCGATAAACAACAAAAAAGAAAAACGAAAACCTTTACTTTCTAGCAACAGAGTAACAAAACACATAACGAGTGTAAGAAATAAGTTTCTGAAAACGAAGACAAGTGAGTGCTGGTGTGTGAGTTTATTTATTTATTTTTAATGTAAACTGACACAAAAATTCTTATTTTTTCATATTTCAATTTTTATTACGAACGCTGAAAACAAAAGGTCTTTAAGAGCTTAAATCCAATTGTTATTATTTAATTCCAGTTGACAAAAACCTTTATAATTATTCAGTACTAGAGGTTTACCACTTTAAATCATCCCGAGAAAATTTTTTGAACCCCTTGAATGAACTACCTAAATATCAATTTTCATCACTATAACTTCAAAAACAAAGAACTTTCCATACAACATTCCTCCCCTTTCCCCCTTAAATCAACCCTGTCAAAAAAATATTGAAAAAGCATTTTTTATTTTAAATGAACTATCCAAATCCAACCAAAAACAAAGAACTTTCATACAAAAGTCCCCCCCCCCCCCCTTCTTAGGAGTCGAATTTCGAAAAATGCTTTCTTAGTACTCCCCTACGCCTCAAGACGAATACACCCTTCAAATTTCAAGTCTGTACGACGAGCGGTTTAGGCTGTGCGTTATCTGTCAGTCTCATTAAATCAGTCAGTTAGTCAGTCAGACAAAGATTCTTATAGTATATATAATACTATAAGAATCTTTGTCTTTGTCTTTGTATTAGATACAGGCTCATAGTACTCAGCACCTACTTTCCAGTTTGTTTATTTATTTATTTTGTAAACCAAATCGAAAAACATTCGCCGTAAAAATAATTGTCGCCTGTTACTAAAGCAAAGAGCTGTAATTTAATATTTTACGAACTCTGAAATAGAGCACCGAAAAAAATAAAATGTATATTTAGCTCCTAAATAAAAGCTCTGTAAAATTAAATTGTAAGTACTCGGATTTCAATGAAAATGTCGATTGGAATACATTTTGTAGCAAAAAAAAACTCTATTTGTATACAATACAGTGTTTCTTGTAATTTAGCTGAAAGTTTATACTATCCTGATTTTTGTAAGTAGGTACCTACTTATATTTTATTATCTAGACTGAAAATTACACTAAAACGACAAAATAATTATAATTTATGTATAATTGATATTTAATTCTTAAGATAGTCTGAGATTATAGTCTAAGATGGAGATCACATATTTAAAAGAAACTTGATTACTCTGTCTTCTCAAGATATAAATTAAATGAATGAAAAAATGCTTATTACATTAGAATACACGTTTTTACCCATCGATATACAACGTGTAACAAAAAGGTTCAACAATACTGAAGAGTATGTATGTACTCGTCATTATGAACAACTTTTATTAAGGGACCGAACCGGAAATCGCAAAAAAATATCAGCTGTTCCATACATTGTGTCAATGAACTTTTTGTATGGAACAGCTGTTTTTTTCATGATTTCGAGGTTGACCCCTAGTAAAAGTTGTTCATAATGATGAGTACATATATACAATTGAGTATAGTTGAACCGTTTTGTTACACATTGTTTAAGTACTACGTAGTACATTTATATCGATGTTTTAAACAACAATTGTGAAAAGATATGAGTCTATACTTTATGTGACATCACTTAAAGAATCTATTGATTAATTTTAGTTACATTATTATTTTGAACTAATGTTACACAGTACATTATTTTATTTCTTTCTTTGTTTCTATACTTTTCAGAATACATAAGTACTAGAAGAAGAAGAGAAGTACACTTCGACAGAAAGTATCACTCATTTTCTGCCCTAATCCAATATCATAAAAATAATGTTGGATAGGTACCATAGAGATTTCTTGATCTGTGGTAGCTACATAATGCAGGACAAAATTTTTAAAACGTCTGTACACTTTTTTTTTAAATCCTTATTCGTGGGATATTTTTAGTAACAGAAAAAAGATTACACTAATTTATTACTATCACGGTTATTTATTACATCCTAGCATAATTTAAAAGCTTGTTATTTATATTGCTACTACATGTAGTGAAACAAGCTCATCATCGTCATCATCATCACCCCGGAGACGTCCACTGCTGAACGAAGGCCTCCCCCTTAGACCGCCACACTGTACGACAACCTGCCATTTGCATCCACCGGTTTCGGAAACAAGCTCGCAATAGAAACAACAAGCTTATATTATGCTAGGCTGTAATAAATAGCCGTGATAGTAATAAATTACAGTGTTAAATTTTTCTGTTACTAAATCGAATTTGTATGTTTTATAAATCGCAGATACTATTATTTTAACATCAGGATGTTTTTTACATAGATACAAGACATTTTTTTTTTTATCCCCACTAGGTAACAAAAATACCCCAGCCCAATTGTAAATATGTAAATATTGTAAATAAAATGAAATTACGATGAAATTAAAAACATCTAGTCTAAAATTAGTTATAACGGTGCTAAGAACTGTAAATTGTTAATTAGTTAATAAAAGTTAGGTTATTTGTCAATTGCCGTAAAACCATACCGAGTGTGGGACTTGTATTGTTAAAGAGATTGTTTCTTGTAAATGTTTCCAAATACAATGTCAAGCATTTATCAAACGTGTCTTGTTTTATTTAATTCCTGTAGTAGTAGGACTACTGCAGAGTTCTGGGGAAGTACCACACCTTTGCCAGTTATTCAACGGCCAAGCAGAAGTGTGCAAGTATTAATGTTCTGGTTTGAAGGGCAATTTTACCAGGGAAATTACTGGGCATGAAGAGTGTTGACATCTAATATCTGAGGATGACCAGCGCCTAGCGCAGTGCTGTGCGGCGCGGGACTGTATTTGCAAGTTCACAATTCTGGCACTGCTACTGTTAGTGGCAGGCGTGACGCTAACCACCAGGTGAAAGTCTTACTCGTATCGTCACCTGCCCGTATAAAAAAAAAGCTGATCTGTTTGTCGGATTTGAGAAAATACCGATTTTTATCGAATTTTACCGATTTAAATGTCATATTTTTGCGCGCTACTGGTGCTTCTGACGGTAACGGTAAACTGGCGAGTAGATGCCTCGCTTGTGATGGTACGTGGCAAGCGCTGAGTGGTCGACCAACAAAAAAAACGTACAGGATTTCAAAAAGTGGGCAAAGATCTACAATTTATATGCAATTATGCATGACTAGAAAACTACTAATAAACATTTTTTTAATAATAAACAACAACATAAACTACTACAAAAACAATAGGATTGAATCCAGACAGGTAAAAGTCTAGATACAATCCAAATGCTCAAACCTACTACCACAGTCGGCAGCGTACCCAGCATGCTGATAGCATTGCCAATGCTTATGCGTTGGGTCAAATAAACGTCAGCATTTTGAACACGCGTCTCGACGACCAGGCGCGAAAAAAGTAATAAAGTTAATCGATCTACTTCTTTGCTTCGCGATATTTCCCCTTAGTTAATCGACAAATGGATGAAACAACGATTTGTAATTCGATTAAAACTGTAATGTATATTGATGGGAGTTTATTCATGGGGTTCTTTGGAACTGCCGTCATTAGGTCATCAAACGCAAGTTTTTAAGGCAAATAAATGAATCTTTTTATTTTTTCTTTATCTTTATCTATAAGATAAAAATGTAGACTTATAAAAGTATTATCGATACCAATGTGCCAATCTGAAACAGGACTAGAATGAGTGACGTACAAGAAAATGCCTATACAGAATGTCCCAGAAGTCGACGTCAAGCCGGACACCCGCTTCCGGCTTGAAAGGCTATTATTTAAAAAAAACTTATTATGAAAACTGACGTGATTTAGAGACATTATTTTGAAACTATAGTCGGAGTATCCTATTTAATTAACTTCAGTATCAGAGTCATTGAGTATCAGAGAATATGTCTGAGTTTGTGCCGCCCGGAGACCTCTGACATGGCTGACGGTTGTTGTTATAGAAACTAGAACAAACAACCGGGACTAACAATTTAACGTGTCATCCGACCCACGGTAGAGCTCAGAAATAAATGCCACTCACGGTCACCCATCCGAAGACTGACCGGACTGTCCGTTGCTTAACATCGGTGATCGTTTAGAACCACCTAGACAAGCTACGCCGCGAGCGCTACAAAATAAAACAAAAATATTACTAAGATATATTTTTTTCTCTTATATCTATTATTACTTGGCCTAACACCCGCTTTTAGCTTGATATACACTTCTTGGATATCCTGTATACTCAGCAGGCGGCAATTACGTGATAAAAATTATAATTTCTGGTACACTAAATAGATGTAAAAGATTGTAAAATTAAGGAAAATAACTTGTTACAGAATACGTGTTTTCTTTTTTAAATATATTAAGTACTTACTTAGGTAATTGCTGCTTTCTAAAAACGGAAATACCTACTAGATCTTCATGAGATGCTAGTTGCGCTCCGCGGTTTAATCCGTGGCATAAACACCAAAGATACCGTATAATTTTTTCGAATAAAAAGCATCGTAGGTATATTCTCATATAATTAAGATACTCAGCATTTAATTACTTATAATTTAAGAATATTTGTTTATGTATAATTATGATTTCTATCTAATTTATGAACTTATGGTCTAAGTTATTATTTTTTAAATTGTCATACCCATGACCCTTGACAATAGACAATCGTTTATTTGTGGCAAAAAAAATATACAAACAAAATAACAATAACATTTAACACAGTAAAGTAAAAAATAAAGAAATAAATTGTTTTAGGTACCTTTTGCCACAAACCGACCACATGCATGATGTTTGACCTATGTCAAAAATAACGTTGATCCACAATGCTCGTTGATCACTGCCTGTGTTAAACACGAAATACCAACAATGCTATATTATTAAGGATAGTGCGGAATACGAGCTCTAAAATATATCAACAAATTAGAAGTAAATACTGATAGGTACTATACTATATATATATATCTATAGATAACCACAGTCGAGTTTAATTACGACGACGCCGACGTTAGCAGCAATGTATTAACATCGCGGAACATTATCTCAATCTCCCAATTGATAGGTTAATCACATTGTTGCTAACCACCTCATCGAATCAGGTAATATATTGTTAGAATGCTCTGTGAGGAATTTGATTGGATGGTATTTACGTAAAGGCATTTGGGTCATCATTATCTAGGTAGGAGGAAGTGCAGGTAAGTACGGTTTTCATAGGTCGAAAAATAAGGTTTGCGGGTGACAATGGAGCATGTTTAGTAGCAGCCGATTCACTCGAGACTTGAATATACTTGGATTACAGCCACCGGTAAACACCAATTCAAACAGCGCATTCCGGTATGCTTAATAAAAGTGGATTTAAATATTGTCATCGACAAAGCCATTTTTGCGAAATTGCGTCCATACAAAAAAAAAACAACTGAGTTCTAACTATTATGGGAAGTTCTTAAGAGAAACTCTCTTAAGAGGGACTCTTAGAAACAAAAAAATAATTTTCAAAATCGGTCCACTATGACAGATTTTCTAAACATGTTTAAAATATTATTATTCACGTATTTATTTAAATTCTTAATTTTTTAGTTTTTTACAATATAAATACAAAAATTATAAATATTATAAAAAACTTAAAAACTAGGGTGCCGCCAGCAGCGGGGCAGGGCTCAAGCTGCCGGTGGTTAGGGCTGCAGAGTGAGGAACCTCCTGACAATACGTGCCGTGTCAAGGACCACTGCCTTTTGTATCTGACCCTTGACCCAACCGTCCAGCGAGAGCCTCTTGAGGTATTGGTCGAGGCTCTTCGCTATAAGACCGTTTGCCGAAACGACTATCGGGACAATGATCGTCGAGTCAACATCCCACATGGCGGTTATCTCGAAGGCCAAGTCAAGGTACTTGCTAAGCTTGTCCTTCTCGGCCTTCACGAGATTCTCGTCATGTGGGATGGTGACGTCGACGAGCACTGCCTGGCGCTGGGACCGATCCACCATCACGATATCAGGCTTATTGGCGACAATAGTCCTGTCCGTGATGATGGAGCGGTCCCAGTAGAGCAAAACACGACCATTCTCGAGAACTGGAGCTGGTGCGTACTTATAGTACGGCACCTCCGACTCGACAAGGCCGTATTGAAGAGCAAGTTGCTGATGGATGATCCTGGCCACTTGGTTATGCCTGTGCAAATACTCGCCGTTAGCAAGATGCGAACAACCGGAAATAATATGTCGGAGAGATTCCCCGGGACGGTGGCATGCCCGACAGATGTCGACCGTACCGTCCTTCATGATATATTTCCGATAGTTGTTCGTCTTGATAACTTCGTCCGCAATTGCACAGGCAAACCCCTCGGTTTCCCCAAAGAGGTCCCCGAAGCGCAACCAGTTCACCGACGCGAGCAAGTCCACATCGGAGCCCGTTAAGGCCCGATAGAACCGCCCGTGCAGCTCCTTGCTCTTCCATACTTCCTTGCGGTCGTCAGTGCTTAGCACCGATGGTCTGCGCCAGTTCTCGTTTGCCAAGGAGAGCGGCGTGAGCCCCTTATCAACCGTCACTACATCGCGATGCATCCCACACTCATTGTTAAGGAAATAATCCCTAAGACTGCACACTTCACGATTGTGGAGGTTCTTGGCGTTTAAAAAGCCACGACCCCCCCACTTCCGTGGAATGTACAGTCTCATAACAGATGAGCGTGGGTGTAGCATGCGATGCGCAGTGAGCAGTTGACGGACTCTTCTATCCAGGGCGTCTAGCTCAGTCTGAGTCCACCTAAGTATGCCAAAGGAGTATATCAGTAGAGGCATCACCCAACCATTGAAGGCGCGCGCCTTATTGCCACCAGACAAAAGACTGTTAAGTACTTTTGTCAGGCGACAAAAGAAGCGCTCCTTCACTGATTTCTTGATGTCCACTACTGATATACCCAATGACTCTGACATACCTAGATACTTGTAGGTCTCGGCCTCAGAAAGAGATCTGAGAGTCATTATCTCAGAAAGTTGTAAATCCGGAGAATTTACAACTTTCCCCCGCTGCACACGCATGACCGCACACTTGTCTACACCAAATTCCATCCTGATGGCGCTGCTAAAAACCTGTGTGGTTTTTAGCAACTCCAACAAGTCTTGGTGTTTTGGTGCAAACAGTTTAAGATCATCCATGTACAGAAGGTGAGAAATGACTTCACTCCCCCTTCGAAGCCGGTAGCCTAGTCCTGAATCCTTCAACAATGTGCTGAGAGGATTCAGTGCTAGGCAAAACCACGATGGACTCAGACTATCACCCTGGAAGATGCCTCGCTCAATCCTTATCAAGTCCTGCGGATCAGAGGAGTCATTTCCACCACCTGGCTGACGAAGGACTGTGGTCCACTGCCTCATGCATGCGCTTAAGAATGATTTAAGAGTTGTATCAATTTGATACAACTCTAAAATTCTCTCTAGCCATGAATGAGGCACCGAATCATAGGCCTTCTTATAGTCGATCCAGGCAGCGGAAAGGGCTCCTTTGCTCCGCCGAACTTGTTGGCTAATGGCCATGTCGATGAGGAGGAGCTCCTTAGTACCACGGGACCCAACCCTACATCCATTCTGAGCGGGGGCCAAAACGTTGTTCGCAATAATGTGCGCGTTAATTTTAGTGCTCAGAATAGATGTAAGGAGCTTGTAGATGGTAGGCAAGCAGGTGATGGGTCTGTAATTTTTGGGTTCCGTGGTACTACCGGACTTATGGAGCAGGAAGGTGATACCAGTGGTCATGAAACTAGGGAGGGAACCGAGCTCGAGAGCTTCTTGGAATTGTGTTGCCAAACGGTTATGCGAGCATCGAAACCATTTTATCCAGAAGTTGTGCAATCCGTCCGGCCCAGGACTTTTCCAGTTCTGTGCCGTACGAATCGCACAACTAACGTCTACGGGGTCTATTAAAATAGGCCCCATGGGTTCAATGGCCTCGCATTCCCGTTCGACAACACGCATCCAATCACCCTCGGTGTGCTCGACGGGCACCGACCAGATACTGCGCCAGAAATTGGTCATGGCGTTAGCATCTGGTAAATGTCCGTCGTTCACACGTTGGGCGGCTCCTTCCCAATTTCGGTATACCTTCCTTTGATCGCTTTGGAAGAGGCGATTTTGCCAGTATCTATCCACACGCTCTCTGTAGCGGCGGATACGGTTTGCCCACGCATAGACTTTCTGCTTCAGATAGTCAATGCGTTCCGTGACACTGGCCATATATTGCTGGGGCCGTAAACCAGTCCCAGAAAAGGCCTGAGTCACGAAACGCATGACTCGGGGGCGATTATTCCCCCGGCTGAAGCAGATCAGCTTTGCAATGAGTGTCCTGAACGTGCTGATACGCCGCTCGATTCGTACTTGCCACGCGGGCACATCTCCGACGGTTCGCGGTGCACGGTTAGTGTCCGGGAACCTAACACGTGCAACACGACACGCCGCGATGGCACCGCAGTACAATATCGAGTGGGTATCAGTTAAATCTTTGCTAGCCCGTAAATACGGGGCTAGCAAAGCGTTCAGGGCTCCCATTAACGCTAGATTACGTCTATGAGTGGGCAAACTAATATAATATTATTATTATTATTAATTGTTAAAATAAAAGCCTTTATTAAAAAAATACAACCGACTTCTCTTTGAATATCTGGATGACATTTCCATATTTTCCAGTAATTTTGATTTAAAACCAAACTACTGAACCGATTTCGATAAAATGTATTGGGACCACCTCTGAAGTATTTCCTATCGAACAAAAAAATAGTCATCAAAATTAGTTCATAATTGGCGGACTAATCGCGTAACATACAAACAAAAAAAAATGACATACAGTTGAATTGAGAACCTCCTTTTTTGAAGGCGGTGGAAAAGTACCTAGTTCTCATCAACTCGACAAATGGCGCTGACTATATTATACTTGCCAACAGCATCATGATTTTGATCTGTGGCACATAAAACAAAATTAAAAAAAAAAAACTTGACAATGAATATGACAGACAAGTCTGGTCAGTGCTGGGTCAGTGCAAGGTCAGCGCCATCTACTGTAGATTGTAACGATGAGCTTCTTTTTGATATTATTTTTTAAGTGTGCCGGGAAATCCCCCATTGACAGAGGAACAGGTGGAAAAAACACACATGGAGTCGAACATAGAATTTTCTCTTTTTTTAAGTCGGTAAAATACTCTTTTAAATGCTTGTTAGGACAATTTTGTGGATAGATAAAACTTTGCATACAAACCAGAATTTCAATTTGACATAGTTTGCTGTTTGCATTAAAAACAGAAAATAGAATAGAAATAGAAAATTACAAAATAGAAACTTAAGTTAAACATCCTTCACCTCTAACTTATTATATAATTCCCTGACACATCTAAATATTATTTCCCAGAAACGTCTCAATTACAGGAGATTTACGTCCCATTTTATGCTAAAGAGACGAAGACAAATCGTCAATACGCCGTCAAATATGGCGCCATGACTTTTACGCCACAAAATACCCATAAAACTAAGCCAATAAATACCTTTGAACTTATTATAATAAGGCCGGAAACGTTACGTTTCAATTTATAAAATCATATTTCCATATTCTGATCCATATAAATATGGGAAAACGTTCCATAAAATGGTATAATATAGGTTCTGTTTCAAAGACATAAAGTTAAAAATAGATATTGGAACGTAAACTCGATAAGTTAACGTAACTTTGGCGTAATATGAACGATATTCTGTCGTATGTGTAACATAAAATATAGTGATGGGACTGCAATCTTTAATAGTAAGGGATCGAAATGAATGGACGAGACAGAGACTGATAGAAAAACAATAAGATCTAAATAGACTCATAATGTAACACAATTTTGTAAACAAGGTTTAATTTGTTATTTCATTTATTTACAATAGTGATTTAAAAAAGCATTGACTACATCATTGCACCAACTTACTCTAGAATTTTCATTTTAAAATTGAACTAAACTTTGTGTTAAATGGCAAGATTAAAATTACCAGCAAAATTACACAGTAAAGAATAAAAACTTTATAACGATTCACATTAAAATATAATAATAAAGCTTTTTAAAAGTACTAAGTTTCCAATATTTAAACCAATTTGTTTTGGCAGTAAGCTCAAAGGTAATAAGTAGCTAGGGCTACCCTAGATAACTAAATATACCTTACAAATGTTAATTGTTCCTAAATACTCGACACTTCCAAAATGTGTGTAGTTAAACGCAAACCTAATTAACTTTTATTTTTTTATTAGATTGTAATACTCAGTATACTATGTAATAAACAGTTTACTGATCTTAGGCTATGAGATTTGTCTTGAGAACAGTCCCATTTTTCCCATCACTATAGAGAACGAGGTGCATTGTATTTTATAATACCCAGTATGGGGTCGATTTATGACTTTCGGGATACACAGGGATTCCTATATCAGTTTTAGTACAACGTTAAAATCGATAAAAGTATAATTCTTTATTTTAAATGTTGGACGTGTGTTATCATAAATTGTTGTGGAGTTTTGTAATTTGAGATTAGATTTATGGGCTGGTTTCCGGTTAAATATGGTCGATTTGTGATAAGTAAGTTTTTGATGACTAGAAAGCAGTGAGTACCCAGACTCCTCAAAGCTAGAAAGTATTGTACCCATAATCAAGCTATCAAAAATAGAATTAGGTTCTTGTGAGAAAATTATTACTGATTCATTTAAAGTTTGCATATTTTTCAACTTATTTTATCTTTCAAAAGGTGATCTGGTTATTGTTTTATGACATTGAAGTTTGTTTTATAATTATTATTTCATTTTATCAAGTATTTATTCGTTGTGGCCATACTTCATGAAATTTGACGTGTAACTTTGGTGTTATCAATAAACTATTTTTGTATTGGTATTACAAAACCTGCGTTATCAGTCTTTGTAATATACACAAAAGCTCAAAACATGATGTAATAAATTATCGCGCAAATTATTTTATACAGCCATTCTCGATTCTTTAATTGACGGGTCTAAACTTACTATAAACATAGCTGTATTTTTATTGCAGTTAATAAGTAGGGAGTGGAGTTTTTGGCGGGAACACGGAAAAATCATGAAGTTGCATTCTATTATTTTCTTAAACTGGTGTTTTTTCGCGAATTAATTATTGGTGGTGTTTTATTCATTGAGTCTTGATATACATGCACGAGTGTGGGCAAGTGATATAATGTGGTGAACCATGTCTTTTCGTGTTGTTTTCAAAACTCCGTAGAAGCTGATAATAAAGTCGCCACAACTTTACTCGGGCATGACTTGGAATCGACTATGACTAATTTCGTGTGACTGACTGTGATTATGACATGACATATTTGACTTGATTATAGTATTAAAACTTGAAAATTCATAAACCTGGCACTGGCAGAATGCACAACGTGCGGTTGAAATGCTTATATTCGTTACTATCGCGGATTACCTAGTACTTGTGGTGGTACGGAACCCTTGTTGTCCGAGTTGCAAGATGACTCGAACCTTGACGGCTTTATTTATTATCGTAAATAGATCTACGCCGCGGTTATGGAGTTTTGGGCTATCTAGACGAGAATGTATAACCTGCATCAGAGCGGACCTTGAAGTATCGTAATAGGCCTTAGACCTAGAAGGTCTAAGTAGTAGGCGCGCTCGTGTGATCACGGGACTAGATTCGGGCTTTTATTTGAAGTCAAACTACTGCTTTAGCTTATTTATCTAATGTATAATGTAAGGGCGTGACACATCAACTCAAATTAGAGACAATCGAGCTTTCTAATGACGACGCAGTCTCAAAACAAAGTACTCGCCTAAGTGTGGAGGCACCTCGGATTTAAGACTCCGACCCTAATCCGATGATGAATTGCTTTACATCAGCCGTGACGAGCAATTTCCTATAACAAATTAAATTAATAAACATTAATTGATGAGTTAAGTCTTTTGGAGTACGAAATAAAGAGTTAAATGTTAATTCATGAAGACTTCGCACCTCGCGGAGATTAAGAGATTTTTAATTCACGTATTATGTTAGGTACTTTAGAAGAATGGACCTCACTGCCGTCTTCCCTATTTTCAGAGATTTACAATCTGAGCCTCTTCAAGAGTGAATAGTTTTCTTCTAGATCGACGTATTCTACCCTCGGCCTCATCGTCGCTCACCACCAGCCCAATGAGTTAATTCCTGACAATATTTACAAAAAAACACCTTTACGATTTTTGGACGGTTCTCGATTGGTTCCAGGGGAAAGTATGTTGTCGGACACAGTCATGGTGCCCTTCATAGCATTCAATGTTTTAAAAGGCTGATTGTGCATGTTTGATGATAATTATATATCTGGGTATCTTCAAGTCGCGAGTGAATCGGTTTCTTCTAGACAAGAGCGCTCCATCGTAGACTGCATCTTCGTTTAACATCAGACGAGATGGCAGTCAAATGCAAACCTATCTAATGCTGTTATAGGCTTGGTCTTATAATAAGAATCCTGACTGACAGACAACGCACAGCCTAAACCACTGGTCGTACAGGCTGGAACTTTGGAGGGTGTATTTGTCTTGCGTAGGGGTGGTACTAAGAAAGTCCTTTGTTTTTGAACTTTAAGTACCTAGTGAAATTTTGTATTTGGATAGTTAATTTAAATAAAATATGGTGTTTTCATATTTTTTTTGACAGTAATGACTTATGGGAGTGAAAGGGCGGGTGAAACTTTGTATGGAAAGCTTTGTTTCAATAATATTTTTGCTACGGTTGATCTAAAGTGGTGAATTTGGGGAAAATGAGTAATTAACCCAGCAGCTGCAGCAGCGTCCTTTTGGTTAACGGTGGTGAGCGTTCTGCGATCCCCAAGCCGCCTGCCAATTAAGCATGGGGATTATGGCAACACCCCTTTATTAACCCAGCTGTGTAGAAGATATTTAAGAGCAGGGCGAATTTCTTCCGTACGCGGACGGAGTCGTGGGTGACTTCTAGTATACAATCTATATACCTAAAAAATCGGGTTATTCACCAAGTGGACTTGAGAGACTGGAATGGCTAGAATTTTCATACGTGTCCAGATAGTGAATAACATGTTTGGATAAAGTGTCTGTTATAAAAATCAATTGATGTTTGTTTTTCTCGCTAAAACTCGAGAACGGCTGGACTGAATTGGCAAATTTTGATCTTAAAATATTTGTGGAAGTTCAGGAAAGGTTTAAAAGGTAAGTAAACAAACGGCTGGGCCGATTTGAATAAAATATTGTGTTCCTGGAGCGGGTCGTAGTAGCGGGTATCAGCTAGTAAAAAATAAAAATCTATTTATGTTTATCTTTACACACTCTCAACCAAGAGCTAAGATAAGCTTTGCTAAAAGTTCTTCAACTGTAAAGGAGTGTTCGAGTGTGTTTATACGAGTACTCTGTAGAAGTTCTAGTTCCCCAGACATCGCGCGCCGCCGTAGTCACTCCTGGTTCGAAGCTCCCGCTTGAATCAATTGCTGACTGCGCCTAATGTGCAGCGTAGACTTTGTTGTTTCTAACTGTAAGAGTCAGAATCTTTATACAATCTAATTTTTTTTGTAATAATGTAATTCCTGGGAAGAAACATTCTTCTGGAGTAAATTTTCATACCGCACTAGCTTTTTGGTGAAGAAAACATCATGAGAATTCTTGCACTTGCAAAACTTAACTATGTAGGTCCGTGTATTATTTGACTGCCTTAAAGCTCAGTTGGTAGCGTGTCTGCCTTCAGAGCTGTAGGGTGTGGGTTCGATCCCCACCCAGGGCAACAATTTGTGTGACGAACATAGGTTTGTTCTGTGTCCGGGTGTAGTATACTGTATTATAAGTAAGTATTTACAAAAAAAAGTATATAAATATTCTATCAGCTATCTAGTTCCCGTATTACAAGCTTTGCTTAGTTTGGAACTAGATGACGCTGTGTGAAAAATTTCCTCCGATTTTTATTAATTTACTAGTTGACCCGTTCCGGGTATGTCCTAAAACTGCATCCAGAACCACCGGAGGACGGGCAGCAGCGTCCTCTTAGTTAACGGTGGTAACACTCTGCGATCCCCAAGCCGCCTGCCAAGCGTGGGGATTATGGCAACACCTCCCTATAAGGGGAGAGGCCTTCGTCCAGTAGTGACCCGTTCCGGCTGCGCACAGACGCGCTCGCACTTTTTAAAATGAGGTAAATACCCATTTTAAATCAACTTTAATAAAAGGAAGTTATCAATTCGGTACGTACTATTATGTAATATTCCCTGTGCTCCGCGGTTTCACCCGCGTGATGAAAAAAACGGCGCAGATGATATACAAAAAATTGCCTATAATGTTGTTATAACTATACCTTTAAAAACCAAATACATCCCATTCAAAGTTTTTTCCTTCGTTTCACCCCCTTAAGTCAGCCGAGTCAAAAATATTGAAAATTACTTTATTTTTATTTTAATGAACTATCTAAGTATCAGTGTTCATCTTTATAACTTCAAAAATAAAGACTTTGCTTAATAAAGTTTAATCACCCCCCTTAAATCATCCCTGTCAACAATATTAAAAATATCATATTTTATTTTGTATGAACTACCCAAATTAGTACCAATTTTCTTCAATATAACTTCATAAACAAAGAACTTCCATAGAAAGTTTAATCCCCCATTTCACCCCCTTAATTCAACTTTGTCGCAAAATCCGTTCTTAGCTGACGTTTTCTACCTATAAACTACCTACCTGCACAAATTTTTGCTCCAGAGATTAAGTAGTTTTCTAGATTTCGTGTTTAGCTTTCTAAAGTTTCATCCCCCCTTTCTCCCCCTTAAATCATCCCTGTCAAAAAATATTAAAATTATCATATTTTATTTTAAATTAACTATCCAAATACCAATTTATATCACCATAACATCAAAAACAAAGAACTTCCATATAAAGTTTCATCCCCCAGGGGAGGGATCCGCCTTTAATTCAGCCCTATCGCAAAATCCGTTATTAGCTGACGTCTCCTACTCATAAACTACCTACCTGCCAAATTTCAGCTTCCGGTATCAAGTAGTTTTCGAGATTTCGTGTTTACTCAGTGAGTGCGAGTGAGTGATTTTCGCTTTTATATATATAGATTGGACCAGTGTATGTTTGCCAGTTATTCACCCGCCAATCAGTAATGACTGTGTGTGTTTCGGTTTGAAGGGCAATGTTACCAGAGAAATTACTGGGCATGAAGAGATTTGACATCTCAGGATGACGAGCGCCGAGCGCAGTGCAGTGCGAAGCAGGATTTTGTTCGCTAGTTCACAATTCTTGCACTACTACTGTTATGGGCAGGCGTTAACCTTAACACCACGAATGACTCACTCATCGCCCATCTCGTCACTCAATAGCTTTAAAAAAACATAAAAATATTATCTCTTAAAGCCACAATTAAAGAAAGAAAAGAAAGAAATAAAATAATGTATTCTGTGACATCAGTACAAAATAATAATTCAAATATTGATAAATTAATAGGTTCTTGGTAATTAAATAATGTTATTAAAAAATGATATTACGAACTTTGTTGGTTTCCAAACATGAAAAATTGCAATGATTGGCCGGAGACTGCCCTAAATATCACGTCATCAATCTTGACGCCGGAGCTATTTCAGTGTTGTTCTGCCTTTTACGTAATTAACTTTTAAACTTTTTAATCGAGTTAGAAACTCGAATAATAATTCTTAACATCTCGTCTGTTTTACTTTGCAAGGTAAGGAAACGTTTTCAGGGTTCCATGCTGATCCTCTAAGCCTACAGATTTCTATCTTAATAATAATAATAATATTTATTTACCAAAACCACAATTACAAAATTACAGTGAGATGTACTTAAGTATGCAATTACAAAGAATAAGGGTAATCCAGCGGACCCCAAACTAGGTGAGACCTGTATCTTGGGCGCCCTATGACCAGTTACCGATACAGTTATTTTGCGCTTTCAATTGTACACTCTTCCTTCATTCTGTTTGACATCTTTACAAAAGAATTTTTCATCACACTTGCTCGTAAAGTGGATCTTATTACATCGGTTTTAAGCTCATAATCCAAGCTATTACGCACGCGTGCTTTTTACCTTACATTACGGCACTAGTGCTATAATAGGTATAACCCGGTAAAGTCAAGTTTGTACGAGACTGCAATCAGATCTTAAATTATATGTATACATCTTTAGAACCGTAAGAAAGAATCGGTTGAATTTTTTACAAAATAATCCTATCCGATATCCTACGGAATCACAATCAACCTGTTTAGTCCACTGCTGGACAGAGACCTTTAATCGCAGGGCAACTGGGCTATATCCACCACCCTGGCCCAGCTGCAGGTTGGTGGATTCTATGCCACTGAATGTTTTCTCCGGACTTATGCAAGTACTCACGATGGTTTTCTTTACAGAAAAGCCAGTAATAAGATTGTTTTTTTTTATACTGTCAAGTGACGAGACGAGCAAGACTTTCGCCTGGTAAGCGTCACGCCTGCCACTAACAGTTGCAGTGCCAGAATCGTGAACTTGCGAACACAATCCTGCGCCGCACTGCATTGCGCTCGTCACCCTGAGATATTAGATGTTAAATCTCTTCATACCCAGTAATTTCTCTGGTAACATTGCCCTTCAAACCGGAACACAGTAATGCTTGCACACTAATGCTTGGCCGTTGAATAACTGGCAAAGGTGTGGTACTTCCCCAGGCGGACTCTGCAGTAGAGTCCTACCACTACTACGTCCTAGTTTTACGTCCGTACGTAAATTCTAAAACGTTTATTGGTACGACCCCATGATCGAACCTACGTCCTCACTGTTCCGAGTCTAGCCTTATCTTATTAGGTTATCCGGGGTTTTGCTACCCCCGCTACTCGTTTATAAATTAGACCATACAACCACACACTTCAAACACCCGCCCGTGTTTGCATTAACACGTCTTTTTTATCGCTAACACAATATTAATTTGACTCGGATGACAAATTACGCAAATAGTGTGACCCGGCCCTTATAGCGTGATGAGAGCGCGTCGCATGCTTACCTGTGATTTACTGCTTTTTACGACTAGATTTTTTCTTGTAGAACGCTCGAATCTATGAGATTACACTGATTTTCTTATTTAAGCATGTTTTTTGGAATATTTAGTTGATTTATATTCTACAGGAACCGAATCATTGGTTGTCGATCAATAAGTACACAATTAAGGAATATTTTTTGCAGAGAACAAATCATTGAATTTTTTTTTATATGTGCACAAATAACGAAGTAATAAACATTTAAATTTCATGTTAGACAGGGAGGGCACTTAGCAGTTTATGACGTCAAAGGCCATGATTCCAAACATTTTTTATATTAGCACGTGTTTTGCTAGAAAGATGACATGATTACAGATGACTCCGTCCCAAATACTTTGAACGCTTATATTTCAGAACTTTACTAGCCGATTTCAATTATATTTTCGGTAAAAAAATCAGATTCAGTTCAACTCTCCACTTATCTTATTATTTTTCATAATTGAAACTCATGCGTATTCCCTATTGTGACGATCAACGGGTATAAGGAAGATCCAACATTTTCAACAACACTAAATACATCATGTAATATTTTGCCAGACAACAAAAACAGAAGCAGCTGATCGACAAAACAGCAAAAATCAATCGCCATAACGATATAAAAAATCAAGCAAATTTATTAGTATGTAACTGATGGATTTTATTGATAAAAAAATCACGAATACGATCGACAATAACGATAATCAGAAAATAAGCAAAACTGTAAAAATTCGGCTAAGCAAATTCGGCAGAGCAGCACAAGCGACGCAAATAGGCTAACCTCGGCAGAGGCTACATTTATGAGCCGTTTGGTGTTGAGATATTGGGTCCGTGGGGACCGGGAGCTCATCATCTTTTCAAAAACATATCCGAGCGCCTGGTCGACGCAACGCGTGATCAAAATGCTGGCGTTTATTTGGCCCAGCGCATAAGCATTGCCATCCAGCGCAGCAATGCCGCCAGCATGCTGGGTACGCTGCCGACTGGTAGTGGGTTTGTGCATTTGGATTGTCTCTAGACTTTCATCGGTCTGGATACAATCCTTTTGTTTTATGTGTAGTAGGATAAGTAGTATTTGTACTTAATTGTAGTTAATAAAGGCTTACGTCAAAAAAAAGCAAATCTGTAGGCATCTTTAGTAGCACCAATCTTTACATCAACGCGAATAAACTCTGCTCATCAAAAAGTCGTAAGCTAAGCTAGACCGGTTCTCGTGTCTCGAGAAGCTTTTTAAACATTTCCGGCTCTAGCAAGAGTGCCGACAGCGCTGTATTGAGGACAGACACTTCTTTGTCGGCGCAGACACTGGTGTTGAGAGCCGATACCGCTTTAGAGAGCTTTGACACCTATCGAGTGTTGCAAGTCTCGAGATAAAAATGTTAGCGACAAACTGAAAACATGTTAAGGATTGATATATCAAGAACTAAGTGAATAGTGTTGCTAGATTTTAGACAAGTGCTTAGTGGTGTTATATTAACTACAAACTAATTCACATAGATCCAGGCCGATGAAAGTCTAAAGACAATCCAAAAGTCCACTAAGAGTCGGTAGCGTTCCAAGCAAAAATGTTATTGGTAAATTTACGTTATTAGATAAAGTAGGTAAAGACTTGTTGTCAAATTAGTTGGCTGTGACGATTTTGTAAGCAAAAATACCAAATTTAAAAACCTCAAACTATCTTGTCCAGCAGGGGCTTATTATAATGATGTTGAAGAACATAAGTAAAATTCACATTTTCATAATAAAATAATTCCAGGTTTCAGGTATCCCTATTAAGAGCGTCTTATGTTTTTATTTATTTATCATAAAAACTAATAAGTAAAATAAAGATAATCACATCATAGGCCAGAAGACGTCTGCTAGATGAAGGCCTCCCCCTTAATAGGGAGGCTCCCCACGCTTTGCCGGCAACTTGGGGATCGCAGAATGCTCAACATCGTTAACCGACAGGACGCCGCGGCCCGTCTTCTGGTGGTTCTGAATGCAGTTTTAGAACATAGCCAGCTCCAAGAAGCATAATACTTGGTGTGATTTCGAAACAAATTCTAATGCATAAACATCAAATGATTAAAACTGTTTGGTCAATATCTGACCAACAGCTAATTAAAAAACGGTGATTACCGATTATCTATTGTAAAAATTTACTTAGACTTTTAACCTGCTATCCCTTCTATATCGAAAAATTCTCCATTAATATTAGTAAGCAATATTCTCCTAAAAAGTTATTCCTTGCTTCTCACAAAATTTGCGCGTTCTTATCTACTAGAACAACTTCTCAACGTCAACGACGCTCTCATAAAAATCAATCAAACATCTTTATAAACAAAACAAATTGTAAAAAATATTGTCGTCTAAAACAAAGCACGCCCACAGCCTAATAATATAAAAATTATTGACTTTCTCAACTTTTCCCAAGATTTTAGGACCCACTGACGTAAACATCGTATAAAAGTGTCATAAACGCAAGAATTTCTATGTCACTATAAATTAGTAGTGATTGACTGGACGCTATCAAAAGAAGACGTGAAGAATTTAACACTTTCATAAATAATGCATGCAGTTAAAGGTTAACTATCGGTATGGGTTTAAAAAAGTATTGTTATCGAATGCTAATCTGTGTGTCTTCAAGTCGCGAGTGAATCAGTTTCTTCTAGGCAAGCGTGCTCCATCGTAGACTGCATCTTCGTTTATCATCAGACGAGATAGCTGTCAAACGCAAGCCTATAAACATTAAAAAAAAAATGCTAGATCTACATACCAACAATATGTACAATTTAAATTATTAATAAAATGAAATTACGCATATAAATTATAGATTGCATTACGGTGAAGATACTGCTGTGTAAAAATTGGCATCTCGATACCATGCAAAATAAATATTCATTAACGACAAATGCAAATTAGTTGAAATGAAAAGTAACTTTTGAATGCTATCAGTTACCTGTCAGCATCTTTTTCGACTTCCTTGTTGTAATAGATGCCTCTTCGTCGAGTAGATGATCCAAAAAAAAACCCATCCTAAACAATTTTCTCCCAGTATTTGGCCACTGCCATCCTGCAAGGTGTAGCGTTATTGTAATAAAAAATAATGAATGATATTCGCGCTATTGCAATAAGGGAAGGAGAAGAAAGTATTAGAAATGAACTCCAAGCAAATAGCAGAGTGGAAGAGATCATATCGATATTTTTTTACATCCTACTTTGTGTTATCGTTACAAAGCGATATAAAATTTTCTATGAAAACGTCTTTCCATCTTTCCCATACACATCATCATCAGCCCGGAGAAGCCCACTGCTGAACGAACTGCTAAGGCCTTAGACCGCCGCACTGCACGACAACCTGCCATTTGCATCCACCGGATGCCCGCGACTTTTACAATGTCGTCGGTCCACGTAGTGGGAGGTCTACCTACTTTGCCTCTTCCAGGTCGCGGTCGCCACTCAAGGACCATTCTTCCCCATCGGTTATGAGCTCTTCGAGCTTCGCTTCTTGTGGCCTGCCCATTGCCACTTCAAGTTGCAAAATCTTCGAGCTATGTCGGTGACTTTGGTTCTTTGGCAAATATCTTTGTTTGGGATTTTATCGCGCAAAGTAACTCCGAGCATAGCTCTCTCCATTGCCCGCAAACAAAATTCTATTCGCGTGTCTGATTTGCTTTCGTAAGATTGCTCTCCAATTAGTTTCATTTGGCCTTATCAGTAAAGCAACATTATTATAAGTAAGTATAAGTCATTGATTTATACTCACAAAGAAGCGTCACGTGCTGACAAGTGACATCTCTACTACTGAACAGCTGTATATAACGCGCCCGCATCGTCTGTTTGCGCGGCATTAGCGCCCGTCCGCTCTGTTGACATACTTATCGATTGGCTGATTGGTGCGTACCTATTCGATTTATGCTACTTTTGCAGCGATAGGATTTTAAGAGTATACTTCCTTAGTCCCTTAAAAAGTTTACCCGCTATGCCGTCCACACCATGACCGTGATAGGAACGTATCAGGCACCGAAAACAACACGATACGCTCTACTATGCATCATACAGGTATACGAGATGCATAAGAGCACAGAACGCCGTCGATCCGTTTCAGTAGACATAACTGAGCCAATCGAATTGCTTTCGGTGCTTGATACGTTCCTATATTGCACGGTCATGGTGTGGTACGGCGTAGTGGGCAGGCTCCTTTATTCTACACTACACACTACACTTATACTACACTCCGTCTCCATTCTGAATGTAAAAGACAAATACGAAACAAATCTAAACCGTTCCATTTGGATCCAGAATAATCATTATCAACCCGGACACGTCCACTGCTGAACAAATGCCTCCTCCTTAGCCTGTACAACTTGCCATTTGTACACACCGTGTCGTCGGTCCACCAAGTGCTCCCGCCTGCCTTTACTGCGCCTGCCGGTTTGTGACTGTGCAAGTGGAAGTGGCAATGGGCAGGCCACATCCTTCGAAGAAGTAATAGCCGATGGGAAAGAAAGCTTCTTGAGTAACGACCTCGACCTGGATTCTGAATACAAGAGCAGAATTTAACTTGTTACAGGCAATTTATTCTGAAAACTATACCGCGTAAGTGAAGTGAAAATCTTATTTAACACTGGGGAGATATATATTTTTTTAAATTGGCTTAAATTCCTCCTACGCTGGTATTGGTAGCATATATTGGTCGTGATGCGAACCAACATACGTACTGGAAGAGCCAGCGGCGTATGAAAGGTCATACGCCGCTGGCGCTAGCCAATATGTGTTACCAACACCAGCGTAGGAAGAATTTAACGCAGACGACGTAGGTTCCGCGTTTAGATATAGGTTCCATACGCAGAACCTACGTAATTTTTTATTTTTTTGTACCGTCAAGAGACGAGACGAGCAAGACTTTCTCCTGGTGATAAGCGTCACGCCTGCCACTAACTGTAGCAGTACCAGAATTGTGAACTTGCAAACACAATCCTGCGCCGCACTGCACTGCGCTCGTCGCCCTGAGATATTAGATGTTAAATCTCTTCGTACCCAGTAATTTCTCTAGTAAAATTACCCTTCAAACCGGAACACAGTAATGTTAGCACACTACTGCTTGGCGGTTGAATAACTGGCAAAGGTGTGGTACTTCCCCAGGCGGACTCTGCAGTGGAGTCCCACCACTGCAAAAGCAACTTTAGACTTTATAAGGATAGAAAGCGTCAGCGCAGCCAGGTGTCCGTGCTGGCTGAATTCATACTTCAAGCTTTTAAGTGTTTGTTGACGTCAATCTGCGCTTTGCCAACACGACTTAACCAAAATTCGCCGTGCTATGCAAACCTCGGGTTGGCTAAGGTTCCGCGAGCTCGGGTCAACATAGTTATTCTGCATTATTTCATTCATCCACGAACTAAAACTCAATATTACCAAAAAGTGATTTAGTGTGTCTCCTTGACTTACACTTAGTATACATTATTTAATTGCATTTAAGTAATTGCAGACAAGTATGTCAAATTAGTCTCAATAAGCTGACACTTTTAAATGGCGCATTGTTTCTAAATGTTTAGTAATTAAGTTATTTTGTCGCTGTTAGTTTCCCGAATGAAATTAAAGTTAAATTAAATTATAATATGACAACAGCTGATCCTCCTCGCCTTAGCGGACTCTGTCTAACTACATAGATAAAAAAAGAGATGCGTGACGTTGTCGACGTGCTTGCACCATGTATCGTACAATTTATTTATAGTAAAACAATCAATTTGATACAACGTATAAAAAAAACAATAGCAACTAATATTAAAGTATTATTACGCGTAACTCTTGCATATTTAATTACTGTTTCTTCATAAGGAAACAAAAGAAAATTAACATTATAATTATTTAAAAAAATGAGGTAATTAATTATACGTTTTTCCCCGATTGAGATTTTTTTTCGCATACGTCAGTGACAAATTAAGAAATATAATTGAGAATAATATAATTTTTTTCAGAGCTGTCTACTTTCTGTAATTGGCAAAATAAATGTGGCTTAATTGGCTAATTTAGGTATATGCCGGTCACCACATACCACAGACAATATGGCGGTGGCAAACGGGGACACTTGACAATCAAAGAATGGTAACGCAGAGCTCATTTATGTCAACTAAGGTAGCTTTCTCGCGTGTTTGTTATTTCATAGTATTGTAAACTGCACATAAAACATGTAGATTCAATAAATCGCATTACAAAAAGTTTTTACTGTTAACCTTTAGGACATTATCATTTTTCATTCCCAACTATCTGACCCAATAAACTACATCGAAAACTAAAAAGCTTAGGGCACCCACACAAAAGGCAAACAGTACTGACCACAGAGTTAAGATTTAGACAGCGCTAGTTGGTAAAGATGCGATATTTATAATGAAGGCTTTATTGACATTATTTAAACTTACTAAAGATGTTGCAGTATTTTTTTAATAGACTGCAATGAAAAAGAGACAGTTATATACTTAGGCAGTTAAATATTACGTAGTGAAATGGTTAGATTGGTTTAGGATCTGTCAAATAAAGCCTCGAAGTGAGAAAAATGGCTAAGCTAGGTTACAAGATCTGAATAAGGTTCGGCACGAGACGATGTTGTTCTATTAATTTTGTAATTTATTGGCGGGAATTGAGTAAGATTTCTGGTATTTTTCCCGCTAAGTGAGTGTGGAGCACAAAGCTCACTATTTCTAACATGAAATAATCTAAAATATATTTTATGTGACGTTCCAATAACGCTAAAGCGACTGCGTTGTCTCAAAAAATAAATTTCGTTTTAAATTTCTTTAATTATCGTCTGATATACGATGGACATACAGGTTTGCGTAACAGAAAAATAACATTAGTTGCGCAAAAACTTCAATCATAAACTTTGACAGTACCAAAAAGTTTCTTTTTCCGAAGTAAATATTTTATACAGTTAGTAAGGATAGCAAAAGAATTTAGAAAGACTTGGCTAAAGTTTCATAACTTACTCAGTATATCCCTCTAAGTCAGCGGCTCTGACCTTCAAACAAAACTCACTAAAAGCGCCAAGTTCCACAAAGAGCAAACAAAGGCAACAATAAAGAATATCCCGGCGTCACTAATGACGAACTTATCTATTTATCACCGTGACCTATGGAAATGGGAAATGTAAAGGCGTTTGTATTTGAAGGCGCGTATTCTGGATTTTGAAGTTAGAACTTTTTGGTGTTGCAACTTTTTTTTTCAGCGAGGTTTGCGCATTCAGCCAGTGTTTATAGATGAAAAATAATGTAAAATAAATATTTTTTGTGAAGAGCAATGGCTTTGGCATGCCCAAAGAATTAAAGGTTTTGTAGATAAAGCTTATTTTGGCAAAGCAATTTTGTGAATGTTGGTTAGGTTTATTCTAGGTAGGCAGGTTTAGGGTACCTATTTATCTAACTATAACTATTATTTGACTATTAACAGAAAATTAAATTATTTGATCCGTTATTGAAGAGGAAATACGCTAGCTTAGATTAAGTTAGGTTAAAAGTTAAAATTAACTTTTTTTCTAGTTATTGATACGACATAAATAGTTAGATTTACTCTTTATTGTACACACCGAATAAAACTTCGAATACCTGGTTGTGTTGTTGGTTGGTTTGCGTCAGTATATTTTCAGCGTGTCACCTTTCTGCCACACAGAGGACGGCCGGCGCGGGTGCGGAGTCAGCGGCTTTAGGCAAGCACAATAAATATGGCTGCCCTTGAATCGGGTTATGACTTCGTCCCTTTTGCCGTAGAGACAGCGGGCCCGTGGTGCTCTGAGGCAAAAAAGTTCGTGGCCGACCTGGGTCGCCGCTTGCGGAGCAGTGGGCGTGACCCACGCTCGGGTCAATATTTGGCCCAACATATTTCGTTGGCCATACAACGCGGGAACGCTGCCAGCCTGATGGGTACGTTTGGGCGAGTGGTTACGGATAGGTAGTATAGGTGTAGACATGTAATAATCATTATTATTATGTAATTTTTAGTATTATTTAATTCATAAGACGTGAGACATAGTTGTAAGCATTGCTAAAGGTGTAATTATTATTTGTTTTGACTTAATGTGACATTTAAATTGATATAATAATTTCATTTACATTCATTTGATTCTGGAAACAACATTTTCCAATAAATACCTGGTTGACATCTTCATATTTTCTAGTAATTTTGATTTAAAAACCAAACTACTGAACTTAAATTTCGCTAAAACGAAGTATTACCTACCAAACAAGAAAATAATCATCAAAATCAGTTCATAAATGGCGGAGTAATCGCGAAACATACATACAAAAAAAACATACAGTCAAATTGAGAACCTTCTTTTTTGAAGTCGGTTGGAAATAGAAAAGTGAACTTAGAATTAGTGAAATAATTGGTTTGTTTTTCTTTTTGTTTCCAACTAACCAACTTTCCTATTAAATTTTAAAACTATTCAATTATTTCACGAAAGTACTTCCAAGAAGTGTATAAAACTATCTGCACAAGGTAAGTAGGTATTTTCGTTACAATCTATGCAAATTCCAATTGTATTAAAGTAGCTTGCATGCAGTGAATCCCGAACCACGAAACTGATAAAACTTGCACGAATCTAGTTGTACGCGGGGAGGTAAGCACTTTGAGAGAGAGGGGACTAAGGTGCAAGTTGAGAAGTAAAGCCAGGGCCACACAGTGAGGTTGCAAATTTCATAGAAATTAGAAATTAATAGTAAAAATTTGGACGTTTTACTAGAATAGAATAGAATAGAATAGAGTAACGTTTATTATCATAAAGTTACATTCATAAATATTTTATCAATAATAAATCATGAATGATTCTATAATGGACTAGTAAGTCGTTTTGCCACTCAAGACATTGTCACCACGTAGACGTTTTCACGTGCCGTGCCGTTCTGCAAACATCGTCATTTACCCTGATAGTCCTTTCGATACGGAGCCAAAATTAATACATTTGTAGTAAAGAGCAGCCAGTGCAGTGCGGCGCAGGATTGTGTTCGCAAGTTCACAATAGGGTAGATGACTGATGTTTATATTGTTGAAACCAATAGCTTTGATGAAGAATTTAAGTAAATATATTATGTTTATTGTAAAAAATATTTAAATCGGTTAATAATGTTCTGATATATGAGCGTTTAAAGTTTTTGTTAGAGACAACTTTGTCCCTTTCCCACAAAACAAAAAATGACGTCACGCCTTACTTGTCAGAATAGAATTTATATGGCGTACTGAGAAGTGACGTCATGATTTGCTGTTTCTTCTCTCTGTCTAGCATGATATTAAAATGCTTATAAGTTGCTTATTTTTGATCAGATTTTCATTTTCTTTTCATTAATCAGCTATATTTATGGGCCACATTTTAATAGGACAATAAAAAAAAAACCAGTCATCTAGCCTATTCTAGCACTGCTACTGTTAGTGGCAGGCGTGACGCTTACCAACAGGCGAAGGTCTTGCTCGTCTCGTCACTTGAATTTATAAAAATAAAATAATAAGATTATATTACAAATAAATAATGTAGAGATTATAAATAATTTGATTTAGTAAATTATGTAATAAAAATTTATAAACCGAGTACAGATTAATATATTTCGTAGAAATTAATAAATTTTAATAGAAAAATTTAAACTAATGATTTAGCTCTCTGCTTTTAGAGACACCATTCTCTTGATGTTGATCTGAGACGGATGGATCTGATATCCTTAGTTTTAAAACTAAGGACATCAGTAATTGTAGACTGCAGCGTCGTACGTACAAGCCTCGATCAATTTGATTCTCCAACATGTAAAAATGTCACCTGTGGTGTGTCTCTGCCCTTACTAGAGCTAATACTTGGAACGCTTGTTATGAGATTTAGTGAGTTTAATCAGGGAAGTGAATTGATTTCAAATAACACAGTAAATGCAGGTGATAATAAGATAGGTATTTATTTTAGTCATGATCAATTTGATCAAAATACTCGAGTGGATAGAAAATATTTATACTATAGGTACGTCATCATTTGTGTTGCCAAAATTATTATTTGAAGCCAGTAGCACCTCGCTCTTTCGCCCACTTTCCTACGAAAGTCGTATATTTTTGCGGGATCTTATGTAGCCAATGAGGTTTTGTCGCAATATGTCCCATTAGCAAGATATCCCACGCGCGCAAATCATCTCATTTTCAAAACGTACTATATTTTTAAATAAATGGACCTGGGTATGTCCTTAAACTGCAACCAGACCCACCGGAGGACGGGCAGCAGCGTCCTCTAGGTTAACGGTGGTGAGCTCTGCGATCCCCAAGCCGCCTGCCAAATGTGGAGATTATGGCAACACCCCTCTATAACTATATCTATTTATACAAAACATAAATAAACATTCAAAATACAATCAAACATACAAAACACAAAAAAACACACAATACAACAAAACATGACAAACAAAACACACACACAAAAAAGGCTACGTACGTATCAGGACTATCAGGGTAAATGACGATGTTACAACAAAAACACAAAACACACAAACAAAACATCACACACTCACACACACGCACATCAAAACGTCACATCCAAAATTACAAGTCTAATATCTTCCTGACTGCTAAAACTATTATCACCGTAATCCTTGCTTAGTTTTTATTCAGAGCTCCAATAAAAATGTATATACATTGTAATAATACAAATTCCGAACTTATTTGATACTACATCGATTTACGAAATACGTCCGCACGCAAACCGGTAACTTGAGCACATAGAGAAGCAACCACCTTATTGCCAAGTTGGCTTAATCGTGGCACTAAAACTTTCCATGCAGAACGTTAACCTTTGTTGAGAAACTCCGATCGTGTCTCCCTCGTTCAGCTTTCGATACAAGTTGGTATATTATGTACTCACCAAACCGATTACCCATGCGTTTCGTTTTTGTTATCGATTCTCTGGTTTATTGTTCGTGTGTCAGAATCGTTTCGTTATCAATATAGAATCGAGGTTTCTTTTACATTTTATTGGTACATGCCTTCGGGTTATGCGACCTTTTCTTTGCCAAGTTCATGTGTTATGGCAATCGAGATTTATTGCAAGAATTTTAATGTGACATGTATCCATTTTTGAGGTTATATGACTAGTTTTATCTTAGATCTTAGGTTTTATTGTAATAGCGTAGACAAACTGTCTACGAATTTTGTTTGACATAAATTGATGCTCATGAATAACAAAAATCATATTACTGTTTATAACTATTGTAATTATATTTAAGAATAAGAATAAGAATAAGAATATATTTATTGCCAAAAACACGAGGAAAACACTAAAAATAAAACATAACAGTCGTTGTTCGGCAATAGGGGTACGCTCAGCGCTGTGCTGCGTGCTCCCGGAGGTTCACGCAGGGCTGGTTTTCAGCGTACTCCTATGCTCAGATAAAAGGTGACTTAAAACGATACATGAATTATGTTTGTTTTATAAATAAAAATAGCGATAAATAAAAATAAAAATAAAGATAAAGCAGCAAAATAAAAACCAGCAGATAAATAACAGATAAATCTGGGACTACAAATTCACGCTATTACAATCCCTTATAAATAAAACTAAAATGTGTCAAAACCACAGATTCATATTCAGATTCACAGATCAAATTTCACAGTAAAACTCGAAATTAGGAAAGGAAAGGGAATTAGATTAGGAAATAACACGCTTTAAAAAAATCTTCATGTTTTCTAGCTATTTTGATTTATTCCAGTAATTTTGCTTTAAAAACAAACTACTGAACCGGTTTCGATAAAATTTATAGGAGAAGTATCGCCTACCTAACAAAAAAAGAATCATCAAAATCAATTCATAATTCGCGGAGTAATCGCTTAACAAACATTTAAAAAAACATACGGCTGAATTGAGAATCCCCTTTTTTGAAGTCGGTTGATGATTATTCTACTTCCAGGTGAACACAAATATTGACACAAACACATGAAAAAAGTAAGATATAGAATGAGTTCCTTTACTTATTACCTATTTGACCAATAATTATATTGTATCGATTTAATGTGTTTAATAATGTTATTTACCTATAGGAAGGTAATGTTAAGGGCATGTACTTTGGCAGAGAGAATACGGCAAGACAACACGTTTAAGAAGCACTTAATACCTCAATTTTTTTAGGTAATTTTAAAGTTGTGTACAGACAATAAAGCGAACGAACGTCAATAAATGTGGCGATGTCTCGTTTTGTTACACTAAAATAAAACGAGACAGCTCAATGTAGGTATTCGTTTGCAAGTCTGAAAGAGCTTATAGTATTACAAAATGTCAGGTGACAGACGAAATTAAACGATTAATGTCATCATTAACAGCTTGTTGGCAGGTGAATGGAACAATAGCAATGTGTCAACTATTGCTTAAATGGTAATAAACGTACTTTCACATTGAGACTTATTGGAACGTTAGGTATTCATTTTGACGAACAGAATTTACGTAGACATATAAAATATAGGGTAAATATATAAGATCACCTTTTGTATAGTAAACTGCACAACAGTACTGAAAATTATTGGTCGGGTTTTTAAAAGATGTATCTTACAGGTATAAAACAGTAATTTTAATACAAGTGTGTCTACAGGGAAAGTATCTCTGGGGAATAAATCAAATAAATAATTGTCGTTTTTGTTCGCAAGTTCACAAATCTGGCACTTCTACTGTTATGAGCAGGCGTAATGTTTACTATCGTTAAAACCAAAAAATCAAAAAATCAAAACACGTTTATTTTCAGACACAGAGATCCATATTAACTGTTAACTATCGTTATGTTTTGAACGTCTCGCTCGTCTCTACGGGAGTAGAAAATTCAAAATCAAAATTCTGCTGTTTCATACTTTAGGTATGCTGAAATTTAATTCACATACATTTTCTAAAGTACAGCAGACCTGATTTTTTTCTCGGAAACTGTAAAATTTATAAAACAGGAGTCTTGTTTTATTTATCTTGCAAAGAAGTTGATCTTCTGTTATAATCATAGATTTATAATACAGATTATAATTTAAGTACTTACTTATTTAAAGTTTAATCTGAGTGTCTTCAAGTCGGGAGTGAATCGGTTTTCTATGCAAGCGTGCTCCAACGTAGACTACAATATCTGTACGTAATAGGCGTAGTAGATAGTTGTAGTGGAATGACTCTACCGTCTGGAGAAGTACCACACCTTTTACAGTTATGCAACCGCCAAGCAGTACTGTGCAAGCATTACTGTGTTCCAGTTTGAAAGGCAATGTTACCAGAGAAATTTCTGGGGATGAAGAGATTTAGCATCTAATATCTCAGGGTGACGGGCGCAGTGCAGTGCGGCGCAGGATTGTGTTCGCAAGCTTACAAGTCTGGAAATGCTACTGTTAGTGGCAGGCGTGATGCTTACCACGCGAACGTCTTGCTCGTCTCGTCACTAGATTGTACAAATATAAAAAATATAAAAAAATATAAATTAAAAGACACACCTCGGTTCTGAGACCGCCCCAGTGTGAAAGTGGCTATAGTTGACGAATGGGCCATAAATATTCATCGGCTGTTGTTGTGACAGCTCAATGCAGCCCCTTGAGCTTCGGCTTTTGGCGTTTGTCATGCGATTGCTTCGGCTTACATTGTTCTGTAGTCTCACTTTTTATTTGGAGACTAGATTAGCACCGCGGCTTAAAAGCATACAGGGTTGCACGTAACGGTACTACTAAACCGAAAAGTCATTCATTATACTCATTATTATATACAACTTTTACCATGGAACCAATTCTGAACTCGACAAATATCTGCATATTTCGCGCGGCCGCGCGTCTTAGTTGCAAAAAACAGAAGCCGCGGTATACAGGGTTGGTTCTACTCAGTTAGCATCCTTTTAAGGGCATATTCTGTACAACAAAACAACTTCTACTATGGGGCCAACATTGAAATCGCGAAAAATTATCAGCTGTTCCATACAATAGTTCATCGACCTTGGGCAAAAAATATGAAACAGCTGTTTTTTTTTTGCGATTTTAATGTTAGCCCAATAGTAAAAGCTGTTTGTTTTGATGTACAGAATATGCCCTTAAAAGCATGCTAACTGATTAGAACCAACCCTATATAAAACCGACCGCGGCGCTATACATTTCGCACGAGCGGCCGGCCACGCAACTCTGTCCGAGCCGCTGTCGCTATTACTGGACGGCGTATGCTTTTGTGTAAAGTCACAGTGCAGCGGCCGCGACGCTTGGCCGCGCGGACACATTATGTTTAAGCCCTAAGGCCAACATGTATAGAACAGCTGATTATGTGAATACCTTTTTTTTAAACTGTGTGTCAGTTTTTCACTTTAGCGTTTTGCTCGTTGACGTTACGCAGCTCCCGTCAGCTTCCGCCAGTTATTGTATATTATGTTTATATGCATTTTCTATAGTTTGCGTTTTCATAAATTTTTCAATGAACTGACAAAAGTACTACAGTAGTACTGTTAGTGTTTTCTGTACGTAGTATTTTTTTAAATGGAACTAAAACGTGTTTCAGGTATAGCGACTCCTCTTTATTTATTTCTTGTGAGACGTAGATTTAAAAAATATACCTATTACACAGACTCACACGTTGAATTCTTGCATCGTGTCTATTACTTACCTTTCAAGAACCGAGTACGTTCCATAATAATTCTCGCCTAAATGATGATTACGTAAGCAAATCCGCTCAATTAATATAACTGCTTAATTTCATTCCCTGAGTTTCGCTATACAAGCACGAAAATGTAATTTGGCACGAAATGTGGCGATCAGCGGACTTGGACTGCATTAGGTGTAATTACTGAAGTTCACAATTATCTGATATAATGCAATTTGAAATTTATTAATCTAGAAGATACTTGAATTTTTGACATAGTATTAGCCTTGTAAAACTATTAACGGAATCTGTCAGATAATGTACAGCTCTATGTTAGTATATTTATGTGATATATTAGTCAATGTCATAAACAATTCGTTATGTTTTTGTGTAGTGGGTTAGGCATAATATCAAGGTAGATATCACACATTTCACTTCATTTAATTATTCAAATAAAACACCCTTAACTTTATCTGATGCAAAGGTGACCGTTACTCAGGGTGAGTTTTGATTTTCTAAATCTGGTTCAATATGCAAGTTCAAATCCCTCACTCACTAGTTGATGTTTTTTTTATAGTAAAGCATGCTCCATTATTAATACCTTTCTCCGCATATAATTAGGCTAGATGGTGATCTAAATCGGAATTAAATAAATATATAAAATGTAACTAGAGTAGGTTTGCAAGTTGAAGTGGCAATGGGCAAGCTACATCGCTGGCAGAACTGACAACCGATGGGGGAAGAAAGGTTCTTGAGTGGCGACCGCGAACCGGAAGACGCAGCGTAGGCGCGGCCTCCTACTATATATAGGTGGACCGACGACATTGTAAAAGTCGCGGACAACCGGTGGATGCAAATGGCAGGTTGTCGTACAGTGTGGCGATCTAAGGGGGAGACCTTCGTTCAGCAGTGGACGTCTCCGGGCTGATGATGATGATGAACTAAAGTATGATAACATCGCTTGAAAATAAAATATTTTTGCGATCCCAACCATCAGCCAGAAAACGTCCACTGCTGGACGAAGGCCTCCCCCTTAATAGGGAGGTGTTGCCATAATCCCCACGCTTGGCAGGCGACTTGGGATCGCAGAATGTTCACCACCGTTAACGGAGTCGGCGCTGCTGTCCGTCCTCCGGTGGTTCTGGTTGCGATCAGCACGTATTTGAACATAGTATTAAAATGTCAAAAAATAGTAGGAAAATTCTTAAAGAAAAAGAAATAAAATTAAGAACCAGCGTCGACAAGCACTGACGCCATCTTTAAACTGTAACAGCTGCTAAAGCAGCGTTGAGCTAACGCTTGCGAACTTTAAAACTTCCTAGCGGCAGAAGTGCAACTTCACTGAAGTGCGGCTAGTTTCAAGAGCAGTCGGGCTTTTGAGTGCCTTCTGTACAACTACATAATCTTTGACGAAAAAAGATTCATATTTTAAGTTCTAATGACTAGGATGAATGGATTTCTTTAAGATCGACGTGCTCTATGCTTTTTTATAGTCACACCTTTTCGCTTACCATTTAGAAGGTAGGTGAGTTTGAGGCTATACGTAAACTCTATGTTTAATGATAAAAAACTGAAGCGTGATGATAAAACTATCATCTTTGGGGTCCCGTACGTATCTCAAAAACAAAACTTATATAGGATCACGACGTTATCTAGACAGATAGCCAGACGGCTGTCAAAAGTCAAAACCCTTTCTTTTCAAGTGTTATGTTTTGTACTTTCTGAATTCTGGAGGTGGGAACCTGATCGCAGATCGTAGAACAACGAGAGACCCTCCATCGTGTTTGTTTAATAATCATATCTCTGTTCTAGAACACGTCTACTGTAATGGTTATCGGTTATGAAAAATAACAGTAGATTATTTTATACTTCTTTTTTAATTTTTTTGTTCAATCGATTGACGTGACAACGAGACGTTCTCCTCGTATACGGTCCGGACATACGGTCGTATGGTCTTCGTATTCGAACCATCTTATGTGGTATTATTATTAATATAATTTATACCAAGCTAAAAGCTGTCCCTTCGAGTAACAGTGTTCCTGGTTGGGTTAGGTCAGAGTTTCGAAGTTAAAACAGTCAGGTAACAGTGTGACTGTTGGGTTTGTTTAAATAAAAGTTTTCCCTTCGAGTATCAGTGTTCCTGGTTGGGAATTTTTAAATTAAAAAATACCATCGAGTACCTGTGTGACAGGTGAGGGTGTTATTGGTGGGGAACAAACCAAAAAAACGATACTTTGGCCATCAGAATAAAGCAGTGTGTGTTACGGAATTCAAAGCTCGAGTCTTACTCGCTCTTGACAAAGTTTTTTTTTCAATAAATTTGCTATTTATATTTCGATTAAAATGATTAAAATAAGTTCTCAACAAGCTTCTGTTGTATTTGAATTGTAATTAGATTTTCAATAGAATCTGTCACAATTCTACTTTTACCTTTGCACAACCGCTCCAAAAGAGAAACGATACAAACGACATAGGAACAGTAGTATAGAAAAAGCCATACAAAGTCTATGTTGAGCCATACGCACGTAACCAGTCGAGGAAGTATTCCTAGAAACGTACAAAGGTACAATTACTGAGGCAATTCATCACCGACCCTTTCCAAAATCAAATCAAGGATTCCCTTAATCCCATATTAATTCACAACTGTCCGTCTAATGACCTACACCTACGCCATACCTACTAGTAGATAGAACCTTGTCACTATACAAAAAGCTTAAAACCCCTTGGAACTACAAGAGATTAGTGTAAAATGTATAGTGACAAGGTGAGATTATTTTTGTAGTTTGCAGCCACCGATTTGTTAAATGCCAGAGCGATTGTCCTAATTCCATTAGGGGCATTAGAGTAATAGAATTCGAATCGATAGGATTCCACGGTAGTTTTGTTTGTTTAAGGTTGCGAAGGTTGTTTTGATTTTCTTCAAAATGTTTTTTTTTATACATTATATTTTGTACTTTTTCTAGTACTGCAGTAGATTCTAATGCAGAGTAGCCGTGTGTCGTTCTTGAATGAATAATTCAATTGGACTACTTCAGCTGTGTTCGTCCTTCGTTCACTACTTCAGATAAAATGTAGCTACTTCTTAGTTCAGCTGTCTAATTCACTCGACGTCACGAAGTCGCGAACGAGCCCAGTGAGGAAGGATAGATAATGCTATCACGCTCTGTTTTAGGTACTGAAGTAGTTGTCTATTTCACTTAAACTTTGGCTTGTTGCATTCGGTCCTCTGGTTACCTATTACGATAGTTCGAGAACGATTTTAGGAGTCCTCTAAATTTTGTCGTACATTACTTGTTATACAAAATAGCTAATATTGAAGAAGCAAGGAAAAGAGCAATCTACAATTTAATTTAATTTTTTATTTGCTCGTACAAATACGTTTGACGAGCGGGATATAAAATGAAGCAATCATAGTAAGCGTACTGTTTTCGTTCGTAAACGTATCTTCTTAGCAGTTAGGTATCGATTGGCGAAATCATTTCAAATGAGCAACTGGACTAGTGAACTAGATGAGTGAAGTACTTCTTTTAATGAAAAGTTACGTATATATCTTTTCATTTTAGTGACACATTCTGCGTTAGCCTACTGCAGTGTCCGCCTGGGGAAATACCACCCCTTAGCCAGTCATTCAACCGCCAAGCAGTAGTGTGCAAGCATATTGTGTTTCGGTTTGAAGGGCAATGCTACCAGAGAAATTACTAGGTATGATGAGATTTAACATCTAATATCTCAGGGTGACGAGCGCAGTGCAGTGCGGCGCAGGATTGTATTCGCACTGCTACTGTTAGAGGCAGGCGTGACGCTTACCACCAGGTGAACGTCGCGCTACTCTCGTCAAATAAAAACAAAATGAAACAGTTTTATCGAGATATACTAGTAGATATATACTATACTAGATTAGAATATATATGCTACTTCAGCTAGAAATACTTATCTGATTAGATACTCTTCTACCACCTTCTACCTAGAATATACCTCAAAATGACTTATTTATTTATTTATTTTTATACAATTAAGTGACGACACAAGCAAGACTTTCGCCTGGTGGTAAGCGTCACGCCTGCCACTAACAGTAACAGTAACTTTTCCTATATAGTCTAGATTTCTTGAACGCAGATCGGAGATTACAAACTTGTGGGAAAGGGAAATTTATTAACATGCGCTGGCAACCCGTGAAGGATTTTTCCTGACAAGGGTCCAATCTAATTGAATACGAAGTATTTATGGAAATGTGCTTATAATTCTATGTTGTGTACATACTGCCGTCTCTGGAGACACAATATAAGTTGAAACAGTGCCAAAGATCCATTTATAACAGCGTTACAGTACATCCAATATTGGGATGCTTCAGTTCAAAGATTTGATTTTGATTTTATAATAATGGTCCCCTGGAACTTTAATTCCTAGACCATTCCTAAAAAAATATGCACTTTTTTTCTTTTCGGTGTATTCATAGACATACATAGTAGGGACGGGTTGTACGCCAGTTTGAAATGTCGCCCATTCATCGGTGTCAAAGAAGCGCATTGACACCGATGCCGGCACAGTCTGCGACGCACGTCTGAAGTGATTACTTGAGTGCAAAATGCCAAGCTGTGTGGTGAAGGGTTGTATATTTCATAGTGCAGTAACAAAAAGGTGGCGTTTCTTATGCCCGGTAAGTCAACAATTAAAGTAAAAATAAACTTGCTTTTACACAAAAACTTAGATTTTTAGGTAATAGGTAAGTCGTTTCTAGTTTCGTACAGTTTGCGCTTCTTCTACCACACCTTACTGGCGCTGCACGTAGTGACGGCGAAATCCGAGAAATGGCGTTCTACTTTTTATCAAAGAGAATTAGTCTTACGATTTCTTAACTAAGGCGTATCTAGATATAGAAATCTTTGTGTTTAATGTAATATTTAGTAGTACCTC
Source organism: Erannis defoliaria (assembly GCA_905404285.2). Classification (NCBI taxonomy): domain Eukaryota; kingdom Metazoa; phylum Arthropoda; class Insecta; order Lepidoptera; family Geometridae; genus Erannis; species Erannis defoliaria. The sequence continues at coordinate 919,310 of FR990085.1, read as the reverse complement.
TGTAAAACCTTCTACATTTATCTCCGTACGCGATTTACCGACGCCGTTTAGGTATTCTAGAATGATCTACGTTTATTTACATTCTATGGTTTCCTGGAAGAACTACTAACTGGTACTAGCACTGTTATACTGGCACCGCTTCTCGGAAGCCGCTTCAAGCTCCAGTTGGCAGAGTTTTGTGGCTTGGGCGCTTGTTCCGTGTAAGCCGTGCTAAGGGAATAAGGTTTTTATTTATATCTATTTTTAACCGACTCCAAAAAAGCAGGAGGTTCTATGTTCGACGGTATGTATGTCTTTTTTTAATGCATGTTCGCCGATTTCTCCGTCAATTGTGGACCTATTTTTTTTTTTTTTTTTTTATATATTTAAGTTTACGTTCCGTACCCGAAAAGTATCTAATGGGGCCTCCATAGGAAGCCTATTCTGTCTATCTCTCTGTCCTACTTGTAATAGTCTATATCATCAGACCGAACTAAGTTCCAGTCTTTTTTTTTTCTTGATGGGCTTGACGTTGAGGCTATACAGCTCAGCTTAGCCTCAGATCAGGTATATTTATCTAAAAATTATCTAATCTGAGGCTTACAAGGATGCTGAGTGACAGTTTTGAAGAGTGTTGCAAGATTAAAAGTCTATCTTTTGCATATAAGTTGTATAACCTTGTTCACTGACGATATTTACATGAAGTCTGATGTCTGAACCTGACATCAATAGAAGATGATATTTAGGCCGAGATTACAAATGTGTGGGTAAAAATTTCGGGTTAGCTGGTGAAGTAGAATACGAACAAGCTTTGCATTGGACAGAAATGAATACGTCGTATATGGTAGGATTTATAATGGCGTAGATACCACGTAATACCGGCCCGGTACATAAGTTTTTTAAATACGCTAGTAGGCTTTTTGCGAAGGTGTGCCTCTTCTAGCTTTTATATACAATCGAGTCGGTAAGCGCATAAGTCGAGGCGGCGTAAGAGCGGGGTCGAGGCGTCGGTGGCGCGGGCGCCTTCGTCTTGACTTTTCTACTACGTCGCCACCTCGACTCCGCCTTAACTCTTGTAGTGAGCTATACGCCTTACACATAATAAGAACATTAGTTTTTTATGCTATACCAAAATCAATAAAAACTTAAAATGTACTCTAATTATAGTAAAGCTAAATAAATAAATATTGTCGGACATTTTTTCACACGTTTCACGTCGTTTTTAGTGGTTGGACTCTACTGCAGAGTCCGCCTGGGGAAATACCACACCTTTGCCAGTTATTCAACCGCCAAGCAGTAGTGTGCAAGCATTACTGTGTTCCGGTTTGAAGGGCAATACTACCAGAGAAATTACTGGGTATGAAGAGATTTAACATCTAACATCTCTGTGTGACGAGCGCAATGCAGTGTGGTGCAGGATTGTATTCGCAAGTTCACAATTCTGGCACTGCTACTGTTAGTGGCAGGCGTGACGCTTCTTACCACCAGGCCAACGTCTTGCTGTCTCGTCATTTGGTTGTATAAAAACAAACTACACTCAGACACAGAACAAACGTCTATGTTGGTCACTTATATGTTTGCACTGAGGGATTGGACCCATGGCAGTCAAAGACTCAAAGAACTGCTGGACCAAAAAAGCTACTAATTATAAAATTAATGATGAACTACCGGAGGACGGGCAGCAGCGTCCTCTTAGTTAACGGTGGTAACACTCTGCGATCCCCAAGCTGCCTGCCAAGCGTGGGGATTATGGCAACACCTCCCTTTAAGGGAGAGGCCTTCGCCAGCAGTGGACGTCTTCCGGCTGTTGATGTATAAAATTAATGTTTTTTTAAATGACTAGACTTAGTTGTACAATTTTATTGTTATTTTATACTCTGGTGTCCGATTTATATTTTGAACATTGACATTGTTTTTTTTTTTTTTTTTTTATTAATTTTAATTTATTTGTGACGCTAGAAAAATCCTTGGACAGCTATTCTGTTAGTGCAGTTAATGGTAATTTTGCCATCTCTGAGTGTTTTACTTCTTGTCAGGCATTACATTAAGTTCAGTAGGTAAAAAAGTAGGTTCGTATAGGCTGAGTGGCCAGCCCTAGTATCAGAGTTAATGTGCCGCTCGAAGGCCTCTGACATGGCTGACTGTTGTTGTTGTAGTTCAGTAGGTACTACGAGTATAATAATTATATTATTAACTCTGACACTAGGGCTGGCCACTCAGCCTATACGAACTTAGTTTATTATTATGTCATCAAATGCATGTTTCTACTCATGTTAGTGCATCATCATCAGCCCGGAGACGTCCACTGCTGAACGAAGGCCTCCACCTTAGACCGCCACACTGTACGACAACCTGCCATTTGCATCCACCGGTTGCCCGCGACTTTTACAATGTCGTCGGTCCACCTAGTGGGAGGCCTGCATGTTAATGAATATAAATGGATTCTATCTTTATCTTCACAGCGACAGAAACCCCACCTGCTTTATTGTTAGCAGTGTTAACAGAGCTAAGGAGACAAGCAAGTCACTCGTCTAATATGGTAATCTGCCTGTTGGGGAACACCACGCTATCACATAAAAGTTCAAGGCCTTTCAACATTATGAACGTAATTTTTTTCAAAACCATGCATTGTGTTTATCCCACCCAGATTTTCATAATTTATTCTAAGATGGTTAAGTCCCTTCATGTCCAGTTATACGTTGGGCTTTGGACTATAATTTTTTAGTCCAGAGCATGGTGATGTTCCTTACGTGAACATGGTCCATGCAACTGCGCCGAAATATCGGGAGCTTGATTCACAACATTATCACGGTAAATAACCCGTAAATATTAGAACGACGAATGAACAACCGTGATAGTTTAAAGCAGTGGTTTACAGTAATGTATGCACACTACTACTTGGCGGGTGAATAACGGGTAAAGGTGTAGTGCCTTTCCAGGCGGACTCTACAAATGAGTGCTAACTTACTAACTTACTAACCCGTATGTAGATGAGTGATGAGCCACCATCGTAATGTTTGAACAAAGGCTACAGCTGCCTGTTGTTTTTTTTAAGTTCTTTCACTTGACCAACAGAACAAATAAATTGGTAGCACTGTCTAATCTTGTCCTTACAATTAACAGAATGATTTTTTTTCTAGTTTTACCCGAATACAGGTTAGGTTTTTCTTTTAAATAAAATGAATACCTACTATTTTCAACTGCACTGTCAGGTAAAATCAGTTGATATAACCATGACCATATGACACTTTCAAATTTACAACATTTGAACACAAATTATGATTTTAAAAAAAACTTACGCGATTATATCCCAGTGACAAGCATAGTAAAATAAAACTGTTAGCCTGTTAACCTTAAAAGTGGCATTTAAATATCGGACGGTAACTAAAATATGGCCTGAAAGTCTTGCTGCTAGTAAGTAAATAAGTTCGAATAGGTTGAGTGGCCAGCCCTAGTGTTAGAGTGGCGCCCGTAGCTGACATGGCTTGAAGTGACGATTGTTGTTATAGAAATATAAAATAAACAACCGGGATCAACAATTTATCGTGTCACGCCACCCATCCGAAAACTGACCGAATCGTTTGATGCTCAATATCGACTTTCTTTTAGAAACACCTAGTCAAGCAACGCCAACGTTGATCTTACTACAAAAAAATAAAAATAAACAATAAAAAGGAATAAATAAATACTAATCTTATCTTTCCTAAATTATCCTTCTTCCATCTATCCTCTTCCCTACCTTCTCCGCTTCCGCTGCCTCTCTCGCCCCACTCGCACCCCCGCCCCAACCCCATCACGCACAGCTGTAATTTGTTCGTTTTTTGTGCGTGTTGGCCAAGTAATTGTAAGTATTAATTCAGGACCGCGTTATGTGAATCACGCGATACCACTTTGAGCCATTGTTGAAACGCGGGGAAGGCGGCGTCATGGAGAATGGATGATGCATTGAAGTATCTTTTGGGGGTTCCGTATAGACAGGCTTAGTACTCGAAGGTCCTCCAGCAAGACTAATAAATAAGCCAAATTCTGAGCGTGAGCTGACCATTAACCCATAAACTATCTAAAAATAATTGCGTAGTATTTAAATGCTACCAAATGCAGCGAAAGTTATCTATGCCCGTTAAAGTGATACTTTTCTTTACCTTATCTATACATATAAAAGGCTCTGTCCTGACTGATTGGTGACTGACTGACTGACTGACTGACTGACTGACTGACAGACAACGCACAGCCCAAACCGCTTGTCATACAGACTTGAAATTTGAAGGGTCTATTCGTCTCGATGCGTTGGGGTGCACTAAGGATTTTTCGAAATTGTAATGTTGTATGGAAAGTTCTTTGTTTTTGAAGTTATAGTGATGTAAATTGATATTTGGGTAGTTCATTCAAAGGGGGGAAGTTGGGACTCGGAATGATTTAAAGTGGAGAATTTTGGGAGCGGTCCGTATTTCTTCCACACGCGGACGAAATCGCGGGGGACCTCTAGTTAATAAAATAAAAAAATTATGTATCTTTCAAGTTTCCTTCTAAATAGTACAGTATTTGGGAAAAAAAATACCTACGAAAAAAACAGTTTTTTTTGTATAATAAATTGCTTGCAGCTTTATATAATTTACCCAATGTTAGTAGGTAGATATTGGGCATTTCAAATCACTTTTAATCACTTTTATTAAACTACCTTTTAATCTCCGTTCAGTCGAAGTGATTTGAAATGCCCAATCACTTTTCGAGTGGGGTTAGCTGATGATATAGGACCAGTCGATACAAGTGATTGGGCATTTCAAATCACTTTTTATCTTCTTTCAGTAGAGATGATATAGAACCAGTCGATAAAAGCGATTGGGCATTTCAAATCACTTTTAATCTCACATGGTTTGAGAGTCGAAGTATTTCGAAATCCCAATATAAATGTTAACTTCACTGAGCATAAATATTATGCTTTAGTGTATGAACAATATGTCAGATTCTAACAGTCGTTTTACGGACGTCGATCAGAACCATTGTTAAATACTATGGAGTTTCTAGAGAAATCGCCTCTCTTCATCATTGACAAGACAAACGACGGTTTGAAAACAGGACCGGTGGTCAATGTTCAAGTGGAGCTCGAATGCTCAATTTCCTGACCACACTTCGGCGTATTGACTTATTTTAACAACTCTATCTTTGAATGTAAGCCCCTTAGTAATTAAGTTAAAAATATATCTTAGCGAAGAACCTAGTTTTATGCAGACTTGATTTGACTCAAATGTAATTATATGTTTCGTAAAAATAACAGTAATTAAAAATAATTAAATGTAGTGTGTTTCTGAGAGTTTGTACGTCACAATGTGAAGCGTTAAATACTTGTTAATGTCAAAATACAGTAGTAGGCGGTAATGTGTATGAATATTGAATTAGGTAAATAGCTATAGCTACTAAAATTTCTAAAGAATTATTTGCAGAAAACCACAAATTTTCCCATGGTAATATTTTATTATCTATTAACTACTTTCACAGAGGGATTTATGTGAGACCTGATTTTTTTCACTTGATTAGGATTGTTGTATTATCTACCTATAGGATACTAGAATAAAACTCAACATTAAAATTAAAAACATTTACTCATAGAAAATGGATACAACTCGCATTATATTAACTACTCTCTCTCTCTCTCTCTCTCTCACGCGCTCGTATTACCAACTCTCCCACATTGGCATGGTTAATTCTATCAGGACTACTGTAGTGGAAATTATTCCTAATACGAATCTATACAACAAAATTTTAAAATATATCCGATTAATAAGTAACTTTTTCAAAAAAAAAAAACCGCCGACATCAAATTAATATGGAACCACTCTTAGGGTACCCCGGGAGTATTTCTTAGCTTTACAAATAAATTTTTTTTTTTCAAAATTGGTCCACAATTGACGGAGAAATGGACCAACATAAATAAAAAATTGAAAAAAAGATACGTACCGTCGAACATAGAACCTCCCCCTTTTTTGAAGTCGGTAAAAAATGAGGATCAAGTAAGCCAATTTTTAAAACAAGTTTGACAGCTATTAGAAATATAAACCTAACTTTACTATTCTAAATGCCGCAGTCTTCTAATTTGAACACATCCCCTTCTAAAATGCGGTGACATAAAGAATGTAAGAGTTCAGGTTGACTATTTCTTAAAATTGTTATATTGTTTAAATATCTACAGTTTTCATTAGGCATACAAACACAACGTTTATCGGCCTCAACGTTTTCAACCCAGCGCGGGAGTGACAAGTTAAAAAAAAAAACCTTGGAGCTACTGCATCCGAATCTGCTATGCTTGAGCTTCTAGTATGTTTATTTGTTTTCGTTACTTTCTTCGCCGGTCTGCTTTTGTAACTGTAAAGAAAAAAACTGGTTATCATCTGAATGTTACATTAACAAATCTGTGTAGATAAAGTAAACTACTTCACTTTTAAACTATTGTCTATTGTCTATTGTCTACGTGAAGTACATAATTGTTTACCTCGGAACAAATTCATCTTCTGAAACACTGATGCTGGCCGCTTCAGTTTACGGTGTACTTTCTGCGCTCTATAACAAAACAAAATAAGCAGTTAAGTTAAATGGTCTGTATTATTAAGTATAAAATCATGAATATGATCAGCAAAATAATAAATCATTAATTACTTTGTTTCTATCTCGTCTTCGGAATCGTTGAAACTTCCTAGTTATTGGTAATATTCAGTATCTGACCTAAAACAACAATCAAATTTAAATATTAACATCAGCATAGTTCAAGATGCGGCTTTTTAAAATAAAAATAACTAAAAACTCACTAACATTATTATTATTTGACAAACGGATACTAACAGCGTAATTTGGGCAGGGGTCAGCTCGTGACACAGTAAATGAAATCACTAGTTGCAGTCGCGACGCAGGGCACGCGGTTTTTTTTTTATTATTAGGTAATGTGAACCGGCGCGTGCGGTGGCAGTGAGTATATCACGGTATCGCTCGACACGTCATAAAATCAGACTGAATGAATAATTCGAAAAAGTGGTCCCCTTCACATAGGAAAATCATGCAGGTGCGTCAAACATGTCAGCAAAATTATTTTTCTCCATAAAATAGTTGCGAAGAATGTTACTAGCATTCTACACAAATACCTACCTATAAATCATAGATATATGATTTTACGATAGATATATGATTTTTATATATTTACTGTATAAATCTGAATATTATAGCGCCAGTCCACTTTTTGGAAAATAGACATGATAGTGGTAAGTAGGTAGGTACTTAATATTTGAAAATAAATGCGAATTAATGTATGAATAGATCATATTATCAAACTAACAGTAGCTAAGTAATGTGAGAAATATTTATAGTTATTTTTTTTAAATAATATTTTTTTAAATATATATATATATTTTTTATACTATATAACACTAAAGGAAGTTTTAAAAAACTATGTGTTTGACAGTCAAGATCAAAATCTATTTGAGCATACAAATAAAAACAGCGAGGGCTGAGCGGAATCGAAGCCAGAACGAATTCAACGATGTTAAGAGTGCGACTAATGCCAGAAAAATAACAGATTTCACCCGCGCGTCTTGCATTACTAAACTAATGCAAGACGCGCGCGCAAGTCGAAAATCGCATGATACAATTGATGATGATGATGGCTTTGAGCAATTTAGGTGGGATTTTATTTAATTAGTCAAAATGCATTTCTGCTATTATGTGCTCCGCACCAACCAGTCTGTTTCCAATCACGTCCAAAACAAGTAGGTACCTAACAATAAGAAGTTCTTAAAAATGTTTGCAGCACCTGGTTTTATTATTATTTTGCCGACAATGTAGTACACGTGCAAAGAAAAGCTATAGGATTTTTACCGAACCGACAGTGACAAACAAAAGTGTCTAATTCCTTTACATGCACTAACTTGATCTTCTAACAGAAGCCGCCATGCGGCAACGGATATTTGATTTAATTCTTTATTGCATACATAAATACATGAATGTACAAAAGGAGGACTTAATGCAAAAGCATTTTCTACCAGTCATCTCCCGGTTAAAGAGACGGGGAGATGGGGAGATGTAGGCGTACAAAATAAAGTAAAGTCTAAACAAAGACACACCAATAAGATCTTAAGAAAGCTGAAAACGGTTAAATTAGAGGGGTGTCTTATAATACGCTTTTTTTTAAATTCAGCTTCGAATACCAAATCACTGTATTGATTAAATTTTTTAAAATTACTTATTATTTAATATTAGCACAAAAATCTTTTTTATTTTATTTATCCTAGCCATAACAGGTTTTTTTAGCCAACCCAGTCCCGGTGTATTTTCCAATTTACTTAATTTGATAACAAACAATTTTCATCGACTAAACAGTTTTTTTTATTTTTTATACTGTCAAGTGACAAGACGAGCAAGACTTTCGCCTGGTGGTAAGCGTCACGCCTGCCACTAACAGTAGCAGTGCCAGAATTGTAAACTTGTGAACACAATCCTGCGCCGCACTGCACTGCGCTCGTCACCCTGAGATATTAGATGTTAAATCTCATCATACCCAGTAATTTCTCTGGTAACATTGCCCTTCAAACCGAAACACAGTAATGCTCGCATACTACTGCTTGGCGTTTGAATAACTGGCAAAGGTGTGGTACTTCCCCAGGCGTACTCTGCAGTAGAGTCCTACCACTACAAAAATGATGAAGATGGGTGAAGTTCGTTGTTCATCGGATCTTAGATTAATAATAGGTAGAAAGCGTCATCTACTCCACATCGTTCCTAAAAATATATGATTTAACTACTTACTAATCTGTGGAAATTTATATCAGTTGAGTAAGTAGTAAGTACCAATTTGTAGTTATCCGATCCATTCGATGTGTACGATGGGGACAAATAGACACCTGCCTTTAGAAAACATAATATTGCAACAAAGATTTTTGACTTTGAATTTAACCCACGCAATAGGCTAGATGACTGTTTTTTTAATGTCCTATTAAAATGTGGCCCATAAATATAGCTGATTAATGAAACGAATATGAAAATCTGATCAAAAATAAGCAACTTATAAGCATTTTAATATCATGCTAGACAGAAAGGCGAAACAGCAAATCGTGACGTGACTTCTCTGTACGCCATATAAATTATATTCTGACAAGTAAGGCGTGACGTAATTTTTTGTTTTGTGGAAAAGGGACAGAGTTGTCTCTAACAAAAAGTTTAAACGCTCATATGTCAGAACATTATTATCCGATTTAAATATCTTTTTCTATAAACTTACTATATTTACTTGAATTCTTCATCAAAGCTATTGGTTTCAACGATTTAAACATCAGTCATCTACCCTATTGATAAAATATCCTAGACTGACAAACGAGCTACATTGAATAACATAACCAATTATTCAGCCATTACTCTACGTGGGCTAACTTGCCATTACTAGCACGCTATTTTGACAAATTGCTTCTAGGGCTCAAAACTAGCTCCAAACAAGGGCGCCCTTTATTGCCTAGTTTCCTTTGTGCCTCCGTTAATGTAAACCAAAATAAAGACTAACTTTTGGCTGCGGCTAGACATCCATTTGTATTGAATATTACAAGTTATTAAGAATTGCCTTTGACTGCCTTATAGTTCAGTTGGTAGCATGACTGCCTTCAGAGCTGTAGGGCGTGGGTTCGATCCCCACCCAGGGCAAACATTTGTGTGACGAACATAGATGTTTGTTTTGTGTCTGGGTATATTATTATATGTATGTATTATTTAAAAAAATATGTAAGTATTCTATCAGCTATTTTGCTTAGTTTGGGTTTAGCTAGATGGATAATTATTTAAGTGGAGTACAATTCGCTAGCCTGCTGATAGCCTGTCATTTAATTCATCATCATCATCATCATCAGCCCGGAGACGTCCACTGCTGGACGAAGGCCTCCCCCTTAGACCGCCACACTGTACGGCAACCTGCCATTTGCATCCACCGGTTGCCCGCGATTTTTACAACGTCGTCGGTCCACCTAGTGGGAGGCCTTCCTACGCTGCGTCTTGCGGTTTGCGGTCGCCACTTTAGAACCTTTCTTCCCCATCGGTTGTCAGTTCTTCGATAGATGTGGCCTGCCCGTTGCCACTTCAACTTGAAGACCGTGCGAGCTATATCGGTGACTTTGGATCTTTGGCGAATATCCTCGTTCCAGATTTTATTGCGCAAAGTAACTCCGAGCATAGCTCTCACCATTGCCCGTTGCGTGACTCTAAGTTTCTCCAAAAGGCCAGCAGTTTAAGACCACATTTCAGTTCCATATGTCATCACTGGCAACACACACTGGTCGTATACCCTTGTCTTCAGACACTGCGGGATTTTGGACGAGAAGATATTACGCAATTTTCCGAACGCTGCCCATTCGAGTTGGATTCTTCGGGCGACCTCTTTGTCATTTAATTATATAGTAGTTTTTTGTAAAAATGGTATTTGAAGTATTATTATGAACCTATTAGACTGTAGGTATGTTTGTAGTGTTCATATTTTTTCTCCATCCTAAGGTTGCCTGAAAGAGATCGCGTTTACCGATAAGGTCGTCATTAGTGCACTAGTATTTTGGTTATTTAATCCCTTGTCTGTATGTTTCTCTGGTGTGATCAATAAAGAGTTAATCAAGCTATCTATCTATCTAAGTAGATTTAGAAATCAAACAGTATCACGCGGCAACATCAGGCACGTAGCAGTAATTGTGAACTTGCGAACATAATCCTGGGTATGTCCTAAAACTGCATCCAGACCCACCGGAGGACGGGCAGCAGCGTCCTCTCAGTTAACGGTGGTAACCATTCTGCGATCCCCAAGCCGCCTGCTGAGCGTGGGGATTATGGCAACACCTCCCTTTAAGGGAGAAGCCTTCGTTCAGCAGTGGACGTCTTCCGGCTGTTGATGATGTTGATGTGAACATAATCCTGCGCTGCTCTGCACTGCGTTGTTGCTGCGTTGCGTGGATGATTAATGCTATTAAAGTCAGTCAGTCATATTCCTTCGTTATAAATTATAGGCTGTTGTTATTTTAGGCGGAGGGAAAGATTAAGCTGCTTTTAGCCGCTGTAATAGTGTTTCATAACAGGCTTGAATAACAATGTACAGTAAGTAATGGTCGAGACTAGAAGCAACTACTTACATAACTAGGTCCAAAATTACTAACCTTTGGAAGGTGACTTTCTTTTTGTTCGCTATGAACAGAAAAATAATTTAAATGTAATGTTAGGCTATTATGAATATTGATAGCAGTGTTTATTGAACTAACAACGAAATATAAATTAAAAACAGTTAAACTACCTAATTAAAACTAAACTAAAATTAAAAAAATAATCGATATAAGATACCGTTTAAAGTATCTGAAGGTAGCAAATGACCTATAGGTAGTTTAAACGGTCTCTAATTTCGGGTCATCATCATCATCAGCCCGGAGACGTCCACTGCTGAACGAAGGCCTCCCCCTTAGACCGCCACACTGTACGACAACCTGCCATTAGCATCCACCGGTTGCCCGCGACTTTTATCCGACGCGACGTCGGTCCACCTAGTGGGAGGCCTTCCTACGCTGCGTCTTCCGGTACGCGGTCGCCACTCAAGAACCTTTCTTCCCCATCGGTTGTCTGTTCTTCGAGCGATGTGGCCTGCCCATTGCCACTTCAACTTGCAAACCTTGGGAGCTATATCGGTAACTTTGGTTCTTTGGCGTATATCCTCGTTCCGGATTCTATCGCGCAAAGTAACTCCGAGCAAAGCTCTCTCCATTGCCCGTTGCGTGACTCTAAGTTTCTCCAAAAGGCCAGCTAATTTCGGGTAATGTGCCCAAAATGCTGGCCATGTTGCCTTGCTGGATTGCAAGGCTAATTTTCTGGCCCAAATAAAGGCCAGCATTATTGGTCACGTGTGGATTCTTTACGTCTCCCCGAAAAATCCAGCACCTGGCCCCCACGGCCCAAGTATCTCTACTCCAAACGGCACAAACATGTAACCTCTATCGAGGCTAGAATATTTGTGCCGTTTGAGGCATTCCACCGCATTATGAATATTTGTTTGTCAGTATGTCTCAAACTTTAGGCCTTTTAGGTCATCTATAAAATGTTGATTGTCGTATTAATATGCTTTTTAAGGATAATATTGAATAAATGTGCCTTTTCGATTATATTTATCTTATTTAGTTTAGACTGTCGGGTTTTAATATTCAAATGTATTAATAATATAACTCTATATCTGTAGTGGTAGGACTCTACTGCAGAGTCTACCTGGAGAAGTACAACACCTTTGCCAGTTATTCAACCGCCAAGCAATAGTGACACACACACACAGACACGCACAGACTGACACAGACTGTGTTCCAGTTTGAAGGGCAATGTTACCAGATAAATTACTGGGTATGAAGAGATTCAACATCTAATATCTCAGGGCGACGAGCGCGTGCAGTGCGGCGCAGGATAGTGTTCGAAAGTTCATAATTCAGGCACTGCTACTGTTAGTGGCAGGCGTAATGCTTCTAACCACCAAGCGAACGTCTTGCTCGTCTCGTCATTTGATTGTATTAAATAAAAACTAGTAATTATCGAAAGGAAAACCGAGAGAGAGAGAGAGCTAGATAGAGGAGGATAGATTCCAAGAGGAATACCCGATCACGTTTTTTTTTCTAGATATTAAACATTTAACATTTTTCACTTTTCTGTGTTACCCTGATGCATATTAAATCCATTATTACGCTATCAATCAGGTAAGTAATTATAATGTCCGGTATCACCATCAACAGCCGGAAGGCGTCCACTGCTAGGCGAAAGCCTCCCCCTAATAGGGAGGGGTTGCCATAATCCCCAGCCAGGCTTTGCTGGCGGCTTGGGGATATAAAAAAAAAAAAAAAAAATGTGATTGCTTTTTTTTTGTTTCAATCAGCTTTTTGTATAATTTTTGACGCGCGTTAACTGCATTTCTTTTTTACTGGTCGCGGTCGTGTAGTGCTATCCTTTTCTTGACGTAGTCTGTTAACAACTCGACCATCGAAACGACAAAGTTCAGCAAGTGATCTACACTGGCGAGAATTTAATATGTGCACACCACTGTGAACTGCACACTAATATTATAAATGCGAAAGTTTTTCGGTGTGTGTGTCTATGACGCTGAAACAGCTAAACGGATTTGGATGAACTTTGGTAGAGAGGTAGTTTATACCATGGAATAACATCTAGGCTTTTTATCCCAGGAATCGCGGGTGAAACCTTGGGGCACTGCTAGTATTTGATGTTAGTCTAATTTTAATCTGTGATGATATAAAAAGAACGGCAAGCGATAAAACGGTCCAATGCTTCAGTCCTCAAACAGTAAAAGAAGTGATTTCCATTTTTCAACCCATGTTTTTCAGGTCAAGTGCGATGCTGAAATTGAAACGGCGTTACACAATATCCTGCGAACGGGGGTCGCGGTCGGATGCGCAACACCGGATGTTTACTTACCCGCCGCGAAACCGAAGCGGACCCGCGTCACTTCCGGCTGTGCGAGTAAGGCGGGAAATAGACGAGCGACTTTGCGACTTATAAAGATCATTCAAACATTGGTTTAATTACGTAATAATGCTACATGGCAATAAATAATTAATTAATAAATTAGCCCCAAACTTTGCTTAACTTTGGGCTAGATGGTGCTAGTGGAAAAAAATATAAAAAAATGCGAAATGCTCAGTTTCGAAAAGAGCCTAATGTTAAAAAGGGCAATAATAGTGATTTTCAAACATAATTTTGCTTCTTCAAAAATAAACAAGCAAAAGAAACTTAACCTTTTCACCGCTAATGTCACCAATAACGAACGGGCCCAAGACGCCAAGGATGTATAATTATATTATAGTAAAAAAGGCATACAAAAACATGTTAACTTATCATCAACTGATTTCGAAATACCTGTTTTATAAGTAATTTTTTGGTGCCTAGGGGCGATGTAATAAATGCCGTACCGGTGAAAAGGTTAAACAACTTACAGCCCTTCTAACTCCTTATTCGATTAGTTTTGTTTATAATTCCTATAATTTTATTTGTTTAAAATTAATTCAATTCTATACAATATTTTTTTATCAATATTTAGACAAACAAACTGCCACAATACTTTTAATGAAATAAGATAGTTAGATTAACTTATTATTTATTTCCTTATTACTCAAACAAAAAAAAACCACAAATAATTAAATAGCTAAAACACTAGTGTGGGCGGCCATAATTGTATTATCGCAACACAATATTATAGTAATATACAACAATAATCAGTAACAACAACAAACAATACATAAACAACAGTACAACAAGACAATAGAAAACAACACAATACAACAAATTAGACAATTCAATTGCATTTGTAAGCTATAGTATAAATATAATGTCTATGTAATTCACCGCACTGTAACTACATAATGTAAATCACATCAGTCGTGGCCCCTGCGACACAGGATTCTCCTAGTGCAGGGGTAACAAGAAATATTTTTGGAACCTTCTGGCAAATAAATCAATTTTATTATTACTTATTATTATTAGACAACAGTCGTTTTATTATGCCTAATACTTTTATGTGTAATTTTTAACAACCAATAAAACACTAGCAGCTTTAACTCTAAATAATATATTCTTAATTCGCTATTGGTTAAAAAAGTCGCAAGACAATCAGCTCATCTCACGTCTGACCACAAGTCGCGCGGTCTACACCCAGCCTGCCACTGCGTACAACTCGCGTGCAGCGAACACAAAAGAAACGATAAGTCCCAGCATTACGGCAACCATGAAATTTAACGCAGAAATTAATGCAGGGCTGCGGGTGTTTAACGGAGCATTGTCTTACAGCTTCCTTTTATCCTCAGAGAGAACGGTTAGCTGATTCAGATGTTAACTTCAATTATCTGATCTTCAAGCCAAAAGCTGTTAATTTTCTGGGTATTTTGAAGTGCTGCAGTTTTTGTAATAGATAGGTATAATACAGATATTATTACGTTTATTTTTGCATTTTTGTTTGAATACAATGCCTCCGTACACTTAGATCCACCGTCAGGCTCCACCAGTGGAGCAAATCATTTTTTCCCCTTGAATCCACCAGTGGATCCACTCATCCACTGATCCACAGCAGGCGGATTCAATAGGAGAAAAAAAATCCTTTCGCTCCACCGAAGGATTCTGGCGGTGGATCTAAGTGGATCACTGCGCTGTACTACGCCTACATTACTTTTTGACGTTCCATTGCAAAGAATACTGCCAGGTGTTATTAAGGCAGATTTCTAAGCAAACGATGAAAAAAAAAGTTCCTAATAATGGAAGTACTTGTCAAAAAAGTCCTGGGAAGTTTTCTGACAGCTGTCAAAACGTAGTTCTGCAGCCAAAGGATAGACGGCGCTCGCGATATATGGCCCACTTTTTTCTTATTTTTTTCGCGCTTGTGAAAAACCAGTTCACTCTCCTTCACTGCTTCACTTCACAGTTCGCGTTCGTTGGTGAAGTGCTTTTCCAAGTTTTCTTGTATCATTTTGTTGAAATTCTGATAAATTATTATTGTAACGTTACGTTATTGTTATTATTGCTTGTTGATAGTAATTGTTATTTTTATTGATAGTAATTAATTAATTAATTGGCAAGGCGCACTTACTAATTTGCGAGGAATAACGAAAGCTTAAGAAATACTATGGGCAAGTACTTTGTTACACAAAAAATAACCACAAAAAACGCGCATGACAGATCTGTTATAAATAAAATAAGGTTACTTTATATTTTTTGACCTTTTTACTTTGCTTCATTCGTTCAAAATCTTCAGAACAACAGACAAGATAGTGAAACTGTTCAAGGCCATGTCTCTTCATTGCCATCGAACGGATTTTTATGAACTATTTATATGTTTTTATTGGCTGTCAGATAATCGCCCATTATACCATTGTAACAACTACCAAACCAACCCTAATACCAATAGAACTAGTGACAATAGACCAACAATAATTATTATTTTTAAAAAAAAATCAAAAATTACAAAAGTTCCTTACAAATATTTTAAAATTATGTCAGATTCAAAGTCAGTCATGTCATCAATGTAGGTACTTTTAATATTTCTAGGCTAGAAATGAAACTGATTTATACTTGGCGACTGTTATAACTCCAAACTGAAACAGGTTATCAGCTTAAACGAGTAAAATAAAAGTTTCCTTGTCCGGGTATAAGAGGCGCCGGTTTTTACATCTAGGAAGTAATTATCTCTCTGAAGTTGTAAGAAATCAAGAGTGGACGAGTATGGCTGCGTATTTACAAAATACTTTTGATACTCAAATAAAATAGATAGAAAGAAGTCATGTAAAAAAACTAGTCATAGTGTCATCAAACATTGTATCACAAGAAAAACTACCAATAAATCAAAAATTATGAGTTAAAATTTTCATTAATAGCTCAAATTCAAGTTTGCGTTTATATTGAAAGGAAAGTGGATGATAATAAAATAAAAACATGTTTTTCGGATACGACTTTGGTTGTAAATTAAATAACCCAACGCTGACTACAAAAAGAAGGTTCTCAATTAATTCAACTGTATGTTAATGATTTGCATGTTCGTTACACTATTACTCCGCCAATTATGAATTATTATTATGATACTGTAAATTTTATCGAAGTTTGGTTTTTAAAATCAAAAAAACTGGAAAAGGATGTTATCCAGGAAATTGATGTCGGTTTTAATTAAAGTATATTATTATTTCAAATAGTGTCAAGTATTTTACAAATTACTTCCTTAACTTACTTTTTTAATAACTTTTACTACATTCATATTGAAAAAAAAGTAAGTTATTATTCACTACTAATGTTGTGCTGTTGCAACTCGAACTCTGGAACCGCACTTTGTCTATACGCGTCCTACGGCCGGAAGCCGAGTGATCATTTGACCAACTTTTTTCATTATCTCTCGGAACTCGAATACTTTTATAGTAGTCCTATTTCGTTTTAGTTGTGATTTTCTTCTCGACTTTCTTTTTTTTACTCTCCCTTGTTAACTACAGTCGTTAGCTTTTACCAGGCAATTTTGTTCGTTATCCGGGAGCGAATGAGGTAACTTTGCTTAATGTTGGTATCGGTGGAGTAGTAAAATGATTATTAGGTTGGTACGGCTGATCGTGGGGGGGATAATAGAGAAAAAGTTGCTGATAAGGCGGGAGTTTCTTTTGTAGGTTTTAAGTTGACGTTTTTAGGAACAGTCCTGAAAAAGTGGAGGTGGATTCGTTGCATGCAAAGCTGCTTTCGTTTTTGATATTCATCGTACAATGTATTGTAGCGGTAGGACTCCATTGCAGAGTCCGCCTGAGCAATCACCGCAACTTTTCGAGTTATTCAACTGCCAAGCAGCAGTGTGTTATTACTGTTTCAGTTTGAAGGGCAATAAGACCAGATAAATTACTGGGGATGAAGAGATCTGACCTCCGATATCTGAGATTGACGAGCGTAGCAGCGCGCAGGTTTTTGTTCGTAAGTTCGAAATTCTGGCACTGATACTATGTTATGGGCAGGCGTGACGCTTACCACCAGACGAACATCTCGCACGTTTCATCACTCAATTGCATAAAAAAAGGCGTTGTTTATGTAAATAAATATCTATTTTTTTTACATAACAAAAAGTGCTAGGCTTAGTATGCTTATCTTTTTAAGGCTGCCAACCTTCATAAAAGTAAATACTTACCGATACCTTACCCCGCTCCTTAAGTAAACTTCCGGTCGTACGTCCGATCCGGAAAGCGCAACCGGACCGGACACGAAGCATCGTACCTTCAAACAAGACTTAAGATCGCTCTTATTACCAAGGTCATAAGGTTGAAGTCGTCCATGACAGGTGTGAAGCCAGGTTTAGTGGTGTGGTGTCGGGTAGCTCTTAGTTATTGTTAGGTTTAAAGGGTTCTACAGACTAAACGCACGAATAGCATACAGGTTATAGACAATAGGCTAGATGACTGATGTTTAAATCGTTGAAACCAATAGCTTTGATGAAGAATTTAAGTAAATATAGTATGGTAATTGAAAACATTATTTAATTCGGTTAATAATGTTCTGATATATGAGCGTTTAAAGTTTTTGTTAGAGACTACTCTGTCCCTTTCCCACAAAACAAAAAATTACGTCACGCCTTACTTGTCAGAATATAATTTATATGGCGTCCTGACAAGTGACGTCACGATTTGCTGTTTCGCTTCTCTGTCTAGCATGATATTAAAATGCTTATAAGTTGCTTATTTTTGATCAGATTTTAATTTTCTTTTCATTAATCAGCTATATTTATGGGCCACATTTGAATAGGACAATAAAAAAAAACCAGTCATCTAGCCTACTATGGAACTGTACAGGTAACTAAAAAAAAACAATCGAAAACAAACTATTATAGGATCACCTCAAGAGAGTACACATTCAAAGAAAAAAAAATCGGTCAACAATTATACGACGAAATCGTTAAACATACATTAAAAAACATGGTTGACATTACATAGGTGCAGTCAAAGATCGAACTTCCTCCTTTTTTGAAGTCGGGCAAAAATGCTATCACGTACAAGGTCTGGCGAACGGGGTAACACTCAACGTTCAAAGCTTGAGTCAATCTATACTCTATGGCTGGTTAGTAAGGTACAGTTTTATGCATTTCATCGAAGCTGCGCGTAGCTGCGGCCGATGTGTCAGTTCTAGTCACTATCAAGAAACAAAAGGACTTCAATTTGGATTACCTGGATTACATATTTTTTCCTGTTTAGTCTGTCTTGTAGCTCTGTTGGTAGCATGTCTGCCTTCAGAGCTGTAGGACGTGAGTTCGATCCCCACCCAGGGCAAACATTTATGTGACAAACATGTGTGTTTGTTCTGTGACTGGGTGTTGTTTGTATTTACAAAAATATTTGCATATAAATATTTTATCAGCCATCTAGTTTCCATATTATAAGCTTCGCTTAGTTTGGGGCTAGATGGCGCTGTGTGAAAAATTTCCACTGATATTTATTTAAGTTACTTTGATTTAAAAACCAACAACTTTACCTATTTCGATAA
Organism: Erannis defoliaria; assembly: GCA_905404285.2. Classification (NCBI taxonomy): domain Eukaryota; kingdom Metazoa; phylum Arthropoda; class Insecta; order Lepidoptera; family Geometridae; genus Erannis; species Erannis defoliaria. Next base: position 900,305 of record FR990085.1, on the reverse strand, counting down.
ATGTATAGGGACCACCTCTGAAGTATGACGTACCAAACAAAATAAGAATCATATAAATCAATTAATAATTGGTGGAGTACCTTACGTACTCCACCACATTTACATCTACCTGTAAAATAAATAAAAATCTAGCTATTGCTCTACAGCAATGATATTATATAATATAAAGAGGAAGATTGTATGTCATATCCCCGTCATGTCAATAGCCCCGTGAAAACGGCCCGGGCCCCCTAGAACGCGCCGAAGACTAATTGGTCTTTCCCCGCGCGGGAAAGTGATAAAGCTAGAATATGGATACGTCTGTCTCGTTTTCGCGGGGAAAAAGAGTGGATAGACGTTTATCACGGCTCGCGTGCTAGGCGGGCAGGGTCTGTCTCGCCTGTCTCCGCGAGAAGCGAGACGCGCGCTATCCCTTTTGCTCTCAAAAAGGGCTATCTTCTTTCGCACTCCGGCGCAACTCGTAAACATGACGGCACAGCACGGGGGTTTGACTACGGTCTTTGCTCTACAGTTATAATGGTAAAAAAATAGTTTTAACAAACAAAACCTAACAACAAACAATAGTTCTAACGACAATTTAACAGTTCTATGATGTAACAGTTCTTTAGAACTTAGAACGAGAGAGAGAGCTAGTTCCTCCGAGCTAGCGAGCGAGAGAACCAATGATTCTTTATGAGAAGCCAGTATAAGATAACCGCATACCAGTTTCCATCCGGCATGCTCCTTCCACCGGGTGCTTTAAAACGAAGCTGAGAGCGTGGTTACAAGAGAATTTGATTTTCATGACGTTAAGCTTATTTAAAAATAAGAGATTTTTAACGTATTCTTAAAATTATTTCATTTTAGTAAGTGATTATTTTTGTGACATACCTACTTATTGAAATTTGACGTGAAACTTTGTTGTTATCAATAAACTATTATACAATACTGTATTGTATTGAAGAACTACAGATTATATATTATACCAGATGCCCCCCGCGACTTCGTCCGAGTACGGAAGAAATTCGGCCCGCTCCTAAAATTCACCACTTTAAATCATCCCGAGCAGGGTTTTGCCCCAAAACCCAAATAAAAACCAAGAACTTTCCATATTTTCATGACTAAAAGTTCATAAACAAAGGACTTTCATACAAAAGTTTCCCCCCTTTTTCCCCCCTTAGGGGTCGAATTTCGAAAAATGCTTTCCTAGTACAGCCCTACGCATAAAAAAATACAACTTCCAAATTTCAAGTCTGGACGACCAGCGGTTTAGGCTGTGCGTTGTCTGTCAGTCATTAAATCAGTCAGTAAGAAAAAAGATTCTTATAGTATTAGATAATATGAGAATAAGAGATATTGCTGCTATAGCTTCCGTTTAGTCTGTGTAAGGCTTTACTGGCTATAGAAGCTATCGACTTGGTTACGTAGACACTGTTATTTATTCTGTATTTCCGTTCTAGAGTTTCTTGGAATTGGTTTCGGAATCCGGTGGAAGTTGTGAATTGATGTTGTAAGATAGTACGTACCTACTCATCTAGACTGTGGCATGGCTTCTATTTTGATTAATATATCTCTACACAATTTATAACGGAATATTATTATATATATATTTTTTTTCAATATTTGTTTGGTCTCTGTTGGTGTTTAGGTAAGTTTAAAAAATAGAGATTTGTTTCTGTTAAAATATCTTATTTTTTGAATATATTACGTGATAATGTAACGAAATTCAATAATCCTTTCTAGTTTTACTACCGTTCCGCAACATCCTGTACAGCGATAATTTTCTTCAGAATTAAGACAGCGTTATCATGAATATTTTATCCCAAAATGACTGAATGAATGAACAAATATAAATTACACAAAGTTTCCGAAGACAACTACCGGTACCGTAACTATTATTTAATCTTTACCATCGTGGCGTGCTGTTGGAAACGCGAACGCCAAGTTGCATCGGTACGGGAAACTCAGGTATTTCAGATATTAGCATTGAGAGACTGTTACCTGCCGGGTTACCACAAGATAATGTTCTAAGGAGAGGACACGCTACATAATGTTATGCCTAGTAGGTATAATATAAAATATGGTTTAATAACATAATAAAAGGAAAAGAAGTGTGACCACTGTGGAGTGTGGAGCAACGAGAGTAGTTTTCCTTTCTTTCTTAGTTAGATGTCAGTTTGCCACGGTTAAGTCTAGCGGACGAATTCGGACCGCCTCTAGCGTTTCTAGCTTTCAAGAAACGCATATAAAAATAAATGATGTATAAAATTAAATACGAATCAATTAAATTGACAAACTTACCTACATGTCCGATTTTATTTAAAATAATATTTTATGTATATTGCAATTTAAAACATAAGCGCATTTTTACATTGCCAGCATGGAATGCGATCTGAATTTAATAAACACTAATCTTAATTAAATTATTGCGATGAAAAAAATGCATTTAAATTCGTAGATATTTAAGAGCTATTGAATAAAATTGTCTAAAGCTGTATTGACAGACCTTTTATTCAGATTATAGTATACTGTGACGGCAAAACAGTCTCAAGTTTCTGTAAAATTGTGGTTACCTCAAAGAGTGTCAGATACTGAAGCTGAGACTGAAACAAGTTATAATGAGCAATGCAGGTATTCTGTATTGACTCTCGCTATTATACATTCATGGCGGTGTTTAAATTAAACACGCTTCGAGATATCAGAGCAAAGAGTGAGGTTTCTGCTTTGATGTCTTCAGGCGTTGTTTGAACCATTAAAAGACAAAGTATTTTTCACTCCTCTTGCTCAAAAAGTCCGTCACTATAGCGTACTAGAGTGGGACTTAAATAGCATATTATAATGTTCTTGGGGCTAGAGCAAAATTTTTTGCTCTAGGGGCAATTTTTTTTTCTTTTACACCCACGAGCCTTTAAAAACTTTTTTTAGTCATAAGTAGAATACATCATTGAAATTTAATTAATATTAACATTATGTAATATTTTTACAATTTTGCACCCCAGATTATGGGTGTTAATGGCATGAATACTTACTTCTATTTTTAAGATCTTTTGTACCTATTAGCAGACAAATAAATGATTTGAATTTGAATAATAAGACATAAAAACGTTATGAATTCATTATGTTTAATAAATAAAAATAACATTTTATTTTTGAAAAAGAACTAATAGCGGCGATCTCTTTAGAATGCGTGCTTTGCGTTGCGGCTACAGAAGAAATTAAAAAAGAAGGCATTGGCGCGAATTTTTTAGAATTTTTATTTACTTAAAAATAGTAATAGTAGTAGTATTTTTTTTTACAATAGAGAAAATTATAGTCATTATCTATTGAGAATGGAGACCCTAATTTGCAGGTGGAAGAGAAAGGAAAAGAAATAATTTTCAATCTGTTGCCGTCAAAGTCATAAAGCATTTATTTTGGTAATTAGATTATTTTACTTTCTCGCAATCGTTGTGAAAAGTAGAATGTAACACACGGTGCTAAAACCCATTACAATTTGGTTTCTTTTACTCCCTCGCTAGAGCTTTCGCTCAGCCGTAAAATTACCTCGTATGTAATGGGTTATTTTAGCCCCTTGTATAACAATCTACTATTATTGAATATTTTGTATGAAGTGTTTCCACACTTTGGGTTTTCCATATTTTTTCTTACTGTTTAAGCTTTAATCTACTATTAATCTGATCTACCAAAGTATTTTAATGTATTTGAATAAATGTTGGAGTGACCAAGCCAAAACAATAATTTGCGAGATGGGGCGCCCTATTATGGAGACGAGTAGTGACTTCCGCTCCGACTCATTTCTGATTTAAAGGATGCCCATTGTCATCCAACGTGGAAATGCTGCCAAAGTAAAGGGCACCGTTGCCCAGCTAAGGCGTACCCACCCCTGACTGTACCCAACATAAACTGACTGTACTATTTATTATACTAAAAAATATTTAATACCTAATAATTATTCAAGAATCAGTATTAGGTCTATAAATTAATCTCAATTTAATAGAACTCTTATACAAACTTTTATGTCAAATTGATTTATAGTTTTCTTAGCGTACAAGTAATTCTAAATTTAAAATGGCAATCAAAACAAGCGCTCTTATATTAACAATTATTTTTTTGAATAGAAAAATAAAGGACTCCTAATAACCAAACGAACGCGCGTAAAAATCGCGTGCATACAGGATGGTGTGGAATTGAATTACCTGGACCAATTACGCGGTCACGCCGGCGGGCGGGACTATCGGGAATTAGAAATAACGTCGGGAAGGCGAAGAAGATTGAATTTTGTGTTGATGTTATCGTGTTTAATAAATACGTATTCGTGTTATAACAAAGAAAATAAAGCAAGATAGTAAAATAACTAGGAATTTAAGTATCAATAAAATCGTGCGAGATTGGTACAGGAACGGGATGAGTGCAAAAAGAGATCCCTAGGTTAAGCAGTGTGTGATTACGAGCTGTATATTTGATGATGAAAATGAGGAAGATTATAACCAACTACTTTACGCTTCTTTTGTTAATACAAATAGAAAGCAAAGTTTAATTATATAGAAAACAGTTTTATTTGGTTGTAATGACCGTTCAAAGTCTTTTGGTGACCGACATGAACTAGCCTCTTACACACATACATACAAGATTCTAAAATTTCCAAACACTATGAACCCTGTTGACTGATCGTCCGACTTCCCCGCATGCGAAAATTAGTAGTCTAAAAACCACTGCTAGCCACTGCGAGTACGCCAGAATTTCATTGATTTTTATAACTCAGATTGCGTCATCCCAGTGATTGACCAATCGCAAGCATAGAACGTTACCTCGCCCCCTGCCCGCAAAGGAGAGTCGTGTTTGTAGGAAAAAATATGTTCACGACGCATCAATAGGCTATATGATCTGTGAAAATTTTGAAGTATACTTTTGCCAGTTTTCAAAATTACGCCCCAAAGCTACTTAGCCAATATTTTGCACTAAGTACCTACTTATCAGTAAGCTATGTCCGCAGAGTTCAGTAGCTTTGCTATCAAAGTTACAAAAGTACTTAAATATGAAGTAGATAAACGTAAGTAATGCTTTCAACTGATTGAAACCATTTATTTGAATACCCAAATAAACGTCTGTCAATAACTTAGCACATTGTCACACCGCGGCAACCTCAACCGCGCCGCAAGCCAACCGCGTGCTTACCACCGCACACCAGTTTGCACCGGTTAAATCTGGGTAAAATCCGGTTACTATTCGTTCGCGTTTGTTACGGACGACTGGGTAGCTTTTTTGGTTTTAGTTGACTGGCACATTTGGTTGGCTGAAAAAAAGAAAAATGATCTACCTGAAAGAGCTCAAAGTTTCTTTTGTACACTGAAATAAAACTGAATCCATTAATTAATTAATAAAAAATAGTGGACATTTCACACAGCATCTTCTAGCTCCAACTGAGCAAAGCTTTTACTATCGGAACCTGATAATATGATAGCTAATAGAAAGCTTACAGCACCGAATCGAAATCATGCCCTGCTATTGGTCAAAAACACTTATATTCTTTTTTGCTTATGTGAGACCGCTATAACACCACTTTACAACTTTGATAGGTATTTTGTTTATTAGTGTATTCGAAATTGCCAATAATATTAAAAAAGATTGACTCATAAAAAATAAATAAAAACAATGATACGTTCCACGATTAGAAAATTTATATCTACTACTTTTTCTATTGAAGCTCCTTGGAATAGCGCCATCAAAAATCAATTCTGAGGTCGGTTTCACTCTTTCACTCAATTATCTAAAGTTTTAGAAAAAAAATACGGTAAAATGGTTAGATAATCTAATTTTAATTTCCAAAAAGTATAACACATTAATCGCCTCCAATTTCCACCAAACGATATAATACCGGTGCGGTATTAATTTCCCATAACTGATTCAGTCCCTGAAAGCCCGATGTTACCCGATGAGATGCGATGAGGCCTTAATCTGCCGTACACTCCCGGGTAATCGAATTTTAAATATAATCACTTTAGGAGCATTCTGTACGTGCGATATGATTACGTTACCAGCAATGCCTTGGTTTACTCGTAAGAGGTAAGAGGAATTATGTTTTGGTATAAACTTGTTTTATACAGGCATCTATTTTTACTGACTAAGACAATCTAGCTGGTAGTGATAGAAGCGAGGTATATCCTTGGTGCGCAGAGTGCGGGCCAGCTCCAATACTGTCCAAAATCAGAATCCACCAACCCGCTAACCAGGCTAGCGTGGTGAACATGGCCAAATCGCTCTACGAGGGCGGGCCTGAGTTTTTTTTAATGCAATCTCCAGGAGTGACGAGAGATTACATGGACTAGAGAGACGTCGTCGTCGTCAGCCATAAAACGTCCACTGCTGGACGAAGGCGTCCCCCTTTATAGAGGGAGTTGCCATAATCCCCACGCTTGGCAGACGGCTTGGGGATCGCAGAATGGTCAACACCGTTAACCAAGAGGACGCTGCTGCCCGTTCTCCGATGGGTCTGGTTAAGGACATATCATATCTACTAAATAGAGTAGAGCAAGTTCAGATAGAATATTACGATTACGAGAAAAAGGAAATTAGAAATATTAAATCTGACAAAATAATTACAAATGCATCAATTCCCCAGGGTAGTGTTATCGGGTGTCTTCTCTTCCTAATATATATAAATGATTTACCGAAAATAATGTAAGAACCTTGTGTATTGTTTGCCGATGATATATCTATACTTACGTCCTGACAGAATAATATCAACATCAATGAAAAACTTAAAAATACGCTTAACAAAACTTCTCAGTGGATGAAAGAACACAATTTAGAAATTAATGTGAAAAAAACAAGATTAATATAATTTCATCCCTATCAAAAAGCACCATTAACAATTAACTAACCAAATTAGAAGTTGTTGACAATTTTACTTTAAGTACTGGGTATCACTATAGACTCACACACAAACTGGAAACTTCACGTCAATAACATTAGATCAAAACTTTCAAGATTTGCCTACGCGCTCTGGGAAGTTAAAAAAACCACCGACTTACAGACTGCGTTAGTTACATATTACGCCTACGCTTACGCGTGGTTAAGTTATGGAATAATGCTGTGGGGAAACAGCACGGACGTCGACACTCTTTTCGCTGCTCAAAAGAAGCCAATTCGCATCCTTGCCAACATAGAACAAACCGACTCATGCAAACCATTCTTTAAGAAACATAAGGTACTCACATTACCTTCAATTTATATCCTTGAAATATTTAAGTTTGACAGAACTCACTCAAATCTTTTCAGAAAACGTTCAGAAATACACATCAACCGCCCTTTAAGATACGAAAATAGATTAATATTACCGGTGTCGCGCCTCACACTCCATTCAACTAGCCCATTTGTAATGTGTATTAAAATATATAATAAGTTACCAGACTCGATAAAAAAAGAAACTAAAGACACACACTTTATAAAACACCTCAAATCCCTCCTAATAAACAAAACATATTATAACATCGAAGAATACCTCACCAATAAAAATATATAACAAAAAACATATTTTTTTTAACCGTTCTATTATTTATAAATATTCTTACCACTACTTTTATCACGATATTGCTGTCTTCCTCTCTATCATACCTTGTAACATTTAGCTATGCCCGACGGGGTCCACAATTGTAACCGTATTGTTAAATGTTTACCACCTAAGAAAGATACATTGTGGAATGCTACAATAAAATGAATATGTATATGAATGAATATACCCAGGTCCCCTAGAGAGACTTTCGCCTGCAAGTCCAGCAATGGACTATCAAGTGTTTCGACCAAAACTCGGCCACCTCTATGGCATTATCCGTGGCTTTATGTAGGTCGTTAAGGGAGCAGGTCGCAGGGCACGCCGCTCAGTCCAGCAGATGTGACATTGTCTGCGGGAACATACCACAGAGGCATTGGGTGATGGGCGTTAGTGTCTCTGATATAGCCCCACATTGCTATGTTATCCTGACTTCGGCCCACCGGAACCGCGATTGGTTCAGGGTTTTCCAGGTGGGCCATGACTTAGTATGGCTTGGGGGGAGTTCCTCATTTGGGGCAATAAAGTTGGCAGGCGGGCTGTGCATTTCTAGCCACAAAGAAATTCGAGCGTCTTTTGCATGACCCTCTAAAGCAGTCGTGTGTTTCAAAAAGCTTTTACGGCTTTTGGACTATTAAATAAGCTGATTATGCTGTGCTACACTATCTACTACTAATTTAATACCACGAAGTTTTGTACTATAAATCCTTCTTCAAAGGTTCAAACCTTCGTCCGTCCAGAACGGTCCAGCAGACCCGAGTGCTTGTCGCGGCCGGTCCCAATAACTGTCGTCGGGTTTCCACACGATTTGTCCACTGACAAGACCCGGCCTTCCCGGACCCGTCCCGGATCCGGCTCGGCGGTTCTTGTATGCTCGACGGTGGATTACACTCTTAATATACGGAGGTCATGTTTAGGCAGAAAGTATAAGTAATACCTCCGTAACAAAATGAAAAAACCGATCAAGTGGGAATTGAAGTCGCATACTGAGGGTTCTGTCTTCCGCAAGTACTAACATATTTGACCAAGCGAAGTGAAGATTTGAGTCTAAGGGGTCGGCGTTTTTATGTATGCTTATTTGTATATTTTTTCGCCAATAACTTGCGAACCGTTGATTCGATTTTTACAAAATTTTGTATTGAGTTCGAATGAGTCGAAATCAGTCGTGAGGTTTAGAAAATTTAGGGGTTGCGAGGTTCAAATTATAATCTATCATTTTTTATGCTTGATAAGCAAGTGTTTAACCACACTTACGTGATATTACATGATGGTCGTGATCCAATATTGTATTCTTAAATTTCAAACATCTAGGCGCTGTTCATTTATTACGTAACACTATTTTGGGAGGAGGGGGTCTGAACAAGTCGTGTTTTTGGTCGCAGGGGGAAGAAAGTCAGTAAAAATAAGAAAAAGTAAAATTGTCTTACGTAATATATGCTGACCTGAGTATGTCCTTAAACTGCAACCAGACCCACTGGAAGACGGGCAGCGTCCTCTTGATAAACGGTGGTGACCATTCTGCATCCCAAGCCACCTGCCAAGCGTGGGGATTATGGCAACACCCTTCTATAAAGGGGGAGGACTTCGCCTAGCAGTGGACGTTTTATGGCTGACGACGACGAATATATGAACATCGTCCTAAATTTTACGGTTAAAAATACGTAGGTCATTGTAGGTCGGACGGACAGACACGGCAAGTTTAGTAATTGATTCCCATTGGACACCCTTTGAGTACGGAACCCTAAAACGTGCGAGCGAAATAGCCTAGTCACTCCAATAATGCGATTAACTTCCAGTCCACTTTTCACAAACACAGACGTCGGCAAAACTCTCCAATCTCATTCCTCACAAGGCAAGGCTAGCACGATGGTAGGATATGGTCCACTCGATCAAAGTTCAACAAAGGTAAAGGGTTCGTTTACTTCAGTTTGTTTAGGTAGCTTCAGAAACTATCGAAACTACGGAATTATCTACCTTACAGAATTGGAGCTTGTTCAGAAAATTTGCGTAAATGAATGAATTGGTCTAGGTAGAGCGTGATTTGTTCCTGAATGGGCAATTTTCTGACAGCTAATTAAAAAGAAAAAAGGAATAATAAAAATCCGTTAAACGAGATAAGAATGATTCTGAATAGTATCACTTATCTTATCCTTACCTTACACTATCCTTTCTTTGGTTCTGAAGATTTTGAATGAATGAATCAAGGTCAAAAAAAATATTGCGTCAGGGTATTCACAACACATAAGACCACGCGGCAGATCTCCGTTACGTTGGACCGACCAAATAAAAGCTGCACTTCACGGTCCCATAAATGAATGAACGAGGAAAGCGTCAATACGCGAGAAATAGCGACGGATTGTTAGACAAGCCACCACCGGACCCGATGACCACGACCCTATCAAGAGCGTAAACGACTAAGAAGAAGAAATTCACAACTCAATCAGAACAGTTTCCGTTCGATCCACATTCCCCGTCTCTGTCAAGCGGAATGTTTTGTGTGGTAGTACAGAACTCTTTTTGCGTGAGTTTTTTGACTGACTCATTAGGATTTGATTATTTAACGAAATTTTTTTGGTTAAACTGATTTATATACCCGATGATAGATTGATACCTATTAATTATTATTGTCGTCGTCAGCTATAAGACGTCTACTGCTGGACGAAAGCCTCCCAATAGAGGGGTGTCGCCATAATCCCCACGCTTGGCAGGCGGCTTGGGGATCGCAGAATGGTCACCACCGTTAACCAAGAGGACGCTGCTGCCCGTCCTCCGGTGGGTCTGGTTGCAGTTTAAGGACATACCCAGGCCCGATGATAGATTGATACCTATTAATTATTATTGTACTTGATACGAAATAGGATCAAAAATACTGAAATTCGTTTAAGATTTTGTAAGTAATAAAGTACAGTCAAGAGATGGCCAGTAGAAAATTAAAGAACAGACAAGTGGCAGCCGCCGTTTGTCCGTCTGTGTTTCCTCTCGCGGAGTTCATTCGGTTAACGTTCACCTGGGGATCTATGACTGGAAACATACGGTGGGGAAACATGCCAGTTTATTTAGCGGGAGGAACGGTAAAGCAAAAATGTTTTAACGACAATATGGGGCACAGAAAAGCGAAAGCGCGACTTCTTAGGTAAAACGGCTGTAAAAAAAATGTTGTAAAGCAATTGTATGGAAAACACACAATACATAATGTATAGAAATTACGACAAAAAAATTACAATCATTGGTCGCGCATTTGGAGTCGTCGTCAGCCATAAAACGTCCACTGCTGGACGAAGGCTTTATAGAGGGGTGTTGCCATAATCCCCACGCTTGGCAGGCGGCTTGGGGATCGCAGAATGGTCACCACCGTTAACCAAAAGGACGCTGCTGCCCGTCCTCCGGTGGGTCTGATTGCAGTTTAAGGACATACCCAGGTCCATTTGGCATTTGGAGTAAAACGCTCGAAATTACATTACAGATCTAATTTCGATGCATTGTGATTTGGTTTTCTATTTGAATTGTCTTTTTGAGTATTCTCAATTTAAAAACATGTATATTGGTAGAATTGTCATTAAGTGCGTTTACACTTAATGACGGCAAGCGCGGCCACATTTCCGTTCTATTCACTTCTCTGTTCAGTGATACGGGGAGTACTGTGATCAGAAAAACACTGTATGTGTATGAAGTTATAATAGACTGGAAGGCTAGTCTTTGTGTCAGAGTAAATATGCCGCCTAAGACTTCTGAAATGGCTTGACGATTGTTCTTAAAAACGTAAAACAAACAACCGTGGTCAACAAGAACAATAATAAAAACTGTAAAGTAAGTGTGTAAAAGTGTGGGGGTGTGTTTGTGTGTGTTAATAACAATTACTATAAAGTGAACATTAATACACCACATACTAGAGAGTACCGATGACAATGTACAAGTCGCGAGCAACCAGTGGATGCAAATGGCACTGGTTGTCGTCGTGTCGTATGTTGTGGTTGTTGTGGCGGTCTAATGGAGAGGCTTTTGTTCCGCAGCAAGGCGGTGGTCTTCGGGCTGATGGTGATGCTGAAAATTTATATATTGTCCTTTCTTCCTATTAGTAGATACTAGATACGATATTAGAGTGCAAGTACACTAGACTTATAGTATTTGTTTACTAGTAACACAAAAACACAAAAAATATCGGTGTTAAAAAAATATTGTTAGGTTGATCGTTTGCTTCATATTATAAAAAGGGCCTGTTCAAAAAAATTACGTGCAGTCATAGCAGTTTTTTGACGGTTTTTATGAGTTTTTGTTTCCCAAAAAATATATTTGTATCTATAAGATGTGAGAAGTGATGTAGCGCGTTTGTAATCTTTCTAAAAATTATAGATAAGAAGAAAAAAATCGACAAAACACCGCTATTTTTACACGTTACAACAGTTTTAATCATTCAATATTAACAAATTTATCACGAAAATTTACTCACTTGTAAATAATATAGTTTGTCATGATTTGTAGCTCTTAGTTTTGATAAAATATTTATATTATGCTTGTTATAAATAAAAAATGGGTAATAAAATCGAAAATCGAATCTTGACATGCACGAATCTGCGTAACTGCCATATTTTTGCTCCGCTAAATGGGGCCCTTTCTCATTCAGCTTTAGAATAATATTTGATCGTAGTAAAAAAAGTGCTTGAAACATAAATGAGAGTAGCCTTAAACTATTGACTTTTAAGGCTGAAAACCCGAAATACTTAAACCCAAAAACCCAAATACGATTTCGGTTAAAAGCTCGTTTCGTGTGTTTTCAAACTACTAGCCCTTCCAGGCCTCTTAGTACAGATGAGATTAGATTAAACGCCATGCCCTTAACAATACTCAGGGGGCGATATATCTACGTTTAAACTGCTCCAGCCAATTCTAGAGACATATGGTGCTAGGTCCTTAAGCATTGCCCTTTTCTACAAGTGTCTTACGAAATGATCTAGAATATTAAATCTAATTTTAGCGTAATATTAGGATGTTCTCTCTAGGGCTTCACCTGCGTGACGCTTTACGTCCAATTATCAAAATAATTAATCTGCAGTAAATGATGCATTAAGCAATGTGCTAAATGAGTGGCCACACTATCATTTCACTTTGAATATCGGCTAACGTCTAACGACGTTAATAATGCCACTACCCTATTAGCACGCTAACACACGGCCACATATGCGTACTGGGGCCGTACCGTGAACCTCTTATAGCGGGACCGAATAGGTTCAGCTGTCGACATTGCGCGACCGCGAACCTTATTGCGAGGCGATAAAATTCACAGTCGCGCAGCGTCGGCAGCTAAGCGTATTCGGTCCCGGAATAAGCGTTCGACCCTGTATCAAATACCGCGCTAAATATTAGGATTACACGCAGGTGAAGCCCTAGGATCATAGAAAACATTACAAGCTTTGCTTAGTTTGGGGCTAGGTGGCGCTGTTTAAAAATGTCCACCCAATATTTTTTATTTATTTAATATTATATAATATATAACTTACTAGAAGAACGGGTGAACTTTATACCCAAATAAAATAACTATAGTTGGATATAGACAGATAAGATAGGATATCTCCTTTATAATTCAGGAACACTAGAAAGATAAGATAAGATAAGATAAGATAAAGATATTTATTTAACAGAAGAAAAATTACAGTAATTATACAGAGAGTAAGTACACAGACTTATCCAGTAACAAAAACAGCGTATTCAGTCAACTCTAAGTATAAAAAAAACGGTTAATCGACGGGCCCCAAACTAAGCACAGAGCTTGTATCTTGGAGTCCGAGTGCCGAGAATACAGATACAAGTGTTTTTCTAATGTGTCTAAACTAACTATTATATAAGGCATCATATTTAAATGACGGAAAGTATAAGTAAAATACCATGCACTTAAAATACTAACTCAAGAAAACAATACAAATAATCATAAACATACTCATTTCATCGCTTTGATACACTCACAAAAAGACGGATATTTATGTTTCGAAACTACCTCTCACTATATAAGCCATGGACAAGACCTTCGGTCTCATCATAGGACAACATTAAGAGCCATTCTCTGATGGATCTCTTAAAGGCAGTTTTAGTGACATCTGGCTTCTGACAGACTCTCTTACATATGATGTTGTACACGCACGGAAGTGAATATGCAGGACTACGTTTAGCCATCAGTGAACTGGCTCGAGGAACAGGAATTCTATAAGCACGTTTATTTTTGACAGCATCGTAGTCAGAGTGGGTTTTTACGCTAATATGAGTTTTAAGGGCAGCATTGAAGAGAAAGAGCTGCCTAACACGCAAGACTTTGAACTCAGCGTAAAGTGAGTCAGTGGGGAAGCGAAACGGTTTGCGTAGCATCACTTTAATTAAAGCTCTTTGTGCTCTCTCTACTGTCATAAATATAGTTTGTCCTGCGCTGCCCCACACTGTGATGCAGTACTGTATTATAGATTGACATAACGCAAAGTAAATTTGTTTCAGTAAAGGAATAGGGGTGCAGTCCCGGAGGTTCTTCATGACAAATATCAGTTTGCGCGTGCGTGATGCAACGTTTATTATCTGCTGCTTGTAAGATAGGTTCCCGTCAATGATTACGCCGAGATATCTCATATTGTTGACACGGCTTATGGATGTACACGAGCAGGAGGGAGACGAAGACTTACTGTACGAGCAGTAGTGGATTTTTAGTTCCAGGTGTTGAGATGGAAGAGAAACACAAGTCTTCGTGAAGGCAATAAATTTAGTTTTGATGGGATTCAGGGTAAGCAGATTTCTATCCAGGAGTCTGGCCACAATAGACAATCCATCTTCTGCTAAGCTATATACTCGGTTCCACGTATCCCCATGAAATACGATTGCTGTATCATCCGCGTATGTGACAATTTCTGCGTTAGGCAGTTTACAATTTAATATTTCGTTTATGTAGAGAATAAACAAGGTGGGACCGAGTATACTGCCCTGTGGAACCCCAAAATTGATAGACAGATGATCACTGGAGTAGTTAGCAACTTTAACATATTGCATTCGGTTTGATAAATAACTTTTAAACCACTCCAGTGCCACCCCCCTAACACCGAAGACCTCCAGCTTCTTCAGAAGCAGACCAACCGAGATCGAGTCGAAGGCTTTAGCCAAGTCAAGGAATACGCCAATGCATTTGTCTCCCTGGTCAACGTGAGAGGACACAAGGTTTGTAAGGCGTGAGGCAGCGTCTTCGGTTGATCTGCCTCGTCGGAAACCAAACTGTTTTTCGGAGATAAGATTATGTTTATCCAAGTGCTTGATCAGTCTATTGTTTACCAGCTTCTCTAGCAATTTAGAAACTACACTAAGTAAAGCAATGGGCCGATAATTGTCTGGAACATTTTTGAGGCCACTTTTATGGATAGGGGACACTGCTGCCACCTTCCAATATTCTGGGAAAGTTCCGGATTCTAAACTTAGATTAAAGATGAAAGTTAACGGTATAAGAATAGAGCTTAAAGATTTTTTTATTAATTTGACTGTTATAGAGTCTGGCCCAGGGGCACTGTCACTTTTTAGGCTGGCGATTGCATTTGAAATTTCATAAGGATCGGTGGGAAAGAAGAAGAGCGAGTCATTGCAGAGAGAGGTCAATCTGTGGGAACTGATCAGAGATTCTTCAGTTTCGTTTAACTTTGTAAGAATAGCATCAGCGAGGTTCTTCCCTACCGAAGTAAAATGCTGATTGCAATGATTAAGAGGATTTTCATTTCCTTTAAAGCGAAGCAACTCAGATGATGCATCAGACTGTTTAGAGGTGTAGCATATATTTTTAATCGTTTTCCATAGACGCCTAGGATCGTCTTTGTTCTGTGCTAGGAGTTGACTGTTATGTTGATTTTTAATATTATGCAGTAGCTTGTTACAGAAGTTTCTGTATCTGACATAGATTTTTTTACATAAGGCATCATTTGGGTTTAATTTGGAATCGCGGTGGAGTTTGTCTCGATGACGTATACACCTGATTAGACCTGGGGAGATCCATGGCTTCAGAGGCGCCACCTTTCTACTCAATTTTACTTGTTTAGTATATTTGGTTATAATAGGACCAATAATATCATGAAAGGCCCTGACAGCTAAATTAACACAAAGACAAGAGGTGACCGGTGACCAATCAGTATGGTTTATCTCCAAAACCGCATGATCCAGGTTAAATTTTGATTGAAATCTTAAGTGTTTATTTTGGGGCTGTCGCGTGATACCGGCTACAACAATGGAGTGGTCAGTAACTGAGGATTTACAGATCAAACCGAAGGCCTTTGTATTCATTTTAATAAATATATGGTCTATGCAGGTACGGATTCGGGTTGGGCTGGTGATTGCGGGGAGTAAGCCATGTGATGCCATCAGACATAAATAGGTAGATACCTGTTTGTCTGTGGCGTCACATAAGTTTATATTAATGTCGCCAGCGAGGACGAGTAAGGGATGACATTTGAGAGTATTTAAGACTAAATCAAGGGAATCTAAGAAAGGCGTGATATTACAAATGGAAGGCGTGCGATAAATACCCAGTAAAGCAGCATGATTATCAATCTGAATCACCAGAGAGTCCGCGTCAACAATAAAGGAAAAACAAAACTTTATAACTTCGATACTAAAACATTAACGAAATGAAACTTCGCAGAATAGCAACTAGCACAAACCTGTAATCCTATCCTACTAACATTATAAATGCGAAAGTTTGTCCGTGTGTTTATGTTTGTTACTCCTTCACGCTGAAACGGCTGAACGGATTTGGATAAAATTTATTGATATCGATATTTTTATTGATAATTATTATTGTTACAAGTCAGGTTCTGCGAGTATTTCTTAGGTACTTAGATGTACATAAATTGTTAATTAACATTTTTTTTATAATTATGTAATTAAAACAAAAATAATTAAATTATTGATGTGAAGTGCTAATTGGTTCAAAATAAAGTCAAATTAAATTAGTTGATTATAAATAAATATTAAAATCAATGTCATATTAAAATTTGACATAATGAAAAAACCATAAAATAAAAATAAACTTATTGTATAAAACCCATAGCCAGGTATTGTAGCGTAGTCCGTATTTGGTATAAAGGTAGCTTATATACCTTGGAATATAACATAGGCAACTTTTTATCCCAACAATCGCGGGTAAAGCCGCCGGGCGCACCTAGTATAAGATATAGATACAAGCTAGGTAAGGAGCGTTACGTTAAGGAGCTGACCTGAGTATGTCCTTAAACTGCAACCAGACCCACCGGAGGAAGGGCAGCAGCGTCTTCTTGGTTAACGGTGGTGCGCATTCTGCAATCCCCAAGCCGCCTGCCAAGCGTGGGGATTATGGCAACACCCCTCTATTAAGAGGGAGGCCTTCGTCCAGCAGTGGACGTTTTATGGCTGACGACGAAGGAGCGTTTTACTCAAGCTTTCTCAAGCCGGCTATAGCCTTTGTGAAAGAAAATTCAGGACACAGGAAAATAAGAGTAAGTAAGTAAGTTCGTATAGGCTGAGTGGCCAGCCAGGCCAGCTAGTGTCAGAGTTAATGTGCCGCCCGAAGGCCTCAAAAAAATAAATAAGAGTAATAAGCAACTGTGTAGGTTCATAATTCGTGGGGCAATCCAGATCCAGTAATACCTGTTTCTGGGGCAATGTATCGACATGTCTAACGCTAACTCACTGAATGCGTAAGCCTTTCTTGATTGTAGGCAAGGAGCTATATACGTAACGGATTAGTTCTTATAACGCAAAATGTAGAATATTTCCGAATTGAATAGGGTTCAAATCAAATTCCGTTTTAATAACATAATTATACCTACGTCGTCGTCAGCCATAAAAACGTCCACTGTTGGACGAAAGCCTCCCCCTTTATAGAGGGGTGTTGCCATAATCCCCACGCTTGGCAGGCGGCTTATTATACCTACGTCTTAATCAACAATTTTAATGGTATTTTCAGGGAAAACTACCTTTTTTTCACTTAACGTAGCGCTCGTGGCGTAGCTTGTCTAGGTGATTCTAAACGATCACCGATGTTAAGCAATGGACGGTCCGGTCAGTCTTCGGATGGGTGACCGTGAGTGGCATTTATTTCTGAGCGCTACCGTGGATCGGATGACACGTTAAATTGTTGGTCCCGGTTGTTTGTTCTAGTTTCTATAACAACAACCGTCAGCCACGTCAGAGGCCTTCGGGCGGCACATTAACTCTGACACTAGGGCTGGCCACTCAGCCTATACGAACTTACTTACTTAACTTAGTAAGTACCTAACTAATGAATTACCTGTATCAGATCAGCAACGCGAGTACCGTTGTATGTCGCAAAATTTGACGTGTTGGTATAGGAGATTTACTGAAACTTTGAGAAAATACCGAATTTTATCGAATTATACCGATTTAAACGTCAAATATAACGACCATCAAGAACGGTAGGTACTCGCGCTGCAGATTACATAAAATATCTTTGTTTATTTTTGCATATTTTATATAATCTAATCTAAAGTTTGGATTAGAAGGTGGTAAAGGCGCACATTACGCCATGTTGTAAAAAAACATAATAATAAAAAAAATACATGCTACATAATTATCAACTGGCTACTCATTCTCTTCAAAAGAGTCTATTTTAAAAGTAACACACAGTACACTAGACGCAATAATCATTAAGACCTTCTGTTAGACACCCTAAACTTCCAACTACTAGCTCTCCTCAATGTAGCGAGTAACGCCAAGCTAAGGGTGCATAAAATAATACCAAAACAATGAAAAGCAAGCTCGCCGGATAATCGAAAGAAAGCAATGAATTTTTATGTATCCATTCGTTTGATTTACAAGAAGAACAAAGAAGAATGTATGATACATTCTTCTTTCACAATACAATTCTACTCTAGCCAGGTTTTAGGGTTCCGCAAAAAGTAAGGATTATACGAAAGGAAATACAAATACAAATAATTTATTGATAACACCAATGTTACAAGTCAAATTTCATTATGTATGTCACAAAAAGAATCACTTACTAAAATTTAATAATAATTCTTATTTTATAAAACGCTTTTAAAAAAAATACAACAGACTTCAACTTCGAATACCTGGATGACATCTTCATATTTTCTAGTAATTTTGATTTAAAAACCAAACTACTGAACTGATTTCGATAAAATTTATACAGGGCCACCTCTGAAGTACCTTTACCTGCCAAACAAAAAAATAATCATCAAAATCAGTTGACATTGGGGGAGTAATCGAGAAAAATAAATACAAAAAAAAAAACAGACGAATTGAGAACCTCCTTTTTTGAAGTCGGTTTAAAATAAGCTTCAATGTCATAAAGTTCAAAAACAAATTCTCTTGTAACCACGCTCTTCCACCGGGTGCTTCAATAGCAAGCGGTTTAGAAGCACCCGGTGGAAGGAGCATCCCGAATGGAAGCTAGTATACGGTTGTAGATCGCGGGCCCCAAAATATACACTTACCTCTCCGATTTGACGAGACGGTGCGACGGGGTTATCAGTTGGTCTTTCTTTTTATTGCTTCGTAAATCTAACGTGCTGTGCTGTGCGCGTTGGAACGTGTCTAGGTTTACATGGGTGAATAGGGCTATATCTGGTAAATAAACGCACACGGCAAGTGCAGGAAAGGAGGAAGTTAGTTTCACTACGTCTGTTTGTCCGAGCGTATGTCTATTGCCTGCATTCTTTATCTTCGACCATATCTTCTTGAGCCAACATGCAAATCAATAATAAGTCACATTTTTCTTTTGTTTAAAGGTAGGTACGTAATAATCCGGATCTGCGTATGTCCTAAAACTGCATCCAGAACCACCGGAGTACGGGCAGCAGCGTCCTCTCGGTTAACGGTGGTGAGCATTCTGCGATCCCCAAGCCTGCCAAGCGTGGGGATTATGGCAACCTTCCCTTCCCCAGGTAGCAAACTGATGACTATGACGGATATATGACGTCTTTTTAAGGTCATTTTAAGGTCGGTACGATTTTCGTCGTTACGTACGTCATTATGACATCATAATTTAATCATTTTTAGGACGTCTAAAACTCGTCGTATGAAGTACGTTATTATGACGTCATATTTAGTCATTTTTAGGACGTTTAAAACTCGTTATATAATGTACGTCATTATGACGTCATAATTAAATCATTTTTAGGACGTCTCAAACTCGTCGTATAATGCACGTCATTATGACGTCATAATTAAGTCATTTTTACGACGTCCATACTCGTCGTATGATGTACGTTATTATGACGTCATATTTAGTCATTTTTAGGACGTTTAAAACTCGTTATATAATGTACGTCATTATGACGTCATAATTAAATCATTTTTAGGACGTCTCAAACTCGTCGTATAATGTACGTCATTATGTCGTCATAATTAAGGCATTTTTAGGACGTCCTTACTCGTCGTATGAAGTACGTTATTATGACGTCATATTTAGTCATTTTTAGGACGTCTACGACTCGTCATATAATGTACGTCATGATGACGTCATAATTAAATCATTTTTAGGACGTCTCAAACTCGTCGTATAATGTACGTCATTATGACGTCATAATTAATTCATTTTTACGACGTCCATACTCGTCGTATGATGTACGTTATTATGACGTCATATTTAGTCATTTTTAGGACGTCTAAAACTCGTCATATAATGTACGTCATTATGACGTCATAATTAAAGAATTTTTAGGACGTCTTAAACTCGTCGTATAATGTACGTCATTATGTCGTCATAATTAAGTCATTTTTAGGACGTCCTTACTCGTCGTATGGTGTACGTCATTATGACGTCATATTTAGTATTTTTTAGGACGTCATATAGTCGTCCTAGGATGTATGTTATTATGACGTCATAATTAAATCATTAAAAATTATGTTCTTTACTCGTTGTGTGATCTACATTATTGTGACGTCATATTTAGTAATTTTTAGTACGTCTTAGACTCGTCATACAATGTACGTTATTATGACGTCATAATTAATTAATTTTTATGACGTCTTATACTCGTCCTAGGACGTCCGTCATTATGACGTCATAATTAAATAATTTTTAAGACGTCCTAAACTCGTCGTGTGATCTACGTTATTATGACGTCATATTTAGTAATTTTTAGGACGTATTACACTCGTCATACGATGTACGTTATTATGACGTCATTATAAATTCATTTTTATGACGTCTTATACTCGTCCTAGGATGTACGTTATAATGACATCATATCATAGTCTTACATTCGTCGTGTTATGTAGGTACTTTAGGTACGACTTACCACCAATGGATTTTGGGGGGTGGGACGCAGTGTGGGGAGGGGTTGACCTTGAAGGGGAACTTGCGGAAGCCCTCTCTCTGGGATATGTAACCTAACTTTCCCAGAAGCTTAAATTTGATCGTCATACAAATTGGAGGGGGGAAGGGTGGAAACTTAACACTATATTTGATTTAACTCAAGTCAGGATGCTCTGAGTCGGATCTGTCTGATCATTTTGAATCTAACCAACTCAAATTTGACTACGGGTGGGCTCCCGCCAGAAGCTCTTGCGGTCGCCCCTGAGCTTCTGGCTCCCGCACTTTTTATATACACTCTAAGAGGGAAGGGACCACAAGCCTAGGTGGATTCGGGGTGCTCTAATTCGGATCTGTCACTCATTTCGAACCTAACCAACTGAAGTTGGGGTGCTCTGATTTGGATCTGTCACCCATTTCGACCCTAACCAACTCATGTCGGGGCGCTCTGATTCGGATTTGTCACCCATTTCTACAAATCAAACAACAAACAAACGATTTAAAAAAAGTAATCAATAATAGTTTCAGAAAACTTGAGAATTTATTGCAGAAAGCTGCAGTGGCCGAAGGGTGTGTTTTGTGCCCAAGAACAAAAAAAAAAGACGACAGCTGACGTTATCCCAAAATGGCGTCAATTACGTTTCATTTCACAAGTTTACACATATCAGAAATACTTTGTCCGCTTAAGATTGTAAATTGTATCTGTATAAATAAAATAAACTTAAAGAAAACCTATTTTTTATGTAAATAATGGAGTTTTAGTGTATAAACAACAAACATTTACCAAAACAGTAGCTTATTTTAACTTTTTACGATTTACGACATTTGCTCAGTTTGGTAGAGAGTAAAACGAAACGTTATAGTGGTACAAAACTGTCAAAACCTATGGTGATTTTCCCAATTTTCAAATTGAAATAATTATTTTACAATAAGTATTTGTTTGTGCAACTTGAAACTTTGCAAAAGGCCTTCATATTCATATAATAAGACCTTTCTGTAAAAAAATATGAACCACTAACTCGATTGGCGGTGAATCGAAGTTGAGCCGCTAAATTGGCTAACGCTGAGAAAAATGTGAAGTGAACAGTGAACAGACAAGGAAGCGTCACCTGACTACAAATGGAAAGCAACATGATGGATACTTTATGGGAACGAAATAATTTTGTGTGAAACTGGTTAGTATTTCTTTCATATTTGTTTATGAGCCCAATACGATTGGGCTTGCGATTTTGACACCCACTATATCGAGACTGCTAAGAACCGATAAGTAACTTTGTCCCACTAGGATTTTCCTGCGTTGTGCATGCTGTGGAACAATCACAACATAGCCACAAACTTCACGATTGCCTAGATAATTATACGAACCGTAGTGTAAACGGAGGCAATAACTACTTGGCCAAGACGGTCAAATTATTAATCTGCAGTATTTGTAATCCATATTAAAATTTCTATTTTATCATAGGTACATGTCTAACATTGCGTTGCTGGTCATCCAATATTTCACTTCAGTTGCAATAGGTATTATAGACTGTTGAATGAACTTATGCTTTAACGGTGAAGGAAACCATTGTAAAGGAAATGTGCATGTTGGAGTCCTTCAAAGACATTTAAAGTCCCTGACTATGCCAGCTTGGAGGATTGTGGCCTAGGCCTGAGGCTCCATACCAATGCCCAGCAATGGGATATGCGAGTGTGGTTGAAGCGAATGGTGTTATGTATTGTGTTTACATTTTTGATACCTATGTAATAAGGGTCTTACAATTTGAACTATGCTATGCTAACAATGTGTAATAAACCACACAACAGTACAATTCGGAATTAAAGCCTTCGTCGGATAACGTTTTTTAACCGCTTTTAGCGATCACAATGTAGACTCTTGTTTGGTTTCATAGTGAGTTTACTAGGGAAGCATATCCATTTAGTACGACTCCGGTTTGAGCGACCAACTGCTTATAGTGACCTATTTTTGATCATTTGTCCGGTTAGAACAACATGCAGTGTTTTGTTTACAAAACCTACGCTCCACTACCTCGCCGCTCCGCAAACCGGCTTCTCCCCTCATGCTTATTATACCTCCTAACCTATTAAAAAATATTTTGTCTAATTTTAGAGTCTGTGAAGAGGTCAGGCATAGGAGCAACCGACAAGGAAACTGAAGACAGCATAAAAAATTGGTTTAAACATGCATCAGAAATACTTATAAAGTAAAGAAAAGCATAGATAAGTACATCCTTTTTCTTTTGAGTTTATCGGCACGATTCACAATGTCAAAAAAATTCAATACATATGTAAAGTATTCTTCTGGTTCGTGCCTATGATTGTTATTAAATCCAAAAAAGGTCAAGGCCCAAATCGTACCCAGCGTCCGGCGCAAAAGATTTTAATGCAGGTTTTAGTTTAGTTTAGTTTAGTATGGTAGTACTTTTGCTGTGCTTTGTTGTATGGTAAGTGCATGTTCACAGTTTGTACTGTAAGTGAACGTTCGCTTCGACGACGCGAACGTACACATGTTCTAGGTTTATGAACATTTTCTACACTCACAATGTGATTTCATGGTTTTTATTATGCGTGCTAAACAAAGAGGTATACTCGATCTACTTATTAAATTTTTTAATAAACTTGACTGCCTTCATCTGTATGACATTTTGCGCCGTTCCTGCGTTTTTTTCTACGGGATTTGGGTCATGTCCTTTGTATGTTAAAATCGTGATAAAGTGGCAAATAACAAAAAAAAAATAAGTTTGTAACACATAAAATCGTACAAATGTTTGTAAAGACTGATATAGGTAGGATAATATTTTCTGAATAGTTTTATATAGTTACAATGATCTTTGTTTAGTTACCGGCTTATAAATAACCCAAATTGACTAAGTAGATAAAAATACTATCGGATTGAAACGTTAACCTGAAACGACATTCAAAAACATTTAAAACAAACGGTTTCCTGCCTTTTGACCGCAACTTGTATGAGGATAAGCAATGATGCAGCCTAAAATAAAAGCACGTTTGTCTATTGTATGTATAAATGATATTTTACTATATCTGAACTATGTTTTATGTGATCATTTTGCAATGTTATTTTTATCAGTTAATTTATTCTACAGTAAAAAAAGTTATAATGATATATTATAAAACTTTAAAAAACATATATTTTTTTAAATTAATGTTTAAGTATTGGAATCTAACAAATTTTGTAAATGATAACTTGATTAAGTACTCTAAAATAAATGGACATTATCTAATTGTATATAAATGTTTTTTTTTTATTCCATAATAGCAAGCCTACCTTTACAGAGTGTTCGGATAAGCGACGGACCTCTTTAGAGGGTCCTTGTACTCATCATTATGAATAACTTTAATTATGGACCAACTATGAATTTACGAAAAAAACAGCTGTTTACATTGTACATTCATAATGATGAGTAGACTATGACCGCTCAAAGTAAGTATGTCCATCCGAATACCCTGTATTGTTAGATCTCAAGACGACTACGTCTATGGAACCACTTTTAGGAACGTCATAGAGACGACATACAACGACGTCCTATTGACGATTAGGGATGACGTATACGTCGGACCTACAGAATATGTTTTATCATTTGATCTTGACGCCAGAAACTTATTGTTATTTGCAATTACTGCAACAAAAGATTTTTCCACTGATCGTTGGAACGACGAAACCACCGGAGGCACATTTCCAATCTTTGAATCCAATTTACACGGAACCTTAGTCATACGCGCTCGAGACTATTTATCTCACTGTCTCTCTAATAAGAAATACTATGAGAGTGAGAGTGATGGATATAATGTCGAAAAGCAAAAAAAATACTAACTCTTAGTTGGAGCTTGCCTTTTGGTAAAACTTGAAAAAACCCAATATTTTTTCATAATATTAAACAATGAGTCTGTAACAACACTAGTCAAGCCATGTTTATAGGATCTCGTAGTAGTAGAAGGTATTGCCAGATCTAGTATCTTAAAATATATTAATTAGAACAATGTTGCCACGGTATACAACACCATGTTAGAGACCAAGGGCTGGCCACTCAGCCTATACGAACTAAACCTACTTTTATAACCTTTGTGACGGTACCTAGAATTTTGAGTAGAAACGTCCAGAGCATTACTGTCCGAAAAATAAAAAGCCGAGTGTAAGAAGTGGTAGTATAGTGGGATAAGCCGTAGGCGTAATAGGGTTCAATTCCAGGCCCGTACCAACAAAGTTCTTTGGAATTTATATATGGATTTTGATACCACCGACTATTCGGTCTTGAAAAGAAATTGGTATAGTATATTATTATATTACTCCATTTTTAGAGGAATAAATCCATTTCATTTTGACAAACATAATAAACTCGGACCAATTATATGAATTAAGTTTCAAAGATTAGGTAAGTTCTTACGTACAATAAAAAACAATATTCCAATTTTGCACAAAAACTTTTTAGCAATTTTTTTTTTCTGCTGGGCTTTTCGTGACTTGAGTTGGTCAAGGGTCAAGTCGTAAAACTAGTGATCCTTGACTCGGCAGCTTGGCTCGCATTGTCAGGAGGTTCCGCACTCTGCAGCTGTACCCACCGGCAGCTTGAGTCCTGCCTCGCAGCGCTACCGGCGGCACCCTAGTTTTTAAGATTTATTCATTCATTCATAATT
Source organism: Erannis defoliaria (assembly GCA_905404285.2). Lineage (NCBI taxonomy): Eukaryota > Metazoa > Arthropoda > Insecta > Lepidoptera > Geometridae > Erannis > Erannis defoliaria. The sequence continues at coordinate 874,842 of FR990085.1, read as the reverse complement.
TATTATAATTAAAAAAAAGATTATAATTTTGTAGCCAAAATTAGGACTAACTTAACGTTCGCAAGATAATTATAAAAAGACAAGATTACACTAATTCCCGAGAAAACGTAAAGCGCACCTTGTCGCTCGAACTCCCAAAACTCAATACTAATCAAGAAAACTTCACTGACTACCAACGGAGAGCAATCAAAAGAAAATTAGCGTGGACCTCCAATTTGGAATGGAAAAACTTCGGGTACGGAACCAATTTGGCTCGCCAAGGGACACACTTGGATTAATTAAACATTTGAATTTGGAATTACATTGTCATGGTCGTGATCTTGTAAAGGAGGTTTTTAATCTGTCCCTTTCTTTATAACTTTTTATAGCCTGTGTGTTTCTTAAGCTGTATTAGTTACATTTTTATTGTTATCTCATATTCTGGGAAGACACTGTCTGCTGCAACACAGCTCACGATAAAGCTGCAGGCAGGGTTGCTCAAATTCTTTGTTCATACTTATTAAGTTTATAAAACAATAAACTATTTTGTATTTTTTTTGTATTTTGGGGAGGCAAATTTTAAGTAGATCCTAGAAGTTTAGTTTACATTATTATAATTATAATATTGTATCATAATTATTTTTATAGCTAGATTACAGCCGAAACACAACACGTATGTCGACAACCTTAAAAAATAACCTTATAAATTTTTGAATTTCCTAGTTATCATAATATAAAGTTTTTGTTTAGTTTCGTCTTCATAATCAACCTATCGTAGTCCGCTGCTAGACGTTTACTAAGCCTCTCTCAAAACACTCAGCGCAGTCTTCGACTTTTCTTTTTCAACCAGTTGATTGCCAGCTGTATAAATTATCGTCAGAATATCAAGTTGGGCATACTACGCCTCCTACTACTTTCATTTAGTGTAACCCGCCACCGGTGACGTCAATTTGACATACAACTTTAGGTTGATTAATTAGTTACATTCGAAAAATATGTGTTTTAAAATAATAAAACGGAAAAACAAAAAAAAAAAAAAAACAATAAACGTAAGATCTCCAAATTTACTGTGTTCTAATCCCTACATTTTACAACCTTTGACAACTCTTAATCATTTTAATTTTAGAAACGAATTTAGACTTGGTCGGTATTATAGCACTAACTTTAATAAAATGAAAAAAAAAGTAAATCTCTAGCAAAAAAAAATTCCGTACAAAATAATAAATAGTATGACTTTACTAACGTAAACGGTGACCCCAGTCTCACGCACTGGGTTGGCACTAAAACTCCGGAAAGTGCGCCTGCGTCGCTGTTGCAGAAGAGGCTATCAGTGGGGAGAGTAAAAAAGGCAGTTAGGTATTTGAAATCACGACTCCATTCGATGGCAGATTAAAAGTTATTCGATTTTATAGAACCACCCGGTCTAACAGGCATGTAGGTCAGAAACCGCGGGTTATTGCCTTTTCCCATTGACCATTGCACCAGTACTCAAAGCATTGGCAGTAACAAAGTCCTAGGGTCTTATTTTCAACCAATTTCAAAAAAAGAGGTTCTCAATTCGTCTGCATGTTTTGTTTTTTTTGTACTTATGTATGTTACGCGATTACTCCGCCAATTATGAACTGCTTTTGATGATTCTTTTTTTGTTGAATAGATAATACTTTAGAAGTGGTCCTATATAAATTTTATCAAAATCGGTTCAGTAGTTTGGTTTTTATATCAAAATTACTAGTAAATATGAAGATGTCATCCAGGTATTCGAAGTTGAAGTCGAATGTTTTATATTAAAAAAGCGTATTATTATTGAATCATAGGTACGCAAGACAAAATTGCGCATGCGAGTGGAGCTGACATTTGAACGATATTGTTTGGAATAAGGTTTAATAGTGTTTGAAACGCGTGTCCGCTCACATGCGCAAATTTGCGAACGATTCAAAAATAAAGCCCCGGATGAGACAACCGAAAGTTGGTGAAACTCGTTAGTTTTTCGTCATTAAAACAAATTCGAACAAAAACTATTCAAACAAAGACCAACACAAAATCCCTGCACCTAAAATCGAAGGTTTTCCACCCGGCATGACTATACTGAAAGCCCCGCCCTCCCCGCCGAGCTTCCGGTGCGGACGGACAGCACCGGAAGTAGTTGCATCGAGAAAAACTACTACAGACAACAGTTTTTACGCTTTTGTAAGGCGGTCAACGGTTCCTACTGCGTTTTTCTGGCACTACTTGAATTGTAACGTAAAATGTATCACTATGCTAAAATTGAATATCTGAGTGAACAGTGGCAACCCGTAACTGGGAGTTATGGTGGGAACACGAAAAATCATGTCGCTGCATTCTATTATTTTCTTAAACTAGTGTTTTTTCGCGAATTAATGATTAAAAATGGTGCTCTTTTATTCATTGGGTATTGAATTACATGCACGAGTGTGGGCAAGTGATATAATGTGGTGAAACATTTGTCTTTTCAAGTTGTTTTCAATACTCCATTGAAGCTCATAGTAAAGTCGCCACAACTTTACTAGGGCATGACTTGGACTCGACTATGACTAATTTCGTGTGAAAAACTGTGATTGCATGACTTATTTGATTTGAAGAGAAACTAAAAAAACTTGAAAATTCATAGACATACTTGACGCTGGCAGAATGCTCAAAGTGCGATGCCAATAGTTAAGTAGAAAAAACCCGCACTGGACCAGCGTGATGGATATGGCCCAACCGACTTTGAGGGTAAACTTACGCTCAGCTATAGGAATTTAAAGTCTGATGAAGGTATCAACCGAACTGGCCACAGATTTGGGAACATATTTATAGAGGTAGCATAAGGTATTTTTTTTTTGTACAATCAAGTGACGAGACTAGCGAGACGTTCGCCTGGTGGTAAGCGTCACGCCTGCTCATAACACTAGCAATGCGAGAATTGTGAACTTGCGATCACAATCCTGCGCCGCACTGCACTGCGCTTGTCACCCTGAGATATTAGATGTAAGATCTCTTCATACCCAGTAATTTCTCTGGTAACATTGCCCTTCAAACCGGAACACAGTAATGCTTGCACACTACTGCTTGGCGCTTGAGTAACTGGCAAAAGAGTGGTACTTCTCCAGGCAGACTCTGCAATAGAGTCTAGCCACTACTCTTAGTTCGAGGCTGTTATCATCTTTTCACTTTCAAACAGATTCAGGTAAGTAGTCTATCACCAGCTTGTAAGGGGTCGTACTCTCTCATTTCTAAGTGGAATTGTTCCCGAGTTCGCTCCGTTGAGTTAGTTGTAATCCTCGGGAGGGATCAATAAACTACACGTTACTTACTAAAATTCCGGCGCCGGGGCTTCAAACTTTATCAGTAATTGGTAACGTATTGGATTGGACACAGGGAATTGGGTCAAGAGAGAATGGTCTTACAATTCAGCATTGATATGAACTTGTCACGTGATGGGGACAGATTGGAAGTTAGGATAGAATTTGGTACTAGAAAAGTTGGAAAACCGATAGGTATTTTTGGAGATTATTGTCAGCCAGTTTGTAAATCTGGACGAACATAATAAACGAATTATTAAGTTTACTACCTTTTAATAGATCTATAATTAAATTCAACGCTTTTAATTAAAATGACGACTGCTATAATCAAAACAATTTTTAAATGAAAGTTTAATGCTATTCTGTATGTGCTGTCAAATTTTTATCCCCATATTACCTGCCCGCCTAGCACGCGAGCCGTGGTAAACGTATATCCATTCTTTTCCCTCCTTCTACACGAGACAGACGTATCCATATTCTAGCTTCATCACGTTCCCGCACGGGGACAGACCAATTAGTCCTCGGCGCGTGCTAGGCGGCCTGGATGAAGTTGCCATTTATTAAGTGATGGTATACCATCTCATTCTACTCAAAGACATAGGTAAGCTTTCTGGGAATAAACGTTTATATACTTCACGTCCCCACGTGCATAGCAGCTATTTATACACCATAATAATGCTTAAACTATTTTGTAGCTAAGCTAAATTTTGTTGCTAAGTCCTAAATCATTTAAAACGTGTGCAGAAAACATTACGTTACACCATGACACGTTATTCTTTCACATACGTTGATTATTTTTCTATGCAAAGCAATCGGATAACAAGTCAATTCTACCTCGGCGTAAACTCCCAACTTTCCCGAACTATCTGATCCGTGTCTCACAGTTGTTAGAACAAATCAATACGCCTTCTAAGGCAGACGTTTTAGGACGAATGATTGAAACCTTAATAGATAGGACTCCTTGATAGTACTCCTATTCTAACTCTTGCTTGGGTCTTTTAGGTATTCGAGATTGGTAGGTACACAGTGTACTGTAAATTCTGTAAAGGTGCTCAAAGGTTTGGGATGGATTAAATCCTGAAGAAGCATAAGACTACCCGCCGAATACTGCAACTAGGTCTTGTATAAAAGTCTTTCAAGACGATAAATTATACCCATATTATGACATTCACATATAGCATAAAACATATAAGGAAAGAGAGCTCAATGACTAATAAGGTAAACCTGCAATCATTGGTTTACAATAATAGCTTAATAAAGTATTAAATTCTCTTTGGTTTACAATTAATAATTAACAACGTTAGGTAATTTCTATTGTGTAATTAAAGTATTACATTTCAAGAAGATGTGACACACAGCACAATCTTCTTGGAATGTAATACTCATGTCATATGATATTACATATGACGGTTTATTTATCTATAGGCAGGACATTTCCCAACCGCAGGTGGCCTAGTGGTACAAATCTCTAATACTTCTTTGTAAGTAAATTAGGCCAAAATGTCTCATGCCTTTTATTCATACAGTCATTGTATAAAAATACTGAAACAGTTTCCGAAATTGCCCATTAATTCACAATTTGCTGTTATGGGGTACAACTTAAACTATTTAAACTACTTAACATGATGTATTGGCAGTTTTACAAAAACTACAACACTGAATTATTCTCAACTTTGTGTAGCTTTCTTTGATTTTTAGTAACTTTCAACGTTTTTGATTACTTAACATTTACTAAACCATTGTTTACATGCTGCTTTTATTTTGATCATGTTGTGTACACATGCTTAGGAATATAGTCTAGCTCTGCACCTATTCTCATTTTTGCTTTGAAATGTATTGATTGTATTCTGTTTTGTGTGCCAAATAAATAAATTAAATAAATTTAACAGTTTCGTTAACCGTGTCGGTTTAGTAGTGGTAGGACTCCTTGGGAAGTACCACACCTTTGCCAGTTATTCAACCAAGCAGTAGTGTGCAAGCATTATTGTGTTTCAGTTCGAAGGGCAATGTTACCAGAAAAACTACTGGGTATGATGAGATTTAACATCTAATATCTCAAAGAGACGGCGCAGGAATGTATTCGCAAGTTCACAACTCTGGCACTGCTACTGCGGCAGGCATGACGCTTACCACCAGGCGAACGACTCCCTCATCTCGTCACGCCACAGCAATTTAAAAAAAAAACTTCTAATCAAGACCGATGAAAGTCTAGTAAATAATGTCGGAGTAAATAATTATGTTATTTTTTTTTATGTGTACAATTGCCTTTTTTAACCACAATAATTTGCTTTATAAATAAAAAACAACTGTCTTCAATTTTTACTACTACTATCTTCATATTTTCCAGTTATTTTCATTTATTCCGGTAATTTTGGTTTAAAAACCAAACTATTAAACCGATTTCGACAAAATGTATATGGGACCACCCTACAAAACATAAAAATAATCACAAAATCGATCCAAAATTGGCGGAGTAATCGCGTAATATACGTACAAAAAAAACATTCGAATTGAGAACCTCCTTTTCTAATAAATTAATTACTATTCGATACTAAACTGGGAATAATTATGCCATAAGGAAAACATGACACACTATATTCGTAATCAAAGAACAGACTATAAAACCGATTCATTATTTGATATTTGTGCCCCGTGGTTTCACCTTCGATCGATATTCTTACCAAAATTATTAGATTTCCGGAATAAATAAATATATACAGAGTGTTAGTTTGAACACCGTTATCTTTCAAGGATATCATTGTACTCATCATTATGAACAACTTTTACTATGGGGCCAACCCTATAATCACGAAAAAAAAAGCTGTTCCATACAAAAAGGTTCATCGATCTTGGACAAAATGTATGGAACAGCTGTTTTTTTTCGTGATTTCAGGGTTGGCCCCAAATTAAAAGTTGTTCATAATGATGAGTACAATGATATCCTAGAAGGATAACGGTGTTCAAACTAACACCCGGTATATTGGCAGACATTACACACAGCGCCATCTAGCCCCAAACTAAGCAAAACTTGTATTATGGGTACCGGATAGCTGATACAATACTTACATTATTTACCGTGTGTACTGAGTATGTTATGTATGTAGGTGTAATATTAGATTGTTTTACAAGGTGCTAAAATAACCCATTATATACGAGGTAGTTTTACGACCTAAGTTTTGCGAGGGAGTAAAAGAAACCGAGTTATAATGGGTATTTTAGCGCCGTGTGTTACACTCTACTTTTTACAACGATTGCGAGAAAGTAAAATAATCAAAATACCAAAATAAATGCTATGTAACTTTGACGGCAACAGATTGAAAATTATTTCATTTCTTTTCTCTTCCATCTGCAAATTCGGAACTCCATTTTCACTAGAGAATGACATTTTCACTATTATAAAATAAATTACGCTCACTCAATTCAATTTTTTACTATATAGAGAGAGAGTATATGGTATTCTAAAGATTCAACGCCAAAGCTATCTTTTTTAAATTATTCTGTAGCCGCAACGCAATGCACGCATTCTACCAAAGAGATTGGCGTTTTTGATGAACAGTATGAAGTCGAGTCTTTATTTATTGTTGATCTACCTAAGATTTAAAACTTTTTCGTTTTTGTAGGCTAGTTGGAGTAACATTAAAAAAATAAAATAAAAATTATTCCTAGAGTAAAATTTTACTTTAGCCCCTGGAGTATGATATGCTATTTTAGCCCCGCTCTGGTATGCTATACTGACGCATTTTTTGAGCAAGAGGAGTGCAAAAGGATTTTTGTTATAATACCTACGTAATCTAAATCGATGTTTTAATAATTAAGGATAAACAAACCAACAAATACACTTGCGCACTAATTATGTTAAGGATAATGCTTTTAATGTTCTAGTTATACATAATTTTCAGGAATCTACATTGCTGTGTAGTAACAAACGCATTATGTTTGGTGTTCCTGGATAGTCTCTCTTGTACTGCCGAATATGAATGTACCCTGATTTGTTCTGTTACTTTGTTTTTGGTGTGCAATAAAGATTTATTGTATTGCAGTGAAATGAAAATAAATACGATTTAAGTCATGCAATATTTTTTGTTTGTTGTTACATTTGGTACCAATTATTGTATGGCAAGTCTCATTAGAGGTAAGTTTTTTTATCTTAATTCTAGAACATTTTTAAGCTTAGAAAATGTATATTTCAAGTTTGACCGATAGTTTTCGTCGTCAGCCATAAAACATAATCCATAATCCCCACGCTTGGCAGGCGGCTTGGGGATCGCAGAATGCTCACCACCGTTAACCAGGAGGACGCTGCTGCCCGTCCTCCGGTGGGTCTGGTTGCAGTTTAAGGACATACCCAGGTCCACCTAACCACACAACAGGTGACCGATAGTCCTAATCTGGGTGTATTCAAGTCGCGATCGAATAGGTTTATTTTAGGCAAGTGTGCGCTCGTAGACTGCATCAGGCGAGAGGGCAATGAAACACAAGCCTATTAAACTTAATAATACGCTTTAAAAAAAATACAACCGACTTCAACTTCGAATACCTGGATGACATCTTCATATTTTCTAGTAATTTTGATTTAAAAACCAAACTACTGAACCGATTTTGATAAAGTGTTTATAGGATCACCTCTAGAGTATTACCTACCAAACAAAAAAAAGATTCATTAAATCAGTTCATAATTCGCGGAGTAATCGCGTAACACACATTAAAAAAAAAACAATTTAATTGAGAACATCCTTTTTTAAGTCGGTTGGAAAAAGGCTCAAGTTGTGTTTCTTACGTCGTCTGGTCTTGGTCCCGTTAAGTTGACAATTTAAAGTTTTTGTTTTGTTTTACAACTTATTATATTATATATTTTGACGTTTTATTTCATTTATTACCTGCTAAATTGTTGTCCTTCCACACACCTCCCCCCACCTTCCACCTCCACCACCTCACCTCCTCTTCGTCACCTTCCTTGTGTTTCCTTAAACATTAATTGATGCCTCACTAATACCTTACTCATTTATAGCTGAATTATATGAATATAGGATATTAGGGATCTATCCTATATTTCATCATCATCATCATCAGCCCGGAGACGTTCACTGCTTAACGAAGGCCACACTGTACGACAACCTGCCATTTGCATCCACCGGTTGCCCGCGACTTTTACAATGTCGTCGGTCCACCTAGTGGGAGGCCTTCCCACGCTGCGTCTTCCGGTTCGCGGTCGCCACTCAAGAACCTTTCTTCGCCATCGGTTATTAGTTCTTCGAGCGATGTGGCCTGCCCATTGACACTTCCACTTGCAAACCTTGTGACCTATGTTGTATACTTCATCGCAGCTTACTAACTTTCTATTTTATTTCAGAATTAAGACCAGCATATAATTTAGCCAACTGCAGGTACGATGAAATTTATGTGAACCTCGTCCCAGTGATATATCCCATCGGTAATGTTTACTACTTCAACGATGGAGAAGGCACCGAGTTTATCTGTCATAAGGACCGTGGACGCTTTATTATGCTATCTCATTTTTCAATAAGTAAGTAGTAATTATGGCATTATTCATAGATTATACTAGCTGCGGCCCGCGGTTTCACCCGCGATACTTGGGATAGCCTATGTTTTATTCCAAGATATGAGCCCCCTCTATCCGAATTTCATCCAAATTCGTTCAGGCGTTTCAGCCTGTAAACATACAATAGACAATATTTTATTTGCAGAAAAAACACATTTTGTACACAGGACAAGACAATAGAAACGCATAACAAATACACACACACACACGGACTGACGTCCTTTCGCATGTATAATAATACTAGCTGCGTCCTGCAGTTTCGCATGCGATTCTTGAGATAATAATAAGCTTTAAAAAAACAATCGACTTCAAATTCGGCTTCCTCGATGACATTTTCGTATTTTTCAGATATTTTGATATAATCCAGTGATTTTGATTCATTCCAGTAATTTTGATTTAAAAACCACTAGGTACTGAACCGATTTCGATAAAATTTATATGGGACTACCTCTGATGAAACCTTAAAACAAAAAAAAGCATCAAAATCAATTCACAATAATTGGTGAAGTAATCGCGTAACATACAAACAAAAAAAAACATACAGTCAAATTAAAGGAAAGGAAGGGAAGGAAGGTGTTTTATACTAAGGTGAAGCTACCTCTATCCCGAATTTCATCCAAATCCGTTCAACTGTGTCAGTATGAAGGAGTAACAAACATACACACATGTACACACACAGATACACACACCGTTAAACTTTCGAATGTATTAATTTATATTATACTATACTATTACTCTACTAGAACAACTGACAACCGATGGGGAAGAAAGGTTCTTGAGTGGCGACCGCGAACCGGAAGACGCAGTGTAGGAAGGCCTCCCACTAGGTGGACCGACGACATTTTAAAAGTCGCGGGCAACCGGTGGATGCAAATGGCAGGTTGTCGTACAGTGTGGCGGTCTAAGGGGGAGGCCTTCGTTCAGCAGTGGACGTCTCCGGGCTGATGATGATAATTACTCTACTATTTACTAGCAATTTGTATTGTAATGTTCCAGCCGGCGCTGACAGAACTACAACCTTCCAAGATAGCAAATCTGTGAGCATGTACATTAAGTTGACAGTCGCTCTTAACAACACTATTCTGCAATGCGTCATTACAGATGATCAGCGCAACTATAAGCATGTCATTACGGTTAGACTGATTGCCAGAAATGATACAAAAAGTAAGTCGCTCGATCATAATTCAAGAGTCACGCTTATGCCCAGTTATCGCATTTTTAACTACAGGCATAGCGCTTACTGAGGTAGTGGCGGGAGAGGTGGCATGTAACGTAACAGTATTGTCTGTAAAATGGCATGTCCAAATAACTTAATTTGTGTTGTGTCGTTTTTAGGCGAAAAAATCATGCCGCTGCATTGTATTATTTTCCAAAACTTTTTATTGTTAGTTATATAATGTACTGAACTATGTCTTTTCGTGCTGTTTCCAAAACTCCAATGAAGATTATGTTATAGATTAGATTATAAGTAAATTTGCCACAACTTTACTAGAGCATGACTAAACTTGACTGTGACTTACTAAGTGTAACCTTGACTGTGACTTACTAAGTGTAACCTTGACTGTGACTAAGATTCGAGATTCGATATGAGATTCGAAGACAAGTCATTCGACTTGAAATTCATCAAAAACTAAATCTGATGTGTATATATAATTATAATATATTATTATATGGTCGACACTGGCAAATTCACAAAGTGTGAAGCCATAATTCTCTTAGAAGAAAAATATATGTAACGATATTGACGTAGAACACTACAGACGGGCGTTAATATCGATGTCATCACTTTGGTTATATGAAAGAGAGCTACATCCTCCAAGTGTCATCAAGACACATGTTATTTCGAGTGTTATTTGGACAGGCTGCTTTACAGACAGCTCTGTTACGTCACATGCTGCCCCTCCCGCACCGTTCCACTACTGCAGGATTTGGGCATATGTATGTACGCTAAGATGTTTTTACCTGTAGATGAGTTGTCCCCCCGCCATATTTACTAGACGAAATCAAGGTAATTACCGTGATCGCTACCAGTCTTTCACTTCCGAATGTCCGGTAATACGCTGCCGCTAATCGTATGTTTTCGAGCAAAAAGATGGTGATATAATGCCTTTCTGTGTATTTAGACACTGCACAATCTACACAGGCACTGTGAGAGACAAAAAAAAAACATTTCACACGTAAGTACTGTTTTTTTATTGCAATGGGAAAAGATGAAATTTATTTTATCTAAGGCGACTGTTGTCACTTTGAAATGGATGGCCGAGTTAGATAGATCGTCTTGTGTGAGAGAGTGAAAGAGAGCCACACCGGCGCGGCGAGGGCGCTCGCTCTGGCCAATCAACTAGTGTAGCTTATTACGCCGTAAGAGAAATTAGATATTTGTCTTTTTCTAACAACAGGTGTGGCGTATAAAGTCGGTCATATTCTTTCCTTTTCTTCACAAACTGCATATAAACATGCGTGTATATTTATTTATATAGGCAACTTCTAGTCAGTTTTTAAAGCAGTTTTGTTCGACTATAACTACTCTATTTATTTCAACTCACTGTATGTACGTACTAAACTTCAGACACTTTTTCCAGAAATGTTTCCGCAATTCAAAGTGAATGGTTTGATTCTTCGCCAACGTCGAGGAAAGTGCTCAGATTATAAATATGAGAATGGAGAAAATTTGACAGTTAGTGTTGTCAAAGACAGTGACATGTTTGGAAATGTGACATGTGCCGTAGAAGGGCCAAACTTTTCATTCAAAATAACGAATAGTGAGTAAATTCTTTTTATCTCATGCTAAAGCATTCCTACATTTAATGATAGATTTACAACGAATGCTTCATAATCATCATCCACTGCTGAACGAAGGTCTACCCCTTAGACCGGCACACTGTACCACAACCTGCCATTTGCATCCACCGGTTGCCCGCGACTTTTACAATGTCGTCGGTCCACCTAGTGGGAGGCGTAGACGTTTTCTTCCCCATCGGTTATCAGTTCGTCGAGCGATGCTTCATAATAAGACAGAATAAATAATAATAAGCCATATATAAGCCATTTTGGCCGAAATTTTGTTCGGGAAGGAGAGAGCAGTTTTTTTTTGACAATGGAGTGGCAAGTTAAGCAAGTCGTTCCGCAGGTGGCAAGCATCACGGCTGCCTAAAACAGTAAAATTAAGAATTATCTTTAAGAGTGCGAGTAATGCCGGAAAAATAACAGATTTCACCCGTGCGTCTTGCATTAGTTTAGAGTCGAAAATCGCATGATACAATTGATGATCATGATGGCTTTGAGCAATTTTGGTGGGGTTTTATTTAAGTATTCAAAAGGTAGGCATGAAATTAAAAAAAAATACGGCTACTGTGCTAAAACATTAGTTTGGCTATGTAATTCCATATAATTTAGAGCATTTGAATTAAAACAGTTTTTTTGTTGGTAATTTGTATTTAATTTTTAAAATAAACCAGATTATTTTAAAAAATTCTATTCAGTTACTCGGGTTCTTTACGTTTTTCCCCTACCTGTAGTATTTTTTTAATCTGAATATTTACGTTCTTTATCATTAAACTATGTATTTAAAAATACACCTTTTACTTACTTTTGGCATTAGTCGCCCCCTTAATAACTACAAAGAAAAATAAAAATCTCTATAAATAATCTCCAAAATTATAATTTTCTAGTAAATTAATCCAGCGCCGCACTGCACTGCGCTCGTTAAGTACCCTGAGATATTAATGTCAAATTTCTTCATAATTTCACTGGTAACATAGCCCTTCAAAACACACAAAATAAACAAAATAAATTACATTTCTTTCTTTCTTTCTTTTTTTCTTCAAACCAAAACACTGTAAAATACTTATACCTGCTTACACACTATTTCTTGGCGGATGATTATCTGGCAAAGGTGTGGTACTTCCCCGAGAGGACTTTGCAATAGAGTCCTACCACTACATAATACACTTAAAAAAAACCAACCGACTTCAATTTGGACTCCTGGATGACATCTTTATTATTTTCCACTTATTTTGATTTATACCAGTCATTTTGATTTTAAAACTTAACTACTGTACCGATTTAAAAAAAAAATTGTCCACCGCTGAAGTATTACCTACCAAACAAAAAAAATATTATCAAAATCAATTCAGAATTGGCGCAATAATAGCGTAATATACAAAAAAAACATACAATCGAAAAAGAACCTCTTTTTTTGAAGTCGGTTGAAAATACTAGGATTATTTAAGCACCCTTATCCTGGGGATTAAGACTTCACTTGGAAATACATTATTAGTAAAGTAAACTATACATTATAAACTTAAGGTGATAGCAATGGATACTCCCTCACAAACATGAAAATGTTACAAAACAATAGTAAAACAAGTCATAATTATTTGAAAATTTAAAGACGCCTTTTTGAAAATTCAGTGTAATATACGCAATGAACGAAACTATCCATATACCTTGGAGGATCTAGCTCTCTCTATATAACCGCTTGAATCGCTTCGGGTCATATAAAACCCGGCGTCTAAAAACCCGTTGCACCGCAGTGGGCAATATATTTCCCGGTCGCTTGCAATGACGAAATATACCTATCTCGCTTTAATTAAGCGTTCAAGGGCAAAAATAATATTGCTGTCCACTTCTACACTAAACAATGATCGCATTTACTGAAAGCCGCGGTTCAAAATGTCCAGGCAAAAAAACCAATCAGGCAAAAAAAACGAGAAGCCGGCGTACGCAAATTACGTCAGACCTGGCCAGTCACGAACGAACCGTTGCGCCTGCGCTTACTGAACTTTATGTAATTTTCTTATTTTTTTCCCTGAGTAGTATATACCAATAAACATAATTAGAGCACAAAACAAGGGGGTCATTGCTCAAGTTTTTAAAATACGTTTTTTTTCTACCCATAGGCTACTATCGGGTGTTTTTGTCAGTATATACCGGCCTGGTTAAAAGTAGGGACCTCAAATTTAAATAAAAGATATACCATTCATAGCGTCTATTTAGGTAGATAATGAAAAAAAATGCAAAGGATACCGTAAAACTACGGTAATAAACGCCATAAACCCCATTGTTTCAAACAGCGACGCGGCGACAACGTTGTACTCGTATGGGCGACTCAACGGAAGGCGCGCGCGGCCGCGATGAGCGTTGTGAGCGGATAATCAAAGGAATATGCTTCTGAAAGATATGTTTTTCGCATCATGACAATAGGGAATATGCGTGTGTTTTTTTTATTGACTCACAAAAAAGCTGACTGGCAACAAAACAAATCATCGATTTTTTTTTTATATTTGCTCAAATAACGAAGTTGTAAACATTTTAGGTTCATGTTAGACAGGGAGGGCACTATACTAGGTTTATGACGTTAAAGTCCACGATTTCAAACTAATTCTATACTATGCACGTGTTTTGCTAGAAAGGAACAGATGACTCCCTCCCAAATACTTTGAACGCTTATATTTAAGAACTTTACCAGCCGGTTTCAATTGTTTTTTCGATGTAAGCATCAGATTCAGTTAAACTCTCCATTTATCCTATTATTTTTAATAATTGAAACGCATATAATTATATTCCCTATTGTTTCAGATGTGAGCCTAAGTTTAAATAGAAGTAACAGTGGGTCGTATGTCACCTGCAACTTCATGCGGAAAGCTGACTCGAAGCGATATCAAATAATACTTGCATTTTTATTGAACACGCCTAATTACAGTAAGTATAACATAAAACGGTTTTAAAAAAACACACCCGTCTTCAACTTCGAATACCTGGAATATCTTCATATTTTCTAGTAATTTGGATTTCAAAACCAAACTGCTGAATCGATTTGGATAAAGTGTATATTGGAACACCTCTGAAGTATTACCTACCGAACAAAAAAAATATCAACAAAATCAGTTCATAATTGGCGGAGTAATCGAGTAACATACAAAAAAATATATATAAAATACATACAGTCGAATTGAGAACTTCCTTTTTTGAAGTCGGTTGAAAATGCAGCCATAAAATTGTAGCTCGCTTTGGTTTGAATTTTAACGTTTCCACACTTTATCTGTGTCGATCTTTTTTATACGAACGGAGTATAGGAGAAGGCATCTCCTTGTTGTTGAGGTACCGTTTTCCTCATAAGTTCACTCTTGTAAGCCTAGATACCTAGAATATTATTATGAAAACTGACGTGGTTTTGACACATTTTTGTTTTATTTATACGGGAATACTCACGTTTAAACGTGAGTATTCCCGTATAAATAAAACAAAAATACCTAGATTACTCTCTCAAATTAATTCTTATTCATATATATGAAGATTAAAAGGGTGCTGAGGTAGCATCTATACTCTATTTTGTAATCAGTAGTAAAATACTGTCTGTCTTAAAGGTTTTTGTAAAACTCTACAGTCAAGATGATCCCACTACTAATTATTATCAAATAAATGTGAAAGTAATTGTCTGAACAGTACAATATTTCCTAAATAAAATGTAATATAAAACACCTCGTATAAGTTAGCTTCCCAATCTGTATCTGTTTGTTACAAAATTTTCATCACTGTGATTTCTTTAAAACACCTAACTAATAATAATTTAAAACACTGTTTTAAACTATCACGGTTATTTACTAAAGTTTTATTATTATTAACGGGATATTTACCGTGATTATTTTGTAAAATGAGCTCCCGATACGATCACGGTAAATATCCCGTTAATAATAATAGAACTTTAATAATAATTTACATTAATATTTTTAGATCCATTTATTTCTGGCCTGCGTTCCTCTAATATTTTGTTTAAATACTCAACATTTAATAGCATTCATACTATTGAGTATGATATAGCAAATGAGATCTTATACTTGGATTGTAAAACGACAAATCGGACTATCGAGTGGTCTTTTGATCGTAAGTACTAAATTCTGAAATCAAAATAATTCTATATTCTTATTAATAAATTAAGTGAAGTCTCAGTCCCGTATTCTGGACCTGATAGAAAAGGCTGTTTGTCCACCACTACCGTTACAAAGACGACGTGATGGCGCCGCCGATGTAGCCATACACACGTTAACTATGGCCGTGTGTCCACTGCACGTCCGTCATCCGCCCGAGCCGGGCCCCGGCCACTGAAATTTCTAGCAGTACCACTATAGAACTCGGGCCGAGATTTTAAATGTGACGGTTGCCTCAGGTGACGACGTATCTGTGACGGCGGAGTAGACAAACATCGAAAGAATTCAAAAAGCTTTCGTATAATATTCTCACCATTTCCGTTTTGTACGTTTAGGGTGACGAGGACAGAGAGTGTAGTTTAGAGTCTAAACCTTTTCGATTGGGTACAGAATATGGTAACAGGTCCTAAGAAACAGCCGGTAATTTTTTTTTTTAATAATAAATAGTTACTTTAACGTTGTGCTCTCCGAAGTCGATCGCGTTCCGAAGTACGTGATCCACCTTGTGGTAGACTCGAATATATGTTCGAGCTGCTGTTGTACTGTGGACTCTCGCGTACTAATTACGTGTAAATTTTACTCGACGTAAACTGAAGTACGCCGAGTAGTGTGATTAGGTTTCGGGAGACCTCCCGAAGTATTTGACTCGGGCGCAAAAACTGCGATCGGAAGTGACTCGAGGTGAAGCGAGGTTGCACAACGCAAATCAGTATACAACGTGTAACATAAAGGTTCAACTGGCTGAAAAAGGTTGAGCTGGAAATATGTAAATACAAGGTTAAGCGGAATGGTAGCCGACAAGAGTTTACTGAACAACTTAAACAGCGGGACTGGTAGCACTGAGCCGACAGAAGTTCACTGAACAACTTAAACTACGGGACTGGTAGCACTGAGCTGACAGGAGTTCACTGAACAACTTAAACAGCGGGACTGGTAGCACTGAGCCGACAGGAGTTCACTGAACAACTTAAACTACGGGACTGGTAGCACTGAGCTGACAGGAGTTCACTGAACAACTTAAACTACGGGACTGGTAGCACTGAGCTGACAGGAGTTCACTGAACAACTTAAACAGCGGGACTGGTAGCACTGAGCCGACAGGAGTTCACTGAACAACTTAAACTACGGGACTGGTAGCACTGAGCTGACAGGAGTTCACTGAACAACTTAAACTACGGGACTGGTAGCACTGAGCTGACAGGAGTTCACTGAACAACTTAAACAGCGGGACTGGTAGCACTGAGCCGACAGGAGTTCACTGAACAACTTAAACTACGGGACTGGTAGCACTGAACTGACAGGAGTTCACTGAACAACTTAAACAGCGGGACTGGTAGCACTGAGCCGACAGAAGTTCACTGAACAACTTAAACTACGGGACTGGTAGCACTGAGCTGACAGGAGTTCACTGAACAACTTAAACAGCGGGACTGGTAGCACTGAGCCGACAGGAGTTCACTGAACAACTTAAACTACGGGACTGGTAGCACTGAGCTGACAGGAGTTCACTGAACAACTTAAACAGCGGGACTGGTAGCACTGAGCCGACAGAAGTTCACTGAACAACTTAAACTACGGGACTGGTAGCACTGAGCTGACAGGAGTTCACTGAACAACTTAAACAGCGGGACTGATAGCACTAAGCTGACAGGAGTTCACTGAACAACATAAACAGCGGGACTGATAGCACTAAGCTGACAGGAGTTCACTGAACAACTTAAACAGCGGGACTGGTAGCACTGAGCCGACAGAAGTTCACTGAACAACTTAAACTACGGGACTGGTAGCACTGAGCTGACAGGAGTTCATTGAACAACTTAAACAGCGGGACTGGTAGCACTGAGCCGACAGAAGTTCACTGAACAACTTAAACTACGGGACTGGTAGCACTGAAGTTATATTATTATTAACGGGATATTTACCGTGATTATGTTTTTAGTAAACAACCGTGATAGTTTAAAACAGTGTTTTGGTAGCACTGAGCTGACAGGAGTTCACTGAACAACTTAAACAGCGGGACTGATAGCACTAAGCTGACAGGAGTTCATTGAACAACTTAAACAGCGGGACTGGTAGCACTGAGCCGACAGGAGTTCATTGAACTATTTAAACTACGGGACTGGTAGCACTGAGCTGACAGGAGTTCACTGAACAACTTAAACTACGGGACTGGTAGCACTAAGCTGACAGGAGTTCATTGAACAACTTAAACAGCGGGACTGGTAGCACTGAGCCGACAGGAGTTCATTGAACTATTTAAACTACGGGACTGGTAGCACTGAGCTGACAGGAGTTCACTGAACAACTTAAACTACGGGACTGGTAGCACTAAGCTGACAGGAGTTCATTGAACAACTTAAACAGCGGGACTGGTAGCACTGAGCCGACAGGAGTTCATTGAACTATTTAAACTACGGGACTGGTAGCACTAAGCTGACAGGAGTTCACTGAACAACTTAAACAGCGGGACTGGTAGCACTGAGCCGACAGGAGTTCATTGAACTATTTAAACTACGGGACTGGTAGCACTGAGCTGACAGGAGTTCACTGAACAACTTAAACAGCGGGACTGGTAGCACTGAGCCGACAGGAGTTCATTGAACTATTTAAACTACGGGACTGGTAGCACTGAGCCGACAGGAGTTTATTGTACTGATTATTGTTTACAACTTAAACTAAGCGGCCGACTCTAAAAGCGCGAAAAATGTCTGCTGTGTTTTAAACGCTCTGCACACAACTCGCAAAGTTCACCACAAGATTTTTAGTGCGTAGGTGGTGGCCATTACAGTGGAGAGTCCCACATAACCACCGTGCTCCCCTCGGAGCCTGTGGCATTAATTAGGGATTTTACTCTGGCAAAAAAAGGCATAGCTTAGTAAGGTAAGGATACAATGTTTAAAAAAGGTTCAACAATACTGAAGGGTATGTATGTACTCATTATTATGAACAACTTTTACTATAGGGCCAACCATATAATCGCGGAAAAAAAACAGCTGTTCCATACACACATTTTATTGGCCTTGGACAAAATGTATGGAACAGCAGATTAATTTTTTTTTGAAATGCCCTTCAGTATTGTTGAACCTTTTTTAAACATTGTATCCTTACCTTACTAAGCTATGCCTTTTTTTGCCAGAGTAAAATCCCTAATTAATGCCACAGGCTCCGAGGGGAGCACGGTGGTTATGTGGGACTCTCCACTGTAATGGCCACCACCTACGCACTAAAAATCTTGTGGTGAACTTTGCGAGTTGTGTGCAGAGCGTTTAAAACACAGCAGACATTTTTCGCGCTCTTAGAGTCGGCCGCTTAGTTTAAGTTGTAAACAATAATCAGTACAATAAACTCCTGTCGGCTCAGTGCTACCAGTCCCGCTCTTTAAGTTGTTCTGTGAACTCCTGTCAGCTTAGTGCTACCAGTCCCGTAGTTTAAGTTGTTCAGTGAACTCCTGTCAGCTTAGTACTACCAGTCCCGTAGTTTAAATAGTTCAATGAACTCCTGTCGGCTCAGTGCTACCAGTCCCGCTGTTTAAGTTGTTCAATGAACTCCTGTCAGCTTAGTGCTACCAGTCCCGTAGTTTAAGTTGTTCAGTGAACTCCTGTCAGCTTAGTACTACCAGTCCCTTAGTTTAAATAGTTCAATGAACTCCTGTCGGCTCAGTGCTACCAGTCCCGTAGTTTAAGTTGTTCAGTGAACTCCTGTCAGCTCAGTGCTACCAGTCCCGCTGTTTAAGTTGTTCAGTGAACTCCTGTCAGCTCAGTGCTACCAGTCCCGTAGTTTAAATAGTTCAATGAACTCCTGTCAGCTTAGTGCTACCAGTCCCGTAGTTTAAGTTGTTCAGTGAACTCCTGTCAGCTCAGTGCTACCAGTCCCGTAGTTTAAATAGTTCAATGAACTCCTGTCGGCTCAGTGCTACCAGTCCCGCTGTTTAAGTTGTTCAATGAACTCCTGTCAGCTTAGTGCTACCAGTCCCGTAGTTTAAGTTGTTCAGTGAACTCCTGTCAGCTCAGTGCTACCAGTCCCGTAGTTTAAATAGTTCAATGAACTCCTGTCGGCTCAGTGCTACCAGTCCCGCTGTTTAAGTTGTTCAGTGAACACCTGTCAGCTAAGTGCTACCAGTCCCGTAGTTTAAGTCGTTCAGTGAACTCCTGTCAGCTCAGTGCTACCAGTCCCGTAGTTTAAATAGTTCAATGAACTCCTGTCAGCTTAGTGCTACCAGTCCCGTAGTTTAAGTTGTTCAGTGAACTCCTGTCAGCTCAGTGCTACCAGTCCCGTAGTTTAAATAGTTCAATGAACTCCTGTCAGCTTAGTGCTACCAGTCCCGTAGTTTAAGTTGTTCAGTGAACTCCTGTCAGCTCAGTGCTACCAGTCCCGTAGTTTAAATAGTTCAATGAACTCCTGTCAGCTTAGTGCTACCAGTCCCGTAGTTTAAGTTGTTCAGTGAACTCCTGTCAGCTTAGTGCTACCAGTCCCGTAGTTTAAGTTGTTCAGTGAACTCCTGTCAGCTCAGTGCTACCAGTCCCGTAGTTTAAATAGTTCAATGAACTCCTGTCGGCTCAGTGCTACCAGTCCCGTAGTTTAAGTTGTTCAGTGAACTCCTGTCAGCTCAGTGCTACCAGTCCCGTAGTTTAAATAGTTCAATGAACTCCTGTCAGCTTAGTGCTACCAGTCCCGTAGTTTAAGTTGTTCAGTGAACTCCTGTCAGCTCAGTGCTACCAGTCCCGTAGTTTAAATAGTTCAATGAACTCCTGTCAGCTTAGTGCTACCAGTCCCGTAGTTTAAGTTGTTCAGTGAACTCCTGTCAGCTCAGTGCTACCAGTCCCGTAGTTTAAATAGTTCAATGAACTCCTGTCGGCTCAGTGCTACCAGTCCCGCTGTTTAAGTTATTCAGTAAACTCTTGTCGGCTACCATTCCGCTTAACCTTGTATTTACATATTTCCAGCTCAGAAATTAATTGTTAAATACGAAAGTGGCAGCTACTCATTTCAACTTCGGCCTAAATGAAGCTTACATTACATGTGAACAGAACCTCACTGATAACAAAACTTTAGTCAAACTCTATCGAAAGATAGGTGCGCTAGGTTCACAGCAACCTTATAAATTCAATGAAGGTAATAAAATTTAATGTACGCTAACATTACTTATAATTAACTAAATTAACTGGACCTGGGTATGTACTAAAACTGCATCCAGAACCACCGGGACATAGCAGCGTCCTCTCAGTTAACGGTGGCAAAGATATTTTATAATACTATACTAGACGGTGGTGAACATTCTGCGATGCCCAAGCCGTCTGCTAGCGTGGTGATTATGGCAACCCCTCCCTATTAAAGACCTTCGGCCAACACTTCTTCTTGCTGGACGTCTTCTGGCTTCGTCTTCTGGCTGGCGTGTTCTGTTTTCAGGCTTCTGCCTGAACCTTTTACATAAAATTATTATTAACTTAGATATTTTACATTTCAGAGAAATGCACCATGTGCCGAACAGAGATAATACTTGTCATTGTAAGTTTAGTTGCCAGCGTGATTATAAACATAGTTTTTTTGGGTAAGTGAAATAAATAAATAGTAAAAAGCCGTAGTAGCCTAGGAGACCGCTCGGTAGGTAATCGTGAGGTCGCGGGTTCAAATCCCGGGTCCGTACCAATGAATTATTTGGAGATTATGTGCGGATTTTCATTCCGCTAACTTTTCGGTAGAGGAAAACGTCGTGAGGAAACTTGCATAAGTAAGAAAAATAAAGTCAATGCCGTATGTGAATGCACCAACCATCACCAGCTTGGTGGACATGACACAATCGCCTGTCGAAGATAGGCCTTTATCCAGCAGTGGAGAGACCTTATACCATGTATGTTATTAAAAAAAAGAAGATTTTTGAGTTGTTTTGCGATATAAAGCTAGCTTTCCTCCTAGGCTGGGTATGCTGACGTCGGTCGCGGACGCGGTCGAATAAACACATGTTCTAATATGGCACCGCTCTGCGACACTGAAGTCAGCAGCGACTCAGCGTCGCGTGCGGCTGTACATCACCGCGGTCTAGACTAGTAGCACAGAATAAATAATAGTACTACGTACAGAAAGGTCACTCCGCAAAGGAATTGAAATAAATAAGGACTCTATCTACTAGGCAATAAAGTAGCAATTCAACTGGCACAGCGCTGGATACCGCTCGCTATATTCACCTAGATATACCGCTCTCGTTCTATCACGTATGCTTATAGTTACGTGCGACGAGGCTAGCGTGCGGGCGGTCACCGACCTTGCATTGTCCTCCCGGACGGAGCGCCGGCCGAACATACCTAAATTGCGCAGTGGCACCCCCCTGCTAGTAGGTACAGTGCGCTCAGTGCGTTACCTACATTATTCTTTGGTGCGTTATCGACCACTTAACCGTGTCCGTAAACGTGCAGTACAACTGTTTCAAACAGCGATTGGTTTCGCTCTGCAAGACATTTCTGTCTTCATAAGCGTGCAACCGACGTCGGCGCAGGAGGAAGCCAGCCTTATGGTCTATTTTTTCTTCTAGTACGTTGCTGTTTGAAGAAGCCTACTAATGTTCCTGGTCTGAAAATAAAGGTTAACACTTACGATACGCCTAGCCAGTTTCCTTTACGGTCAGAGCTGGCAATACCAGCACACGTTTACGAAGAGCCCTATTTGGTCTTTCCAGCTAGTAAGTCACATTCTTTTCAAATTTGCCTGCCATCGCACAAGGTGGGTAATTCTATCAAGCGGTTTTTTTATTCCGGGTAACAATTTTTTAATATTATGACGTTCATAATATTAAAAAATACTTGCGAAAGTCACGGTAATTATTTTTTTTTTTTTTTTTTTTTTTTTTTAAATCTAGGTGTCTTAATTTCGCGATTGGATTGTTTCTTCAAGGCAAGCAAGCTACATCGCTTACTGCATCTTTGTTTATCAACCAAACGCAAGCCCATTAAACATTATAAAAAACTATCTAAACACCTTACTGCTCCCACGCCTCGCTAAACTGTTTTAAAAAGCAAAAAATTATATTACAAACACAACTAAAAGTAATATGTAATTTTTTTCCATAATTATTATGGCCTTCAATATACCTTTTAGAAAAGTGGTACGTTCTGACTTTCCACGTCCAATGGTACATCTAATGCACGAAGATTTAGGGTGATAAGAACACTATGTTTCTTCATTGTCTGATTAGTTCAGTCAATAGAGAGTTTTACAAAAGGTCCGGTAGTTCTGATTTTTGATATAATTGTATAAAAGGTTAATAGAATAATGAAAAACCCAAGTTTTTGTCATCTCACATCCTGTGCTTCCTCCGCCAACTAGAGAAAACCGGCAAAAATAACTAAAATAACAACTAATAACTAATTATTTATTTTTTATTTTTTATAATAACTAATTTGTACATACTTGTATCGCAATTAATGTTATTTTAGTTATGTTATATTATTTTCATCACACTTGCTCGTAAAATGGATCTTATTGCATCGGTTTTAGGCTCATAATCCAAGCTATTACGCACGCGTGCTTTTTACTTTACATTACGGCACATGGTGCTATAATAGGTATAACCCGGTAAAGTCAAGTTTGTACGTGACTGCAATTAGACGTACGTATACGAAGCACTCTTAATATAGCCGGGTAATACTTACAATTTTTTTGTAATACCAACAAAGAGTTCTTATGCCGCTGAAGTAAATGTCAACCTGCGCTCGCGTTACTGATTTGGGTGCCATTTTCCGCTAATGTTTGTTGACGTTTTCGCTGTGTGGTTGATTATTATCAAAAAAAATTGTTTTTTCCTCGCAAGTGTGACGAAAACAGTCGTATAAACTCTTGTGCTATGTTTCAATACACTCTCGGCTTCCTTATCGCGCTCGCCTGCGGCTCGCGCGCATAATACGGCCTCTAGTGTAATTACCAACATAGCACACTTGTATCATAATGTACTATTTCATGATCACCTGTTCGACTGGACTACGATAGCATGTTTTTGTAGTTATGTGTTTTTCTAGGTACATTTGATGTCACAAAAAGACCACCCTACCCTCTTCCTCCACAAGAAAGAGAAGGTATGAATGGAATTTACGTATTAATCTGATTGCTTTATATAGTACCAGGCGACGAGGCAAGCGAGACACTCTACAGATGGTAAAATAATAATTTAAGAAATCGCGGAAAAAATATAGCGGTTTCAAAAAATAAATTATTTACTCTTGGAAAAAAGCTACTAGCTAAAGCCTACTCACTAATATGAAAAGTTTAAGCAACAACCCTTTATAATGCAAAATAGATTATTATACTAATGAAGTTGATATTCAAAAATAATTTTATCGATTTCACTAATGTATATACACTCAGTCGTCGTCAGCCATAAGATGTCCACTGCTGGACGAAAGCCTCCCGAAGAGGGGTGTTGCCATAATCCCTACGCTTGGCAGGCGGCTTGGGGATCGCACAAAGCTCACCACCGCGCATCGTTAAGCAAGAGGACGCTGCTGCCTTTCTTCAGGTGGGTCTGGTTACAATTTAAGAACATACCCAGGTCCACTCTCTCCAGTATACCTACACTCAGTCGTAACCACCTATACGTACAATTGAGTGTGCATCAATCTCTTGCTGAAAAATATTAATATTGTTTCTGTAGTGGTAGGACTCTACTGCAGAGTCCGTCTGGGGAAGTACCACACGGCACTGCTACTGTTAGCGACGCTTACCACCAGGTGAACGTCTTGCTCGTCTCGTCACTTGAAAGTATATTAACTTAATAATCATAGGTTTGCATAATTACCAAATTACGCTCAAAGTCAAAGTCAAAGTTAAGTCTTTTATTGATAAATATAAATTTACAAGTCAACCAAAATAATACTTGTAATACATAATAAATACAGTGGATTTGTTTTTTTTGCTTTATGGATATCTTATGTACATGACCTGGGTATGCCCTAAAACTACATCCAGAACCGCCGGAGGACGGGCAGCACCGTCCTCTTTGTTAAGGTCTATTCCCACTAGTTCTATTAGTTCTTCCATTGATAGAACTAGTTCTATCCAAGTAGTACCTGAACTAAAGTAGAACTAACGAGACCATTAACGGTGGTCAGCATTCTGCGATCCCCAAGCCGCCTGCCAAGCGTGGGGATTATAGCAACTCCTCCCTACTAAGAGGCAGGCCTTCGTCCAGCAGTGGACGTCTTCCGGCTGATGATGATGGTATCCACTCTAGAACGCCTCCCCAGGTTATCGGTTGTGCGACAGATGTAACCAGCCCAATGCCACTAAAGTATACTAATACTCTGAGCTATGTCGGTCACTTTACTTGCCGACATAGCTCAGGCATCAACATCATTCAATTTCAATTTTAATAATACTGAATTTGTAAAATTGATTTGAAGGTAATTTCACAGAGAATAGACGGTATGTTCACTACAACACGCCATACGAGGACAGGATATTTCGCATCGGTGTACCAGTGATGCAGTTTCCAGGTAATTTCATATTTTATTAGGCTAATGGATAAAAAATATAACATAGTTGTTTGGGAAGACAAACCAAATCTGTCGAATCGAAAGCAAGCCGAATATTATAATGTAAATCAAAAAAATTGAAAATTATTGTGCTACTTTATACTATTTATGTTTCTGTGACAATAAAAAAAAAATTAAGTGGCCATTTGAATATCATGCTAGACAGAGAGGCGAAACAGCAAATCGTGACGTCACTTGTCAGGACGCCATATAAATTCTATTCTGACAAGTAAGGCATGACGTAATTTTTTGTTTTGTGGGAAAGGGACAGAGTTGTCTCTAACAAAAACTTTAAACGCTCATATATCAGAACATTATTAACCGATTCAAATAATGTTTTCAATTACCATACTTTATTTACTTAAATTCTTCATCAAAGCTATTGGTTTCAACGATTTAAACATCAGTCATCTAGCCTATTGCATAGGATCGGTTTAGTCTTTCAAACAAATATTTACTGCCTTCTGTGTAGTAAAATAATGATAGTGTTAAAATTGCGCTTATCACATCTACTTATTCAAAAACCAAGTTTATACCTCGCAAATATGGAAAAAGAGATCATTTTTGCCCTAGGCACGAAAATTGAAGTGAGTGAGTGATTTGAATTTGGAATATGGATATTGTTAGTAAAAGTTCTAATCACCAAAAAGATTAACCAAGGACATTGTATAAACAAGTAACAGGATGTATGATAAAGGAAGGAGCGCAAAAAATATATTAAAAAAAAGTTTGTGAAAATAAAAAAAACGCGCGAAATTCATTCCGCCTTCGTTCGTAATTTTATTGTTTACTCAAATTCGGCTTTTACTTGGTTTTATTTTAACTGTGTGTTTTATCTTCCTCAATAAAAAGTGAGAAGTGAGAGTGAGTAGTGAGAATGAAATAAACGTAGATAGGTACTATTCTTATTCATAAGCTTTACTTACTTATTTTCTCATAGAGGGTGATAAAAAGTAGAGTGGATCGGAATCAACACTATTTTTAAGCTCGAGTGCTTTGAATCCCTCGCTGCGCACTGGATTCAAAGAAACACTCTCGCCAAAAAATAGATGTTTGCTCCCTTGGGCAACATTTTATTTAATTTCCACTTGTACTGCTAAATATAACAATAAATTTTGATTCAACAAGTTTCGTGAAGTCCATCTCATTTTAACTGCATGCGGTGGCTTTTCCTTTCTCAAAGTAGCCTAAAGCTTTATATGTAAATAATGCTTCTTTTTCAGATCGCTTTAGGCGAAATGCCTTTCTTGTTCCGGGGAATACGAGGTTGTCGCGGTGAGTTTAAGAGTGTGCGACCACAGAAAAGCGAAGGCCTTTACTTCTCTCTTCAGTGTGTGCGACTCATTGACATCTCACAGTGATGACTCATCATAAAAACCGAGTTACATCTTAAATAATAATAGAATAAGTACTAACCAGTCTGTCTATACAACGTTATTTATAGTATAGTGCAAACCTGAAAGTAGTTTGTTCAGAATCACTAGGAGAATCGATTGGTATAGTTTTTACACCACGTTACATTTTGTCCCAAAAATGTTTAAAAAACAGTGCAATTTGGACACTGTTATTAGCAACGCAAATCAATAGATCGCCGCTGCGGCGGCTACCCTTTGATGCGGCGGCGGCGCATCCCCGCCGTGCGTAAACAAACAGCTTGCGTTACGGTGACCATGATTTTGTGGGAACAACAGACCAACTTAGCAATAGCGTAACTTTACGATCTTTAAATACTTTTTGACTTATTTTTTTATATTCTTTTTCTTTGAAATATAAACTTTTTGGGGTGATTCGGCTTTTATCTATACTAATAATAACGTCGTAGAATGAATATTTTGGGAACAGTTTCAGTTTACTTAATTGTAAGAGTACGAGTAGTACCTACTAGGTACTATGAATTTTTTTTCCTTTTAGTTTACCATTTTTCATAAAATAACATTTTTTTAGGTAGTCATAATCGTATTAATTTTATAATTCATACAATTTAATGAAATAAATCATCATCACAATCAGCCTATCACAGTTCACTAGCTGAACATCATCAGAGACCCGTCTCCAACTACAAGATATGATATAAGTAGCGTCCAAAGTATAATCTGCACTCGTTGGTAAATAAGTCTATTCTGGAGCGATAGCTACTGTCACATTTTTTGCAGATCTATTGCGAAGAGGTGGCAATAGGCTTTCGGCAGCAGCACGCAGGCGCTAATTTCAGCGCCTGCGGTCCTCTGCAATTTGCTCCCAGCTGATAGGACGAGGGAGAAACAAGCTAAGTACCAGCTTGAGACGTTGGAGTCAATCGAGAAACGTGCCAGGAGAATCATTGGCAACGACTGTCTAGTTCGGACCAAGCTACAAAGCCTCGATCATCGTCGAAAAGTAGCTAGCCTATCGGTATTTTATCGGATACATTTCGGAGAGTGTGCTATGGTTGATATATCAAAAACTCGTACGAAACGGTTTGATTCTACTTTCTTTATTCGAACTGCTGAACAGTGGAATGCGCTGCCCGAGTGGGTGTTCCGATAATTATAATCTGGGTGTTTTCAAGTCGCGAATGAATCGGTTTCTTCTAGGCAAGTGTGCTCCATCGTAGACTGCATCTTCGTTTATCATCAGACGAGATGGCAGTCAAAGGCAAATCTATAAACATTTTTTTTTTAAACCCACAATATTGAAGCAGGACATGTCGCGCTTAACGCTGTCCTTAAATCTTAATACAAGCCGACCATGGTCGCTTGGCATGTGCTATTTCTTCGAGAAGGATCTGTTTCGATAATACTTAGACCGTCTTATGCATAAAACACTAAAACGTATTTGAAACCTATTTTAGTTAAAAGTATTTTGTCAATTTCTTTCAAATTAGGTATTGAAATCGAAATTATAATACGCTTTCAAAAAAAAAATACAACCGACTTCAACTTCGGATACCTGGATGACATCTTCATATTTTCTAGTAATTTTGATTTATTATCCAAACTACTGAACTGATTTCGATAAAATTTATAAATATGGGACCACATATAACATACCGAAAAAAAATACAAACATACAGTCGAATTGAGAACCTCCTTTTTTGAAGCCGGTTGAAAATAGGTTTTAAATACATTTTAGGTTTTAGAATTTGCATACATATAACCTCAATTGTGTATAGTTAAATAAAAGTTCACACCACCGCTTTTGGCATCAAGGAAAACATCAGAAAACCTGCATAATAAAGTAACGTAAAGTAAATATTTATTTTCCAATAAGTTGTAGGTATATTCTATGTTATAATTTGCTCGAAGAAGAAAATCAACAGCGTAATTATAATTAATAATTAATTAATTATATATAATTAATTATAATGTGAATACGCCCCGGACCAGCACGGGACCAGAGAAGCTTTCAGCTTGATATTTTTATTTCATCATCATCATCAGCCCGGAGACGTCCACTGCTGAACAAAGACCTCCCCCTTAGACGGCCACACTGTACGACAACCTGCCACTTGCATCCACCGGTTGCCCGCGACTTTTACAATGTCGTCGGTCCACCTAGTAGGAGGCCTTCCTACGCTGCGTCTTCCGGTTTGCGGTCGCCACTCAAGAACCTTTCTTCCCCATCGGTTGTCAGTTCTGCGAGCGATGTGGCCTGCCCTGCGCCACTTCAACTTGCAAACATTGCGAGCTATGTCGGTAACTTTGGTTCTTTGGCGAATATCCTCGTTCCGGATTCTATCGCACAAAGTAACTCCGAGCATAGCTCTCTCGCCCGTTGCGAGACTGAGGATATTTTTATTTACTTCACTTTTATTATAATTTTGCAAAGGAGTAGCTAATGAGAAATAATACCATAAGCCACCTTTTTAACGCAAAGATTAGTTTAACGACTCTGCCGTAATCACCCTTGCACCCCACAATAAGGCGAGCGGCGTTTTACGGCCATCGCATCGGATCGCACGTCGTTATCGTAAAATAACGCCGTTAATTACATTCCTAATATAAACAGCTTTTATAGCCAATCGATCGTGCCAATTTGCGCTAGTTTGATCTTGTTTTTATCCGACTTCAAGATAAAGAGTTTGTTTTATTTTTATAATTATAACGCATTTTTCTTCATGTTGCAAAATAAAAGTATAAAGGATTTCGATTAATTAGATATTTTGACAATATTATTTGAGTCACCGTTTGATTCAAAATAGAGTCACGTTTGACCACACCCTGTCTAAAATGACTGTATTCCGTTACTGTGAATAGCAGACAAATCTAGAAATGAAGTAGTAGTTTAACTCACACCATTCTAGAAGGACATTGTTTAGACTGATGCTTAGAGTACGAAATCCTCGCCGTGCAAATCAAAAAAGTTGATTCAAAACGCTTTGTACATATTTGCAGATTTTCTCTAGCAGGCATTAGTTTTATTTCTTAGAAGATAGATTAGGTTGAGAAAAGCTCTTTATTTAAGTAACGTAGAATATTAAGATAAATTATTAAATACCGTTTAAATTATTTCTTTGAAGCTGTCCTGTGAAACATTGTACCAACTAAAATAAGGTTATATACCCAGAAAGAAATAAATAATGTATGTAGGTACTACTAGGTATAGTTAGAATAAATAATAGTACTACGTACAGAAAGTTAACTAAGCAAAGGAATTGAAATAAATAAGGACTCTATCTACTAGGCAATAAAGTAGCAATTCAACTCGCACAGAGCTGGATACCGCTCGCTATATTAATCTAGTTATCTAGACCTCTTTCTATCACGTATGCTTAGTTACGTTCGACGAGGCTAGCGTGCGGGCGGTGACTGACTTCTGCCTTGCATTGTCCACCCGGACGGAGCGCCGGCCGAACATACCTAAACTGGGGAGTGACACCCCCCTGGTATAGTTTCTACAGTTTTGTTGTACAAATATGGGATTCGATTTAGAAAACACATCATTGTTTTTTTTTATGCAATCAAGTGACGAGACTAGCGAGAACGTTAACCTGGGTAAGCGTCACGCCTGCCCATAACTGTAGCAGTGCCAGAATTTTGAACTTGCGAATACAATCCTGCGCCGCACTGTACTGCGCTCGTCACACTGAGATATTAGATGTTAAATCTCTCCATACCCAGTAATTTCTCTAGTAACATTGCCCTTCAAACCGAATGACAGGAATGCTTGCACACTACTGCTTGGCGGTTGAATAACTGGCAAAGGTATGGTACTTCACTAGTTGGACTCTGCAGTAGAGTCCTACCACTACAACATCTTGCTCTAACTCTAGGGCTCTATATTCCAAAGCTGCCCCTCGTAAAATTAATACTATATTTAAAACCAAAAAATATATTTATGTTATAATTGAACATTCGTCTTAGGAACTTTGACGGTTAAAAACACGAATAATTATACTTTCCACGATAGAAAAAAAATACCAAAACAGTGTCTATTTTTACACTTTTTTTTAGTTGTAAGTCCTAATACAGCACATAGTTACATTAAACATTTTTTTTAAAGAAATATTTTTTTTAAAAACATTTTACGGTTGAAAAGTTATTAGTTTCGATACTTTTTGAGTAATCTGAGAAAATCTTCAAAAGTTGAAGCTTGACAACTACATCTTGTTAAATTTACAAATGGCATTAGTTAGATTTTTGAATTCACATCATTTTATTGGCTATAGCCATTTTAGTTGATAAACAAATAAATAAATTAACCATTTTTTTGCATAACAGGAACCTTAATGGCTTAAACATACACACATAGGTACAAATATTATTTTTATACATAAATGTAACCATAATCAAACATAGCTATTACACACTCCTCAAACAATTAAAAAATTAAGGTTATAAACAATTTGAAATTCCCGAACAAAAAACGTTTTTATTCTCGAAAAGTCGACAGATATGTTTTCCTGAAAACATATTAAAACTCTGTTTCAGTGGCTTTCTAATGTTAAAATTTCGCTAAACTAATATAGAAAAGATAGTCCAACACCTGTTCAAGCATGCCTTGAAAGGTGGTTTGGAGCACCACAGACTCCGCGGAGGGGACTCCGCTCCCACTAGGTGGACCGACGACATTGTAAAAGTCGCGGGCAACCGGTGGATTCAAATTGCAGGTTGTCGTACAGTGTGGCAGTCTAAGGGGGAGGCCTTCGTTCAGCAGTGGACGTCTCCGGGCTGATGATGATGATGACGAGACTCCGCGGGGTCCTAACCTTAAGTCAAAACACTTAACATAATTAAAATCCAAATAAATGAGTAAAACATAAAATTAAGCAACGGTTATAAAATCAAAAGCACTTATAACGCAGCTGGGCCCAAAAATTAATCTCTTACACTTAAAACACAATAAAGACAAAGTACACCGGTGCCAATAAATCCTTAATTCGGCCCCGGCTTAATTAGAATGCGGTCAGAGCCGCTGGAGACGTTGTGCAGATAGGCTAATTGCCCGATTTATATACTTTACACTCACGACACGATTTCTAGCCTTTTGCTTTGCTGAGTCCGCCTTTAGTACCACACCAGGTGTACGTCTCGCTAGCCTCGTCAATTCATTGCAAAAAAAAAGAGGGTCATTCGCATAATCTATCAACCTCTTAATCTCTCCAAAATAAACTCCTTATCTTTTGCCAGTTTGCCAGTTATTCAACCGCTAAGCAGTAGTGTGCAAGCATCACTGTGTACCGGCTTGAAGGGCAATGTTACCAGAAAATTACTGGGTATGAAGAGATTTAACATATAATATCTTAGGGTGACGAGCGCAGTGCAGTGCAGCGCAGGATTGTGTTCGCAAGTTCACAATTCTGGCACTGCTACTGGTAGTGGCAGGCGTGACGCTTACCACCAGGAGAACATCTTGCTCGTCTTATCACAATGTCTTAAAAAATAGACCCTAGAATGTTATAAAAAAAATGTATTATTTTTTATTGCTTAACTAAGATTTTTTAAGTAATAACTAAATACATAATAACATTATGTGTTTTAAGAACGAAATTCATGTACAAAACACAAAGAACTACTCTGTCCATGATGTTACCTATATAATCGCTTTTTGCCAGCACATGTAAAGTTGACAACATTGTAAAACGCCTAGAAAATTATATCCCATAGAAATAAATTCGTGTGATGTCTACAGTTGTCAAAAAGCGATTAACATAATAGACAGAGTAATCAAGTCATAAAAAAAATAAAAAAAATGCCGTATCCACTAAAACTGAAGAAAAACGAAAGTACATGGTGTCCCTAGCAACATTAACGGTTAATCAGCTAACGCGCCAGATGGCCTGAGGGACTCCATCGCGCTAACCGTTAAACCGCTGTTTTACAATAACTCCAATCCGTTAACAGGGCCTAATGCAGCTTCAGTAATTAGTGAATTGGCTAATGATCTCCCTTAAAACGGTTAATAAAGGTTTTTATCGTTCAAAAGAATTATGTAATATTGTTTTAATTGCCGTTAAACACCGAAAGTGCTGCCAGTGGAAGTGCAGGTATAAAAAACCGTATTGTGCTAAAAAGTTATTCTATAATATGCTACAGGGAAATGATACATTATTTTCATGATTTATATCCCTCAAAAGATTGAAGCAGTGTATAAAGTCAGGTACTACACCTTTTACAAACACTAATATGAACATATCAAAGTGTTTCACTGGTGTGTAATATGTAAGTTAGTTAACATAAGCACAAGCACCTAGGCATAGGTTATAATATATTAGTTAATAGGAAGATTAAGTTTCTTAATGGGACGACTAATGCCAAAAGTAAGTAAAAGGTGTATTTTTAAACACATAGTTTAATGATAAAGAACGTAAATATTCAGATTAAAAAAGTACTACAGGTAGGGGAAAAATCTAAAGAAGCCGAGTAACCGAATAGAATTTTGCAAAATAATCCTGTTTATTAAAAAAATATATTACAAATTACCAATAAAAAAACTGTTTTAATGCAAATGCTCTAAATTATCAGCGACAACACCACATAATTTTTTACGAATTACATAGCCCGACTAATGTTTTAGCACAGTAGCCGTTTTTTTTTTTAATTTCATGCCTACATTTTGAGTAATTAAATAAAACCCCACCTAAATTGCTCAAAGCCATCATCATCATCATCATCAATTGTACCATGCGATTTTCGACTCTAAACTAATGGAAGAAATCTGTTATTTTTCTGGCATTAGTCGCACTCTTAACATACTAAGTTAACAAACTTAATTTTTTAACCCGGCCCTATTGAAATTTTGTCAAAAAATAGCAACACTCAAAATGTCAGTTTAGTCCGTCTTATTATGATTTCGACTGAAAAGTAGGTACCTATAGACATTTTATATATCTCGTAATCTTGTAAATTGCACCCACATCAATCCCAGACTTGTAAATACGTAAATAAAACATCTTATTGAATCTGTAGAAGCTAATTTCAGATAACTCGTATTCACCTGTCGTTTGCAAAAACGGGACAAAAGCGCGCGATATGGGTCTTGGATTACATTTTCTGCCCGTATTGTCTGCCCAGAGATTGGGCTGCATTCACTATTTTTGTTTAAATAAGGTTTAGTATGAAAGGTTTTTTCTTTTTTACCAACAGATTATTTCGAAATAAAATTTAAGTCTCCAATCAGTACGTGTCCTTACGCGTCACGACCTACGCTACGGCGCAGAAACACTCACAGTTGGATCGGTTTCGTAAGTTTCTAGCCAAAGAGGTCTTATAATTTGAATACAATCCTCCTTGGTAAAAATCACTGGCAGAATATGAATACTTTATTTTTAGTAAATTTTTTCGTCGTTGAATCGGTCTTCTTTTGTCAAAAAAAGAACAGCAGCAATAAGTTTTATTGCTTAGCATTTCGTGCGATGTTTTTTTATGATTATTCGACTATTTAACCACAGTGGAGTTTTGACCAATTACCAATTATTATTGGATCAATTCTTACCCAAAATTTACGGTAATGAGTTTAGCCGCAAGGAACTGCTAGTTCTCCTCTCGTTCATCCCTCGACTTCTTTTAGGCAAGCGTGTTTCATCTTAGACCACATGTCATTTATTCTGCGCTTAACGTCAGGCTTGACGATGGTCAAACGTACCCATTATACAATATTAAAAGCGCACATTTCCCATTAAAACAATAGTGGTCCAACAAGCCAGCACAGTAACTCTTTGGAAACACAGAACAGCGCGGACCACCCACAGGCCGATGCACGGATCGTGATAAATTCGCGGGTGTCCATTATTGTGACGTCACGAGCCCGCCCTAAGTGAAACCCGCCATTATGACGTAGTGTAGAAAATATAAGTAGGCCAAGTTACAAGTTTGATTAAGGGTATGAAGTGATTATGCACTTATAGCATAATGACTTCATACTAGCTGATGCTCATGGCGTTTGTTCTCGTAGCTTGGAACCGGGCATTAGCCTTTGATCATACTTCTTCGTCTCCTATTTATAACCATTAGAGGATAAAACTTCAAAATCAATAAAAAATATGTAATTAGATGGAACTTCTGTGCAAAGTTTCGTGTTTATAGACCCGCCAGTTAAAATTTGTTAATAGTCGATGTTATGAAATAAGTTTGCAATAGCGTAAACATAAACGACTTTAAAAACAAAAGTTTTTTTTATTCCATGTTTATTATTCGGGAAAAATGCAGCAAAACAAAGGCTTCTGATTTGATTGAAACGAACTGGCATTTGTTTGTTTGTTTTTAGACAATAAGTCATTCGTAGTCATGTAGTCAGTCAAGTCGTAAGAAGGTAATGAATTTCAATACAATTAAAATTTTGGAGTATTAACCAAATCGATTGAGTAGTTGCTATATGATATAGCAGCTGAGTTGACACCAGTTGCGCCATTAAACTTTTTAATTGGAGAGAGGACTTACTGCGGTAACTTTTCCATGCCATCCTTATAGCATACATGACTTATTGTTATGGTCTATCCCTGTTTGTACAGCAAATAACTTTTAATTGAAGGCTGCTGTGGCTAAATAATTGAATCGGATGCTGAGGGCGATAGGTGCCGAGAATGCCTGGCTAGTGATTATGCATAGACGAGATAATAACAATGGTTTTGCACTGAAATATAACTGGTTTTTTTAATTATTTATTAGCTCCACGGACTGCGGGTCCGTGCCTTTTGTCAACTTTTACATTTTTTATAAATTAAAATTTACACTTAATAACTTAAAAGCTGAAGGCTTTACAAAAATAATATACCAAAAGATCCTAACTAAGTATTACTAATTATTGCTAGAATTGCGTGTATACTCCGAGCAGTCCAGCTCCCGCAAGCTGCACCCGTTCACAGTTGACGCATGTGCCAGCCATTCTCCTCAACCATATTGGAGGGAAGAGGGCGACACACGACGCCGCCGCAAGAAGAAGCTTTTTAGTGAGCGTGAGTGCTCGGGTATATCTGTTTAGAAACTAACAAATGTTCCTGCACTGACAGTGTAAGAGAATAAATTTAATATTAAATGAATTAAACTATTGTAACATGATACTTATTGATTTGATTGATTATATTTATTTTGATTAACACTGTGAACAATATTTAAACATATTTTTACACCAAGGCTAAAAAAAGTATGCAAATGGAACGAACTTGATGCTCTAGCGATGTAAAAGATAACGCCTATTCTGACTGAGAGCATGGGAGAGCAGAGAGTATCTTAATGGTTCGATTCCCACCCAGGGCAAACATTTATGTAACGAACATAGATGGTTGTTTTGTGTCTGGGTGTAGTATGTATTATAAGTATGTATTTACAAAAAAGTATATAAGTATTCTATCAGCTATCTGGTTTCCATATTACAAGTTTTGCTTAGTTTGGGGCTAGATGGCGCTGTGTGAAAAATGTCCAGCGATATTTATTTATTTAATCATTTTCCAATATACAGTACACTTCAGGATTATATTTCGAATGCGTACTCAATGTATAGTAAATAAATATTATTATAAAACACTGTTTTAAATTATCACGGTTATTCACTATAGTTCTATTACACAATATAATCACGGTAAATATCCCGTAAATAATAATAGAACTATAAATATGATTACTATTTCTTCTATTTCATTTGAAACTCGGTTCTAACCCCGGAGCTTTAAGATGCGTTGATGGGCCCGAAGCCAACACTAAGAGGCACTGTTGAGGCAAAAATAACATTATAAAATATTGCATGCGTGTGAATAGAGGCACCTGCCAAGCATGGGAATTATAGCAACCCCACCTCCCCATTAAGGGGCCTCGCCCTTAATGTGGCTCTTCTGGCTGATTGTCTGCTCAATCAGGTGTGCTTCCAGCCTCTTAATAAGTGCTCCATTACAATGCTATACTGGATCTTTGCAACAACATTTTTTCACTGTAATCATCATCCACAGCTTTCCATAACCCACTGTTAGGTAAAGCTCCCTTACTATGCAATCTCTCGTAAAAAGCCTTTATTAACTACAACAAACTACAAAGACTACTTAGCCTACAACACAACAAAAGGATTGTATCCAGACCGATGAAAGTCTAGAGACAATCCAAATGCTCAAACCCACTAAAGTCGGCAGCGTACCCAGCATGCTGGCGGCATTGCCACGCTGGATGGCAATGCTTATGCGTTGGGCCAAATAAACGCCATTTTGATCACGCGTCACGTCGACCAGGCGCTCGGATATGGTAAAAAAAAATGGTTAACAAAATTTCAGTCAACATCCACCACACAATACTATCAAATTCGCACAGTGAAGACAGAATAAATAATACTGGTTAGCCTTGAAGGGGCTTTCAACATATTCCATCATAACTGTTCACCATAACTCATGCAACATTTTTCCCGTCCGGCAAAACCAGTCCATGTACGGACATCCGGCGCAACTGACTTCGCCGGAAACCGGAACCGGCCGTCCGGCTAATGGATCGAGAGGGCGACGATAGATATCTGAAATGATATTGGGACTTACGGCTTTTATATTTATGGGCCGCTTACTGCCATGGATGTAATAATGGGTCAACGCTGATTGAGAAAAATTGTTTTGAAAGTTTTGGCGAATTTTTTCAAAACTTTTGTTTAATTTAACCATGAAATGTATTTTTCGCATCTTTTCAATTTAATATTTTAATGTTTTTGACTATTTACTTCTTCTTTTACTTTCTTTGGCACTATACAACTCTTTGTCCCTCTTAACATCCTCAATGATCTTCTTCCACTTTAATCTGTCTCTGTTCTCACATTGTCTTTCAGGTTGTTATCAACAACCCAGTTTTCTTCTTTGTGAGCTTCTCAATCACTTTTAAATCTATCATAACGAGCGCTTCGCTTATCATGCAACAGTTTGTTGACTCTCTATGCAACTGACCAGAACCGCTATCTTTATCAACTCAGAGTTCTTCAGACACAGTCGCTAGAATCGAACTGTAGAGTGTGGAGTAGGTGATATGAAAAATTTGTTTATCTGCAAATAAGTAGCCGCAAATACATTTGGACTGGTCAAACCCTGCGTAGGAACGTTGACTGCCTCGCCAGACAAGCTCTAGACTTAAAACTGAGTCGGCGTGCCAACCCTTTTTGCGCGGCCAACTCACGCTAACTTGGCGACGCCAACAGGGTTGGCACGCTGACTCCGATAAAACGCCACTCTGATAATAGCAGCGGTGCGAAGAACATCTGCAGGGTTATAAGCTAGGTGTAAAGGGCCACCCAAGAAATCGTGGAGAACAAGAAAAGAAGAGGGGAAAAATTGAGACAGCCCTATGTGCCGACGTGAAGCTTTCATACCTAAAAGAAGAAAAATGTGTCCATCCCATCACTTAGCCTTCTAATTTATTCCAGTTTCATTCCGACGTCGACAGTGCTGTTGAAACAAATATTGGTAGCAGACAGACAGAAAAAAAAGAAATCTTCTAATTATATTTTTTTCTATTTATTCAACAACTTGCTGCCAAGCACTTTATGGTGTGTCCCTGGCAGCCTCCCTTGAGAGCCAGTTCGTATTCCAGACTTACTGTGTCTACCATCTTCGATTACACCGTTACTTAGCATTAAGTAAGTAAGTAGATAGGTAGTTGACAAACTCCTAGCCTATCCTAAAAAATCATAGCCTTCAAAAATATCTTACGCTAAATCAGCCCAAGGCTGACAGTCTCGCCAGGGCTCGACTCGGTAGCTCTAACAGAAACCAATTACTGTAACATACCTAACTACAGCCTACAGTCCCATCGTTAACCCAGCGACACGCCCAAAGTGGGTTATTAAGTTAACTAAGCAACAACAATAACATACATACTATCGGGTCCCGTACAAATTAATTTTCAACTTGCATCCCGCATGTAATGTATGTCACCCGCTGACCTTTACGGATCACTCACTTTAGTGAGGTTGGTGTGAATTGGTCTCGGTTACTAATAGTGTAGTTTTCTAGTGTACTTTCTATGATATATTTTATGAGACAAAATTATGTTTCTATTTGAATAAATAAAAGGCAAACGATACGCTATTATGGTAGTAAAAGATAACGCCTGTCTTTAACAAAGTAGTGGTACAGTAGCCGCTAAACAAGTTGTTAAATTTTCGGCATGGAAAAAGTGGCCTATACGCAGGTATGACGTATACACCACTGAAAAGAGAAGAAGTAGAGGGCCTTCGCTCCTCTGTGGTGTACACTTCCGTGCAGTATATTTGGCAAGTTTAATGACAAGTTATTAGTTTTTTATTTCTGCGCATCCCCACTTTTTGTCAACTTGCGTGGCGATTACTATACCCAGAATGTTGAGTAACAATGTCTAAGGTACAACTTTGCGCTTCAAGTCGGCAATCATTACTTTGAGAAATTATTTTGACAAATAATTTTGTGCTTAAATAAAGAAAAAAAAAACCATTTCGATCAATTGACCATGGGACCACTTCTGAAGTGATCTACCAAACAAAAGAAGAATAATCAAAATCAATTCATAATTTGGCGGAGTAATCGCGTAAAAAGCTTATGACAAAAAAAAAAACATACAGTCGAATTGAGTACTCTTTGATTGAGAATCCTCTTTTTTCGAAGTCGGTAATCAATTTCAGTCAATCAATTCAGAACCACCATATTTTTTTTTTAAATCGTAAAAATAAGCTTAGATTCTAAATAATCACTTGTTATTTAGAAAAACGATGCTGGCCATTTGTGGAAACTTAAATATTTTACAAGATCTTGAATAACTAGGTATAAATTTGATATTTTTATTGCTATTACACATTATACGATTAAATCAAAGGCCAATTTCCGCCGTCCCACTACACCCTATATTCCCATATTCTTACCACGTGCTCCCCCCGTAACTTAAAGGTTCCATATCTCTACGTGCGAAAGTTCGCACTTCTTGTCTGTCTGTCTGTCCTGCATCCCCGCGACAGGGGTGTAGTTAAGGCAGGATATTTTGGGGCAAATATTTTTTTACTTAACACTGAAATGAATTGGTAGTTTAGTAGTAGTATTGATTAAAGTGATTTTGAAGTATTTTTGTGATTAATTCTGCCAGTACTTACAAAAAATAACTTCATAATTAAAAGACTAATAAACAAAAAAATATGTGTCAAAACCACGTCAGTTTTCATGACCAATAAACCATTAGCCATATAAAAACATCTGCCGCGTTCCAGAAATCTAATATCCCTTAATGCCTTGACTCATCCTTAGTTTAGTTCCCCTACACCAGGCGTGGTGTGTTTGACCACAGCTTGCAACTATAAAAAAATCTAGGTTTTTGCAATTTTAGGTTTTTTTTTAGTAAAGGAGTTTATATTATTTTGTAGGAACATAATCTTATTGTTTTATTTGCTTGCACACTAACGAGAATCGAATAAATTAATATTTTTTAACCTACCTTTCGTCGCTCTCTCCTCCCTGAAATAAATTCTGAGTACGCCCACGTCACGACACGCCGTTTGGACGTCAATTGTTTTAGTTCTCAACATATTACGTAGTTTTCTAACGAAGTTTTAGGTGACAGGATAAAGAACTTTGTCTAACTTGCGTGGTAACTCTGTTTTAAAGTATTTTGTGAACTGGGTGAGTTTGAAGTGTGAAAATAGTGACTTAGTTCTCTATGCTTATTTCAATTTAATTGATTTATTTAGTTTTTTTATTTGATAGAGTGACGCGAGAAGATCTCAGTAAAGCGAAAGCCCTACGAGACGTTCGCCTGGTGGTAAGCATCTCACCTGCCCATAACAATAGCAGTGCTAGAATTATGAACTTACGGGAAAAATCCTGCGCCGCACTGCACTGCGCTCGACACCCTGAGATATTGAAACTGACTGACTGAGTAGTTAAAGTCTGACTTTAAGATTCTGTTAGTTCGCCTTTATTTGATGAGTTCAGTGACTAGCCTTTGAAACGGCTTCACGGTTGTTGTTATATGAAACATATATGAACAACTCAACAGCCTTTTGAAACTAATTGTCACAGACTCATCGTATACTGAAGTAAACGATCTAGCTTACGTGAAATCTTACCTCACCTGTCTCAAAAAAAGTTGTAAGTATTGCGTGTGTACCGAGTTACGGTCAGTCACTATCAAAAAGCTTCTTCTTAGAGTTTTGGCGGGAACACGGAAAATTCATGTCGCTGCATTCTATTATTTTCTTACACTTGTGTAATTTCGCGAATTAAGATTAAAAATTGTGTTTTTGTAGGGTGTTTTATTCATTGAGTGTTGAATTAAATGCACGAGTGTCGGCAGGTGATTTAGTGTGGTGAAACATAACATGTATTTTCGTGTTGTTACCGAAACTCCGTAAAAGCTCATAGTAAAGTCGCCACAACTTTAATTACTAAGCATTACTTGGACTCGACTATAACTAATTTCGTGTGACTATGATATTTTCATGACATATTTGACTTGATGATAATGTATTAACTTATTTATTTTTTTTTTTATATTAATGGGTTCGCGTTTGACCTTGCCCCGCCGAGGCGTAGTCAAGTTCTAAGTTGGAGCACGCTTGCCCAGAAGATACCTATTCAGTCTTCGTTTGAAGATCCCCAGATCTGAGCCAGATATGAGCTTGGAAATATTGTTGCTGGTAGAGAGTTCCAAACCTTTCCAGATTTGATGAATTTCAAGTACTTTATACTTGACACTGGCAGAATGCACAAAGTGCTAATAATTAAAAAAGTTAAAAAAAGCTTCTTCTTACGGCGGTGTCGTGTGTCGGGTCGCCCTCTTCCCTCCAGTATGGTTGAGAACGATGGCTGGTGCAAAATCTAGTAGTTATAATAAGATTCCTTTGATATATTTAGTTTTTTCATTTAAAAACCTATTAGTTGACAAAAATTATTAAGTTTTGGCAAAAGGCGCGGAGCTTGGAGCTTATGAAAGTATAAGCAATAAATAATGAAATAAAAACCATAATAAGATCATTATTATCAGCTTTCAATAAGGACCAATATTAAATTCTGGTGTAATTGTACTTACCATAATTTTTTGTCAAAATCATTTAAACGGCCTTTTATTCGCGACTTCAGTGTTGGTATCATTTCAAAAGTTTTTCAGAATGATAAGTTTAGTATAATGACCTCTTAAAGTATTGCTTCAAGTTTGAGACACTCACTTTGTCTTGTGTAATCACTGGAAGTAAGATAGTGTTAAAGTTCGCCATTCTCGATTCGTGGGAATCACTTTGTGTTAGAGATATCTAGCACAAAAGTTTCCTTGCATTTAACGAGTCCGCATAGAATTTTCATTCACTTACTTTATTTTCAGGATTTTATACGCGAAAGGTTTTTTGATGGGACTCTTTATTTTCAGGCTTAGGCATTAGTTTATCTGTAAGCATTATATATGGTTAGTTCTAATCAGTTAACACCCTTTATTCTGTACATCAAAATAAACAACTTTTACTATGGGGACATTGAAATTGCAAAATAAACCAGCTGTTCCATACATTATGCCCAAGTTCGATGAACTTTTTGTATGGAACAGCCGATAATTTTTTCGCGATATCAATGTTGGCCCCATAGTAAAAGTTGTTTATTTTGATGCTGTGGTTTTGATGTACAAAATATGCCCTTAAAAGGATGCTAACTGGTTAGAACTAACCGTGAATATAACATTTTTTTTGGGAAGAATATGATTGGGTTATTGGGAATGAATAAATGTTGTTAATAAGACTTCTTATCAAGTAATAAAATATAATATACAATTTGGAAGACTTAATCGGATTCGACCGTATGTATACAAGAAGTGGTTTCGTCGTCAGCCATAAAACGTCCACTGCTGGACGAAGGCCTCCCCCTTTATAGAGGGGTGATGCCATAATCCCCACGCTCGGCAGGCGGCTTGGGGATCGCAGAATGGTCACCACAGTTAACAAAGAGGACGCTGCTGCCCGTCCTCGGGTGTGTCTGGTTGCAGTTAAAGGACATACCCAGGTCCATACATACATGGACATACAAGAAGTGGTTTAACGTTCGCTTATTTGTGCTCTATTTGAAAAATAGGAGTACACAGTTATTTAATTTTAATTTTATACTATTTTAATTTAATTAATTACAATGGTAACTCTAAAGTACACATACTTGACAAACACATCAGCTCGCAATAAACATTACATACTGAATTTAAT
This sequence comes from Erannis defoliaria, assembly GCA_905404285.2. Taxonomy (NCBI): domain Eukaryota; kingdom Metazoa; phylum Arthropoda; class Insecta; order Lepidoptera; family Geometridae; genus Erannis; species Erannis defoliaria. Next base: position 831,980 of record FR990085.1, on the reverse strand, counting down.
CACACAAACCTTTTTTGGTCCTTGTCACATGAAGTATATTTAGTAATAATGATAATGTGAAACTTTTGAAATTGTATACTCAATAACACAAGGGTTTCGCAGAAACGCAGAAAGTATCAGTGCTAAGCAGGATGCAGCTGCACGCGCGTCGGGCTCTGTTCTCACTCTTTGCAAAAGGTCACCGGATGTGATCGAAACTATAGTCGGAGTATCCGATTTAATTAAACGTGAGTATTCCCGTATAAATAAAACAAAAATGTGTCAAAACCACGTCAGTTTTCATAATAAAAAAAGTTTCGTAGAATGTTCCGCGAAATTTCCCAGCTGATTCCAATATCAATTTCATTTCAATAATTTCTAGTATTCACAAAACTGCATACAAAAAGTCACGCGCCTCTGAATTCCAGTCCACCGCCCGGAAGGAACTGTAATTCCGACGATGGTTATCTTTGCGAGGATCTTACAAATGGAAGCCCATTAGAAACGAATAAAAAGAGTACTTGTTTGTAAAGTGCAATTTAGTAAGTTCTAAAAGGCCGTTGAGTTTTATGAGCTGCTAATTTCGATTTTGAAATGATAGTACTTACCCTAAACCCTTTTACATTATTTTGATGCTTCTAACAAAATGGTTGCATATGCATACAGTACCGCTCTTCGTAATAACAGGCTTAGGCTTACCCTCTAAAAGCGATTAGTCTTAAAAAATGCTAAATACAAATTGTATTATGTAATTTTTATTATTTTCAACCGACTTCAAAAAAGGAGGTTCTCAATTCGACTGTTTGTTTTTTTTGTATGGTAGGAGATACTTTTAAGATGGTCCCACATACATTTTATCGAAATCGGTTCAGTAGTTTGGTTTTTAAATCAAAATACTAGAATGAATCAAAATAATTACAATTATATGAAGATGTCATCCAGGTACCTAGTCGAAATTGAAGTTGACTTGTCTAGGTAAGTATGGTGGATGAAGTCCAGTTGGATGACAGCGTGCTCCACAATTGTGAGAGTGATCAGTCCCAGACATATGCCAATGAGTTCTTTGAAATGTACGTACTTACCTAAACTATTGCTTTAGGGGCAATAACTTGAAGATACTTTCTGCTTATGTCTAGAGAGAGACGAAACTCAATTTTAATCCTGGTAATAATTATTATGAACTTTAAACTTTTGTATGTTTGGATTTTTGTCACACATCGCAACGCAAAACTGCTGAACGGATTTGGAGGAAACTTGGTAATTATATCTTGGAATGACTGTTAATCCAAGATGTAATGCTACCTCTATTATGTGTCACAAAGCCTACTTTTTATCTCAGGAATAGCGGATGAAGCCGCAGGAGGCTGCTAGTATCGTATAAGTATGAAGCCAATACAACCCATCACTCTTCGAGGTTAGATATTTGCCCAGTAGTGCTTGATGCTGTGGTACAATAGGCGTGTGGCCTAATGTTTAATTTATGACTAATAACATGCTTAGTGATGAATATAACTAAATACATTCCACATACTGAAAAAAAACTGTATTGACTGATAAATCTCTGAGATATGAGCGTTTAAAGTTTTAGGTGGGGATAGAGAGGGGATGCTCTATCTCTTTCTCGCAAAGCACGTGTTAGTATAGCATTTGTGTGCCGCGCCTGAGGCTTGACGTCATAGCTCAGTATAGCGCGCTCTCTGTCTAGCTTGAAATTAAAATACTTAGAACTTATTTATTTTAGAATTATTTTAAATTTTGTTTTCGTTAATAGGCTCTATTGATGATCAGCTTGTTTATGAGCTAATAAAAAAATTGTAGTCATCATGCCTATTACGTAAAATTTCAATCAATATGACATTTTAACAATAACTAATTTAGTACAAATCACACATAAACTTATCTATAACACACATAAAATCACACTAATGTAATCAACACAAAATCCCCCAATATAACTCTATTAAAAACTTACTTTACACGCCCCCTCATAAACCGCTAATACCCAATAACAAGTTAAATACAGCAACAAAATGCAAATCCACCGAACCCGGACAAAACTACTTCATCACCGAACAAAGTATCTAAGCTAGAGTTAGTTGTTATTATACATCAGTAAGACACAGTGTTAAGATAAACCAGTAAGGACGGTACATGGTAAATAAAATATAAAATATACTACGTAGGTATTTACAGAGTTTTAGGGTTCCTTATCTGTAACGGTTGAAAAACAAAACGGAATCCGTTTCCTGTAGGGAGAACTGGGTTTTTTTTCGATTGTGACCCGTAGTGGCTAATGGGAATATATGCAAGAATGTTTTTCTTAGAACTTGTAATCATTTATGGAACTCTCTCCCGGAATCTGAGTCTCCTATAACGTAAAATATAATACGTCTTCAAATCTAGAGTAAGCAGGGTCCTTTCTAAGTAAGCGTCTTCTATCTTAGACTGCACTATTGCCTAACTTATCAGACAGAGACCTGGTGTGGTCAAACGCAAGCCTATTCCACGTAAAAAAAAATATAACCATCATAATAGGGTAGATGACTGATGTTTAAATCGTTGAAGCCAATAGCTTTGATGGAGAATTTAAGTAAATATAGTATGTATATTGAAAAAAAGTTTAAAGTTTTTGTTAGAGACAACTCTGTCCCTTTCCCACAAAACAAAAAATGACGTCACGCCTTCGTTGTCAGAATATAATTTATATGGCGTACTGATAAGTGACGTCACGATTTGCTGTTTCGCCTCTCTGTCTAGCATGATATTAAAATGGTTATAAGTTGCTTATTTTTGATCAGATTTTCATTTTCTTTTCATTAATCAGCTATATTTATGGGCCACATTTTAATAGGACAATAAAAAACCAGTCATCTAGCCTATTACTGGGTTTAAGCTCGAATATCTATCAAAGAGTTATAATAACTTGCCAAATGCGAGTCAAGCTCAGATTAAAGATTCTGAACAGACTATTTTTAGTAAGCACAGTAATGTATTATTGTGTGGTACTGAACCCTTAGTGCATGAGTCAGACTCGCGTAGGGTAACGTAAGAGTAGTGTAAGGTTTTCTACCGAAGCTTGTGTTACCGACAATATTAGCAGAAATGAATATTCAATATTCATCATAATCAGCCCGGAGACGTCCACTGCTGAACGAAGCCCCCCCCCCCCCCCCCTTAGGCCGCCACACTGTACGACAACCTGCCATTAATATAACTCAACATAAAAAAGTCAAAATATACTTACTTACTTGCAAATTGCATATCTCCGCATTCCGCGCCAATATGGAGGGAGTGAAAGCTGATTTACCACCCCATTAATTCATCTCCCGTTAAAAAAGGTAAAATTACCATTTAATATGGACGCGGATCGTTGACATGCATTTTAATACCAGTTAATCAATATTAACCTGACAAGATGGAGTCCTGTTGGATAAAAATGTGGCCGCGTTTCACACTGAACTGTTTATCGATACAAGCGATTATATTATAATACTGTACTACGATTGAGGCATTGATCAGATGACAATAAAAAAAATATTATTAAAAATTGGGTAAAAACTGAGGTAGAATGGACTCTTAATAACTTGTTACCGTATAAACATAAACATAATATGCTTTAAAAAAAAACAATCGACATTGAATACCTGGATGACATCTTCATATTTTCTAGTAATTTTGATTTAAAAACCAAACTACTGAACCGATTTCGATAAAATTTATATGGGACCACCTCTGAAGTATTATCACAGTATAAATAATAGTACGACGAACAGAAAGTTCACTCCGCAAAGGAATTGAAATAAATAAGGACTCTATCTACTAGGCAATAAAGTAGCAATTCAACTCGCACAGCGCTAAATACCTCTCGCTATATTCACTTAGATATACTGCTCTCTTTCTATCACGTATGCTTAGTTACGTGCGACGAGGCTAGCGTGCGGGCGGCCACTGATCTAAGCCCTGCGTTGTCCTCTCGGAACGGAGCGCCGGCTGAACATACCAAAACTGCGGAGTGACACTCCCCTAGTATTGCCTACCAAATAATAACAGAATTATCAAAATAAGTTCATAATTGGCGGAGTAATCATGTAGCAAACATACAATTGAGAACCTTCTTTTTTGAAGTCGGTTGAAAAGGTTTCATTTCTGAAAAGTTAAAACTTATATCTATTTTGCCCATATAATAATAACTTTATAGATAAGCGCAAACCGCTGATCAAGATAATCGTTCAATTTAATTCATTGTCCGCCGACTATTGGACCTTTCAAAGATGTAAAGATAAGGTTGACTAATGGGACATGTCTTCAGGGTACAATTATGGATAATTTAAATCTTAATTTGCAGATAAAGAGTGGGACAAATTGGTTTGTAAATAGGAACTGAGGTGTCCTTATCGGTGTTCACGGATTTAGTAAATTACGGATTTATGTGGACACTCGAAGTCACACGTATTTGGTTTGTAACCTTCTATAAAGAGTGCTTACTTACCCCCGCATAATGTATTTTCATGCACATTTGAATTTAAATGTTATGTTATTATTATAACATAACATTTTATTATGGTTCTTACATTATGGTTCTTGAGTGGCGACCGTGAACCGGAAGACGAAGCGTAAGACCGCCTACCACTAGGTGGACCGACGACATTGTAAAAGTAGCGGGCAACTAGTGGATGCAAATGGCAGGTTGTCATACAGTGTGGCTATCTAAGGGGAAGGTCTTCGTTCTGCAGTGGACGTCTCCGGGCTGATGATGAGGGTAACAAGTAGCAGTCTTATTGCTAAAAACAGTCTGTGTAATTGTTTTTTGTTGTTGTAGTGTCTTGTGTGATAAAAATAAATAATTTCTTTCTTTCTTTCTTTCTTTTTCTTTATTTCTCTTCCAGGCATCTTGAACATTTGGATTGTCTCTACACTCTCATCGACCTATAAGCAATCTGGTTGCTGTAATATCATAGTTTAGGTATGTTATGCAGTTAGATTGTACGCATTTTGTTCTAGTTACCATCAAGCAGGGTGTAGTCAAACGCAAGCCGACTTAGAATAAAAAAAAATGTAAAGCACTTGCCCAGGAATTTGAAACTATCTTGAAGTATACAGACACACAAAACGTGCATTTATTACTGAGAGATGCACTTACCACTTTATTTTTAAACCATGCAATTTCGCCGGCCAAGCTCTCCGTCAAGTGGGCAATTGCTGTCAAGTTGGCAATTTAAGGCATGAGGCGGTAATTGAAGAGTTTAAGTCGGTAATGGCGAGCCCGAGGCGATAATGACATGACGATATCGCGATCATCGGGCTCGCGGGCAATAATCTGTGATCAACAGGTTTGCTTGTAATCGGTGTCCCAAAGAGGTTCTTAGTCAGTTTTTTTAGATGAAAAATGTTGATGCTACTGCTCAGATATTTTATTTTAAAAACTGGCGTAGTTACGACCCCTTTTTTTTTTAATTTGCATATAAGGACTCCACCGCACGCGCTTGAGCTTGTTTACACATAACCATCACATCATTAGCCAAAAGACGTCCACTGCTGAAAGAAGGCCTCCCTTTGATAGGGGGAGGCCCCTTGTTGCCATAATCTCCAAGCTTGGCAGGTGGCTTGCGGATCGCATAATGCTTACCACCCGGTCCTCCTGTGGTCTGGATGCAGTTGTAGGACATACTCATACCCAGGTCCAGGTCATAAACTTGAGCAATCCCGTATAAATAATACAAAAATGCTCAGATATTTGTGTTATATTAATTTTAACTGGGTTCAAAAAGGAAAAAGAATTTTATGTTTATAAGTCGATTTTTTTTTTACTTTTTGACCGATTCTTTTCCGCTTCTTTTCCAGGTGCAATAACCTAAGCAAAGGGATACTATTACTAAGTCATGACACTGCTGTTATGGTGTCTCTCCTTTACTATCCGACCTTTAATGACCTATAATATGACCTATCTTTTAAACGGTGATAAATATCTGGTTCACATTTTCACATAAAATTTATGATATTACGACAAAACTAAAACTATAACCTAAAAAATAAGGCATTGTGGTCGATTAAAGTACTAAACTAACTAAAGTACTGCTGTCCTTAGCTAACATGCCTAGTAAAAAAGTGACAGCAATACTTTAGTTAGTTTAAAACTGTCAACTAAAACCGCCAGAATCGACCACATTATCTTTTTGGTATTGCTCTATCGTAAAACACAAATTTATAAAAGAAAATAATTGTCTTTTGGAAATAATGGCACAACTTCGCGTAATTTTCTAGTCCTTTCCAAAACTCCAACTTTTTAAACTCCATGCGTTAGTATATAAAAGCTACTCTTAGAGGTGTTAAAATGATCACAACTTATCACATCATGTTATTAACATCATCTTTCTCATCACTACGCTGCTGTCAACTTTGCCACAGATATAAATTAACTGCCGATTAGTAGTCGCGTACAAAGTAATCACTGGTTATCTCGAAAGGCTCGGTTATACGGTAATCAAAGACCGGCTCCGCTGTAACTTGCGAGTTTACCCATGTTTGGAGACATGATATTATTCAGTTTACTAGTAAGGCAACTTGCCTGATTGAGGCGCCACGAATGGAAATTTTACTTCTATTCAGAATAGGCTAGATGACTGGTTTTTTTTGATTGTCCTATTAAAATGTGGCCCATAAATATAGCTGATAAATGAAAAACAAAATGAAAATCTGATCAAAATTAAGCAACTTATAAGCATTTTTATATCATGCTAGCTAGAGAAAAGAAACAGCAAATCGTGACGTCACTTCTCTGTAAGCCATATAAATTCTATTCTGACAAGTAAGGCTTAACGTAATTTTTTGTTTTGTGGGAAAGGGACAGAGGAGTGTCTAACAAAAAGTTTAAACGCTCATATATCAGAACATTATTAACCAATTTAAATAATGTTTTCAATTACCATACTATATTTACTTAAATTTTTCATCAAAGCTATTGGTTCCAACATCAATCATCTAGCCTATTACACAGGATCGGTTTAGTCTTTCAAACAAATACGCTTTAAAAAAATATATACAACCGACTTCAACTTCGAATACCTGGATGACATATTCATATTTTCTAGTCACGTCACGTCATCAGCCATAAAACCTCCACTGCTGGTTGAAGGCCTCCCCCTTAATAGAGGGGTGTTGCCACAATCCCCACGCTTGGCAGGCGGCTAGGGGATCGCAGAATGGTCACCACCGTTAACCAAAAGGACGCTGTTGCCCGTCCTCCGGCGGGTCTGGTTGCAGTTTAAGGACGTACAGTTTAAGACATATTTTCTAGTAATTTTGATTTAAAAACCAAACTACTGAACTGATTTCATGATGATAAAATTTATACCACCTCTGAAGTATTACCTACCAAAAAAAAAAAGAATCATCAAAATCAGTTCATAATTAGCGGAGTAATCGCGTAACATACATACAAAAAAAAACATACAATCGAATTGAGAACCTCATTTTTAAAGTCGGTTGAAAACTGGGCTACGCTTAAATTCATGGTTTGTCCAATGTTATTTATACAAGATTAGTAACGTTTCATTAAGCCGGATACTCCGACTATGGTTTCGGTCACATCCGGTGACCTTTTCAAGGAATGAAAGTGAAGGAGGAGTGAAAGAGTGGGTTGTATGATTTAAAAAATTACCAGAAGTGACTGAAATTACAGTCGAAGTTTCCGACTTAGCGGGATGACACAGGCAAAGCTAATCAAAGATGGCGCCATCATCGCTGGTACTTGTCGTTGATGTTTATTTTGAATTTTCTTGTAAGTTAACTTTGATCGTGAATTTAATTTATTTCATTATTTTCCAGGAAATAATTTGATTTTTTGTTAAGTTCTGATACTCAGATCATAAGTTTAATAGTTTTTTTTTGTAATTAGACTATAATGCGTGGAAAAAATATTTACATAGTCTACCGACAGAGCTTACAATTATGGGCCTTACTTAAAAAAACTTCTCAACCGTTAATCACTGCTTAAGTTGATCTGCCATCTTCTCTCTGACGTGAAGTGTAACATGCAAGAACAAGATAGAGAAGTTTAAGCAGTGACTAAGAAAATCGAGATTATTTTAGGTAAGGCTGTAAATATCCAGTCATAACTTTAAAAAAATATTATAATTTATTACAGAGACAATTTAGTGTTATTTTCTAAAGTTTGACGGCAAAGCAGCACCAGTGATAACGCGCCTAGTGGGATAAATAAGTAGTGTGTCTGCACATTAACACGCGATTCATCATCAGCCCGGAGACGTCCACTGCTGAACGAAGGCCTCCCCCTTAGACCGCTACACTGTACGACAACCTGCCATATGCATCCACCGGTTGCCCGCGACTTTTACAACACGTGAGTAGTCCCGTGTAATTAAATGTTTATAACAAAAGACGTTTTCTACCGACAATTTTAATGTTATTTAATAATTATTTCGTTTTTATATTTCTAGAACATAATTATTATTTATTTATTGAAGTTTATACTTTATTACACCTATTCCTAAAGACTTTAATAGATATTTAAAATTAAATCTTAATGCGAAAACATTATTCGTTGAAAATTCCGCCTCGCAATGCACGCCCAAACGTGCCCATTATAGCGGCGTTACCGCGCTGGATGGACAGAGAAATCTGTTGCATCAAAACCCACCCAGCGCGGGGGTCCCGACCTTTCTCCCTGATGCTGCCCGATGTCCCCTATGAATTTCGATGCATCTGCACACCACGGGCCCGCCGTTTCCGCAGCAAAGGGGACAAAGTCGTAGGCCAGGGCCAAATTGGCATACTTTCGACTCTTGCCCTTTGCGGCCAACTCTGCAGCGGAACCGGCACGTTGCTGGGATCCCCGGAGGCGGCAAGCAACGAAAGTGCACACGCACGTGTCATTCCAAACAATGCACCGACCCCTCTGCCACGGGCGCTTACCATCAGCTCGGGACAATCCCGGGGGTCCCAACACTGAAGGCATAATAACTCACACTCACAATAATTATTTAATAACTCACTGCCTGTTTTCATCAAATAAAAGGAACTTTGAAAATACATTCACACTTTGGACTTTTGAACTTTCAAGAAACAGCAATGAAGAGGTGGACTAGTTGAATGAAAATACCAATTTAAAATTTAAAAGACCAAGTTGCAAAAACAGTTCGTTTTAAATGCAAAATGTTCAAAGGCGACCATTTTATTAAGTCTGGTATCTTGAACTATATTTTCTTTTAATTAAGTTGCAGATTAAAACTGACGCTACTGAATTGTAGAGAGTCTATCTTGTTTATACAAAGAAACAAGTAATTCAAGAATGTAATTAATGTTTATTTGCTTTTCTATTTCCTCCTCAAACGCACAATTTTAGAAAACGTGTTCTTTTTAAAATGAATAAATATTTCGTATACCATTAAGTGATTGTTTTTGTATTCAAAACAATAGTGTTATTTTAATTTTTAAATTTATAACGTGACAAAATTTGGTTCTGAAGCTGGGTAAAAAGCAGAAACCTAGAAACTAGTTGATTTTTTTAAATGTTTATTATCATTTAAATCATCATCATCGTCATCGTTATCATCATCAGCCTGGAGACGTCCACTGCTGAACAAAGGTCTCCCCCTTACACCGCCACACTGTACGACTGCCCGCGACTTCCACAAATAAAAAAATAACAATTCATTTAAATGTTATGTATATTTTATTCCCTGCAGATGGTAAGTAGGTTTAAATTGTCATCAAATCTTTATAAATAACTTTAAAGATTAATATAAAATATTCTTACACTATAAATAATTTAAGGCTATACCTATCATGACAACCACATGGTGCAATAATTACATCTATGCATTTTGATTTTGTTCCAGATCTAATACAGCTTATACAGCCTTACCTAAAATAATCTCGATTCTCTTAGTCACTGCTTAAACTTCTTTGTCTTGTTCTTGCATGTTACACTTCACGTCAGAGAGAAGGTGACAGAGCATCTTAAGCAGCTAACGGAGTAGAAGTTTTTTTTAAGTAAGACTGATAGTCTCAAATACAGTACAGTGCAGTGCGGCGCAGGTATTGTGCAGGCAGGTGTGTATTCGCAAGTTCACATTTCTGGCACTGCTAATGTGTGTGTAGTGACGCTTACCATTGCATAAATAAAACATTAAAAAAATATGTAAAAAAAGGTATTTTTGTGCATCGATCGTTCATCATTTGTTTTTTTTGTTTTTTTTTAGACATTGGTGACCTGTTTACTAAGCGCACAAAATATACATATATATATATACTCGTAGCAGCATAAAATAATCTTTTGTCAGTCAATCAAAGGTATCTCTACTATAACTATAGGTCTCGAGAACTGTCTTATTATCTGTATCAAGCTTACACAATAACTTAAAAATACCATAAAAAGCATCTTTATTACAATCAGAATAACTCAGCAAGTCGCGCACCCGCTTTAACAGAAAACTCGGAACGTTAAGAACATTCCAACAAAGTGTAAAAACTCGAGTGAGTCGGAGTGTGACAACTGATAACGCGCTCTGTGGCTGCGACGAGTTACTGCGCAAGTTTTTGCATGCGCTGCCGATGTGGGAACAAACTATGTGGGAGATGCGGCATTTTCTTTTTCGAATAGAATCTTGGTGGACATTTCACACAGCGACATCTAGCCCCAAACTAAGCAAAGCTTGTAATACTATTATTTCTTCTGTGCTATGGGAACGAAAGAGCTGATAGAATACATAATGTACTTTTTTTTGTAAATACTTACCTAATTACAAAACAATACATACAACACCTGGATCTGGATCTGGGTATGTCCTTAAACTGCAACCAGACCCACCAGAGGACGGGCAGCAGCGTCTTTTTGGTTAACGGTGGTGAGCATTCTGCGATCCCCAAGCCGCCTGCCAAGCGTGGGGATTATGGCAACACCCCTCTATTGGGAGGCCTTCGTCCAACAGTGGACGTCTTATAGCTGACGACGACATACAACAACCAGACACGGAACAAACACCTCAGTTCGTTACATAAATGTTTGTCTTGGATGGGAATTGAACCCATGCCTTAAAACTCTCAATGCAGACATAACTACAACTGTGCAAAATATAGCGTTGTTACGGGATAATATTATAAGCATTGATAATTATCACCACCAGCTCGCAGACATCCGCAGCTGAACAAAGGCCTTCCCCTTAGACCGCCACACTGTACGACAACCTGCCATTTGCATCCACCGGTAAGTTGCCCGCGACTTTCATAATGTCTTCGATCCAGCTAGTAGAAGGCCTTCCTACGCTGCGAACCGGTAATTGGTCGCCAATGTAAGCATGAGGTACCAATAGAAAAATTAGGAACCTTTATAGTTTGATGTGTCTGTTTGTCTGGCTGTATGTTGTATTTCATCCATTCATCCAGAGACTAAAGACTGTAGCGTTGATATGTTGTAAAGAATTGAGTTCCATGTTTAGTATTTTAGTATCTGACTTTTCTGGCTATAAGTGCTGCCAAAGCCAGGTGAAAAGCAGCTAATTCTGCAAAAACTGTAAGGTAGCTGTGGTCGAAGTAAGAAAATACAATTTCACTTCTATAGTAGGTTTAAGATTATGTAACCATAGATATAATTATGGCCCAAGCGAGTATTTTAACAAGCAAAACCATCAAGCTGCTTTTGTTTTGACCCTGAACTCCATTCTTTGGGAGTCAGGTCTGATCTTCTTACTCTTCATTGTCAGGATCTTGGGTTGGCTCTATTGCATTAGGGAACTATATACCTATAATAACTTAAATACTTTTTTTTATACGTTCAAGTGACGAGACGAGCAAGACTTCACCTGGTGGTAATCGTCCCACCTGCCACTAACACTAGCAGTGCTAGAATTGTGTACTTGCGAACACAATCCTGCGCTGCACTGCACTGCGCTCGTCAACCTGAGGTATTAGATGTTAAATCTCTTCATACCCAGTAATTTCTATGGAAAGTACCTATAATAGGTTTTAATAAATAAATATTAGGGTTTGGTAATTAGGTTTTCTTAAGGTCTCTTTCGGGCCACCTAGACCAATGGCGGGCGACCTCTCTTTTCGCTATCTATAGGTAAAGCGCAATTTCTATAATAAAATCAAGACACCTTGTCCATTTTAGTTTCTCGGCTCTTCGACAATCTCCCAAAACTTTTGATATAACCCCGTCGCGGAGCAAGCCTACTGAATATTTCATTAAGTCCAACATTTTTTGTAGCAACGCGGAATTTACATGTTATGAGTTAGCACGGCTTATGACGTGATACGCGATCTTTGTGCTCCTGTTTTATTAACGGAACAGATGTTGCTTGTAATGCTGTAAGAATAAATGAAATACCTAGTTAGGATTCCGTACCAGAAGGGTATGCAACGAGACGCTGTCGTCGCACCGTGAGTCAGTCTGTCTAAACTTTCTGTCAGTCCGCATGTAAACCTTTTTATGCCTGACAGACTGTAGGATAGCCACAGCTCACCTATATAAGTGACGGTATTATCGCAAAATGTGGAATGAACTTCCTTCTGCGGTCTTCCTAATAAGCTAAACAGTCGACAGTCTTAAAAGGTCACCAAGGTAATGAAATGAAATGAAATGAAATGAATTTTGAAATGAAATGAAATGAATTTTTGAAATGAATTTTATTCCACCAAAAATAGAGTTAAATAATTATGATCGTATTGATAGGTGTAGTCCAATCTATTCTGCCGTTCATTGGCATGTGGAAATGTCACAGATAAATCTAAATATTAGCATAGATACAATACATTGTGCTTGTTTAGAAACTCGTCCAAGCAATAGAAACATTTTTCTAAAAGCCACATCTTCAATTTCTTGCGAAACTGACCATAAGGAAGTTCCTTTAATGACACTGGTAATTTGTTATATACGGTGATACACATAGCATAGCAGTTTTTATCAAATAGCGCCAACCTTGGCGGCCGTTCAAAAACTAGTCTTTTTTCATATTTTGTAACTCTTGGATACTTATCACTAGCTTTTTGAAAAATGTTAGATTGTTTACGAACAAACATAGATATTTCAAAAATGTACATAGAAGTCAGCGTTAAAATACCTAATTTCTTAAAAAATGGTTTGCAAGACTCATGTGGTCGAATACCTACCATAGCACGAATACATTTTTTTTGTGATAGAAAAGCTTTCTTTATATTAGTAGAATTTCCCCAAAGAAGCAAACCATATCGCAACACAGAGCTTACATAACCATGATATGCCAGTAATACGGTCTGTTGTGCCGATGTTCTCCGAAGTTTATTTAAAACATGAACAAATCTATTTACTTTAGTACACACAATTTTTATCTGCTCCTTCCAGTCTATATATTGATCCAATGTGATGCCTAGGAACTTAACATAATTAGCTTCCTTCAATTCAATGTTTTCATATAGCAAGTGTCTTGATACTGGCTTGGTTCCATGTGTCAAAAATTGTACATAATTCGTCTTGGTCAAGTTAACATTAAGATTATTATTGTCTAACCATTCAACAATTGATTTGATCGTATTATTAATTTCATTGTCAAAGTTATCATCTTTTTTATCACATGTCATCAAAATCGATATATCGTCAGCAAATAGTGTACATTTATGTTCTGTGATATCAGGCAAGTCATTAATTAGTGAAACAAATAATTTGGGTCCCACGATACTACCCTGCGGAACCCCACATTTATTCTCTAGAAACTTTGATCGATCGTGGTGTATTTCGTAATTTTCCGTCAATTTAGAAACTTCTACACATTGCTCTCGATCTGATAAATATGATTTTATCCACTCTAAAGCAGGTCCTCGTATACCATAATTTTCTAATTTATCAAGGAGCAACGAATGTGGTACGAAATCGAAGGCTTTAGACATATCAACGAAAATTGCTACAGAGTCCTTCTTTTTATCTAAATTTAAGAGAATGTTCTTTACTAAGTGGAAAGCAGCAAGAGTGGTAGATTTTCCTTTTTGGAATCCATTCTGTTCTTCTTTTATTACGTCAAATTTGTTCCAGAATGTAGTTATTTTTTTAAGCATGGCCTTTTCAAAAATTTTGGACATTATTGGGATCAGTGTAATAGGTCTATAATTACTCATGTTAGTTTTATCTCCTTTTTTATAAAGTGGTTTAACGATAGATTTTTTTAGTATGCTTGGGAAAGTCCCGCTTTCAAATGAAAGATTAATTAAGTGTGTTAGTACAGGTACAATGGCATATATACTCTTCTTTAAAATATCAGTTCTTATATCGTCATATCCGACAGAATTTGTATTATTTAGAGACATAATTATGTTATGGACTTCTATACAGCTGACAGGGTTAAGAAAAATGCTGCTGTTTAATCGAAATTTATTAGTATTTTTCAGTGTTTTATTCGTTTTATTAGTTAGTTCAATTAGGTATCTATTAAATTCATTAGCTATTTCCTGCGAGTCACTTATTAATTTATTTCCTACATTTATGCTCTCGATGAAATTTTTATGTATATCCTTTTCCGTGTCATCATTTATCACTTTCCAAGCTGCTTTACATTTGTTTTGAGAGTTAGAGATAAGCTCATGATTAGAAATCTGTTGTGACCTATTTATACATCGACGCAACATTTTTGAGTAACTTTCATAATGACTCTTACTTTGTTTGGTTTTTTGTTTGTAAAAATTAAATCGCAACGCCCTTTTAGTTTGACAACTTCGGCGAAGGCCTTTAGTTACCCATTTGAGATCTCGCCTTCTCTGTGTGATTCTATACCTGAAGACTGGGAAGCATAAGTTATAGAATAAACTAAAGGTAGGTTTATTTTCACCTGGGTGAAATCGTCTAGGTGAACAAAGTAGAAATATTACTTTCTTTATATTGCAGTTTATCCTAGGGGGTGGTGATTTTTTATCATCAGGCAACCAGTATGTTTGTTAGATACCTAAGGCATAAAAAATAGGTAACCACGACTAGCCTGGAATGGGAACTGGCTCTCAAGTGAGCTGCTGGAACACACAGGTCCTGGGCGGCGGATTTTCAATTTGAGGGTGGTAGGTAGCCAGCTGAGTACTACAATAGTACATTATGATACGAGTGTGCTATGTTGGTCATTACACTAGAGGCGGTATTATGCGCGCGAGCCGCAGGCGAGCGCGATAAGAAAGCCGAGAGCGTAATGACTAATAGC
Organism: Erannis defoliaria; assembly: GCA_905404285.2. NCBI lineage: Eukaryota > Metazoa > Arthropoda > Insecta > Lepidoptera > Geometridae > Erannis > Erannis defoliaria. Next base: position 816,828 of record FR990085.1, on the reverse strand, counting down.
ACAAGAGTTCCATACGACTGTTTTCGTCACACTTGCGAGGAAAAAACAATTTTTTTTTGATTATAATCAACCACACAGCGAAAACGTCAACAAACATTTGCGGAAAATGGCGCCGAAATCAGTAATGCGCGCGCAGGTTGACATTTACTTCAGCGGCATAAGAACTCTTTGTTGGTATTACAAAAAAACTGTAAGTATTACCCGGCTATATTAAGAGTGCTTCGTACACGTACGTCTAATTGCAGTCACGTACAAACTTGACTTTACCGGGTTATACCTATTATAGTACAAGTGCCGTAATGTAAAGTAAAAAGCACGCGTGTATAATAGCTTGGATTATGAGCCTAAAAGCGATGTAATAAGATCTACTTTACGAGCAAGTGTGATGAAAAGTACTATATGCTTTGATTTCCTCACGATGACTTTCTTCAGCTCAAGCTCATTGTTGGAATTTGAACCAACGCCTTTTGGCTTACATTTCTAAATTGCTAACCATAGAGCTGTCATCGCTACTTAAACTCTATCTATTATAACAATAATCATGTTTCTTTTAAATTATTATACACTACATATTAGACTACTTACTTATCCTACTATTTACACAAAAACAAAACGATTGTGTCCAGACCGATGAAAAAATGAAAATGAAAAATATTTTATTAAATCCAAACATAGGAAAGAAACATAATTATCTTATTTTATTATAATGTATAATCTAACGTTAAAGAACAACCATGTTTATCTTAAAATTATTTACTGCGATCTCCGAACTAGGCAAAGCCTGTATCTCTGAGATCTGGATCTTGATATGGATCGAAATTCTAGAGACTATCGAAATATTTTTTCCCTCTTTAGTCGGCAGCGTACCCAGCATAGCAACGTAACGTTGAAATGTTGCAACGTTGAATGGCAATGATTTTGAAATAAACGCGAGCATTTTGATTGGGCGTCGCCCAGGCGCTCAGATATTATTGAAATAAAGTTTAACTGGCAAAAATGAAATCGTGTTAAAAAAAACAAAAGCAATTATGACATTTAAAAAAAATATATATAAAACTCATACTTCACTGTAGTAATCAGTTAGGCACAGGATAATGTGTACAATAACGAGATTACCGCCCGAGGCTACAATTGGAACGCCATTAGAGGTGTGATGATGACGGGAGTCAGATGGCGAATAAAATGGAATCGCCCTTTGTCTCGCCCCGGGCTCGCTCAGATTCAATTTGTCAGCATCTGTGTGTGGTGTGATTGTTGAGAGGAAGCGATTTTTTGAGAGCATTTTATTTACATTATTTAGAATTCGTAATCGAATTCGAATTCCGTAATGGTAAAAAATACCTTAAAGCAATCTCAACGTAAAACAAGGCATTACATCCCAAGGGATATAAACTTATTATGAAAATGTAATGTAGTTTGAATTTGGGACGTTAATAGTTACGTACGGGCATTGGAAAGTTTTTTTTTCGAAAATCGAACATGTTACCATAGGCAAAACAGAAAAAAAAGATGCAACTGGGTTTTTATTGTCTTACAGAAGGTACGTAAAGTAGAGTATTCACCTCTAGGGTAAAGCCTGTCTTTGTCTTGGGCAGCTTGAATCCCCCACTACACACAGGACTTTACATAACTAAAAAAAACTCTCTAACTTAAGTTTGAACTTCCTCGCTACGCTCGGGAGCTAGCTCTGGAGCCATGGTTCGTTACGCTCAGGGCCCAATATGCTGCCCGTGACGTTAGACATTGCTTTATGCCCTTTTAAATAATTTTCTATGACATTAAAAAGTCTCTTGTAACCACGTTCTGTCTCCACAACACGCCGCATGTATTGCAGTGTAAAGACAGACACACACACACAAACACACACAGCCAGACAGACAGACGAAATATGCTCCCACGCATCTAACGTGCGTAGGTCACGCCTTCGCAAGTTCTACGCAACAGCAGCAATGGATTTGAATTCAAGGCTTCAAGGCTCAAAAGATAGACAATGTGGAATGGCAATAACTGTTTCAATGTTCATTAGTCTAAATGCATGTTTTTTTTTGTTCATACGGGTTTGGGATGCCAGCGATAGTAATGTAATAATGTAAGTAATATCCATTAGGTTAGTAATAACCCGCTAGTTTTCCGTGTCTTGTCACTCAGCGGTCCCGTTGTCCCGCGGGGAGCACGGTGACGTTTGTCGTCCGACACCTGCCCGAGAGATCCAGTTTCTTGTTTGTGAATGCTTATTGGAGACAACTGATAAGTAAGGCTTTACAAAGTACGATTTTTGATCCTGGATTAATCTTTGTTTTCAGTTTTTGTACGTAGGATTTGCCTTATTAATTAGAACAAAGATACACCAAACCCAAATAAAGATTAAATAAACCTTAGCCATTATAATACCTTTACCACCTTTTTAAACTTAGTAATAAAGATTTAAGGAAAACACTCGTTGCAAAATGACATGTGATTATATCAGACTAGAGGTCCCCGTGACTTCGTCCGCGTACGAAAGAAATTCGGCCCGCTCCCAAATACTCGTATCTTCCTTCGTAATTATAATGATTTAAAAAAAAAAAACTGCACCAATTTCATCCGTAACAGTATATTATATAAAAAAAAAAAATATGGTCAGCACTCATCTTTATATCGTTTGTGTTCTTCATACAATATTAGTAATGATGTGGATATATTTAACTCCTCTGTCTCTTCTTTTGCTATCAATTCTAGGTGTATTAACAACGGAACAGAATGAGCCGCTCCGCACAATATTGCTATACCCCAATGGGGTCATTATGTCGTTACGTCCATAAATTGTGCTAAATAAGATCTGCATGTATTATATAAGTTACATAATGTTGGCATAAAATATTGAGTATTGAGTATTTAGATTAAATTACTTTCAATTTGTACCTAAGTATAATAACATAACAATTTTCTTTAAGCATGCTGTATTCACAACAAGTAGGGCGTAAAAATTTGCGCATGTTGTTAAGGCTTAAATTCTATTATAAAATACATCAATGTATACGTCAAGATTTATGTACGTCTAACAAAAAATAAATGGTACTGCTGATGTTCGCCATCAAGTCTTAGTAATGAGCGCCAATTCAGTAATTCCCTGAGCCTCATTTAGTTACTCGAATTTCTGTAAACTGTTGCAATAGTCAAATGCAGAGCAATAAGTCTCCCTATCACGAGAACGTATTCTTTGTATCATTACTGGCTACTACAAGGTTACGTGGAAAGGTATTACTAAGCCAAAAGGATATCATTACACATCAATGTGCAAAACTTTTACTATGGGTAAAATTAGTGACTATTTTTTATTGCGGATAAATGCGATTGTTCTATGAATCACTACTCAAATCAAAAGCCCATAAACAAAACAAAATCCTTTGCACTGCTGTGTTAACCAAATGAATCTATATTTTAAATTTATCCAACTAAGAAAAAATTTATAAAAGTCTGATCGTGTTGAATAACACTCCACACACACCCTCTCTCCGTACAAAGGAGGAATCTATTAGCCTTCGGTGCCTCTGCGACACGTATCGAAAGCTACTCTGTACGTAAGTAGCTATTGGAGGAATCTTACGTGAAACGATGTAATTGAAATTGAGAAATCACTCTAGAATGTAAAATCCCAGTCCATTTTGTAAAGGCTGGTCGGATATTAGTATTCGCTGAGTTTAAAAGATATAGTTGCTTGTTAGTTCGAATTTAGTTCCTGGTTGGTTGACACGGGTTTTAAAAATCTTACCAGGAAATTTTCTATTTAGGAACACAAATCATGTTGAAATCTGTACTGTTATGTCTAGAGTAGACATTCAGTACCAGCACAGTACTAGCACAGTAGCAATTAGTAGCTAGTTCAGTACTATTAGCGTATTATTGTATAAAAATGCTAAGTACTATTATGTCACCAACGGGTCCAACGGAAGACCAGCGCTGGCTGTTCGCAACCAGCATTATGCTGAGTTGGAACCGAATTGTGCCAAAAAAATATTTTGTACCTATTGTTTAAATTTGTTACGTACTCCCTTTGTCTTGTCCCGTGTCCAAAATGTGTTTTCTTTTTTCATAAATAAAATCTAGTCTAATATCTATTGTCTACTTCTTCCGTGACTACGCAAGCCAGGCTAACGTGGTTAAATAAATTAACAATAATATAAATAAAAAAATTATAATTCATAAAATAAATCTAAATAAATAAACCTTAAAATTATTTATTTTTACCAATTTCATTAAATTTTTTATTATTTTATATGGGTTTAAAAATTTTTTTATTATAAATAATTATATTATTTTTAGTATAATTAAATTAATAGAATTATATATTCTTTCTGGATTATTCTTAACTATGTATTATACAGCTAATATTGAATTAGCTTTTTATAGAGTAAACTATATTTGTCGAAATGTTAATTATGATAAGGCTTAATTCTGTTCAAAGCTAGACCTATTTCTAGCAGTAGGATGGTTGCTTTAACAATCCTACTGCTAGAAATGAGATGTTGTCATAAATTAAGAGGCTTTATCTGAAAAATCTATATTATTCAAGCAATCAGATGGCTTTGCTAGGCAAAGTTGTCCTTTATCATAAACACTGCATAAGTCATATCGAAGAACACATACATCAACAGCCGAAGACGTCCACTGCTGGACGAAGGCCTCTCCCTTAAAGGGAGGTGTTGCCATAATCCCACGCTTGGCAGGCGGCTTGGGGATCGCAGAATAGTTACCACCGTTAACTGAGAGGACGCTGCTGCCCGTCCTCCAGTGGTTCTGGATGCAGTTTTAGGACATACCCAGGTCAACATGTCACATATCGAAGAACAATTGGGCCATATTCACCCTTGACCCCGTTGGGGGTTGGTGAATTAACATACGTCACTGAATTTCTTCTCCGGACGTAGGTTTGCAGGTTTCTTCGTGATTTTTCCTTGGCCGACAAGCCAGTGGTAGGAAAATCAGTACATGAACTTCAAAGAATTCATTGGTACAGATCCGGTATTAGAAAAGATTTAACCTATTTCTTTTCATTTGGTGCGCACCAATGCAAGCTGGGACCAGTTACGACGAAACGCGTTTAAGTCGTTCTGTCAAGGCTTATGAAACCTGCCTGAGGCTGCAGGCTTGAGGCGTCAGGAGCAGACGTGCGCATGTACGTGCAGAAAAAGCTGGGCTGCAGCGCCTGGAATCGACTGTTAGGACCACGAACTTCAAGTCCTACTAAGAGCTACTTGCTCCAGGTTCCGGCGAAGTACAAGGGCGCATTCCTCTCGCCAAATTTCTGCCCTAAGGGGCTGGTATTCCAACGCTACTGGGAAGCGACACTGTCAGGAAAATCTCAGCCCAAATTGTGTTATCTAGTTAAAATTATTTTTATAATATTAAATTGTGTTCGTCGTCAGCCATAAAACGTCCACTGCTGGACGAAGGAGAGGTGATGTGAACCCTTTATAGAGTGGTGATGCCATAATCCCCACGCTTGGTAGGTGGCTTGGGGATCGCAAAATGGTCACCACCGTTAAACAAGCGGATGCTGCTGCCCGTCCTCCGGTGGGTCTGGTTGTTTAAGGACATACCCAGGTCCATTAAAATTGTGTTAAAAGAAAATTAAAATAGTAAAGTAAGTAAATTGTGTTATCTAGTTAAAATTATTTTTACAATATGTAGTCTGTAAGGTATGGTATGTTATATGAGCCCGTATTTTTCAGTAACTCCTGCTGCCTGAAATAAAGGATTATTATTATTTATTATTCACATATTTATTTTCTTTCTTAAATCTAAGTTTTTTACAATATAAATTTAAAAACATAAATATTATAAAAAACCTAAACCTAGAGTGCCGCCGGCAGCGGGGCAGGGCTCAAGCTGCCGGTGGTTAGGGCTGCAGAGTAAGGAACCTCCTGACAATGTGCGCCGTGTCAAGTACCACTGCCTTTTGTATTTGACCCTTGACCCAACTGTCTAGCGAGAGCCTCTTGAGGTATTGGTCGAGGCTCTTCGCTATGAGACCGTTTGCCGAAACGACTATCGGGACAATGATCGTCGAGTCAACATCCCACATGGCGGTTATCTCGACGGCCAAGTCAAGGTACTTGCTGAGTTTGTCCTTCTCGGCCTTTACGAGATTCTCGTCATGTGGGATGGTGACGTCGACGAGCACTGCCCGGCTGGGACCGATCCACCATCACGATATCAGGCTTATTGGCGACAATAGTCCTGTCCGTGATGATGGAGCGGTCCCAATAGAGCAAAGCACGACCATTCTCGAGAACTGGAGCTGGTGCGTACTTATAGTACGGCACCTCTGACTCGACAAGGCCGTATTGGAGAGCAAATTGCTGGTGGATGATCCTGGCCACTTGGTTATGCCTGTGCAAATACTCGCCGTTAGCAAGATGCGAACAACCGGAAATGATATGTCGGAGAGATTCCTATTAATTATTATCATTATTAATAATAAGGTTTTTATGTATTAACCAACACATAAAAACCTTTGCATCATCTACATTACTCTTTACAGCTCCTAATTGAATTGATTTACTTGTTCCACCATAAAATAATCACGTTTGTACATTAATGCTCTTACACTCCAAGCAATACCAACCCTAGATTAAACCCCATAACACCGCCATAAAACCAAGGAATTATTATTCAACCTTTATAGCACTATTATTTGCTTGTACTGTAAAAGTTATGGCTTCGCCAGGTCAGTAGTTACTTCGCCAACCCGGTTTTACAACCAAGAATGTGTACCATAAATTGATAGAATAAAATAGGGGTTAACACCTGCAAATTAGTCCGGCAAATTTTTGGCCGGATGAATCAGGTGTGATTGTCGTTATAATTGGATATTTATGTATCCAATCAAAAAATACTTTGGCGTGGTTTAGAAAGAAAAGAAAGAAAAGAAAAATAATTAAAGCAAGCAAAAAAAACATAAGCATATAAGTTAACTTTAACGTGATAATTGAATCAAGACAGTTTTCTCCCCATACGCACAACACACTCATTTTGTGTAATAACTTTTTTTTTTTTTGTATGGCCACAATATATTTTTAATATAAATTAAATTAAAAAAGAGCCATTTAAAAAGCCTCTGACAAGACCGCGACCCCGAAGTATCGTCACTTAAAAGTATTTTGTATCCTTGTAATAGCAGGATCAGGTAAGTGGCCGGAAAAAGTAGGCTCTCGAGCAGTGGACGGTCCCGTCGAGTAATGGTTGCCGGATAAGGCACATTTACAAGAAATATATAAGTAATAACTCTAAATAGGGACCTGAACACGAAACTTGGCAATGGCGTTCGATCAGACTTATCCCGAGAAGCGCAAGTTTTTTCCGGTGAAAATTAGTTTTGCATGATTAATTTTGGTGAAAAAATATATATTCTTTTGAAGTGAATATAAATAAACACGTGAATGAATGTAGTCAGTTTACCTAGGTTTTAATTTCTGAGTTGATGAAATTAAATTCACAAGTTTTATTTTCTATAATAATCTGGTTTTAACTATCTTGATATGATGATTAAGCGTCAAACATCCCTTGGATGCAGGACAAAATTACATCATCGTCAGCCAGAAGACGTCCACTGCTGGACGAAGGCCTCCCCCTTAATAGGGAGGGGTTGCCATAATCCCTATGCTTGGCAGGCGGCTTGAGGACAAAATTACATGCGTAATGTCAAATGTAACCTTTTCAACAAGGATTTTCACAAGCCTGTATATCAACGCCTGGAACGAAGCTAGTAGCAAGCACAGCTCTTACTAAATATTTAGTACCTATCTGCAGGCGTTATTATATAAAACCGTGGTCGCGGTCGTTTAGTCATTATAGTTTCGCCTGACATTCGCAAGATTGTTTGTTTTTTCAATCGACTTCAAAAAAGGAGTTTCTCAGTTCGACTGTAGGTTTTTTTTTAATGAATGTTTCGTGATAACTCCGGCAATTATGAACGGATTTTAATGATTATTTTTTGTTTGGTAGGTAATACTTCAGAGGTAGTCCCATATATAAAAAATTGGTTTAGATTTTAAAAATAAAAATTAATAGAAAATATGAAGATGTCATCCAGGTATTCGAAGTTGAAGTCGGTTATATTTTTTTAAAAGCGTATTATTGTACCAACGAATAATTTGCAACTGGGATTTAGGATAATGTCCGGAAAAGAATGTCATCGGTGATCGTGAATTTATGAGATTGTACCGTGCTTGCATGGTGGTATAAGCCCATCCAACTATGTTTCCACACAGGTGGAGAAGAACGGATAGGAGTGGAGTCGTACACTAATCGATCAATCACTTTAGTAGATTCCGGCAAGACTTGTTTCCGCACCGATAGCGCTAGTCTCCGATCCAGTTGAAATAAACCCCAAGGATTGGCCCCATGCTCTGCTGAAGCAGTATTCAGTATCGAGGAGTTCCAAAAATAAGCGACCCAGAAAATAACACTACCGAGGAATCAAACAAACCTCTCCATTTCCCAAACAGATTCGCCCCGAACCGCTATAAATAACTCACCCGTACCGCCTTGCAGTCTTCACGTTTGTTTTTTTATTTATTTACGAGTCAGATATCTTGAGTACTCCATCTTGTCGCGTAAGAAACATGGCCTCTACGTGACGACTTAATCTCTTCTCGTGGACTTAGAGAAAATGTGTAAATAATTTCTGTAGGGTCAGTAGGGGTAAATTGGATACAGGGACAAAATAATTCGATTACTCGTTATTTAACTTATAATAAAGTTTCTGCAGCTAAAACAACACCTGCCTTAGCAATTATTATGTTTCATGTCTCCGTTTGTGTTGTAAAGACGTACATCGTGCTGGTGTTTTTTGAATAAAATATAATAATATTATCATTATTAAATGTGTATTACTTTGTTGGTTTCTTTTTTCAGGTAGCAACAGATCAATAAAGTTATGGAGGTTGCACAGAGACTGTTAAAAGACCAGAGAGAAAATATTGTGACTTTGGTTTTTATCCCTAAAATGTGATGTATTTTCTGCGGGATTTTTTACGCATGTAATACTGCAGTGTGTAAAGCTTTGTTTGAGTTTCTCAAAGAAGTTTCTCAACTAACTTTGAAAAAAATATGAGGTAGTTATGGAGATAGGTTAAAATTATAATTGTTTCGTACACCCTGAATTTGAATCATAGCTTCCGAAAAAATTGCCGTGATGGTCCGTGGCCGATGGTGGTAAAAAATACCGAAAGTATTTAGGTTTTTTTAAATCTAAATTAGATAATCAAATAACGCAAACGTCTGATCTGCGCATAAAACAGGAATGTATAGTGTACAGTATTCCAAATACGACATTTTACATAAAATTGAAAGAAAAAATATTTTCACTAAGAATAAAAATATCCGCTATTATCCCAACTTTCCCAGTTCATCCAGTGGTCCGAAAAACATGGTAAAAACAACTCAGCTATTTTTGTGGCCAGTAAACATTCTTAAGATAGGCTCACGTCTTACAATTTTGGATATTTGTTGCAAAAAAATAGCTGTTTCATAAAATCAATTTGTGTCACTGCCAGAAATAAAATAGCAAAATGAAGGGCTTAAAATAACATTATAGAACATAGCTTTCTACAATTAAATCCCAAAATACTGTTTGGAATATTTATACTAGGATGTACCTATCTAGCGTAAATTTACTAGTGCTTGGTAAAAATTGAAACAAAAAATCTGAAGCTTGACTTAAATTTGAGACTTGTGTTTATTCTACATATTATTTTAACTACCTACCAGCGGAGGTAGTTAAAATAAAAAAATGTACATACAAATGTGAATATTTCATTTGCCCACGACTAACAAAATTAAAATATAAATAATATAATTAAAAAAAAAAACAATAACCAACTTCAATTTCGATTACCTGGATGACATCTTTTTTTCAGTTATTTTGATTTAAAAACCAAACTACTGAACCGGTTTCGGTAAAATGCATATGGGACCATCTCTGAAGTGTGAACAAAAAATAACAAAATCAATTCATAATTAATCACGTAACATACATAAAAAATCATACAGACGAATTTAGAACTCCCTTTTTTGAAGTCGGTTAAAAATAGAACAGTAAATCAGAGCCTTAACACTTTGCTATGGCAACTACTTTTTGTAGTAGTAGGGCAGTTTATTGCAGAATCCGCCTGGGGAAGTAACAAACTTTTGCCAGTTATTCAACCGCCAAGCAGTAGTGTCTGCACACTACTGTTTTACAGTGTTTCAGTTTGAAGGGCAATGTTACTAAAGAAATTACTGGGAATGAAGAGACATCTAATATCTCAGGGTGACGAGCGCAGTGTAGTGTGGCGCAGGATTGAATTCGCAAGTTCATAGTTCTGGCACTGCTACTGTTATGGGCAGGCGTGACGCTTACTACCAGGCGAACGCTTTGCTCGTCTCGTCATACAATTTCATTAAAAAAAAAACATTGCACGAAATTATTATACTTCAATAATTGTCTGGGATAGAGCCCTTTCAATTGCATGTAAGTGCGCCTCCGTGATTCAATTCTGCACAACAAAGCATTATTTTTTTAACGAAATAAAAGGGACTCATAAGTGCAGACGTCTCGGCATATTTAGAGTCCTTTTCATATTTCGCGAGCAAAGCAATCTTCGTATCGTCAAACCCATCTTTTCATTCACCGAATGCCACTCAACTCTTTTTAGCTCTAACAAACAGTCGTTTTCGTCGTACAAACTGGCAATTTGCGAAAACATCGCTGTAAAGGACGTAGTGACTATTATTTCATCTGTGAGAGACACAGTTGTAGTATATCAGTGATACAAGTACGAGAATTTACTGATTGATTGATTTTAAATTTAAAGTGCGTTAATATTGGGGGTTGACATAATCCCTTCGCTTGTCAGAAGGCTTGGGGATCGCAGAATTCTCACCATCGTTAACCGCAAGGTATCTGCTGCCCGTCCTCCGATGGTTCTGGATGCAATTTTAGGACCCACACAGGTCCCATATACCCAGGTAGCTCTGACATTTTTACTAAGAACAAAATCGGTTTTATTGATTGCTAAAATGAGCTTAATTGATATAATATAATATAATAAAATAAAATATATTGAATATTTGATATACTTAATTGTGTAAAACACGAGTTTTACACAATTATATCAAATATTATTTCATCGACGTGATCCTTTGTCTAAGATCATAAAAATACTTTTTTTTCTATTAGTACACAGACATATTAATGTCAGAATGTTTAATCGACAAAATACAGAATTCCGGGTAGACTTTATGTCTCACTTTTAGTCTTACATGTCTTAATATGTTTTAGTACAACTTTAACTACTTATTGATTACACTGTGTCTTGATGCTGCGAGCGCAGAGCCTTATTCGTGCGTTCTATTGAGGTTAGTAAGGAAAAATCGGGCCTCCTTCCTTTTTCTTTCGAGCCCTTTTCAAGCTACTTTGAATAGGGTTGTCAATATTTTGAGCGGTATGAATGGACGTCTACTAGATGTCAATGAAGGCTTGAGTGCGAGGTGCAACTCCATTATGGCGTTATCGTACATGATGGGGATATGGTTGGGACCAGGCGATATATTTTATTTATTTATTTACAAAATTTACAGCTCTTAAAAATAATACAGTGAGACTTGGTGAAACTGACAGCCGAAATGTAAATCCATTATAGGATTTACATTTACTGAATCATTTAATTACCTTTTTTTTATTCCTTTCTATTATGTTTTGTGATCTAGTTTCACTTCTTGGTATCAACGCTAAACAACCATCCCTTGTGCTAAAATTCCATATAATGATCATGTAAAGTTTTGCCCATTTATTTCGACTTGAACTAGATTTGTATTTTTTTGCCTTTTCCAGCTAAGGTAAAAAATAACAACTACAAATTAATATTTATAAAAATAATCTGGATAGTTTTGCCGGATTCTTTGACCATACCATCACGCCCCTAACCTTTATGCCTTTATGATCTTCAATCTAAATCGAAATTACTGGAGACGAAGAGAATATTAGACGTCAATAATATTTAAAGGGGCACGAGCGCAGAATTGCATTGCTACTGTATTACTGTACTAGACTAAGATACTTGGTGCAATAAAATTACTGAATATGGCCAGGCGTGACACTTACCACCAGGCGAAGGTCTCGCTTGTCTCGTCACTCCATTGAAAATATTTAACATAAAAAATATTTTGACAGAAAGCACTTGCTCTACGACGATTTCTACGGGAATTTTCTCGTGCCGTCTGTCAGAACGCAAACGGTCCCCTATCGCGCCAGCTCCCTTTTGAGATAGCTCAAAGCCAATTAGATGCGGCGACAACACGAGTGTCACGATAGCGCTCCAGCGATGAAAAGCGCTTTTTTCGCTCCCTTCACTTTTTTCGCTTTCTTCGCTCACAAAACTTTGTTAGGCTCAAGAGTTCAGCGATACGTACATCTTTTTGACGAACTACAATGAGATGTGCCTTTCATCTGTCAAATAAGGCTTTTTGAGGTTTTTAATTAGGAAATGTGAATGAGGGTAGACGAGTCCCTGTCGTGATATCTTTTCTCTACACTATTTTTCAAATGTTTTATTTCATTTCTACTTCATTAGAATTCTAGCTTATTCACTTGAATCTTGTACTATTATGTATTCTGTGCTTGCGTGCTCGTATTCATTGTTGTGGTTTAGTGCCAATAAAATATTTTTATTTTTATGACCTTTAAATTTTTACTGTATTTTTTCCGCATTATTTCATAATCAATAAATCATCATCAAATAAAGAATATTGGCCTTGTTCTTGCTCTGACATTTGCGTCGGTTATTTTGCATGAATGACAATTCAACAAAATATCCCCATGCTTGGCAAGCAGCTTGGGGATCGCAGAATGCTCACCACCTTTAATCGAGAGGACTCTGCTACCCGACCTCCGGTGGTTCTGGTTGCAGTTTTAAACCATACCCATAATCATCATAAACAATCATAATTCACCAATTTCATATTTTTTTACTATCATTTCGTTCCCAAACTTCTTGCAGTAATTTGGAGAGTAGCGCAGCAGGTGCAAGCTTCGAGTTCAGATGTTTCCTATATTGACATCCTTCCACACGCTATCAACAGTAAGGACTAGAAGGTTGTATGGCACGTTTGGAAGGTCTAGGGGCAAGCCGTACAATACAATCTCACTGTATTGACACCACAGAAATAATATTACAAAAGGAATACACTACAATGCCGCCAGCCGAGCGTGGGGTTTATGGCAACCCCTTCCTATTAAGGGGAAGGCCGTTGTCAACCAGTGGAAGTTTTCTGGCTGTTGATGATATACAATGGTAAAAGACACTATATTTTATTATATACATTATCTGCTCAAACTTTCGTGAATATCCATCACGGAAAGGCCTCTTTCTCTTTTTAGTGATATCCATACTGTCACAACAAGACTAGAGATTTTCACGACACCTCTAGAGAAAGCTTTGCCCGGCAGTATATAGCAATAAACAGAGTTGAAAGCAGTTGCGAGAAACGCTGCAGTTACAATGTGTTTACCAATTACAATAGTATACAACACATTACAAGACTTCAAGGAATAGTCATACTCTGAGAGAGTAACCATAGCATAGTCAACTTTTTGATAATCAACTTCTGGACATGAGCCTTCCCTTATTATTTGAGTGCACGTGCCGGCCGGCCTGGCTATGGCGGTATCGTCGAAGTTATAATGCAGCACGTTACAGATGGATGAGATGGATGCTTGGAGTTGGAAATCAAAATGCAGTACTAATTTCACAGGTTTTAAATAGAAAGTTCTCAATGATGCGTGCGGGAATTGCAATAGTTGACGCTTAATGGCCGCTCTTCACCAAACAGGGAGCGACGCACGCGCCGCTTTGACAGTTGCGTTCCACACACCTTACGAGTTATCCCCGTCTCTTTTTAACTGGCAATGAAGAATGAAAGGGAAACAGGGATGGCGTAATGCTGAACCATATAATGTTAGATTTGCAGTATGAGTGCGCGAACAAACTGGTTTCCATATTACAAGCTTTGCTTAGTTTGGGGCTAGTTGACGCTGTGTGAAAAATGACCACCGATATTTATTTTATTTTATTTATATCTGTATAAAAATCAGTACACTCCAAAGAGCTCATTGATACAGGCGCGGGATTTGAATCCACGACACGATTCGTCGAAAAGTCTTATAATAGAACACCACGGCATACTGAAAGAACTTACCTACTGATACGATATCATTATCATTATGGATAGATATACATCATTATCATCATCATCATCAGCCCGGAGACGTCCACTGCTGAACGAAGGCCTCCCCCTTAACGAAGGCCTCCCCCTTGGATGGATATACACGGAAGAAATAATATTATAGGAGATAGGAGATTCTTTTAGGCAAGACCTATCTGGGAATGAGCCGGGTTTTTTATTGTAGACTGAATCGTCGCAGGTAGCAGTAAAACTTAAGGTTATTAATGAAAAATCATGGAATGGTGTTATTTCAATGGAATAAAAAACTGGATTTGAATTTGATTAGATTGGTTGGTTTCACTGGAATGGTGTTTATATTTTTCATCTTTTCTTTTCATTATCTTTTTTATATAAATTTTTCAGGGGTTAAGTCTCGAAATAACAGATATTTAGTCCCATAGCACATTTTCCAATAACTTGCAATATGATCAAGTCAAACTGAATTTCCATCAAGTTAGAAGAAAGTTAATAACTCCAGAAAATTCTAGATTCCAATATCTTTGCTAATCAATCACGGAGATCTAATTAGAGAACTTGCGAAGTTCGTAATGAAAGTTGTTCGGTGGAAAAACTGAGACTTTGAGACTTTGGACTTAGGATGAACTCGTTAGTAGTGGATCAAGAACTTGGACGCAGTTTTTAAACTTATGAGAATTTGAAAACAGCGGAGGTCCTTTGCAGTGAAACTGAAACTTTGCTCTTAATTGGGTTACCGAGCCATTTTTTTTGTCTGTTTTTTTTTGTTGGATCGGCAGACTTAGGGCAGGATGCCATGTGTCTTGTTGGGGTGCCAAAAAGCAAGTAGGCTGGCGGCGGCGCAATGGTTGGAAGAAGAGTTTCGATGAGTGGCCTGCTATAGGATATACTTCACAGCAGCTTTTTCTCTTCTTCAGCTGTGGCTTATGGGAAGGCTGATTATAATAATCATTATCTAATACTATAAGAATCTTTGTCTGACTGACTGATTTAATGACTGACAGACAACGCACAGCCCAAACCGCTGGTCTGGTAACCGGTTATTGCCGACTTGAAATTTGGAGGGTGTATTCGTCTTGATGCGTAAGGTGGACTAAGAAAGGTTTTTTTTTAAATCGGCCCCTAAGGGAAAAGGGGGGAAACTTTTGTATGAAAGTCCTATGTTTCATAGTAATGAAAATTGATATTGATATTTGGGTAGTTCATTCAGGGGGGGGGGGGGGTGAATTTTCGGAGCGCGCCAAATTTCTTCCGTACGCGGACGAAGTCGCGGGGGACTTTACTTTAGGTTGTTGTCAAAATCGAACATTGAATTACATTACACAGAAAACATTAATATAGTACTACGTACAAAAGTCTCACTGATATTAAGCGCGTTAAAACAGGCTGCAACCATATTATACAACTTATAGCTACAATCATAGTCAAATTCAGTGCTAGCTAATTTGTATTCTATTTGTATGCTAGAGCGTTGATAATTCACTGCAACACTTGGCTCGTTGACGTCACGCAGCTGCAAGCGCGCAAACAGGGTCGCCGCGCGAGCCGGCTTACTGGCAGTTTTTACGAGGGTTTTGGTAGAGAGTTTATTTTCCAAAACTTGTGTTTTATAGAATTCACATGTCGTTTTATTAAATAAGCGCCGACAATTAATTTATTGTAATCTGGTGAAACATGTTTTTTCGTGTTACTCTCAAGACTCCGTAGAAGCTTCTAGGGATGATATTTTATATAGCTATCGCGTAACTTCTGACGCGGAGAGATGGGACTGCTAGGTCGTAGGCATAAACTCACAGCTAAACCAAACAGTGCGCCAGGCCTGTTATAAATTCACTTAGAGGACCCTTTTAAATTATTTTTGTATCTTATTGTTTCAATATCCACCGTAAACACATAATAATAAATATATACAATTAACATTTTTGTTTCCCATCCCAAGACCGGTCGGTTCGTCCCGTGCTTGAAAATAATAAAATTATTGCCATTTTCTTAGAAAGTAAAGCTACTAAAGTTTTTTAACTCCTTTTTTCTTGTTCTCACGTAGAATACCGATCAGAGCATCTTGAGATATTTCCAAAATGAACAGCCGGGGATCAAACGTGGAGCAAATTGCTTGCTAAATGAAACACGGGCATGACGTCGTCAGCTCGGACCGTCGCTTCCAAACTGTTGGCACTCCGCCGATGGATAACGGTGCGGGGTACTTGAAGTTTTCGAATCTGATATTATATTGAATGTATTGAATGTATGTATGAGTAAAATGCCAAGCAGTAGTGTGCAAGCATAAAAGCGGCTTAAAGGGTAATGTTACCAGATAAATTACTGGGCATGAAGAGGTTTGACATCTTATATCACAGGGTATTTTTTGTTTTTAAAAAGTTCACTCAGGGTAATGAGCGCAGTACAGTGCTGCGCAGGGTTTTGTTCGTTTGTTCGTTTTGTTTTTCCGATTTCTTCCATACGCGAACGAAGTCGCGGGCGACCTCTAGTTATAATATAAAAGATATGTAGACTATTGAATGGTGTAGCCCTACAAATAACTGTTCGCCGTGTAAAGGTAGTAGCACCCCGACGAGATTAGATCGGACTGAGACAGTTTCATTTGCCATGTCTGCGTGAACTGGCGCTGAATAGGAAGGAGCGTCCCATACAGCTTTAGGGTTAGTCATCACTAGCACTCAGCACAGCCGGCATTTTTGTATGATGACGAGCGCAGTGCAGTGCGGCGCAGGATTGTATTCGCGAGTTCACAATTC
This sequence comes from Erannis defoliaria, assembly GCA_905404285.2. Taxonomy (NCBI): domain Eukaryota; kingdom Metazoa; phylum Arthropoda; class Insecta; order Lepidoptera; family Geometridae; genus Erannis; species Erannis defoliaria. The sequence continues at coordinate 799,849 of FR990085.1, read as the reverse complement.
TCGCACTGCTATTGTTAATGGCAGGCGTGACGCTTACCACCAGGTGAACGTCTAGCTCGTCTCGTCACTTGATTGTATAAAAAAAAAAGTCCAATGTCCACTGTCACTTAGACCGCCATACTGTACGACAACCTGCCATTTGCATTCACCGGTTGCCCGCGACTTTGATTGTATACACTGGACCAATAGACACAATGTTAAAATAGTTTTTACAACAATAAATATTCACTTAAATAAATACAATTATTTTTATTTCCTTTCTGTTAATTCTTTTTTTATTATTATATGTTATATTATTGCAATTTTTTTGTTTTATTTATGCGAAAATACTCACGTTTAATTAAATCGGATACTTCGACTACAGTTTTGATCACATCCAGTGAATTTTATCAAAGAGTGAAAACAGAGCCCGTCTCACGTGCGGCTGCAACCATCAGGCTAATCATGTAACTTTACGGGATCGCGATTCGGATACGAGTTGTCAAAAATTGACACTTGTCACTGTCACTGCCAAAACTCATTTGACCCTGCAGGGCAGGACGAAACGCCAAATGACCGACGGATTTGCTTAACTGAATTAAGGAAATCAATGCATTCGTTTGATAACGATAGAGAGAGAAATCCCTCCGTGACACCGTGAAGCTGTGACAGTGACAAGTGACAATTTTGACAACTCGTATCCGTTTCGCGATCCCGAAAAGTTACATGATTAGCCTGCTGCTTTGCCAAAGGTCACCGGGTGTGATCGAAACTGTAGTCAGAGTATCCAATTAAATTAAACGAGAGTATTCCCGCATAAATAAAACAAAATGTGTCAAAACCACGTCATAAACCACGTTTTCATAAAAAAAATACTTATCAAATTTTAAAAATCTATTAAAACAATATTTTATTGTCTAAAAACCCACCTAGGTACTTCAGGTTTGAATTTATTCACCCAAGCATCGCAGATGACCTAGTGCGCTCAGACCCTAAATCGGATCATACAGACAAAATGGACGCTGAATCGTGTTAAACTCTTTCCGGTGGAATGTTGGGAATTTGTTTAATTGCCGCGCGGGATCTTTTTTTCCTCTTTCAGGGTGGTGGTAGCTTGCTTGTAGGGGTTTTGTGTAAGTGTGGCATTGTCTGTTTCATGTGTATCTAGTAGACACTATCAGATTATTTCAATATATTTTAAGTATGCTTTGCTTACCCCCTCCCGCCCTAAAAAGGGGGAGGCCTTAGTCCAGCAGTGGACATCTGCTGGCTGATAACGTGTGATGTGTGTGTGATACTTTGCTATTATAGAATATTGTTTACCAAGGGAAGAAACAAACCAAACCCAAACGTGCCCACTATAGCGGCAACGTTACCGCGCTGGGTGGAAAGATAAATATGCGATACATTACGTATATATCTATACCACACCTTTGCCAGTAATCGCCAAACAGTAGTGTGCAAGCATTACTGTGTTCCGGTTTGAAGGGCAATGTTACCAGATAAATTACTGGGTATGAAGAGATTTAACATCTAATATCTCAGGATGACGAGCGCAGAGCATTGTGGCGCAGGATTGTGTTCGCAAGATCACAATTCTGGCACTGCTACTATTTGTGGCAGACGTGACGCTTACCACCAGGCGAACGTCTTGCTCGTCTCGTCACTTGATTGTATTAAAAAAAATATGTCTCTCAGCTAGCTATGGAAAGAGCTATGCTCGGCATATCTACCTTATAAGGGATCGTATCAGAAACGAAGTAAGTCCGCCAGAAAACTAAGCCACCGACACAGCTCAGTATTAGTAAGCTGCAGTGGCAGCGGGCTGGTCAGGTCACAGAAAAGTGTAAGCCCTACATCTTAGGTAGAACGGTTACTCTACTGTCAACTTTTTCAATTTTTACTAACTAAATTTTACACTTAATAACTTAAAAGTTAAAGGCTTCACAAAATGTATATACCGTTATACTTAAGTGTTTATAAGAACGTCATTCTCTAGCCGTTCTCAATATTTCCATTTTCTATGCAAATAAATTCAAAAGACACTCTTATACTCGAAGATGTCACGATAAAACACTTTGTAGAGATAGATAGAGTGCCACGTAGTGCCTCTACGAGCGATCGTAGTGTTACGAGTGTCTACGATGCTACGGTGCTACGACATGTTACAAGCGCCAGAACTAAAATATTGCAATTGAATTAGCTGGGAAAATGCTGCCGGATAAAAAAAATGTAGCCAAAGATGAGGAGGTATTGATTATATATGCTTGCTCTTTTATTTTAGTATAATATAATAAGCTATAAGCTATTTAAAAAAACCGACTTGAAATACGAATACCTGACATCTTCATATTTTCTAGTAATATTTATTTAAAAACCAAACTGTAGAACCGATTTCGATAAAATGTATTTGGATCCACCTCTGAAGTATTGGATCAATCTCAGTAGATACAGGAGCCAGATCCACGTGCCTACCAAACAAAAAAAATATCATCACTATAGGTACATAATTGGCGGAGTAATCGCGTAACATAATTTTGTAGTGGTAGGACTCTACTGCAGAGTCCGCCTGGGGCGCCATATGTTTGCCAGTTATTCAACCTCCAAGCAGTAGTATGCAAGCATTACTGTGTTCTGGTTCGAAGGGTAATGTTACCAGAGACATTACTGGGTATGAAGAGATTTAACATCTAATATCTCAGGGTGACGAGCGCAGTGCAGTGGATTGGTTCGTCTGGTGTGGATCCGCGTCTAGTGCGACTATCGCTGTGCGTACCGTGAAGTATCGTAGCGGGCGGGGGAAGAGGCGCTATTTTGAATACGTTACTCGATTCGGGCTTTTGTTTGAAGTCAAACTACTGCTTATATCTACCGTGATGTTATCGTCCGGGGACGTGCTCACCGCTTCCCTCCTAACTACTAACTTCCGAGATCTATCGCCGATAACCTGGCTAATTTGTTGCAAGTGCAATTGACAAAGATTTGCAAGATTTTAAAGGCTTTTGTTTTTAGGAAGGCTTAACTATTTTGCAGTTCTTCTGGCTTTTCTTAAGTAACAAATAATGGCTTCGTTTACTTATTATTTTAGTTAAGGTAAGGTAAGTTTTTTTGTAATTTTAGGCATTTTCGTACTCTTAAACTCTAATCGACGTATGATGTAAATTATAATAATGTTTATTTTGTATAACAATCAGATTAGTTATGCTATATAACAGTCCTCAAATTAATAAAACAGGATATTTACCGTGATTATGATTATGTGATAAGAGCTAATAGTTAAAAATAAAATGTATACGCTATCTAGTTCCCATAGTTCAAAGTTTAAGACTAGATGGCGCTGTATGTAAATCTGCACCATTTTTTATGCTGAGCAGTATAATTATATTATCTTTGGACATACATACCATGTCCAAAGATTACTATTATGTCTAATTACAAATTTGCACAGTGATACAATTCCCACAAAACACACGATTCCAACACTAACCTAGTCTCATTAAAGTTTAATTTGGTGTTTACCTCTGAAATGTTCATTTGATTTATGCAAACAATAAAATCAGCCGTAAACATACAAACGCCACTTAAATTGAAACTTCAAACCGCTCATAAAACGTTGAAAACGCGAACAATCGCAAAAAACTGGCCAAGTTCGCGTGTCATCGAAAACGGAGGGACTTGAAATTGTTTTTAATTTACATAATTGCACACCCTGAGACTTGGCTGTGCTATAAAAAAAATATTAAGGGACACCTGGCCGGCAACTTTTGCCTGTAAAAATTATTCGGAACTTCTAACATAAATCAGGATAACTTGTTTACGAAGTAATCTGGGGGTGACCCGGTTTTTTCACCGGGAATAATTTACATTGGCTACTGTATTAAAATAAACGACAGTTTGCTGTTTGTAGCGATTCAGGTTGATTTAGCGTGTTCCTAAGAATAACCAGTGATTTAAGGGTTCTGCGTCCAAAAAATGTCCAAAAGTGTCTGTGAATAAACTTAGAACGTTTATCTATTTTACCTAAATTTATGTAACAAGATATATTGAAAAGATAAATAGTAAGTAATCCGTTTTCTGTGGTAGTCCAGTAACGCCAAAACTTGAAACAAAAAAAATTGAAAAGATAAATAGCCAAAACTTGAAAAAAAATATAATGCCACATTTTTTATTTATATTATATTTTATAAACATTTTTAAATTAAAAAGTTTTATTTAAACAATACCACATTTATGATGTCTAAATGTAGTATTATTTAAACGTTTTATGATGTCTATGGTTTTAGAACTAAGTGTGGTTAAAATACAAACTCTTAATTATACCTACACGTACAGAATAAAAGAAAACAAAATATTTGTCCTGATACAGCCTAAAACCCAACAATAAAAATCTTCTTATGTTTTATTTTTTTGTACCTCTTATAACTAACGAATGTGCTCCAGATATTCATCCCTCGAGATCACCTTTCGTAAAAAACTATTGAAGTTTTTACACACGAATAGCCTCGGAATACTTTGCTAACGATTTGAAAGCTGATTGTCGTGTTTCTTTGAAATCTTTGAAACGTTTGTTGTGAAGGTTACCTTATTTGGGTATTAGGTTTTCTATTTTTGTTGAGATGAGCACTGTATTCATAGATAGTTTTTAACCGAAACAAACAGAGGAGAGTTAAAAGTTCGCATTTTAGCTACAAAGTTAAATCTGTGACAAATCTATCACAGGCAAATCTGTCGCAGGCAAATCTGTGAAAAAAATCTGTCACAGGCAAATCTGTGAAAAATATCTGTCACAGGCAAATCTGTGAATAAATCTGTAACAGGCAAATCTGTGAAAAATCTGAAACAGTAAAATCTGTGACATCGTAGCTCCCAAACGGTTGAACAGATTTTGATTTCGTTTTTTTTTATTGTTCCTTGATCGAGATAGTTCTTAGATGCAATTCAAGAGAGCGAGGGTAATAAGTAGCCTATGTTTTATTCCAAGGTAAGCTGCCTGTGTACCGAATTTCATGAAAATCCGTTAAGCCGTTTCAGCGTGAAGGAGTAAAAAACATACACCCCCTGAACACACAACGTCGAACTTTCGCATTTATAATGTTAGTAGGATAGATAAACTGGGTGTCTATAATGTACCACATGTTATTTTCCGACACGATAATGTACGGCATAATAATGCACAGCATGATAATTGGTGTACATGTACATCGAATATCATGCTGTACAATTCATGTCGTACATTACTGGCCCTCCATTATCGGCTCGTGTCTATAAAGTACGGCCCTATATTGTACAGCCAATAATCTGAGTACATTTCTCAAATTGACATTAAAAGAAATAACCTGAACCTAGCTGCTATAAAAATAAGGAATTCCTGTACTTGTACATCAAATATCATGCTGTACAAAATCGGGGTGTGCATTATTGACCCGAGCCGATATTGTACGCTATGCAATAGCACAGCACGATATTGCACAGCATGATATTCGATGTACATGTACACCAATTATCACGCTGTGCATTATTATGCCGTACAATATCAAATATCATGCCGTACATTATGCGTGTCGTACATTATTGCCTCCCAAAAAACTAAGCGTGTATACAACTACCTCGCCCGATATTTTATAAATTAAGGCAAGTTTCTTTATTGGCTACAATAAAATTCATACAAAATTACTAGGTACTTACAAAATCTAGATAACATAGTATGCATCGTCCTAAAAGAATGTAGTTGCGCATCAATCGCAAGTTCGCGCGAATTATGGTCGCACGAATCGACGAAAAACAAACTTATTTCGAATTGGTGTCTTGGTCTACTTGGCCTTGTCGAACAAGCGATGATCACGTTATCGCGTTCTTTAAGTACGATGCCGAAGCGACAAAGACGAAACCACAACGAATCTGTTAAACACTTATTTCTCCTTTGAATTTCAACCATATTGATATTTTTTTTATGTAATTTGATTGCTTCAAATATTTTACACAGAGTTTTCCAACAACGCGTTTCTGTTTCTATCGGGGCTAATACAATATCTCGTATGAAAGCTTCCATATTTACCCAACATTGTTACATTGAAAACCAATTCATTTTCTTTATATTCCCATGGTGAAATTCTCTCCCACTAATATTACAACTTTAACAATGAAGTTTACTCCAACAAATAAAACAAATTTTAACAAAACACAACAATAGAGTATAGGAGCGCGGAATTTCTACTGAATCGCTGCGAGCCAAGTGGCTAGATACGCGGAGTCGAGTGGCTATACTACGAGCCAAGTGGCTGGCCGAGTGGCTGGATGTTTAGCTGCCATAAAGCAAAACGAGCGGTCAACTCCGCCCCGCTGTTTGTACGTCGTGAGTGATGGTAGAAGATGATTGTATTGGATTTTAAGGCAGCTAAGATTAGCAAAGAGAAAGGCATGAACTTACTTCAGTTACTTCAAAAAACGTAGAAAAGAAAGTGTTAGAAGTTTTGAAAAGAGTGTGTTTTGAGTGACTATTTGAAAAAACAAAAATAGTTTCGAGTAATGTGAATAAACAATTACGGTAATCACAACAATAAACAATAGACACAACTATTTAAATTTGTTTAGAGTTTAACAAGGGCGTGTTAAACAGCTGTTAATGATTACAGTCAATATTACTGTGACGAAAATAACGTTTTTTGAACACAAGAAATAAAGAGAAATTTGCCTAGCTTAGCAAGGCCTCCGAACACATGTAAACCAAATATCAAATAAAATATTTAAACATTTGAAAAAACGCAGAGTCACACAACGGGTAATAGAGAGCGTTCGGATTTTCTGGGCGTGACAAAATACATTACAAGGATATTCGCCAAAGAACCAAAGTCTCTTACGTACGAACTGTCAATAATAATAATAATAATAATCATTTATTTCAGGCAACTGGAATTACTCGAGTAGCGCTCGTAGCGTAGCTTGTCTAGGTGATTCTAAACGATCACCAATGTTAAGCAACGGACGGTCCGGGCAATCTTCGGATGGGTGACCGTGACTGGGATTTATTTCTGACCGCTACGCTGAACAATTTAACGCTGACACGTTAAATTGTTGGTCCCGGTTGTTTGTTCTAGTTTCTGTAACAAAAACCGTCAGCCATGTCAGAGGCCTTCGGGCGGCACATTAACTCTGACACTAGGGCTGGCCACTCAGCCTATACGAACTTTACTTTTTAACAGGAATTACTTAAAAACACGGGTCCATACAATAAATACCTTACAGACTAAGTAACATACATAAAATATTTATAAAAATTATCTCAACTAACACAATGGGCCATATCGCTCAAAGAACTGATAACCGACGGGGAAGAAAGGTTTTGGAGTGGCGACCACGAGTCGGAACACGCAGTGTAGGCACTAGGTGAAACGACGACATTGTCAAAGTCGCGGGCAACTGGTGGATGCAAATGGCTGGTTGTTGTACACAGTGTGCCGGTCTAAGGGGAAGGCCTTCGTTCAGCTCACCACTGGACGTTTTTTGACTGATGATGATGATGAACATAGCACATTAAACAGTGGCAGACCATCAAACGAGTATGATTGCGTGGTCTTGCTTTAGTATACACGCAGAACTAAAGAAAACGCATGGAAAACGTACCTGGTTGTAGTACAGAGCCCTCGTTGAGCGAGTCCGACATATTATTTATTTACATTCTAGTGACGAGCATGACGTTCGCTTGGTGGTAAGCTTCAAGCCTGCCACTAACAGTAGCAGTGCCAGAATTGTGAATTCGCTTACATAATCCTGCGCCGTACTGTACTGCGCTCGTCACTGAGATATTAGATGTTAAATCTCTTCATACCCAGTAATTTCTCTGTTAACATTGCCCTTCAAACCGGAACACAGTAATGCTTGCACACTACTGCTTGGCGATTGAATAACTGGCAAAGGTGTGGTACTTCCCCAGGCAGACTCTGCAGCAGAGTCCTACCACTACAGATACTAATAATTGACTGCTTTTTCTTTTATTACAGCAGCGTATTTTCAGTTGCAAACTAACAAGGCTAAGCAAAAACAAAAATGGCACTCCCTACTATAAGTATAAAAACACCATTGAATTCCAAATTGGGGCCGCAACAAAACGCACGAGTAAACAATGTCGCCCCGCGACTAGCAGAAACAAAACGCAAAAACTAACATCCACCGTTCATAACAATGTTATGTGAAGTGGGTACAAGTGTCACCAGCGAACTGCGCTGCCACAGTGCTGGGAGCAATGAATGTTAAAATGGTAGGGATTGATGCGCCGTTGTTTTTAAAGCTAGAACAAAAAAACTTATCCATCTGATTTGGACTATCAAGATTGCTAATTACAATTTCAAATATGATAATTTGGGCTGGAACATTATCCAAATATAGCTAATGCTACTCTTAGCCAATTTACAGTTGGAAAGAAAGAAATTATTTATTTTTATCACACAAGACGCTACAACAACAAAAAAAAATTACACAGAAATACAATATAACAAATGAGTAGGTATAAAAACATAATAATATGTAACAGTTGTCGCTGCAGTGTCCAGTGCGACAAAAAAAGGTTAGAGCTCAGTATGATGCTGCTAATTTCTTAGCAGCGCTGGTTTTCAGCACTAACCTTCTTAAGACGCACGGGACTACTAGAAAAAACATAGAGTGTAAGATAATAAGAGAGTTAGCATCTTTACGTTTTTTTTTATGGTGATTGTCTACATACCTGTCTGTATTGGAGCACAGGCAAGTTATAGAAGCAGGATTACACCAACTGAAACCCTCACCATCCCATCGGTGGCCTCCCTCTGTGCCTGAGGTAGGCACTAGTATCTCCATCGGAACGCACGAATACCCTATTAGCTGATCTTTAGTGATTGCTGTGTGCTGTAGTAACTTTTCTTACGTAAATCTTGAACAAATTATCAGTCCCTGTAGAGGTTCAGCCACGGATAAAGCCAGGGGCACAGCTGGTCTTCTATTTACTAACTAAATAATATATCAAAATTCATTGACTCTCTTGAGTCTATTCATTGAACTCTAAAATGGTTCTAACCACTTCATTAATTTTATTTAGGAACTAGTTGTACCTGCGGCTTTGCTCGCGTGGACAGAATTGTTTTACGCGCGTGATGTAATTTTAGGTAAGTGTGACAAAGTAAACTAGAAGAGGATCTAAATTTGGTCATTATTTTGTATGTTAGGCGATATCTTCATACCAATGAATCGTGTTTTTTTACCGACTTCAAATAAGATGGAGGTTCTATGTTCGACTGTATGTATGTTATTTTATGTATATGTTCACCGATTTCCCGGCAATTGTAAACTGATTTTGAAATATATTTTTTTGGTTGGTGTTAACAATCGGAACCAACAGATGGCGCAGTTAACCGAGAACACGCAACAAAGCTATGAAAAGTTTAATTCTAAGTGTAATAAATTACCAATTATGATAATATTAAAAGAGCGCTTGATATTGGAAACTTACAAAAATAATTAGGATGCAGGATTCGTGTTACGAAAATAACATAAAACGCTATACAAGGAGGATGGAGTCCGAGGCCTGAATCGCGCAAACGAAGTTTTTTGTGCCGTATGAACCACTAATAGGTGATTCTTACTGGTAAGGTAGAAGTCGTGTACAGTTGTTCTGGATTTACACACTTATTATATGTATAGCTAAAAAATTTGGCCGTACGAGAAATCCAACGGGTACTAGTTTGAAATAAAAAACAAAAATAAGATTTTTCTCCATTTTCACGTAACTAGAAACTTAAGAGCAGTCGCACACTTAACCCGCACCAAAAATAGAGCAGCTTAACAACAGTTTCGCGTAACGCAATTATGTTGAGGAGTGTCGACAGTGCGCGGCGCTGAGGACATAATCGCTGTGTTGAGGACTTGCTGCTAGTCATAGAACTGCGAATAATTAAATATGGGGCGGGGATGGGACAATTATGTGCGCTGCGAGATTTAAAAATGTGTTTATAAGCGATCGAATACGTAAATTTACAGAGCAAATTTATTCCTATTTCTTTATCCTTACTAATATAATTTTGAAATAGAAAGTTTGTTTGACCCTTTTTCACTTAATATTGGAATAATGGACCGACGTAATAAATTAGAGATCAAAGAGAGACAGTCTAATTTTTCATCATCATCATTGCACGTACTTAAAAACTCAGAGTCACGGAACGGGCAAAGGAGAGAGCTATGCTTGGAGTTACTTTGCACGATAAAAGCCGGAACGAGTATATTCGCCAAAGAACCAAAGTCACCGACATAGCTCACAGGGTTTGCAAGTTGATGTGGCAATGGGTAGGCCACATTACTCGAAGAACTGACAACCGGATCGGGAAGAAAGGTTCTTGAGTGGCGACTGCGAACCGGAAGAAGCAGCGTAGGAAGCCTCCCACTAGGTGGACCGACGACATTGTAAAAGTTGCGGGCATCCGGTGGATGCAAATGGCAAGTTGTTGCACAGTGTGGCGGTCTAGAATAAAATACAAAAAACTATTAAAAAAAATAAAAATGTCAGGACTTATCATACGAGTACACAGATTACACACATCATTACACATCATCTCTTTCTTTCTTCTTATCGCTTTAACTTCTGAATTGATTTTTATCTCTATGTGTGTGTTATTGCTAGAATCATTAGGTATTTTATGGGAGACCGAATGATTTAGAGTGATTGCTATCCTGGGATCACATTAAGGGAGACAATAGTGTTTTTTAATTTCTTGGTTAGTCTTAAATTAGTGGTATTTGCGAAAGTTCTTTACAATAAAATTCTGGCAATCTCACGTAGAATGACAGACCGTTAAACCGTTAAGTTTTTATATACAAATAAATTTTCTTCTTTCTTATATGCTACTTTTTTTTCGAAACTCAGTTAAATTTTTTCAAATGTATATTGCTGATTTATATATTTTTTTAATTTCCTGTTAAAAATACGCATTTGGGTTATACTAAACAGACGACGAATCTGAAAGACTTTCAGAATGCAATGCAAATAAACCGGCGAGTAAATAGAAACTCCGTCTCCGTACATTGTGCTGAGCGTAAAACTGCCTGTTAGAGACGTGTACGGAACTCCAATCTGTATTTATACGTGGAAGCTGCAAAACTAGAGTTACTGTTACTATCAATGCATGCAAATTTAATAGTATTCGTACTATGATATTTATCATGCTTTGGGAATATGAGTGTGAATTTCTATGCGAGTTGGTTTATTTAGAACAAAATGAAAGTCAGTAGTGGTAGAAATGTATTGCAGGGTCCGCCTGGGGAAATACCACACCTTTAACAGTTATTCAACTACCACGCAGTCTCCTGTCACTTATATTCGCCAGGCTCCAATGGTGGAGCAAAATCTAATTTTATCTCGTCTTGAATACTTACACCGCCACACAAAAGAATACAAAAAAGTAGTTTATTATTTTTATGAAACACCGGGTTTCTGGGTGTTTTCAAGCCGCGAGTGAATCGGTTTATTCTAGGCAAGCGTGCTCCATCGTAGGTTGCATCTTAGTTTAACACCAGACGAGATGGCAGTCAAACGCAAGCCTATAAAGTTAAAAAAAACCTAGCTATGCAGTTATTACCCAATACTTACATTCATTACAATAATATACCTTTGGAAACAAAAGTGGATTCAAAGGAAGAAAGAAAATGCTTTGGCATCGGTGGAGCCTGGCGGCGGATTTAAATGCCAGGAAACTGTTTGGTAGTTGAATAACTGTTAAAAGCGCTAGTTGAATAACTGTTAAAAACGCGGTGGACGGCGGATTCATTAAGAAAATAAATAATTATATTATAATTAAAACTTACAATACACATTCGAAAACAACTTTTGTTAAAACTGTACAAATCCTCGTATGATGTAGTAAATATTAAATTTAATCAACAACAAGCCAACTGCTTTATTTTTTTATGATCTTTCATGAATAATCACACAAATCAGAGCCTAGTTAGTAATACTAAAATAATACCCACTGCTCACCATTTCTATTATTATTTTATTCTTATAAAAAGCTGTAAATTATGCAATTAGTGATGTAATGAAATTGATTATGGCCGGCAAGCAGTGGGTTTTTGCCGAATAACTACAGATATATGTTTTGCAATTTCAATACTAGATCTATTTAAAGTTATATTACAAAATCATCATATTATATTCAAAACAAAAATGTAGTAGATACACCACCCATCAACCAGTTATCGTCCACTGCTGGACGAAGGCCTCTCCCTTAATAGGGAGGTGTTGCCATAATCCCCACGCCAGTATAGTAGATAAAAAATATATGTAGTATAGTAGATACACAAATTACATTAAAAAAACAGCAATTACATACACTAATGTTATTAAAAACACTAATAAAAGGTAATAGAGTTTAGGAGTACCTATAGATCTACAATTTTGAAATGTCTAGTATTTTCGTTTAAAACATTGTTTTTATCTGAAATACACTCAAATGATTATTCTCCTGGCCTGACGGCTATATAACTAGCAAAAAAGTCCTACCATTTCAAATACATTATCTAAGCTAATAAAAAATAACTTAGTTTTCATTCATAGATGTAAAACGGAAACCACAACTGATTTCATTGAGAAAAAAACACTAATATGATACTAAAGGCTTATTGATAAACCGATTAACTTGTTTACCAATTATTAAGGTATTTCCCATACGCAAGTAGTCTAGTGGTTCAAATTTTTGTATGAACTTGGCCTAATTGTTACATTCCTTTATCCCTGAGTAAGAAAAAGCTATTAATTTTATTTTTTATGATAAATGTTATAAATTGTTACAGTTAATTATTTATCCGCCAAAATAATGACGTATTTTTCTCACATTCGGCTAAAATAAAAAGTTATATTCGGCAAAAACTAATGAGTCTACTCGGCTAAAACCAATGAGTCTAGTCTGCTAAAATTATATAATCCCATAGAACATAGAATAACAAGTTAATCCACAATAAGCTGGTCTGTTATATTTTTTCATTCTGATCGTTTCAAATTCGTACACGTAACAATTCGTTTTAAGTTTTTAAAATTTAAACAGTAGAAATATTATGACCTATGCAAAGCTTAAACCTACATACGAGCAATTAATGGGTTTCCGTCCCAACTGCTTACCCAAATACCCAAAGTGTGGAAACACTTGATATAAAAATATTCAAAACTAGTTTTATCCGGTTTAATTAGTTTACGCCATCAATTCATAATTCTTGTGAGCTGCTCGGACTACCCCATCCCTAGTCGCATCACGTAAACAAACCGTGTCTGACGTTAAACGCTCGGGTAAAAATAACGACTTAATCGTTATTTTAACGAAACGTTAATAACTTAAAACTTCAGCAGCAATTAGCGGCGCTACTAGTTGGTAATTCAGTCGGAGCGATCCTACTGTGAGGAGAGGACGAGGGTGTAGTGATAAGAGGAGAGATAGCGGTAGCAGGGAAATTACTAACTAAACATTTTAAAAAAACTTTTTTTTATGCCTGTCCATCCAAAGGTGGCATCGAAGGAATCGCATTAAGATCACAACCTGTAGGTACTGCCGAATAATAGATGTACTCTGATTACTTGTAAGATGTTCTATGTGTCTGGTATACACAGTAGTGATGTATAATACTATCTAGGTACTTACTACAAGGAGAGCGATTTTAGCTTACATGCGGATTTGATACGAGTCAGCCATGTCAGTTAGAATGCCCAGTGCCAGTGACATATCTTCTGACTAACAAGAATGTCGTTTAAATGCTGTGGATAGATAGAAACTCTTTATTGTGCACACTAAAAATAAAAATAACTATAGAAACAAGAACATTATGAATTAGTGCCACAAGTGGCGGTCTTATCGCTAACAGCTATCTCTTCCAGACAACCATGGATATAGATTTGTGGTCTGTCACCATAGTCAAAAGCGGCCTGACCCAATTTTAATTTAAAAAAATGTGTGCCAATCCAGGACCCCACTTTAAACAGTTGGCGCTGCAATTGGGTTACAGGTTGTTTTTTCAGGGCTGGACGACGTCTGCCAGGTTCGCAAAAATAATTATTTTATTTCCGCTTTTCTTCTGCTAAAAGGGAGGCCTATGAACAGGCAACTTTTACAGGAAACATTTTGCAAAATGTATAAACTACAAATTACCTGTACCTGTAGTAGAAAAAAACGGGATTTTTAATTTTTTTATTTATGAGCTAACATAATTATATCATACATATTTTTTGTATTTTTTTTAAATCATCCCTTAATTGGTATTATCAAGGGAATGAATTATTCTTTTTCACCTGCGATGATAAACTTGGTAAATATACTAAAATAAAAAAATCAAGTAACGAATTTTGCCGGGTTTTTAAATTCATCCCATAACGAGGTGAAAAAGGGTGTTAAAGTCAATATTTGTCTTGTAGTTAAAAGTGACTAAAATTCGTAATTCTTAAAGCTAGAATAATAAAAATCAGTATATACACGATGCATTTAGAAACAAAAAGTATTTAAAAAAAAGAAATTTGATCATTATAGAGGATTAAATGGTGCGTTAATGTTTGTATGGAGGAAATATTTTTCTTAAAGAGAGAGTGACGAAACTTCGCATATTTGTTAATTATAGTACTATTAAGAAGCAACTTTCACAGTTTTTCGTAATTCATAAAAATGTGTTTTAAAATTGAATATTTCCTTAAAGCAAAGAAGATATAACTTGGTAATTATTAAAGCTACAGTATGTACTGAAACATGGCCATAATTATATACCAAAAATTCAAAAACCAGAAACATATTTTCACTGTTTTTTCTCCCCGCAGCGGTACGTAAAATCGTATACACACCACGGGAGCAAGTAAAGAAGCCTTCTTTCATGACGACATTCATGAAGACATTCTTTACTTTTGCTCTCTAGGTGAAGTAGACTACTAACATTATTTTTTATTTGCATTGCCATTTGAAAATGACGCCTGAAAAACAACAATAGCAATCTAATTAATAAAGTTTATGCTAGAAAATAAAACTATGTATGTTAGTATATTTTTATTTATGTTTTCAAATACCTAAATGATAAAATTGCATTAGCTTAGCGGCTAAGTTACTAAATTGCTAACTAAATTGCGGCTGTTGATAAAATTGCATTAGCTTAGCTGAGAACTTTGCTGACCTCTAGAGTATGCTCAAAAACTCCTTAGGCTTTGAACCCGCGATTAACTTCACAATTTCAAGCTGAGCGGTCTCCTAATTAGGATACTACGACTTAGGCGGCAGCCTATAAGCCACGGTGTGGTCATAGATCAAATTCCTGTAAAATACTTAACCCACGGGAGCGAAGCTGCGGGCAATAGCTAGTTATTTATTATGTGAATTATGAATAATATTTCAAATCCAAAACTTTGCTATTATAAGATTTGTTTATCATGAGTTTCTTATTCTTTTCTTCTAACTAAAAAATAAATAAATCTCAGAACGGTCTATTCAGAGTTGCGTTAGGTTGAAAGACCATAAGTAAGCGGTGGCAAAGTGTCCATAAAACGTGGCCCGCATCCTGGATGCGCCAAATTAATCAACTGCAAACACACGATGTAAGTACGGACATTAAACACGTCTAACGTGCGGAATGTTGCTCCCCTTTCTGGCTTTAAAATCAAAATGTAGTTGTGTTTGTTCAAATGAAACAATAAAATAGGAATAATTTTCCTGTTCCTTTAAAAATTGTTCAATAAGCATTGTTCAAAAATAATTTACCATTAATCAAGAGCATCATTTATTATAATATTCTAATATCTAAATACAAATTCCTCTATGAATTAATGTGTGAATCAAAATATTTTGTAAAACACAAATAATGCCAAATATTTACGCCGTCAATAATCACTATTTGGTGCTATATTAAAAACCAGAATAAAAATAAAAAAGAGAGCCAAAAAACTGTATATCATTTTTCATCACACTTGCTCGTAAAGTAGATCTTATTACATCGCTTTTAGGCTCATAATCCAAGCTATTATACACGCGTGCTTTTTACTTTACATTACGGTACTTGTGCTATAATAGGTATAACCCGGTAAAGTCAAGTTTGTACGTGACTGCAATTAGACGTACGTATACGAAGCACTCTTAATATAGCCGGATAATATTTACAGTTTTTTTGTAATACCAACAAAGAGTTCTTATGCCGCTGAAGTAAATGTCAACCTGCGCGCGCATTACTGATTCGGGCGCCATTTTTCGCAAATGTTTGTTGACGTTTTTGCTGTGTGGTTGATTATTATCAAAAAAAGTTTGTTTTTTCCTCGCAAGTGTGACGAAAACAGTCGTATGGAACTCTTGTGCTATTAGTCATTACGCTCTCGGCTTCCTTATATTCGGCATAATACCGCCTCTAATGTAATGACCAACATAGCACACTCGTATCATATTGTACTAATACAGCACACTTTTACATTCGCATCACACGAATCCGTCATAATCCATCACATTAGGGTCTTAATAAAATAAAGCAGATATTTGAAATTATAATTAGATCACAAAATATAATAATTGAAAATATAATAATTGAAAATATAATAATTGAATCGAATAATGATAATAATTTAATTTAATTTTAAGAATATAATTAATTAATTTCTAATATAATAATAATTTGTAATTTGTACTTATATGGATCTCTGTGTCTGAAAATAAACGTGTTTTGATTTTGATTTTGATTTTGATAATGCAACTAATACTATAACGTATATAAATTATTTATTTCATCATCAGCCAGAAGTCGTCCACTGCTGAACGAAGGGTTGGGCCATAAGGGTACACGGCTTGGGGATCGCAGATTCCTCACCACCGTGAACCGAGAGGACGCTGCTGCCCGTCCTCCAGTGATTCTAGCTGCAGTTTTAGGACATACCTACCCAGGTCCTAAAAAACTCTTTTATTTCATAACAACGTGTGAGATTAAATTGTTTATTAATAGTCAAGCCACAGAGGGCGCGGTAGAGCAGCGCGACACGATGCGGGACGAGACGGGCCATACAAAAAGCGGCGATTGCGCCCGCTTTCTGTGTGTCATGTTGCATTTATAAACTCTAAAATTACTAAAAATTCCGTCCCATCCTGCGTCGCTTTCTCGTGGCTGCGTGTATTGGCCATAAATTCATTAAAACCCAGTTACTTCTCATCACTTCATTCACTACAAATCATTTGAAAACTCTCTAACCGAAGGCTATAAGTCAGCAGCGGTAATGCGCCCATAAAACACGGCCCGCACCGTGGATGCACCAGATTAATCAACTGCGAGCACACGCCGTAAGTACGGAAATAAAATATGGCTGCGACCCGGCGATATGGAGAGTTGGTGAGATCTTGTTTTTGTTGGTGCTGAAATATGGAGGTGGTCGCTGGTAAAATGAGATTATTTGTCTGTTAAGCTTTGTTAGCAAGTTATTTGCTTAATTTATTACTTTAGCCGAGTCAGATTAAGTCGGTGGATATTTCTTTTTTTGTAAATTATGTCGGGTTTGTCGTAACGGTAGATATTATTAAGCTGATAGAGGGTCATTCTACCTATCAATTTGAACAACTTTTTGACCTTTTGAAAATTCCAACACTAAAATCAACAACAGCTAGTTCAAATAAAAATGAACTCACCCTCAAAATAAGATAGAAATAGAAAAGACTTTGTTTGTGACAAAAACATAAGATACGCAAAAACAAAAGAAATTCAGACAATTAAACACAACATATTAAAGAAATTAAACCTAAACAAAATAAGATGTTATAAGTATCTACTTTTTTCGCGATTTCAGGGTCTGATCCTATAGTAAATATAATTCATACTCACGATGACGAGTATATTGACCTCCTATCAGTTTAGAGCTACTGTTACGGGTATGTAACCTTGTACCATACTTATAGTATAGATGATACATGATACATTTACAGACAAGCTAATAATATGCAACACTTTAGTTGTGTTTAGTCGCCATAAAAGCCCGTATTTATTTATTACCCAATCACATATCTCCGCGAGCCATCCAGGATGGCATGGCAGTTCACGGTCCACAGTACATCCCTCGCATATTTCAGCCGGAGAGAAAAATTGCTACTTTCCCCGGAATCGAACTTACACCGACATCCGAATCAACCCGAGAATCTGGAATATAAATAAAGTAGGCGACGCTACTGTGAATGTGACTTGGAATTATCACTAAACTTTACACTAATATTATAAATGTGAACGTTTGTAAGTTAGTAGGCAAGTAAGTAATTATATGTGTGAGTTGGTTTCTTCTACACTATATCGGCTCAACAGATTAGATTGAAATGCAGAATCTAGATCCTTCTCCTCGTAGTAGTAGAGTCCCAGTCCTACCACTACAGCAATAGAGTTTAATTACTACAAATCTATTTGATCTAAAAAGCCATAGTAATATTGACGCTTTACCGCTGATAAAAACTAAGCTAGCCTATTATTACGATCGTATTATTTGTACTCTATTTTTAGTGGAATAAACCCATTTCATTACAGTTTTCAGAGTAGCCTCGTGGAGCGTCCGATCACGTCGCGTCACGTCTGGCTCGTGTCGCGGAGGCACGTGGGAGGCACGTGACGCGCGACACGCGGCGCGACGGCAGGTTTTATAGCCGGTAATGTGGACCGGCCCTAATGGTGAGAAATGAATGGAGGGTAAATGGAAAAGTGCACGGAATTCAGCATGGAATGGCTGGAATAGTTTTTACAGTCATTTTTAGTAGCTAAACGATAATTTAAACGAACAATTAACGTTTCGTTTCGTTGTGATTTACGGTAAACATGACTGTCTTCTGCGCCATCCCTTTACAATCTACCGAATTGAATGTGAATAAATAAATAAAAATACTCAATAGTATTGACGGAAGCAGTTGTGTGCAGTGTGCTCTCTCCAGCTCATTTTTTAAGAGCAACGGGACTTAATAAAGTGTTACGATGCAACGTTGTTAGTGGAGCTTTTCACAGATGGCAGTAATTTTGTTCACCATTGTTTGGGTAAGTATTAATATAGTTTTATTGTTTTACCATTATATCTTTCTTTAATTTGAAGCTCTATGACTTATTTTTTCCACCTTTATAAAAAAATAAAGCCGTTAAGTAGACAATAACGCGAGTCAGACTCATGCAACGAGGGTTTCCGAATTACTACAATGAAACCACCAACGAAAAAAATATTGCTCTAACGAAAATATGTCAGGTTGGATGACAATGTAAACATTTTAGTTTTTTTTTTTCATTCGTACGTCGATATATCTTACGGGCAATTTACAACTGAAAATGTAAGTTTGTAACAGCAATGTTTTTAAAGTCATTTAATAGCAAATTTGCAATTTACTAATTTGGTGCATGCCCATGATTCTAGGCCGCTGGGAATTATCCTATGAATTTTGATTTACTTTGAAGTAGGTATTTGGCAAAAAAATATATTTATTTTTCTTATTTGGTTTTATTTTGTTACTACTTTGACTTAGAATGTCTATTTTTTATAGCTTTAAGATCTTTGTATTTGATACTAAATTCAACTTGATTTTTTTCACACATTCCTGAGAAAAAGGATCTTGACAGACCGGCACACAGGCAGACGGAAAAAGCGCTTTTTTAACGCACTAAACCAAAAAAATAAACCCAAAGAAATTCCATCATTCTATCATGATAAAAAAAACAATACCATCTATTTCCTCCACCCATAAAGCTACCCGAGCTCCGTATTACGGAGGTTCCAATTGAAAAGAGATTTGCAAAGCAAATGAGGCGCAGGAATCAGCGCCACCAATCGACACAATTTGTTTTATCTAGTAGACAAACAAATTCCTGGTTCGGCGATTAAGGTACCTTTGTGTTTAGGATTAGGAGGGTTGTATAGGAATACGAGTGGGGATTGGGGATGAGTGAGTATGGGGTGTTTAAGATGCGCGTAGGACTGGTATGACAAATTATTGACCGTCTCACATGAAGAGCTTGGTAAGTATCTTATGAAGTAGGTACGGAATTTGTATATGTGTATGTGTAAGTAAGTGTGTAAAGTGTGTAACTTTTTGGTTCGATGTTAAATGATCTGGTCAGATATACAAAATAACGATAGTGCAATGGTCTGTTTAGTGAAAAAGGTTACAAGCAACTTTCTTTTTTTCTAAATAAAAACACACATCTAGTTTGTGTTGAAATGATAATTATGACTAAATTGTAAACGCTACGATTTTGAAATAGCATTTCATTTCCTTTTTCCTTGTGTCTAGAAATTTACAAATTTAGCTGTTATGTCAGAATTTCTTTAAAGTGTGTTGCTACCCTTGAAGGATCTAGCATCTTTCTAGGATCTCTCTATCTTGCTACCTAAACAAAAAGGTAATAAACACAATTCTCAATCTACACAAACTCATACTTCAGTAATATTATCAACTACACTTTCAGTAGTCTTGGGACTCTATTGTAGAGTCTACCTGGGAAAGTACCACACCACAGCCAATTATGCAACCGCCAAACAGTAGTGTGCAAGCATTACTGTGTTTCAGTTTGAAGGGCACATTTACCATAGAAATTACGGGGCATGATAGATTTATTTGCAAGTTCACAATTCTGGAACTGTTACACTCTTATGACAGGCGTGATGCTTACCACCAGGCGAACGAGCCTTTCACCTCTTAATGACAAGACGAGCGAGCCGATTGCCTTTTTTTAAATTCTATACTATTTCTTTAAAAAATATAACTACCGCAACGAAAACCTATTTTTCCGAACTCTACAATGAACGGGTGATAGGTTACATTGTTATTTGTAATCCCAGAAAAAAGTTCGTATAGCAGGAAGTTGTGGTAAATAATTTCGGAAAAGACGTGACCAGAGACTGAGTACAAGCAGCGCCTCAAGCCGCAGCCACACTGTGCGGTGTGTAATGCAGCGTCGTTAAGGACGCGACCAGTAAAGTATGCGATGTAAATGTGCTTAATAAATTCGGACGCAGCCAGTCTGCCAACGGTTTAGGTTGAGACACACAACTGGATAGCATGGTAAACTTATTGCAACTGAAAGAATTAAGAGACTAGTCCAATAATCAAATGCAGAATGCAGATGATTAATGTTATTAGTAGGAAGGACAGTATCGTCCTGTAGGTGGTGAGCATTCTGCGATGTCCAAGCTAGGTCCAAGCTAGGTCCAAGGTATTGCCATAATCCCCACGCTTGGCAGGCGGCTTGGGAATTGCAGAATTTTCATCACCGTTAACGTAGAGGACGCTGCTACCCATCCTTCGGTGGTTCCGGTTACAGTTTTAGGACATACCCAGGTCCATTTATGGATATTGGGTATATACAAATACGGCAAAGCATAATGAAAATTAAACTATGAGTAGTAATGTTTATCAAGCACAACACTATTTTAATTTACGCTGACTACGGCAGATTGTCATGCCAGGCCTGGCGCACTGTGAAATTAAGGAAGTATTACGACCTAAAGTGCGGCCAGCCGTGCAGAGGCGCTCTGTGGATGTTGAGAGACTGACGGGCACGTGACCTCAACGTGCCCGTCAGTCTCTCCTCGTGAGCTGTAAAGTGGAATATGGCCGCATAGTTATACAAAATTAAATGGAGTAAACATTTGCTTGCACTGAATTATGACTTATAATTGTTGATACAAACAACGACAATGATAAAATGAATGGACGGGAAATAGCGCACGGATTTTGAAGAAGATATGTTGAGCGCCAGCTCTCCACTCGCGTCAGTCATACTCTGTCTTTGCGACATGCGAGCCGTACGATACAACAATACAAATTAATCCAAATTATGCCTTCGTGTAAATTCCCCAAGTATAAGAACACTACTAATATTCGTAATAAAAATTTGGGTATCAAATTCCACAAGTTAATACACATTAATCACTGTATTTTGTCACAACTGCAATTAATTTCAATAAATATGTAAGGTTAATATATATTTTTTTTTTCAATTACATCCCCATTTTGAGGCGATCGTAATGTTACGAGACAGAGAGACTTCGGAAATCCTTCGTCAATGCTCGTGAATGTTCGAGATTCGAGAGCAATAGACAAAAACATGTTTTTTATTTTTGTCATGCAGTAATTAGATTCACTATCTCTATTTGCCGGCAAAATATGTAAGTTGCATACTTAGCTAGGTATGCTTGTTTGTGTTGACTTGTTAATTTTGAACGATTTTCAAGCGCTAAGCCCGTCCATTCCATTATCATCGTCGCTGGATACAAGTATGTATTGGGTTCCATTGGTTTATGACACGTTTTCAATGGAAATTTGTCTTTACTTAGTACTACGTACGTAGTCTGTAGTTACGTTCGTTCGTTTTTTATGGCTATGCCATTCGACTAAGATTCCGAAAGAGAGATAACTATTATAATATATTTTACTCTTCCTTTGTTTGCTTCTCTAAAAACAAGAACAATGATTGGTTATCGATGCGAAATATTTAATCTAACCATATTCTAAGCTCATCAAAGCACTGAGCCGTGTGTATGCCATATAATTCTAGACCCGTGGATTGCAGTGCGGTAATTAATGTTAAATGGCGCTGTTTTAGGCGCTGGAAAAATGCTGCATTGTATTGCAGCGTATGCTGATGACGTTACAACATGGGCAAATACGCTAGATTTACGGGATGTGTTTATTATTGCTTGTAATAGAGAGGGAATAATGCTCGACAAATTATTTCTTTATAAAACTCTATCTATCATCAATATACAATAAAGGCTTTGTCGTGACTGACAGACAACGCACAGCCCAAGCCGCTGCTGGTCGTACAGACTTGAAATTCGTCGGTAGAGTCGGTAAATGAAAAATGCTCATTTTTATTATCGTAATCGTCTCGTTTTTTATTGTTTTTATTGTTTGTATGCTTGCGTTTGACTGCCATCTCGTCTGATGATGAACGAAGATGCAGTCTACGATGGAGCACGTTTGTCTAAAAGAAACCGATTCACTCGCGACTTGAAGACACCCAGATTATAATTATCGGGTAATACCACTCGGGCAGCGTATTCCACAATTTAGCAGTTCAAATAAAGAAAGTAGATGCAAACCGTTTCGTACGAGTTTTTTATATATCAATCATGAAACACTGTTACTTTTCCGAGGTCCTGGCCGTACGATAGATTAATGGGCAGGCTCTTATGGGGCGTAAGTATTAATATTTATACTGTATCTATATTTGTTAAGATATTTTTCTTGTAAATTAAGATCACATAGACCATATTTTCATGTTAATAAAAATAAATATTTTATATACGTCTTTGCCAAGTTGTTTCGTGATAAAAGACAAAATGCGCTGATTTGATCTTCATTACATTTTATTAGTAATTCTGCAGTTTTGTACACATGAAATAAAGGAGTTGTTATGTTCTTTTGAGGATAGCTAGTTCTTAGTTTAGACCGAACAACTAGTAGGTATAACAATATCTGCACTATACAAATACATTATTCACCATAAAAGACGCAGTTGAGAATGCCAGATTGCCATATGTTTTGCTAAAAGAACATATAAACCACCCCTTAGGATCTATCTTATGATCTTCTGGCTTGGTTTCCTATCCTCAGCAAAATGCAGCGCGACATCTATATCGCGCTGCTCGGTGCCCCAGCCTAGGTACCGAGAGAGATTTGAATCTGATCGGACTAACGTAAGTATCGGGCTGCACCCTCTATGTTTTACCATCGACTTTATCTTTCACCTTCGGCTGATCTCGGTTGACGCCTTGTTTTCTGTAAATATGGCCAAAAGACTCAAAGACAAGTTTGATTCAGCTGTTAGAGAGATTTGTCGTAACCTTGGTGTGTTGTAGTGTAGATACAGATATTGCGATGTGCTGTCCATGGTGTCCAGAGCATTCTCCCCCAGCACCATATCCCAAACGCAAAACGCCAGTAGGTACTTTGATTCAAAATGATTACGATCCCGGATGGTCTCGAAACGAAAACAGAGCTTGTAGGTGTTTATATTCGGTTACCGAACAACTCATTGTCCTGCTCGAATGTGTACGAAACTGGAGCAGAATGGCTTCATGTTAATTATTTGTTCATGGACTACTGCATGAATAGACTACCTATATACTCTAAACAGAAACTGACGCACGCTCGGCAATGCGAAGCAGGAAGAGATCGCTCGCGTGTCGACCTCTTATATCGCGTTGCTCTAAGGTCAAGCTATATATTTACTAGGTACCTGCTGAAAAATTACACCAAATAAGATTGAAACAATAGTTGGTGCATTCGACGTTATAAAATAATTAAAGTAGCAGTATTCGACTTATAAATATATAGATAATGATTAGCAAAATATAATTTGTGTTAAAATTTACGGATGCTTATAACAAGGAATGTTGCAATTTTAAAATCAAATGAAATAACTGTATTACGTAATCTGTGTTTTTCTTGACCAACAATATTTTTTGTCACTCAGGATCCAATGTATAGCAATACTTATATATGCAAAAAAAAATCCGTTTACATTCAAAATCTTTTCTTTTTCGATAAAGGCGAAAAATAGAGTCCTTTTTCTGGCGAGTCTACACGCCTTTTTTGTCTGTGGCAAATTAGCTTTGTGGCGAGTTTACAATAACTCAAAATATCCATTATGTATACGTTGCGTTGGATACATTTTACAAAATATTGAATCAAGTGCGACCTCAGGATTTGTACTTCTAGTCTATTACATCAGTGGTCGGTGGCATGTATAAAATGTTTGCAAGCTTCACGGTTTCTAATTGAAATTGGATATTTAATGTGTGGCTGGCTACCTGCAATCAGGGGTTCAGTACGACTCTACTTGTAGGGTGTTGCTGTCCTTAATCATGTTTTAATTAATAATAGGGAACAGCAAGTAGAAATTGACTTTAATAAAAAAAGAAGGAAACAAAAAAGCTACAATCATAGTATAAATAATATTAAAATAATCTTTCTGATAGGCCGCCAAAACTATGTCGATGCTTTATCTTTAACATGCTTGAAGACAAAATTAATTAATTATTTTGTAGTGGTAGGAGTCTACTGCAGAGTCCGCCTGGGGAAGTACCACACCTTTGCCAGTTATTCAACCGCCAAGCAGTAGTGTGCAAGCATTGCTGTGTTTCGGTTTGAAGGGCAATGTTACCAGAGAAATTACTGGGTATGAAGAGATTTAACATCTAATATCTCAGGGTGACGAGCGCAGTGCAGTGCGGCGCAGGATTGTGTTCGCAAGTTCACAATTCTCGCACTGCTACTGTTAGTGGCAAGCGTGACGCTTACCATCAGGCTTAGTCATCAAAATCTTGCTCGTCTCGTCACTTGACTGTATAAATAAAGACAAAAATTACAACATAAAAAAATTATCTAGAATAAAATTAATGCTATAGAATATTTTGTACATAGCTAGGTACTTCTAAAAATAATTCATCTTAAAAGAGCAAAATTTAAAAACCATACTACCGTATGGTAACGCTAACGCAACGTACTCGTTTTTGCTTTGTGGCGCCATCTACTATGAATGATCCAAAAACTCTAACCACTGCACTCTGATGACAGAGCTGTCTCCGCGGCGTGCCGTCAAGTGGCACACGTCAGCTGCGAGTAGGGTTGCACAGCAAGTGCAACTACGAAAGTTTTGAGATATTTTTGATGTTTGTTTAGTGCAAACCGCACTACAAAATCAGTTTGTATATATTACGCGTGAGCGTTTAGAGTATTTTTTTAAGTATTTAATTATAACATAGAGCTACTACACCTCAGGATAGAGAGTCTAAAAATACAGAACATAATAATTATAGCAAAATTTTTGTATTGCATGACTAATTATAGAATATATGTATATTAGAATTAGACTTGTAAACTGTATACTTTAGAAATAATATTATACTATACAACAGATACTTTGATTGTATGATCTGCAACCCTAGCTGCGCCGATAATATTCTGTGAGTGATATTTTAAGCATTTTAAACATTACTGGACCGCAGCTAGGCTAGGGTTGACAAAAATTCGGCAATTTTAACTCGACCCTGCATAAAATACTAAAAGCTCCATTCTTGCACCATCTATGCTATGATAAAATAATATTTTGAAATGTCGCTGGTTGTTGGTTGTGCTTCCTCTATTCTGACAGACAGGAATAAACCGGGAGATAAACGATTAAAGGCTTAAGACATTTTCGACACGCGTCTAGCTTAGTGGTGACAAATCACCATACCACCAGGTTACAATAGGTTAGTAAGCCAAATAGTAGGTACGCCGTGATCAAGGTCATCCCGAATACGACGATCAAACAAACCGTATAAATCTATTATTAACTTGGTAATTACATTAAATCACTTGCATTTGTTACAAAATAAACATGTTCCAAATCTGACACATGCCACGTTTCAATGTCAAACAAGTTGACGTGCAAACAAACTCAAAACATCATGTATCACAAAACTCGTGACGTCACGAGCATGTTTGACGAAGGATTAGGGTCATTAATCTCGCGCACCGCGGCCGCACCTGCGCTGTTGACGCGTCTAACATGCTGCGGTCTGCACGCTGGACGTAGGTGCTACTGCAGAATATCAACTTATGACCAGGATTAAAAAATGAGCTTGAAGCGGGGAGTACGTTTCAAACACATTTTTTTATGCGATCGATCTAAAGGTCGGAAGATCACATTGGTCTAAAACTGTATTAGGCAGGGCATATTTAGCGGATCAAAAATATGCCGACACAAATTCGTCAAGCTACGATTTTTAGTTTTTCTCAGATTACTCGTAAAGTATATAAATTAATAATTTTTCAACCACTGAAAGTTCTCCAAAATATTATTATCTTTTAATACATTATTTGTATGTGACTATGTGATGTAATTAGGACATAATAGAACTGAAATAAGTTTTAAAATATGCACTATTTATTTTCTCTATCTAAGAAAGTTAAACTAATCGTGTTCTCAACCAAAGAAGTTACTAAGACGGATGTTGAATTCGTCTGTAACATATTATAATATATTTTTTGCCATAAATAATTAAAGTGATTTGACTAAATTTTTAGAGGGGCAACTTTGGAATATAGAACCATTCGAATCACGGTACCTAAAAAAATAAATTTGTATGAAATAAGAAAAGTTAAAATTGTGATACTAGATGGCACTATATTGATGTGGTACGATGTACGATGGTGTCCTTATTTCATCATCATCATCATCATCAGCCCGGAGACGTCCACTGCTGAACGAAGGCCTCCCCTTTAGACCGCCACACTGTACGACAACCTGCCATTTGCATCCACCGCTTGCCCGCGACTTTTACAATGTCGTCGGTCCACCTAGTGGGAGGCCTTCCTACGCTGCGTCTTCCGGTTCGCGGTCGCCACTCAAGAACTTTTCTTCCCCATCGGTTGTCAGTTCTTCGAGCGATGTGGCTTGCCCATTGCCACTTCAACTTGCAAACCTTGCGAGCTATGTCGGTAACCTTATTTCATACATATATATAAACACAATTGAATTGGTAAGACTACCACTTGGCATTCTGTTAACTACTTGTCTGATCACACGAAATTCCGCTGATCTGATCACACATTCTGATAGTATATAATTAAGGACCCAAAACATACATTTTTGTGTTCAGTCTGATCATAGGTCTCGTGCCATTATTAAGGGAAGATTCTTATTAGTTTCAGTGCAGTAACGACTGTATCTGATGGTATTGGCATCAAACTTAAGTTTAACTATTATAACAAAGCTCTATCATTAGAAATTTAAATTACTATCAAAAGTAGCAATACTAAAATTCATTTAAATTGTTTCATGCAAGTGAATTAAATTGTTTCGAGCCATATTAAATACACAATTCGTCATCATCAGTCAGTAGACGTCCGCTGCTGGACGAAGGGTCTCCTCCTTAATAGAACCCAGGTCGCCATAATCCCCACGCTTGGCAGGCGGTTTGGGTATCGTAGAACTCTCACCACCGATAACCGAGAGGACGCTTCTACCTGTTCTCCAGTGGTTCTGGATACAGATTATACAGAATTCACCATTCACCTGTCACCATTCGGACCCAGGTCCCTCAATTACAAGACACTAAAAATCCATATCGTTTTCCGCGATTAGACAAGTACCAGCCAGATTTTATACTGGTAGCAGCGGAGCTATCATGTAACTTTTTGGGATCGCGATTCGGATACGAGTTGTCAAAAATAGACACTTGTCACTGTCATTGCCAAAACTTATTTGACCCTGCAGGGCAGGATGAAACGCCAAAAGGTTGACGGATTTGCTTAACTTAATTAAGGAAATCAATGCATTCGTTCGATAACGATAGCGAGAGAAATCCCTCCGTGATACTGTGAAGCTGTGACAGTGACAAGTGACATTTATGACAAATCTTGATCCGAATCGCGATCCCGAACAGTTACATGATTAGCCTGCCGGTTTGCCGTATCCACAGCGAGTCGATTCATAGTTGGCCCGCACTAGCGCGATCTCCGCGCTTGGGACATCACTAATCACTATGAGCGACGCAGTCAAGATGGCGGATTAAAGTGAACTTGTGCTAAGCGAATAATATTGTAGAAAAGGATAATTACAGTGGTTTTAAACGAAATAGAGTCTCTACAGTACTATTCTCGGCATCCGTGGATCGGCAATTTCCTATCAATACCTTACATACTTTACCAGGCGGGATGTTTTTACATGATCAGATATGATGTGATCAAAAGCTCGTGATTCAACTGAACAGACTTCCTATAGCGAACTGGCGTGTACGTCACAAGTCGTATCAGCGTAGTGACGACGGTTTCAATCGCAAAAAAAACTAGCTTCCGAAATATACGTATGAGTTTTGACAGGTTTGTTTTTGTTTTTTTTTTATACTGCCAAGTGACGAGACTAGCGAGACGTTCACCCGGTGGTAATCGTCACGTCTGCCCATAACAGTATCAGTTCCATAATTGTGGACTAGCGAATACAATCCTGTGCCGCACTGTACTGTGATCGTCTCACTGAGATCTATATTAGCTGTTAAGTCTCATCATACCCAGTAATTTCTTCTCTCTCTGCTACTGAAAATTAAAGTATTTTATTTTGGGACCCTATTTTATCGCACATTTGTATAACATGTCTTACCGGAAGTGTATCGTTCTTTGATTCTTTGCTGCATGGTGATAATCATACGTTCAACTGACGGCCGGTCCGGAGAGTCCGTACGGTCATAATTCTGGCCTAAACCGGATGATTCCATGACGTGATTGCGATTCCGGATCGAGATTATGTCGGACTGCTGTCCACACGAATGTGTTTAGCGCTGCTATTAGGATGGCAGAACCTGGAATATGTAAGTAATTATTTAATATAATTTCATGGAAAAGCAGTTAAAAGAAACAAATAAAAATAAAACTGGTCGATTCGATTGATGTTACTGTCTCTATACTATAAAAAGGTAGGTCTGAAGACTATATTGTTAACATGGTAAGTCACATAGTACCAGCTGTTAGTTTGAACACCGTTATCGTTCTAGGATATCATTGTACTCATCATTATGAACAACTTTTACTATAGGGCCAACAGTGAAATAGCGAAAAGAAATCAGTTGTTCCATACAATTTTTTTATTGAACTTGAACAAAATGTATGGAGTAGCAGGTTTTTTTTTGCTGTCTCAGGGTTGGCCCCATAGTAATAGTTTTTGATAATGATGAGTACAATGATATCCTAGAAGGATAACGGTGTTCAAACTAACAGCCGATATTTTTTTATTATGAAAACTGACGTAGTTTTGACACATTTTTGTGTGCTAAGCAGGACGCAGCTGCACGGGCGTCGGGATCTGTTTCCACTCTTTGAAAAAGGTGACCGGATGTGACGACACTATAGTCGGAGTATCCGATTTAATTAAACGTGAGTATTCCCGTATAAATAAAACAAAAATGGTATTTTTTTATCAAAATATTGAGATTTATTTACATTAAAAAGATACATTTATTTACATTAAACGCGAGCAGAAATATGCGTTTAGTGACATTATAATTATAATGTTTATCAACATTCATATGATCGTCTGAATTTAAGAAGCAATAAAGTCGTCCAAGTAAAAACTCTGAAGAGTTACTTAATTATACGATTTGTATTCTAAGTAAAATTAATATCTATCATTGAATACCATAAATATTTTTATTATTATCGTTTCTAGTACCTTTACTACAAAACGTTATTCAAATTACTGCTACACAAAAGCTAAAACCAAAATCCCTGGCTATGATTGACGCTGTCAGTTTCAGCACAAGGGATAAAGTTAGAAAATAGAGAATTTTAAACCGAGCCACTGGTTTTGTTTAGTTGAAAATATAAATAAAACAACACGCTTTTGATTCTCTTATAGTATTTAACGCACATCTTGATATTTTTCTAATCTGTTAGATAACACGCAATATTATATTACGTACTTATTGATGAAATTTGTAAGCTAAAATTACTACAAGTGCAGTCCAAAGTTAACGCAACACAAAAAAAACGTGATTCTAGAAATCGGTGAACTGAGGTGGTTCCTTTAAAGTGAGTTAAATACACCGAGGACTTATAACATTAAATTAAATAATATATTTTTTCAATAAGTAACAGTTGTATTTAAGTCTTCAAAATTATTGATCCACCAAAAATTTTGATGGGTAACAATATTCAATGATAATGAATACCAATGACTTGTCATGTCAGAGGTCTTCGGCCGGTCCTCTAAATCTGACACTAGGGCTGCCCACTCAGCCTAAACGAACTTACTTACTTATCCAAAACAGATTTATCTGCCGATTGAGAAAACAAAGTTATTTTAGAGATGAAAATATATTTCGCGTTTTTTTTATTCGTATTAATAACCAACAGGACAGACTCACCTGTCTTCGTTTTCGGAAGCGATTCTCTTACTATACCCCGTATCTAGCGTAATCTAGCGACTCGGCCCGGCTTTGCATCGGGGCAATGTATAATTGTACATGTATAACAATATTAAGACCTACCAGACAATTTTTTACCTGGACCTGGGTATGTCCTTAAACTGCAACTAGACCCACCGGAGGACGGGCAGCAGTCTCCTTTTGGTTAACGGTGATCGCAGAATGGTCACCATTATTGGGAGGCCTTCGTCCAGCAGTGGACGTTTTATGGCTGACGACGACGAAGACAATTTTTTAATGATACTGAAAACTGTTTGAAAACTGTTTTCGTTTCGTAGTTTAAAAAAACATACACAAGTACAAATAAACACGCATAATGCGACTTCATTTTATGCTCAGAAATAGAATCGATTGGGGATTTAATATTATGGGGACGGTATCACTTATCCAGAAATTTGGCAGTATCCAATTAGTTTATATTAAATCGTTTTGTTGTTCCTAAATATACGTTGCAACTATAAACAAGTTATTATGTAAAAAAAAGTTCAACATTTTACAGAAACAAATCCCATGCATCATAATATCCATATCCACATAAAATATTTCCATTCAATGATGCTTCTGTCATTAATTTGCACTGACTATAAATCATTCGTCAATTTTAAAAGCCCGACCACTATCGCAAAAGTTTTATTGATACAGAGTATTTCGCAAAAATGTTAACTGTTTTGAAATACTGTAATACGAATGATTGACTTTCAACTATGGGTTTTGTGTAAACCCAAAATTTTAGTTTCATACCAAACTTTCATAGCTGCTAATTACTTTTTTAAATTTTATTACTTTTAAGCACTTCATGGTTAGTACTTATGAGTCGTTGAAACAACGTAATGTCTCATAAAAAAATGAGGCGATACGGCTCTACTGGGTAAATTTCATAGGCTTTTCAAGTTCTGGGAAATACATTGACTTTTATAAAAAAAATATTAAACAAAAGTTTTTTACGTACCAAGCTACGAAGCTACTTGCGAGTAGTGGCCGGTAATTTAAAACTGCCTCGGTGTAATTATTACGGTTATGGACATAAGTCTATTAATAACAAATTCGCTTTTTTAATCAAGGTCATACAGACTGACAGCGTATACTTTATTAACTACCTAATATTACTTTACTAATCCTATAAAGACACTCTTTGAGTTCATATTCATAAACTTTATAATATCTAATAAACTATAAAAAATAATCTAGGAATCCTTATCCGCTTTCAATCAAATCGTGTTTAGTAAGCCAAACATGACCCGAATACTGAATATAGTTGATCGCAACGTCGTATCATTCAATATTCATACTGTCAGTTGTGTATAGTGTCGAAGTACAAAACAATATTTACGCTAATGCACATGGATATAGGGTAGAGGGCAAACTGCAGCGCCACCCTACCTGGATGATATAATAGTTTCTACTACCACTCTATAGTAACATTTGCGTCTTCTCTTACAAACTTTGTAATTGACCAATTTTAATTCAAACCTTATCGAAACTCTATAAGGTTGGTTTTGTTGAGGTTGTTTTTGAGAATTGGCAGCGCAGATATCGTTTTTGGTGTGCGGTCAAAAGTGCTGGGTGTCGGAGGTAAAGTTTGTCGGTGCGCCGTGTGGTTTGCGACGGGTCTTTGTGATTTGTGTGTGGTTCAATTTGACAATTATGAAGTTTAACTGTCATTGTGGTCATGTAAATGGCTGAGATAATTATATAGAATCTGTGTTTTATTTTTAAGTACATATCTATATGTTTAGTACGTTTTTTGTATAATTATCTACTATACTTTCAATGAGATAGCATTATGTTTTATTTTTATTTTGTTTACCAACTGTTGTTTACGTGTTTTTTTCTAAAACTTCATAAACAAACATACCCATGCATAAATGACTGAACAAATTTGGAAGGTATTTGATGAAAAGGTAACTTGAACCTTGGAATAGCGCATAGGCTACTTTTCAACCCAGGAATAGTGTGTAAAACCGCGGGGCGCTGTTGTATAATAATAAATTGATTTGCCGAAAATTATACAATATTACAATAAACTGTAGTTTTGACAATTACCTACCAGCGTTGAGTTTGCTTTTTGATTAATTATAACAACATCCGCTGTTGTGTGGTCAGGGCCTCATTTATATGGACTTAACTAATTTGCTTTTGCATTTTCATTTAGAGTAACAGTTTACATTACTACACTATGGATAAGATTGAAAATAGTTGAAACTCGGGTATTTTAAAATTCACTTAACTAAAAATAACGGAAATAAAAATAATATTAGGTACAATGTCCAAAAATGTCAATGATATTGGAATGTCAAGTTCAAATCTGTCAAAAAATAATAATTTTCTTGTCATTTTGGTACTCGTCGACATCGTAATATGCCTTTTTATCACATCTATTCAAAAAGAGCTACTTTGTTTCTCGCAAACTGGGCAAAAAGACCTCTTTTTGCCCTGGAGGCGAAAAGTGATTTGAATTTGGAATGTGGATATTGTTAGTAAAAGTCCCAATCACCTAAGAGATCAACCACGGACATTGTATGAACAAGTTACAAGCTGTATGATAAAGAAAGGAGCGCGAAACAAAAAAAAAGTTTGTAAAAAAATTAAAAACGCGCGAAATGCATTCCACTTCCGTTCGTAATTGTTTACTCAAATTCGGATTTTACTTATTTTTGTTTAACTGAGTTTTTGCTTTCTCAATAAAAAGTGAGAAGTGAGAGTTAGTAGTGAGAATGAAATAAACGTAGGTACTATTCTTATTCATAAGTTGCACTTACTTATTTTCTCATAGACGGTGATAAAAAGTAGAGTGTCCACCTCGGGATCAACACTATTTTAAGCTCGAGTATTTTGAACCCCTCGCAACGCTCGGGATTGTACTCTAGAATCCTTCGCCACGCTCTGGATTCAGAGAAAAACTCTCGTCTTAATTTTTTTTATTTGCTCCCTTGATAATCTGCCGTAATAAATCTACTATTTCTATCATAGGAGTAAGCAAGCATTTACATCTGTTTAAAAAATGGATCCGTTGCGTTTCAATATTAGATTTATTACGGCAGATTATTGTAAAAGAATAATAGCATACACATATTTATAGCATACAATAAAATTATAGTAACTGTTTATGAACAATTAAAATAATAATTATTCATTATCTAGTAGCCATGTATTTTAGAATATCCCAGTGTAGTAAAGTCGTGTTCAGAACATAACTCTCCACAGTGCAACAAATAAATAAGTTTTGCATTTTTCCCGCTAATATTTCCCCCGCGAACTACGCGCGGCTTCTGAAAAATGAATGTTGTGTGGCCGGGGCCTGTGGCTTTTACTGCTACCGATTTAAATAAAGCTTGGCATAAAATACTTAAACAAAATCTTGCTATTCTCATCTTCAAGTTTGTGGATTGATTGACGTCAGTGGGAGAATTCGTCCAATCATCTTCCACAGACGAACAACAGAGGTAGGTAGTATTTAGAAATATTTGCGATACTTAGCGGCGCCCTAATATTTTATACTCTTTTTCCGAGCTGTAGATACTGATTTTTGTGCGAATCTTTTGAAATAGGTAAGTTGGCAACTTCTTCTTCGTCGAGTCGATGATCCAAAAAAATATAATTATAAAAAACCTATTCTATACTATTTTCTCCCAGTATTTGGCCACTGCCATCCCGCAAGGAGTAGCCTTATTCAGGTCTTCTAAGGTGCAGGAACTCGGGCACCGAGGACACGACAGTAGGTGCAACATGGTCTGCGCAGGCGCTCCGCAGTCGCACTGTGCTCTCTCGGTGTCCAAGTATCCCCACTTGACCAAGTTACTCCTGCAGCGGCCCACTTGGGTGCGGAGTCGATATAAAGACTTCCACGTGGGCCACGGGAGGTCGCCGCCTACTGGGAGTACTCCCATAGGTTCTGGAAAGTCAGGCGGTGGGGAGTGTGTTTTCTTCCACAGGTTCAGGCGGGCTTCTCTCGGCTGATCAGTTAAGGCGGAGGTTCTATTGAGAAAGCTATTGCGGCTCTTAAGGCGAATTTTTTGTGGTGTCAAGCCGAATAACGGATGTCTGGAGTCTGACTCTTGTTTCTGTTTTTCGACTGAGCAAGCGATATTCCTGCGGACAGAAGGCGGAGCTATACCCGCTAGTGGGTATAGCATGTCAATAGGGGTAGGTTTGAGGCAGCCGGTGATCGTTGAGATTACGGTTGGCAACTAGTGCAAATGGACTCACCATTTGCGTTCTAGAAAGACTTTTAATTTTATCAGTAGAAATTATTATTGTGTCTGTTTTGCTTTTGTGTGAATAAATCACTTAATTACAAAATAATACAAACACCATAATACTAATTATGTTGTTTACACTTTTTGGTTTGGGAAGATAAAAGTTCCTTCTGAAAAGTGATCGTATACTTACTCGCAACGACGCTCGACACTAACTTTTGCCAGAATTCAAACTTATTGATCTTTTGCGATATAAGTAATACTTGAATGAGTACGACATTTTTGCTGCGCGAAAAAGCACATTAGATAAAGTTTAAAAAATAAAAAATAATAAGTACTTGAAGGAGTCAGCTCTTACTCAATCAAAGAATTAGTAGGATGCAGCACACAATGGCGCCAGTAGCGCGAGTAAATGTACCCTCATCTTTAATTTCCAGTGTAATCTGTGAAAACTCAGAAGTATACATTTTAAGTGGCGTGTTCGGGATTGATATGTGGAGAATTATTTTAAGCGAAATATAGAGAATTGTGTCAAAAAGAACAGAACTGCTTCTAACAGAAGCAGTGCCAGAATTGTGAACTTGTAATCACAATCCTGCGCCGAACTGCACTGATGCTTACCTCCAGGTGAAAGTCTCACTCGAAGCGTCAATCGACCAATAATAGTTATTTATGATACTAGTGCGGTAAGTTGGCTTTTATAAACGAGTAGACGAATTTAAGCCCGAGACGAAGTTGAAGCCTTTTCCTTCCAAGGTTCCAAGGTACTGCGTAAGGTACTAATCAGTTCACTTAGTAAAAATCGTGTCGTGCGAGTTGAAACGGTGGCGTATGATGCAGTGCGGCGCGTGATTAATGGCAGGATCGCTGCGGACACCTCATGTGCAGCAGGCTTTAGTTTTAATGTAATGTAGGAACAGCTTTACATATTTCTGAGGCATACTATGCTGAAATGGCTATATAGAGTTGTTTAAATGCGCAATTTGCGCCGGACTAGCACAGCGCAGTGGAGAACTAAAATATTATGGAATATTACACAGTAATTTACGGCACCGGTAGTGGCATCCAAATGCTGCATCAGCTTTTAACATTCTCACTTAGGTTGACTCACGAAGGGCGATTGGCCACGTCTACCAAGCTGGCTCATGCAGTTGTGGGTTAGTGCATTAACATACGTTATTGAGCTCTTTTTCCGGACGTATGCTGGCTTCCTCGGAATGTTTTCCGGGCTCCAACTCGCAACCTCATGGTCTCAAGACAAGCGCTTTTCGAACTAGGCTACCTTGGCTAGATAATGATGAGCAATCAAGACACAAGTCGTTGATGATGACGATAGCAACATGATGTCAAAACGGGTCAATGTTATCTGTTTTCTAATTGTTTGAACATTAAGCTAGTGATAATATTAGGGAATTTAGATTGCAGATCTGATGAAACCAATAATCCAAATCATACAAAACGCGCCCGATCCTAATTATAAACAGGCCGATGAATCATTGAAGCCGGAAGCCCCCCCCTCCGGGGCACCTCCCCCGCCCGCGTTGCAGCTTGATTTATACAGCGATTTGTCGCCGAGCCAAGCCGCCGCTGATTCACCGCCGTAATGCTCTACCGATGTACACTGCACTGTGTAGGTAGCCTGTATAACCTCTTCAGATTACGCTATCTGCTCTAACTTGTAACGAGGATACCTCAGTGGTTAGCGTGGTTGAATTGCACGCAAAAGAGTGTCAAGCCTGGCGTACTGTTAAGGTACGAGTTCGTACGACCGTGCCTTTGAGTTCAAAATGGCCGGCTGGGAACGTTCCATGAGAGAGAGTGAATCTTCTGTACGTAGTACTCATCATCAGTTAGAAGACGTCCACTGCAGGACGAAGGCCTCTCTCTTAATAAAGAGGGGTGGCCATAATCCCCCCGCTTGGCAGGTGGCTTCGGGATCGCAGAATGCTCACCAGCGATAAGGGAGAGGACGCTGCTGCCGGCCTCCGGTGGGTGGTGGTATTTTTTTTTCCATATATATATTTATTTGTTATTTGGGTTCAAAACCAAACAATGAGCTTGAGCTGCCAGTGAAGGACAATCATACCATGAGAAAACCATAGAACGATAGTAAGCTTTCCAGTACTTTTCTGGCTAGCTACTTCCCTCAAGCTGAAAATCTGCCACCAAACATTCAAGCATTGTTTGAGAGTTAGTTCCCAGCCAAGCAGCCACAATATCGCTTATTGTAGATGGGGATTTTTCCAAAGCCTGGATAGCATAGCAAAAATACATGGAGATGTAAAAATCTGAAGCAAATAAACCTATTTTTTTTTTATGTTGAACAAAACAATCGTTTGCCTCACAGTACCTATGATGAGGAGAAGCCTCGAGTATGATGCAATTATTTTTTTCACTTTTTAACCGACTTCAAAAAAGGAGGAAGGTCTATGTTCGACGGTATGTTTATGTATGTTTGTTTTTTTTTATACATATTTTCACCAATTTCTCCGTGAGTTGTGGACCGATTTTGAAAATTCTTTTATTTTATTCTTTATTTGTAAGGGTTTACTCCCGAGGTAGTCCCGTATTAATTTGAAATCGGTTGATATTTTATCAAAAAATTACTTACTTGTGTTATCATATCTATCGCGTAGTCAGAAAAGGCTTAAGTTTACGTATAGCTGTATGTAGGCTAGGTAAAGGCTAGCTGCTAAACGGCTCCTTTCTAAAGCTTGGTGGACTAGCGCCGCCGTAGATATCTGAAGAAAGTTTATCAAACTCAAACGTTATACTACTAATAGTAAAGTAAAAATTAACTTGCTCCAAAAGCGATCGTGCACTTATTCAGATCAAACGCGTTGCGCGTGCCGCATTCATTGGAATTCGCACTAACTACTTACTGATCTATGGGTAATTTATAACAGCTTAGACAGTGTAGATTTCAGAGAATGCGACTCTTGCGAACTGAAGCAAGGTTTAAAAATAATTAGTTACACTGTGCTGTCTCGGTACCTACCTTGTCCCCCAAACATCCAACGAATACTTTAAAAACCTGAAACTATCCGCTGAAAATTGCTGGAGTTCTCAAACAATGTCTCAAAGTAAGCATAAGTGTACCTATACAAAAAAACAAGCTCAGACAAACTCATTGCGCGCGTTCCACATGAATCCCTGATTTCGACCCCCAAGCACATTGGCATAATAGGACAGTTTAGTACCTAACCTAACCTAACTAAAACAGTTTAGTTCTAGAACTGTCACAGAAAAATGTGGAGCTTACCATCAAACTAGGACTTGCTAGCCATTTCATAAAAAAGTAAAAAAACATTTATATAACTATACTATCTTTGATAAATTATATGTCTAGATAGACAGATGGATCTTAAACGCGTCGAAAAAAATTGCGGTGAACTGTTAGCCTCTTATGCACGCACACTATAACAGCGAGAATGGCGCAACGCGAGTGTAAGACATGGCTGTCACGCACACTAGTATAATAATGTTGGTCTGTCATTTTTCGTTCATAAACAGTACGAGACTCTATCTAGACATATTTTTTTTACATCCAAGTGACGAGACGAGCTAGTCGTTCGCCTGGTGGTAAGCGTCACGCCTGCCACTAACAGTAAATCTTATACCAGTTAATATTATTTATCAAAGTATACTATATCTTTTTTCTAAAAAGTAAAACAATATTAAAATGATCTCTCTATTCTTTCTCGCCTTACATCTCAGCCACATACAAGTCCACTTTATAAAATCAGTATTTTACTGTAACACGGGAGCAAGATAGCCATATACTACGCTACGTGACCGCTGGTACAATGGTCTGTACCAACATTAGTCATTGCCTTGCATTCGTCCACTGCTCCACAAGCGGTGCTATAGATATTCCAAGAAAGTTTAGTGTAGCCAAAAATTTAACGATCTTATTCTTTAATAATTATTTTCTTATTTTTTTTAGAATAAAATCTGCAACAATAATTACTTATATAATTAAATGCCAAAAGATTTATTATTGATTGCTTCAAGTGATTGTTGAGTTTTCCGTCATCTAACAAAGGAAAAGGCATTTTGCGTTCATATTTATTATACGCAGTACAAATTGCCACTTGCTATTCAAGCTCTGCCTTGCTGATTAGAAATGAGAAGGTTTATAAAAAGACACATCTTGAGCTACTTTCGTTTTTACAATACTGATTAATTACTAGATTTAAAAAATCCAGCTACTAAACCGCCTTTTGTACCTATAGAATGACTAAAGTATATTCATATTTTAATACCTTTTTTCTGTTATCGTATTGTATTCTATTGTAGAAAATCCTCATAAAACGCTTGAAGTAATTCTTAATTGCTTTGTTTTATGGACTGAAGAGATTACTCATTACTCATTGACTGCCATATAGCTCAGCGGTAGTGTATCTGCCTTCAGAGCTGTAGGCGTGGGTTCGATCCCCACCAAGGGCAAACAATTATGTGACGAACATAAATGTTTGTTCTGTGTCTGGGTGTAGTATGTATTATAAGTATGTATTTACAAAAAAAAATTATATAAGTATTCTATCAGCTATCTCGTTTCCATATTACAAGCTTTGCTTAGTTTGGGGCTAGATGGCGCTGTGTGAAAAAAAAACCTCCGATATTTATTTATTTATTTACTTAATTACTAGGCTTTTCTGCGGTTTTAGCAATAACTCTTTCTGTATCATTTTCAAGAGACATTCTTACATGAGATTTAATATTCATGGATTGTTCCAGTCTGTTCTTACCTAACATAATCAGAATAATAATATAGGCACAAAATCAACCAGTGCAAAATACTCTAATTGGGTTTTTTTTCCCCACCTATCCCCACCGGTAGGGATACCTTGGTAGGGATAGACGTAACAGGCCAAATGA
Source organism: Erannis defoliaria (assembly GCA_905404285.2). Classification (NCBI taxonomy): domain Eukaryota; kingdom Metazoa; phylum Arthropoda; class Insecta; order Lepidoptera; family Geometridae; genus Erannis; species Erannis defoliaria. The sequence goes on along the minus strand of FR990085.1, from coordinate 759,865 downwards.
AGTGTGTGCATAAAAAACCCTCCCTTTAGCCAAACTCGGAATATAATCTGTTCGCTTAATAGCTTTCCGTGTCCAGTTGGGACATCCACCACTATCCTATGTTTAACGAGAGTTAATATTGTTATTACAGAGATAGTGTGATGCGAGATGGGTGTAGGTGTTACTTTCTGAAGCCGAGAGAATGGCTTATCTTGAGTGCTTTGCAGGATTCGGTTCGCGGTTCGTGGCGGTCAGACGTTCTGCTTTGGATTTTCTTTATTTTCTTCCTATCCCGTAAGATTCATATTTATCTTGTGAGCTAACTAAACAGTGATTTGAAATATTCACCACAATAGTACTATTTAGTTAAGTATTTTTGTGGTAGTGTTACAAAATAATAATATTATATTGGCTTCATTTGCTGACAATTCAGTAAAATTGGATGGATTGGACCCAGTATTTCTCAGTTTCGGAGACGCATTTTATGTAGTTTTAGACTTTTTATACGAGAGGCGGGTCTTGTTATAATATTTAGAAAACAAAAAGCTATTTTTATTTTGTTCTAGGTCAACCCGTAACTTCCCTGGGCTAGAAATTCTAACCTTGTTCTTATACAAGTGATTAAAAAATGAGATATTCAGACGAAATAAGCAAGTATACGCACCTTATTAGACTTATTTGGACCTAGTTTTGTCCTAAAACTGCATCCAGACCCACCGGAGGACGGGCAGCAGCGTCCTCTCGGTGAACGGTGGTGAGCATTCTGCGATCCCCAAGCCGCCTGCCGAGCGTGGGGATTTTGGAAACCCGTCCTATTAAGGGGGAGGCTTTCGTCCAGCAGTTAGACGTCTATTGGCTGTGGATGATGTAGTAAAACCCGATATCCTTATACAATGTATAACAAAGAGGTTCAACAATACTGAAGGGTGTGTATGTACTCAACATTATGAACAACTTTTACTATGGGACCAACATTGAGATCGCGAGATAAAAAACAGCTGTTCCATACATTTTGTTCAAGGTCAATGAAGTTTTTGTTGTATAATATTTTGTACATCAGTATAGTTGCAACTTTTTGTTACACATTGTATATATATATATATCCTTATATTTCGGCGTAGTTACATGCACCATGTTCACGGGCAGGCATAGAGAGACGAGAAGGGGATATCGGGAGCTCTCCTCGCAGCATAGTCACGGTAAATATCTCGTAGAACTCAACTTTAACACTAGATTATTTTTTCTAGAACACCGCAATATTTAGTCGTGTAATCATATCATAAACTTCAAATTAAAATACTTAGTTGTGTAAAACAGCGCACGGAATATGTACCAAAGCCTCGTACTATCTTGTTATAGCTCATTAAAATGAATTATGTTGGAACGTATAACGGGTGTGTTGCCATAAATCATTGGGAAATTACCCGGTATGGGTAAATTGGTTGAGGAGTTTCGGGAAATTGGGAATTTTTGGTAGATAATGTGTGTGATGTTAATGAACTTGAGAACATAAATACTGGGACGAGAACAAACGTAAAGTCAGCGAACTGTACAACTGAGTTATTGTTACAATGAACTTTCTTCATTATTTGCTTTAGAAACGTGGTCTGTAAATACAGAATTATAAGCTCTTTTATTTTCAACCGACTTCAAAATAAGAGTTTCTCAATTCGACAGTATATATATATTTTGATTGTTTGTATGTTACGCGATTTCTCCGCCAATTATTAACTGATTTAGTTTTTTTTTGTTTTGTAGTTAATACTTCAGAGGTCCCATATTTTTTTATCGAAATCGGTTCAGTAGTTTGGTTTTTAAATCAAAATTACTAGAAAATATGAATATGTCATCCAGGTATTCGAAGTTGAAGTCGGTTGTGTTAAAAAAAAAGAAAGCCGTCAAGTCTGACTCGTTCTTATGACTCGGACAACGAGGGTCCCGTACCACCACAAGTACTAGGTAATCCGCGATAGTAACGAATGTTCAGTGTACATTTTAACCGGCTATCTATTGCGATTCACGAGATTATAGGTCAGTAAAGACCGGAAAGATATATGGACAGACAGACAGACACGTTAAGTGGCTTAATAATAGGGTACAGTTGGACTGTCTTTGGGTACGGAATCTAAAAGAATTTCTACTCTCGTTCAATACGCTAACTGCAATATTTCAAAAAAATGTTTGGTGAAAACTTATTACGAAACGTTTGCGAGTTTTAATACCCAGCGCTTCTGAGTGTTTTAGGCTATTTTCGGGCATTACTTGGACTTGATCATGATTTTAGTTTATGACTTAAGACCTGATACTATCAAAAACTTGTAATATGCATAAACTTGAAACTGTCAGAATACATATGGTTCGAAGCCAAAAAATAAGAAAGAAAAAAACGCAGACACCGATGTACTTACATAAGAAAAGGTTTAAACTTGTATTTGATTACTTTTCTCCGTAGGTTTTAAGGTGCAAAGAATATGGCCTAAGAACAGGTTTTAACTAATTTGTTAAACTCCTTTCTACAAACTTCCAACTCCAACTCCAACTTATTTGTAATGTTGTTCAAATGCAAGAACGAATAAAAAAACAATGCAGCTGTCAGTTTTCTTAAAAACCTACGCTTGTGGCTCCCTCGTTCATCTGTAGGGATAAGTTGGTCGTACATTTATTAGATCAGCTGCGATCAAACCCGTCTAAAACCAACGAACAAAACGTTTGCGCGTTTTAACGGTGAAGAACGCCATTTACTTTTTTTTGGTAACTAAAGAAACAAACAAAATAACCATTTCAGTTTTGGCTTGAGAAATGACGAAATATTTACAAATTAACAATTTTCAGATTTTTCCTGTAATTACTGTTATGTGACCTTGCTTCTTGCCAAATTTCATGAGTCTAGGTCAACGGGAAGTACCCTACAAATTTTGATTAATATCACTCTAAAAAACTCACAAAAATGGTCGTAATTTTTTATTGCGTTTGTTGCGTTGAAAAAAACAAGCTTGTGGCTTATTTTTTACAGATCTAAGGGACTGTGGACTGAAATATTTGATATTAATTTCAACTTTTGATACCTCCATGCATTCCAGAGAAAAAGGGTCTTGACAGACAGGCAGATGGACAACCAAGTGATCCTATAAGGGTTCCTTTTTTCCTTTTGAGGTACGGAACCCTAAAAAGAGGAGAGGAGTTAAAAATAATTAGGTACTACCTACCTAATAAACGATAGGAAAAACTCTTCCGTAAATGCCGGCCAAATCCAAGTATCGAAAACATTCTCGTCAGATCAAAAACATCCCCAAGCTTCCATCTCACCAACGTTATGCTAACACAGTCCAGTGGTACAAACTCAAAAATCCTCGCGACAAAAAAACGAACACTAGTCGGTTTAACTGCCAATATCACTGTCATTTGTCTCTGGCCAGCTTTGCACAACAAAAATCTCCACTACGCATTCCAAATTCAAATGTAAGCTTTGATACATCGTAATAAAGATTACGTGTTTTTGCATTGTGGTGTAAATAATAGATTTGTGCGCCAATAACAGGCTCTCCAGTGACATGTAGGTTTGGAAAGCGTTTCGTTTTATGTCTATAATTGCGTTAGGCTCTGAAATATTTTTGAGTGTTCGAATTGAAGGGCTGTAACTAGTTTAGCGCGGCAACATTCAGCTGAAATGAAAATGGGATTTGTGTTCTTTGATTGTCTGACAGTTTTTTAATGGTTAATCATTTTGCCATCCTAGTAAAATTTACGTTTTGAAAATCGATTTTGGGCGTTATTTTCCATTATAGGCATGATTTTTGTCCTTATTAAACATCAATGATAACATCATTATTATCATGTTATAACATGATAATATTTAATTTTATAACATCCTTATAACATTAAATATTTTACATTAAATATTTATCTGGTTCTTCAGAGTTTATTTTTGAGGTAAAATGTTGAAACTATTGTTTGTTTCAAGAAGTTGTCATTTTATTTGTGGTCCTGACCCGCCGAAACGAGTTTGAGTAGTTATTATTAAAAAAAATGTCATGTTGCAAAATGTTGTCATGTTATTTCTTTCTAACTTCATTTGTTTCTATCACCAATATTCAAGTTTTATCTGAACAATCAAATCGAATTTTATTTGAAAAACGAACACTGTAGTACGCATATAGCAATCGCTGTGACCGTTGGATAGCAAATATTTACATTTCGTTTTTGTCCGCGTTTTTTATCTAATCCCACCACTGTGCGGCAGCGATTGACTGTTTGTCGAAAGCGCTGAAATTACCAAAACCTGTCCGCGTGATTGGCGTTATACGAACTTATAAAATAGACAAAAGCATACTTGTACTATATTATAATATGATAGAAAATAAAGTAACTGAAAAAACTATTTAGATTATTGAACTTTAATAAACATAAATACTTAACTGTGCCAAAATTAAATTCACAAGCTAGCGAGATATTAATAATTGTATGTGAATTTAATTTATAACAAGAATTTGTACATTTTTTAAGTAGATCATTTTGGTAAATTTATTCAGATTTTGTTTAGTTTTGGACGTAATTTTTATGATATTGTTTCAATAACAAACAAATTAAAGTAAAATATACAAGCTGCAACAGCGACAGTGATAATGGAGTGGACGGGCCCAGCGCTTGCAAATCATTCAAAATTAACAAGTCAGCACAATGAAGCATACCTAGCTAAAAGTATGCATATTACATTAGCCAGAAAATAGAGATAGCTAATCTAATTACTACATGACAAAAAGAGAACACATGTACATGTATTAGAAGTTTGTATTGTCGTAGTATTATTGTTCGTGTTAGTCACACGAAATTAGTCGTAGTCGAGTCCAAGTCATCCCCTAGTAAAGTTGTGGCGACTTTACTATGAGCTTCTACGGAGTTTTGAAAACAACACGAAAAGACATGTTTCACCACATTATATCACTTGCCCACACTCGTGCATGTAATTCAACACTCAATTAATAAAACACCACTAATTTTAATCGTGAATTCGCGATAAAACACAATTCTATGAAAAGAATGCAACGACATGATTTTTCCGTGTTCCCGCCAAAACTCAAGGCAAGTGCCTTTACTAGCTCATACAAAATACATACAATCTGAGTAGCTCTACTTATCTACTACACAAAAACAAAATAATTATACAGGGTTGTTTGTAACTAGCCGATATCAACTTCAGTACAGCATAATTAAATTTACGAGATAAATTACATCCAATTAAAACAAAAACGACTGCCATGCCAAAAAAAATATTGCCAGTGTAATTTGGGATGATGTAAGTTTTCTAATGATGTAAGAATTGTAATAAATGATACCCCATAATTATATCCAAATCTGTTCACTCATGTAAAAGCTATGGCGGATACGTACATACATACATGAACCTTGAAAACATTATGCTCTTTATTTGATCAGTCGTGATATAATAGATACATTATGATACGAGTGTGCTATGTTGGTCATTACACTAGAGGCGGTACCTATTATGCGCGCGAGCCGCAGGCGAGCGCGATAAGGAAGCCGAGAGCGTAATGACTAATAGCACAAGAGTTCCATACGACTGTTTTCGTCACACTTGCGAGGAAAAAACAATTTTTTTTTTATATTAATCAACCACACAGCGAAAACATCAACAAACATTTGCGGAAAATGGCGCCCAAACCAGCAATGCGCGCGCAGGTTGACATTTACTTCAGCGGCATAAGAACTCTTTGTTGGTATTACAAAAAAACTGTAAGTATTACCCGGGTATATTAAAGAGTGCTTCGTATACATACGTCTAATTGCTGTCACGTACAAACATGACTTTACCGGGTTATACCTATTATAGTACAAGTGCCGTAATGTAAAGTAAAAAGCACGCGTATGTAATAGCTTGGATTATGAGCCTAAAAACGATGCAATAAGATCCACTTTACGAGCAAGTGTGATGAAATAGTACATTATGATACGAGTGTGCTATGTTGGTCATTACACTAGAGGCGGTATTATGCGCGCGAGCCGCAGGCGAGCGCGATAAGGAAGCCGAGAGCGTAATGATTAACATAGGACAAGAGTTCCATACGACTGTTTTCATCACACTTGCGAGGAAAAAACAAACTTTTTTTGATAATAATCAACCAAACAGCGAAAACGTCAACAAACATTTGCGGAAAATGGCGCCCAAACCAGCAATGCGCGCGCAGGTCGACATTTACGTCAGCGGCATAAGAACTCTTTGTTGGTATTAGAAAAAAACTCTAAGTATTACCCGGGTATATTAAAGAGTGCTTCGTATACATACGTCTAATTGCAGTCACGTACAAACATGACTTTACCGGGTTATACCTATTATAACACAAGTGTCGTAATGTAAAGTAAAAAACACGCGTGCGTAATAGCTTGGATTATGAGCCTAAAACCGATGCAATAAGATCCACTTTACGAGCAAGTGTGATGAAAATTATATTTTTATGATTCAGCTTATTTTCCGTCACATATTTTTTATGTTAACTATTTATTATAATTTTTTAGTTGTTTGTCATGCTATGTTGAGGATGTTGGCGATTTCTTATTTATTTCAAATTAGTAAGGCTTTTTACCAATAACCCTGTATACAGACCGATAAAAGTCTAAGCACGAACCAAGACTAAGTAACTATGGCATTCAATATTTTTTTGCCAGGAGTAAAAGTTTTAAACCCCTCTTTGAACTCTTCAACTCTTCATACTAAAGGGTATATGAGAGACTATAGTAACAACACATATAAAGGAGGTTGCAAGGAAAACTCTTCCATCACTTAATTACGAGTTTTTTATGTCCGTTTAACAACAACCGAGAGGCCGTTTCGGTAATGTACCCTGACGTTTATTGGGACCAGCGCGGAACTGAGGCAATTCCCTTTGATATAGGCAGACTTTTAGAGCCCTTTGTTGTCGATAAACCATCGAAGAAGAATACTAGATATTATAGTAACATGAGTTATATGGTCTACTAGCGACGCCCTGTGGTTACACTCGCGTAGTGATAAAATCGGTGTGATGATAAAAAGTAATCTTTTTTGGGAAATAAGCTATCTTGACTCCGAGATTCATGCAAATCCTTTCAACCGTTTTGTCGTAAAGAGGTAACAGCCATACTTGCGTGTATGGCACACACACATACCGGCAAATTTTCGCATTTAGGATAATTATAATGTCATCATCATCATCGTCACCCAGAAGACGTCCACGGCTGGACGCAGGCCTCCTCCTTAATAAGGAGGGGTTGCCATAATCCCCACGCTTGGCAGGCGGCTTGGGGATCGCAGAGTGTTACCACCGTTAACTAAGAGGACGCTGCTGCCCGTCCACCGGTGGTTCTGGGTGCAGTTTTAGTTAACCATATACCTATCCATGTCATTATAGTGTAGTTTTAAGTTTTTATTATGTAGCAAAAAAAACTATATCAGTAAGTATCAGTTACAGTAACATGAATAGGCTAGATGACTGGTTTTTTTTTATTGTCCTATTCAAATGTGGCCCATAAATATAGCTGATTAATGAAAATAAAATTAAAATCTGATCGAAAATAAGCAACTTATAAGCATTTTAATATCATGCTAGACAGAGAGGCGAAACAGCAAATCGTGACGTCACTTCTCAGGACGCCATATAAATTATATTCTGACAAGTAAGGCGTGACGTCATTTTTTGTTTTGTGGGAAAGGGACAGAGTTGTCTCTAATAAAAACTTTAAACGCTTGTATATCAGAACATTATTAACCGATTTAAATAATGTTTTCTATTACCATACTATATTCACTAAATTCTTCATCGAAACTATTGGTTTCAACGATTTAAACATCATTCATCTAGCCTATTACACTATATAAAAGATAAAAAATAAACAATCTACCTACTTATACAAATAAAAGATCTTTATGTTTTACACGTGTTGAGTTTACACGTGGAGTTTTCTAGATTAGTGTCTATTTCAGTACCACTAACAATTCGACGAGTGTTGAGCCGAAATAATAATAAATATAAATAAAAAAACCTGCAGTAAGTGGCGGTAAAATAGCGATGTGGATATAGTGTAATGCTTAACTAAGTTACTGACGACCTTTGTGGCTCAGTGGTTGTGCGTCTACCCATGAACACAACATTTTTCCATTTTTGAAGACAAATCACTAAGTTTTACACACTAATCGTTTCCAACCCATCTTTACATCGAGAACAGCAGATGTGTAGAGATCCATACCTGCGTTAGTCTTTTCGTCCAAGTACCTATCATTAGTAGTGGTAGACCCTATTGCAGAATCCGCCTTGGGAAGTACCACAGATTTACCAGTTATTCAACCGCCAAGCAGTAGTGTGCAAGTATTACTGTGTTCCGGTTTGAAGGGCAATGTTACCAGAGAAATTACTGGGTATGAAAAAATTTAGCATCTAATTGCTTTAGCATTAAGTCCTCCTTTTGTACATTTATGTATTTATGTGTGCAATAAAGAATTAAATATATATATTATATCTCAGGGTAACGAGCGCAGTGCGGTGCGGCGCAGGATTGTGTTCGCAAGCTTACAATTCAGGCACTGCTACTGTTATGGGCAGGCGTGACGCTTACCATCAGGCAAACGCTCCTCTAGTCTAGTAATTTGAATGCAAAAAAAAGTTCAGTTCTTGTATTGTAAAATAAAGTTAACAAAAAAATTACTTCGATCGAAACAAGCTTTCTAAACGAAAAATTACAATTATGCATTCATTATTATCATTATATTCATTTATTTCAGACACATTTAGTCCATAAGTATACATCACCTGCTGGACGAAGGCCTCCCCCTTAATAGGGAGGTGTTGCCATAATCCCCACGCTTGGCAGGCGGCTTGGGGATCGCAGAATGTTCACCACCGTTAACGGAGAGGACGCTGCTGTCCGTCCTCCGGTGGTTCTAGTTGCAGTTTTAGGACATACCCAGGTACATCCAAGTATACATCATTAAATTAAAAATAATTATAAGTATTAAAAAACATCATACAATATTTGGATTTGGAATTGTTTGGGATACATTTTTTTCAAAAAAATAAACTTTACTGAAATAATTGCAGCAATTTATAAGTATTTTATATAGCTTTAGAGTTAATTTGTTTCAACATATTTCGGAAATGTAGAGTTTTTATTAGATGATAAGAAAGAAAGAATTCTTTTCGGGAAAACCTTACTATCTTCAAGTAACTGGCCCTTTCCAAAGCTACCACTGAAACTCACTTCTCTTAGTATACCTACTTAGTTAGTAAACTAATTCGATAACCTTCAGTGAGAACGAATGAAATTAACCGCCGACCTTACTCCGCTGAAGGGTAAGTTTTATTTTTGTTCCTTGTATTTTTGAGACGAGAACTTTCTAGATCACACCCGAGTGTACTACTATAGTCTGTGACTAGAATAAAAGCTGCTCTTAGTTATTCTGTGACTAGTCAATTAGTTGTTGTTAAAGCTGGGCACGCCAGTTTGGTCAACCAAAGTCATAAATAAATCTAGATACAATGTTTTTTTTCGGTAAACTTCGTAATCCAACCTTTTCCATCAAGACTTTACGATATAAAATTAAATTGTTATTTGATATTGCTATGTAATTCAAATCGCTTTCGAATAATCTTTTAAATGAACTCCCGTTGCTCATTCCTGAAATCTCAAAAACAAACGGCTTTAAATTGCTAAACACCCCTAGAAAGGGTTTAAAAATGCAAAAGAGATATAAATCATTAACATTTGTAAAGCGGCACAAAATTTCAATATTATTGAAACAAGAAACTGTGTTTGACCGACCCGTGGCAGCGGGTCTTAGATTTGTTTTCGTGGCCTCACCGATGAGTTCTTCGCAATTTACTTAAACAAGTTCACTGTATTTCTGTAAGTAAATCTCCATAATGTCCGCTGAAAAAAAACAAATGGTATCAGATACCTAGTATTAAATAATCTAAGCCTAGTATATTATTATATTATCTGTGCAGATACCTTAAAGTGGTACAGATTAAACTTCATAAATATAGTTTGCTACAAAACATTTACATTAAATCCTTTACTCCCAAAACTTCGGAATTTTATCATCATCATCATCAGCCCGGAGACGTACACTGCTGAACGAATGCCTCCGGTTGCCCGCAACTTTTACAATGTCGTCGGTCCACCTAGTGGGAGGCCTTCCTACGCTGCGTCTTCCGGTTCGCAGTCGCCACTCAAGAACCTTTCTTCCCCATCGGTTGTCAGTTCTTCGAGCGATGTGGCCTGCCCATTGCCACTTCATTTTGCAAACCCTGCGAGCTATGTCGGTGACTTTGGTAAAATTGAATTTTATGTAAAATTTAAATTAATGCCTAAATGGCAAGCCGTGCCATTTAGGCGCTACTTCCACGAGCTAGTGCATCGCCACGAGTCTGCCCTGTTATCACCGGGATAATCTCCATCAGACAATATTATTCTTCCGCCTGCGTATTTTTGCGGCTCGCGACGGAGTCCGGAACAAAGACCTACTTGCAGTGCACCGAGGAACGTCGTAGTGTATCGCGGCGAGTGTGCCGGCAACCGTTGACATTTTCATGTTGCTCAACAATATCATTCACCGTATTGCCGCATCAGAATCATGTGGAGAACGTGTATGAACGTGTAATTAGCCTGATTAGATAAATAAATTATTATTATTATTAAAGCCTTGTTAGAGTTCATTCACACGGGATCCGTTAATAACGTTTTGTAAAAAAACCTATACGTCATGCACGTTAACATTGCGCGATTAGACAAAATATTCGAATGGATATTATAGATATTATTTGATTTCACACTTATTTGACGAACGCGATTTTTAAAAGACACTAAGTACGACGTATCCGACATTTTTCTCGATTCGAATTTGTGTGAACACAGCCTTTCAAAAACCATTGCCGCCGTCAAAAAAAAAAGAACTATCGTGAAGAGAATCGTGAAAAATCACGATACGGCAAAAAGTACGAATCGTCCTCGTGTGAATGAGCTGTTATAGAATAAAGTAGTAGGACTATAACATCAACACTGTCGCTCGTGGAAGTTCTAAAGTTGGCAGAGAATAGGCAAAAGTACTAAAGAAAAGGCGATTCTAGTGACGTCACAAACAAGTCCCTCTCGATACCTTGCGATATTAGAGAAGAGAAACTCGTTCTAGTGAGTTAACAGTACATCGTCACACAAATAATAAAAATGTCAAAGTTGTCGGTGTGTGAGTGTCAGTGTGTGTTTATGTCTATTGCCACTTCACGCGAAAACGGCTGAACTGATTTGGATGAAACTTGGAGTGGAGATAGTTTACTTCCCGGAATAGCATGTAGGCTACTTTTTATCATGATTATCATCATTTTTATCATCACGTGATTGAAAAAGCGCTGCGCAGCCAGTTAAGAAATATAATCAAATCTGGCTAAACAATATTTGAAACGACAGAAATAAAAAATAAATATATAAATAAATATTGGTGAACATAACATAACATAACATAACATTTAAATATCTAGGAAATATACTCACAGAGGACCTCAAAGACCATGCGGATATTGAACGGGAGCGAAGGGCATTATCAGTACGGGCCAATATGATAGCCCGCAGGTTTGCGCGCTGTTCCTCGGATGTGAAGGTTACGCTCTTTAGAGCGTACTGCACGTCCCTGTACACGTGCAGCCTGTGGATTGAGTACAGTGAAAGGGCCTACAGTGCCCTCCGCGTCCTGTATAATAACGCATTCCGGGCGGTGTTGGGGCTGCCCCGTTTCTGCAGTGCTTCGGGCATGTTTGCGGAGGCGCGCACCGATTGCTTTCACGCCGCCATGCGCAAGCGGTGCGCGTCCTTAGTACGCAGGGTGCGGGCCAGCTCCAATGGCGTCCTGGCAATGATCGCGTCTAGGCTGGATTGTTCGTACATCCGGCATGGCTGCGACAGGCATGTCGCGGTGCCAATGCCGGGTCGAAAGTTATAACGTTCCCTCATAGACTGACTAAATTTTGTTTTGACATTTATTAACTATTGTTTTTATTGACTTTTATTTTTTTTATTATGATTATGACATTTGAATTTTATTTAACTGATTTTATTGAGTTTTTATTTAAGAATTGAAATGTATGGGCGTAATTTGCCTGAATAAATGATATATTATTATTTTATTATAACAACAGAAATAACTAAGATGTTCGCCAATCGCATCTTGAAATTACGTAGAAGCTATTTTAAGAATTTTCAATTATACAGGGTGTTAGATTGAACACCGTTATCCTTCTAGGATATCATTGAACTCATCATTAGGAACAACATTTACTACGGGGCCAACCCTGAAATCACGAAAAAAAACAGCTGTTTAGCCATACAAACAGCCATACAAAAAGGTTCATCGATCTTGGACAAAATGTATGGAACAGCTGTTTTTTTTCTCGTGATTGATGAGTACAATGAAATCCTAGAAGGATAACGGTGTTCAAACTAACACCCGGTATTATTTGACCAGGATTTACTCATAATTTAATTTTAACAAGCACTTTGCAAAAAAATATTTCTTAAAAAATAAATAAATAAAAAACTTAAAATAAAGTTTTAGGTAATCACTGTAACAAAACTGACCCCGTAAACACTCATAATATATTATTATACTAAAAGCAAAGGGCGAAATTACTCATCTGTGACAAGGTTAAAAGACTAAATAAAAAATTTAATGAATCCGAATTGCGCGCAGAGCGAAATCTGCCACTTTTCAACCGACTTAAAAAAAATAGATTCTCAATTCGACTGTATGTTATGTATTTTTTTTTTATGTTACGCGATTACTCCTCCATTTATGAATTGATTTTGATCATTCTGTTTTTGTTTGGTAGGTAATACTTCAGAGGTGGTCCCATTGATTTTTTATCGAAATCGATTCAGTAGTTTGGTTTTTAAATCAAAATTACTAGAAAATATGAAGTTGTCATCCAGGTATTCAAAGTTGAAGTGAGTTGTTTTTTTTTAAAAGCGTATTAGTGCTAATCTGATTTAAAAAACAATACAAGTTTCATAGAAAAAAAAATACCATCGAAAAAGCAAGACTTGTTTTTGCCCGTCACTATACACGATTACTCGAGCGAACAATTACCGAATCAAATTTAAGACGAATTTAAAATGAATACTCCGCGCTGGACTCAAGTATTTAATTTCCTGAGTCAGCACAACTTCGCTCAGTTAACACTCTGGCACCTGCTTGCTTTGGTATGATTTTATACGGCTTGCCCTATAGATAATTTGAATTAACAAAAATTGATAAACCATAAATTAAATTATTTGGTAAAAATCTTACACATAGAAAGCAGAAAAGAATATAAAACTTTTTTTTAAATACAATCGACTTCAAGTACCTACTAACACTTGGATGACATCTTCATATTTTCTAATAATTTTGATTTAAAAACCAAACTACTGAACCGATTTCGATAAATGTATATGGGAGACCACCTCTGAAGTATTAACTACCAAACAAAAAAAAAACATCATAATTAGTTTATAAAAGTAAGTAAGTTCGTATAGGCTGAGCGGCCAGCCCTAGTGTCAGAGTTAATGTGCCGCCCGAATGACGGTTGTTGTTATAGAAACTAGAACAAATAATCGGGACAAACAATTTAACGTGTCATCCGATCCACGGTAGCGCTCAGAAATAAATGCCACTCACGGTCACCCATCCGCAGACTGACCGGACCGTCCGTTGCTGATCGTTTAGAATCACCTAAACAAGCTACGCCACGAGCGCTACGTCATCAGTTCATAATAGGCGTGTGGCCTAATGTTTAATTTATGACAAATAACAGGCTTAGTGATGAATAGAACTAAATACATTACACATACTGAACAAATAAATTGTATTGGCTGATTAATCTCTGAGATATGAGCATTTTAAGTTTTAGGTGGGGATAGAGAGGGGATGCTCTATCCCTTTTATCGCAAAGCACGTGTCAGTATAGCATTTGTATGCCACGCCTGAGGCTTGACGTCATAGCTCAGTCTAGCGCGCTCTCTGTCTAGCTTGAAATTAAAATACTTAGAACTTATTTATATTAAATTTTTTTTTAATTTTGTTTTCGTTGATAGGCTCTATTGATGATCAGCTTTTTTATGACGTAATAAAAAAAATACAGTCATCATGCCTCATACAAAAAAAACATACAGTCGAATTGAGAAACTCATTTTTTGAAGTCAGTGGAAACATTTGTAGTATCTCAATGATTTCGCTCAAATCCGTTATAACATGAACAATTAGTAATAAACATAGTTAGTTATATAGTCACAATATAATATATACAAGCTGTTGATTTCCTGATTTGCGCCCTCACCATATTTACAGAAGTATAATTTTACACTCATCGTTATGAATAAATTTTACTATATAATCAAACCAGAAATCGCAAAAAGCAGCTGTTCCATACAAAAAGGTTGACATTGACTTTCGATAAAATGTATGGAACAGCAGATTTTATTTAAGTGTAATTATTTACTTTGACAAAGTAAAGGGATTACAATTTTATTTAACTATAGCTCAAATTAAAACATTTCAAACATTTTCAGAGATCTATTAAGTATTTTTAAAAGGGTTTTACCTTAGTAAACTCATAATCCTTCCCTGGTATTTCTTTTCAAGTACAGATTAAGGATTTCAGATAATGAAGCTCTCAGGAAGCTTTTACTGATTTGATATTTTCATAAGTAGTGATTTAATTCCAAAATATTCCTACAATTTTTTTATAAATTTTGCACAGCATAATTAAAACTTATATAAAAATAAATTAATAAATAAATATCGGTGACACACACAGCGCCATCTAGCCCCAAACTAAGCAAAGCTTGTAATATGGAAACTGGTTAGCTAAAAAATAGGTAAGTTCGTATAGGTTGAGTGGCCAGCCCTGTCAGAGTTATGTGCCGCCCGAAGGCCTCTGACATGGCTGACGGTTGTTGTTATAGAAACTAGAACAAACAACCGGGACCAAAAATTTAACGTGTCATCCGACCCACGGTAGCGCTCAGAAATAAATGCCACTCACGGTCACCCATCCGAAGACTGACCGGATCATCCGTTGCTTAACATCGGTGATCGTTTAGAATCACCTAGACAAGCTACGCCACGAGCTGATAGAATACTTATACATTATTTTTTTGTAAATACACACTTCTAATACATACTAAACCAAGAAATAGAACAAATATCTATGTAACACAAACAAATATAACAGGACATCAATTACTAGGATAAAAAAAGTTTTTAAGACTTTTTGCCAAGCTGTACCTACTGTCGAATGCCATTAACGGTCACCCATCTGAAAGCCGGCCGATCCAATGTTCTAATGTAAACCATTGGATCGACGAAAATTATAGTATAGTCGCCATAATCTTTTATCTTAATACCATATCTAATTATACCGGACTGTACGACGGATTGATACAAATAGCTGCATTTAATCTCGAAACTTAGAAGTTCTGAGTCTCACTGCTGGACATAGGCCAGCCCACTAAGTGCAATTGTATGAGACTCCACCAAGCTGACCCAGTTGCGGGTTGGCAGATTCACATTACGCCTTTGAATTTCGTCTCCGGATGCATGCAGATGTACTCGCACTCACGATTTTTCATTACAACGAAAAGGTAGTGATAACTATGAATTTCTTAAGTACATCGACACACTTAATACATACATATATACTTAATATAATTGTATTGTTTTTTTTTTGATTATTTTACAATTTTATTTCAAGTTCAATTCTGTGTATGTAATTTATTAATGTGACTGCTATAAATTTAATTTAATGATGTACCTATATGAGTCTAATATACTTGATGAATAAATGATTATTATTATAGAATACATAACCTAAAAAAAAGATTTTTACACTTATTGTTAAAAGAATATCAGAAATATAAATATGCGATTGCTACACTATAATACGAATATAATGGTAATTTATAAAGGACTAGAGGTCGCCCGCGACTTTGTCCGCGTACGTAAGAAATTCAGCCCGCTCCCAAAATTCACCACGTTTTTTACCCCAACAAACCCCACCCCCTTAACACTTTGAAACTTTGTTGTTCAATACAATTTTCTAAACTTTCTTGGAAGTGACAAAATCAGCAAACGCCATCTAAAGCTGTAAAGGCCGTAACATCTTGTAAACTACTTCAAAGAGAAAAATAAACACAAAAATTCTGTTCAACACGGTTCTACTCGTATTACTTAATATATAATTTCAGTTGCTACGCTCGTAGCACATCTACGAGTGAAGCGCTACGAGGTGCTACGAGTGCAATCCTCTTCTACGGAGTATTTATTGAAAAAACTTTATTCGATTGCTGTTCAAACTGCACCTTTATTGGAAAATGTATGTTTTGGCCCTTATTGAACCTTTATAATAGACATAAAAAGGCTGTTTTGGGTTTATTTTCCTGAAATTGTTATATTGAAATTGTGCACTTGGTGATGCTAAAGTGATTCTATACCCCGGACCACATGGTTCTCGAACCGCGTGGCTCTAGGGCCGCGTGGCTTTTGGACCGCGTGGCTCTTGGACCGCGTGGCTCTAGGACCGCGTGGCTCTTAGACCGCTTGGCTCTTGGACCGCGTGGCTCTAGGACCGCGTGGCTCTTGGACCGCGTGGCTCTAGGACTGCGTGGCTCTTGGACCACGTGGCTCTTGGACCGCGTGGCTCTTGGACCGCGTGGCTCTTGGACCGCGTGGCTCGAGGACCACGTGGCTCTAGGACCGCTTGGCTCTTGGACCGCGTGGCTTTAGGACCGCGTGGCTCTAGGACCGCGTGGCTCTTGGACCGCGTGGCTTTAGGACCACGTGGCTCTAGGACCACGTGGCTCTTGGACCGCGTGGCTCTTGGACCGCGTGGCTCTAGGACCGCGTGGCTCTTGGACCGCGTGGCTTTAGGACCACGTGGCTCTAGGACCGCTTGGCTCTTGGACCGCGTGGCTCTAGGACCGCGTGGCTCTAGGACCGCGTGGCTCTTGGACCGCGTGGCTCTAGGACCACGTGGCTCTAGGACCACGTGGCCCTTGGACCGCGTGGCTCTTGGACCGCGTGGCTCTTGGACCGCGTGGTCTGCTCCGTGATCAATTGAACTATTGAACTTTTTTATGGTCAGTGCGATCCATTGGACTCACGTAGTCCAATGGATCGCACTGACTTACTTTTAGTACTTTTAATTTCCAATCTGTTTGAAACGACGAGGGGTAGGTAATTATATTATTTTTATTATAATTTTACTTATAATAACCTGACTCTTAGTTTTCTATGGAAACTGATGTAGTTTAAAAGGAATATATTTACTGAATTAATTCGACTATTGATTTATTTTAATCAATTTGCATATTTTTAAATGTTGAAGGTGTATTTATTTGTGGTCATGAGGGTACTGGTTTATTACAACAGCAGCGCGAGTACCGTTCTATGTCGCTCAATTTGACGTGCCGATATAGCATATTTTTAGACGAATTTGAAAATATACTGATTTTTATCGAACTTTAAATGTCAAATATACGATTTAGATATGAAATATAACGCTCTTTAAGAAGGGTACTCGCTGCTGCTGTACCGGTTAGTACTGGTATTTTAAGAATGTCACATAAACTTGTCCAAAAAAAACATCATCATCATCATCAGCCCAGAGACGTCCACTGCTGAACGAAGACCTCCCCCTTAGACCGCCACACTGTACGAAAACCTGCCATTTGCATCCACTAGTTGCCCGCGACTTTTACAATGTCGTCGGTCCACCTAGTGGTAGGCCTTCCTACGCTGCGTCTTCCGGTTCGCGGTCGCCACTCAAGAACCTTTCTTCCCTATCGGTTGTCAGTTCTTCGAGCGATGTGGCCTGCCCATTGCCACTTCAACTTGCAAACCTTGCGAAATTGTGAAAAACAATAACTTAAACCAATTTTCATTTAAAATAATATTAGTTATTTTAAAATGGAAGCTGATTCTAAGATAGTTTTACGTAATGGTTTTGAAGCGTTAATCTTAAACAATCTATTTGCCAATGTTATCCATTATTATCTTTTTCAAACTTTGAACTAAGATTATTAAGGGACGCTGAAATAGTCCCAGGTTTGCATTTTGCATCACCTTAACTGAGTTACTAAAGTTTGTTTCATCGCAAAACATCCAGCTTTCCATCAGCTTACATCGTTACGAGATTACCTTGGAAGCTTCGGTGACGTAATTTGTTGACGGGAACCAGTTAGATCCGGTAAAATCCGGTCTGACCATAGATTGATCAAGAGAGAAAGGTTTTTTGTGACTTCATAAAACGCTTAATTTGGTCTCATGATTTTAATATTAATTTTGCAGTGCAGAGTCAGAGTCAGTTAGTCAGCCATGTCAGAGGCCTTCGGGCGGCATATTGGCTCTGACACTAGGGCTGGCCACTCCTACGCCTATATGAACTTACTTACTTACTTACTTAGTGCAGAAGTACCACACCTTTGCCAGTTATTCAACCGCCAAGCAGTAGTATGCATGCATTACTGTTTTTCTGTTTAAAGGGTCATGTTTCCAGAAAAGTTACTGTGCTTGAAGGTATCAGACATGTCATTATAATACCTATCAAAGGGTGACGAGTGCAATGCAGTATGGGGCAGGATTTTGTTCGCAAGCTCACAGTTCTAGCACTGCCTCTGTTGACAGGCGTGATGCTTACCACCAGGTGAACGTCTCGCATATCTCGTCACGCTAATTTGAGCTATTCTAGATTGATCTAAACCTTCTTTTCTCTCCAAAACTTGTAAACGAGTTACAGATCGGGATTGACATTTCAGAAGCTCAACATAAATTATAACATCCAAGCCAAGTGATGAATCGCCTGATCATTTATTATTTTGAATGTTTCTGAATGAGGTTCCACAGGCAAAACTTTACGCAGATGGCGCCAGCGGCAGTCCGGATGTGGCATAATCAAGTTTTCTTGTTAATCGTTGCTGTCTGCTCTTAAGGGGGCGACCAATGCCAAAAGTAAGTAAAAAGTGTATTTTTAAACACATCGTTTAATGATTAAGACCGTAAATATTAAGGTTTAGAAAAATACTACAGGTAGAGGAAGAAGCCGAGTAACCGAGTAGAATAATCTGGATTATTAAAAAAATAATACAAAAAATACTAACAAAAAAAACTGTTTTAATTCAAATGCTCTAAATTACCATCGACAACACCACATTATTTTTTGCGAATTACACAGCCAGACTAATGTTTTAGCAGAGTAACCGTATTTTTTATTTATTTCATCCCTATATTTTGAATAATTAAATAAAATCGCGCCTAAATTGCTCAAAGCCATTATCATCATCAATTATATCATGCGATTTTCGACTCTAATCTAATGCAAGACACGCGGGTGAAATCTGATATTTTACTGGTATTAGGCGCACTCTTAATAAGGGCGTTGTCGAAGGAAAAATACTGGGTACTGCGCTTGTTTTAACAATCTATGCAGCTGTTGACGGCCTGAAAATAGATTTGTAGGTACAACTATCTATTGTTTATATTTTATGTCGGACATAACAAGTCCAGTCAAGTTAAATTGGCAAGGCAAAGGATTGATGTATAAACCAGTGTACGCAGATTATCCCGAGTCTCTAAAATGTTCTCTGCAAAAAAAAACTGAAAAAAATAAAATGTATGAGATTGACGATGCGCCACCTAGCGGAAAAAACGTGGTTCCCCATTATGTGATAGTTTTGTCGTTCGTCAATTTGAAACAACTTCATCAGGGTAGTCAGTTCTGAAATGAACAGTGTTTGTGCTTGATTTAATTAATATAGTCTTCAAAAAGATAATAAAATAAATAAATGTCGATAGACATTTTTCACACAGCGCCATCTAGCCCCAAACTAAGCAAAGCTAATGTTTTGTATATTAGAAATAAGCTTTACCCAATGGAAAGCCATCGTGAAAAGAAGCGCCTTACAATGGTGAGGCGCAGGTTTAATCCCGCTTCACGAAAACTAGACACGATTATTCAGTCAAAAAAACATAAAAAATATATAACCGCAGAAATTAAGAAACCGGAAAGACACATTTTGATCTATTTAATTTACCTATAAAACTCGTAATTTTCTTTATTAACAAAAACATAAATCACATCAGCTCTTAGCGATAAGCGTTTTCCTGCTTATTACTTTTGTTGCGTTTTTTTAGGGGTTTTGATAAAGTTTTGTTGTATCGTATCGTTTTATCATAATTTTTTTGTGTCATTCAATTATCTTAAGCTTGTTAAGATCCCGTAATTCCACATTCGCATCTCCTTATCCGCCACAAACATGTAGAACAACTTCAATTACGTACAACAAGGTTTCAGCTTGTAAACTTGGTAGTAATTCCATTGTCTGGAGCGAGCTGAAAATTACATAACCCCGACACAACACCACACCTAAAGCCATCTAGTGGTGAGCGCGGGAACTAAACAAAGGCTGCTCTAACATCGTTATCTCTGCTATCTTTAGGAATATTTAGACTTGAAGAGAAAATGTAGTCCAATAATAAAAATCCGTGAGATGTATGTAAAAATATTTATGTAGTTATCAACCGACTTCAAAAAATAAGGTTCTGAATTCGATTCAGTATGTTTTTTTTTGTATGTATGTTACGCGATTACTCCGGCAATTCAGAATAGATTTTAATGATGCTTTTTTTGTTTGGTAGGTGATACTTCAGAGATAGTTCCATATAAATTGTATCAAAATCGGTCCAGTAGTTTGGTTTTGAAATCAACATTACTGGAATAAATCAAAATATCTGGAAAATATGAAGATGTCATCCAGGTAGGTAGTCGTTTTTTTTTAAAAAGTGTACTATAATAATTTATTTTTTATCTCTCCACCGTTTACTTTAAAATTGTGCGTAACTAGATATTTTAAAATATAATTGAAGGAGGCTTTAGGTCTGCAGTGGGATAGTCAAGCCTGTATATAAAAAATTATAATTTAATACGTTTTACAAAGAGG
The DNA here is from genome assembly GCA_905404285.2 of Erannis defoliaria. Lineage (NCBI taxonomy): Eukaryota > Metazoa > Arthropoda > Insecta > Lepidoptera > Geometridae > Erannis > Erannis defoliaria. Next base: position 738,877 of record FR990085.1, on the reverse strand, counting down.
TGAAGTAATACCTAAATATTATTAAAAAATCTGCTGTTCCATACATTTTGTCGATGGTCAATGAACTTTTTTACAATTACAAGGACAAGGCAATTACTGGTTGAAACTTACTATCGAATATTTCAAAGTGAGTGCCAATAGCAGCGACGTTTATAAACATTTAATTAATATAATTATCTTGTAACATTCATTATCTATCAATCTTAACTAACTATTATATTATATATTCTAACAATGGTGCGAGGCGTTTTGGCGGGAACACTGAAAAATGTCGCTGCATTCTATTATTTTCATAAAGTGCTTTATCGCGATTGTATGATTAAAAATAGTGGTGTTTTATGCATGGAGTGTTGAATTACATGCACGAGTGTGGGTAAGTGATATAATGTGGTCAATTCTGACGGTTTTAGTTGACAGTTCTAAACTAATTAAAATATTGCTGTCACTTTTTTACTAGGCATGTTAGCTAAGGACAGCATTACTTTAGTTAGTTTAGTTTTGTCAACTAAAACCGCCAGAATCGACCACAATGTGGTAACACATTGTGTTTTTCAAAACTCCGTAAAAGCTTATAGTAAAGTCACCACAACATCACTAGGGCATGACTCGGACTCGACTGTGGTGTGTGTGTTGCTGTCTATGTTCGTGTGACTACTGTGATTTAATAACATATTTGACTTGATACTCTATAAACTTGAACATTTATTATACTTGACACTGACAGAATGCACAAAGTGCGATGTTGATGAAAGCTAAGGGGAAAAAACTACATACATATAATTATTTATTCTAGGCTATTTTAACTATCTATTGATTACTACAGGCTTAGAATTTTATTTGTTAATGATTTATATCCTCGAGTTACTCCGTCTTAAGTCTTTTCCTTTTTTAACCGACTTCACAAAAGATTCTATGTTGGACTGTGTGTATGTTTTTTTTATAAAGTATGTTCGCCGATTTCTCCGTCAATAGTGTGTACCGATTATGAAAATTATTTTTTATATTTGAAAGATATAAATCCTCTCGAGGCGGTCCCATATTCATTTGAAATCGGTTGTTGTTTTTTTTATAGTTACTTGTTTTCTTATTTGTATTTCAGTGGATAAAGACAAAAGACGGATAGATTATTCCAAAACAAATTCACTTTTTTTTAAAACCCTTAGTTCGAAGGCTGTAATAATCAAATAACTTGCACTAAGAAAGACTTGGTAGACAATATTGTATGTAGAAGGTTCACAGGCACTGAGTTTACATCTCTAAAGACAGTTCATTTTACACCCACATACGATCTCAAGCAAATGCAGTCCTTAACATCCCGTCCCTCGCTCGGCGGAGTGCATTCCCCCTTTAGTGCTACTACTCCGATGTAAACGCCCCGTTACTGGACGGCTTAGCACTACAACCGTTTTGGATTGAGATCACGGATCGTTGCAACGTGTTCTATCCCTGCCATGGAACATTAGAAATGGCTGGAAAAGGTTTTGGTTTGTAGGTATCGTTTTGTAGTGGTAGGACTCTACTGCAGAGTCCGCCTGGGGAAGTACCACACCTTTACCAGTTACTCAACCCCCAAGCAATAGTGTGCAAGCATTACTGTGTTCCGGTTTGAAGGGAAACGTTACCAGTGAAATTACTGGGTATGAAGAGATTTAACATTTAATCAGGGTGACGAGCGCAGTGCAGTGTGGCGCAAGATTGTGTTAGCAAGTTTACAATTCTGGCACTGCTCTACTGTTAGTGGCAGGCGTGACGCTTACCACCAGGTGAACGTCTTGCTCGTGTCGTCACTTGAAAGTATAAAAAAAGGCTTTTAAAAAAGCCGCCTGTGATTGAAATAGTAGTTATTCGTCATACTGTACTGCTGTCAACTTTCTAGAGCAAGATTAGGAATATTTAGTGTTTCGTTTTAAACTAAAACTTACGGTGACCCGTTCAGAAGTCAGCTGTTCTGACTAAACTGCGCCTGCAATGTGACGAGTCTTTTGATCATACTTGCTGCGACTTTTAATCGACACTTGGAGGAGACAGCTCTCAAATCGATAACAAAATGGTTGTTACCGTCTTATAATGCAGGTGTCTTATATACATATAAGCTTGATCAAAAATCGCAAAGGTAATTAAAAGTGTTTGTAGATATACATTTCTTACAAAAGAAGAAAGCATTTCAGGGAATCAAAAGCTTAAACTAGTTTAAGCTTTTGAAACTCAACTCTCACAGCTTTAAATTGCTCACACTTGTCTTTTGATGACTGTCGAACACTGCATCCATGCTTACGGCATTTCATCATACCTTTTTACTGATGTTGTGATTTTTTTTAAGAACTCTCGTGATGTTGGTCTCGCAGCGTAAACTTGCTCATACTTTAAGCGACTGCGAAGGCCATTCCAGTGTATCTTAATATACTCTTTGTTTCCATTGGATCCAGGCAACAAATCCTGCAATTCTACGAGTAGAGTCTCTGGAGAGCGAGCGTGGTTGGATTCTCGCAGCATTGGTAAAGAATTGCCGCGAGTAAAATGTTAACGATGAGAACTGTATACGTTACTATGTGTGCAGTTTTATTCAATTTATATTTAATTGAATCGGCAATGTACAAGGTTTTCATCAGCTTCCCTAAAGAAACTGTTTATTACCGAATATTAAGTAGTCGGTGTCACTCTCCGACCCGCCGCGCCGCGTATCTAATACTACATATTACCAAAACCACATCAAATCCCCTTCGTCCTTATTAGTAACTAAAAATTCATAACTAGCTACGAATAAAGAAGCTTTCTTTGCTGTTTCATAACCAGTTATAAAACAAGACAATAAAATAATTAATAAAAATAAAAAAAAATAAAAAAATTTATAAAAAAAAAAAAAAAAAAAATTATAATTTAGGGTTAATATTTTATTTTATCTAATAAGTTTGCTGTTGTCTATCTAGCATGAGGTTTATACCTATAATTGAAGCGGCATTTATCATGTGAATTGTGTGCTTATCTAAGTTGATGAATTTGTATTGGTGGTTGCTTTGTTGGTGTAACATTTAAATAAATAAATAAATAAATAAATAAGACTCTTTTTCCGATTTCATAATTAAGAATCCTTCCATTTTCATTACCTTGACCGGCTACGAACAAAGATAAATCATCTTGACGCACGACACTCACGAAAGGCAATGTAGCTTATAGTCCATCCACCATCCAAAAATATTTTTAACGAATTATAGTAACGGCTTGTCGGTTGAATTACTGGCAAAGGTATTTCGGCAAAGTTTGTAAATAATTTGGCACAGTAAAATTTAAATCTCATGTGAACATAATGTCATAACAACTCGATATCTTTAATTAGATGGTTGGAGCTATAATAATTTTGAAATTTTGGAAACGACGGTACCTTCAGTAACATAAAACCAAACCGGCATACTCGCCTAATTTATACACTAGTTATAATATCTGGTTCCCATAATTATGGTAACCACAATTTATTACCCATATTTATGGGAATCAGATATTATAACTAATGTATAAATTAGTCAAGTATGCCAGTTTGGTATTATGTTGCTCTACCGTCCGTTTGGTACCGTCGCTGACCACATTTAAAAAAAATAACAACAAAGTTTGTAGTTTGGGCTTGATGACGCTGTAAGAAATGTACATCAATATTATTTATTTAGCATTATAACTCAACATAGTTATATACAATCGACGGTTAAAACCGCAAGGAATGCGGTTACGTGGCCAAATCATATTACTCCAGGTCACTAGGCATAGGAACAACAATGAATAATCAAGTCGGAGAGCAATCTTCTGTTTTTTCGCCTTAATTGGAGATGTTTCCGCGGCCTATTCAGGGCCAGCCTCCGGTGTAACGAATAACGAACGAGAAACGATGAAAGCTCTTGTAGAAATATACGTAATAGAAATACAACCGTATGCGTTATACATGGATTTCAAAACCTGATTAGAGTTACATGATATCCCAAAAAGCAAAAATGCAGAAAATACAAGGTCAATAGATATGTCATTGAAAAGAAAGAAGATTTAATTTGTAGTTACCAAAAAGGAATGTCTATTAGATTGCCTGCATTCACCACACCGTCTCCCTGCCAGATCTTCCATACAGAGTAATCAAGGTAGATTTGTATTATTTTGTATTAAAATCTATTGTAGCGGATTTATTGTGAATCAGCCTCTATCATCCCACTACTGAACATAAGCCTACAATTATAAATATAATTATAAGGGCAATTAGGCAATACTCAACTTCACTGGCCCGGTGCGGATTGGCAGATGTGAGAACGCTATTTCGATGCCGGACCCTTACCAACGAGATCTCTGGGATTTACGAGATAAAAAAAAAACATATCACTGGATTTTTGTTTTAATTTTTTACAATTATAGGCCTACGGTTGACCCCCAACTCCAATGGAAAACGATGTTGCAGTCAAAGTGCACGCAGACCCATAAGGTAGATTGTTGAAAGAAAACTATGACGGACTTATATAAATCCACAAACCTACAACTATGCCAGCCTGATGTATATAGCCAGTTTTCCTTCGAGGGTTATAGTCCTAAGTCCAGCAGAGGATTTATAATTATAAAATTGATTATCTTATGATAAATATGATAATGTGCAAGTGAGAGAACTGCAGATCAGGCTGGAGTCTCCCAAAAAGCTTCAGTTGCCATTGATTGTCTTCATGTTATTCATTCATCTCCATAGAATCGTGAAAAGGCAATTCTTTTAATTGGCCCACGTCTCACGGCCTGCAGCGAGGGGAAATTGGCCCCATTTAAAGTTTTTCGATTTGCTCCGACATGTCTAGGCTAGATAACTTGGTCCAGCTTTGGGAATTACCTGCTTTAGAATCTGTTCAAAGTTTGTGGTGAAGTCTCTCAAGTAAACAGGTAAGTGAATTGGATTGCTTGAAACATATTTGTGCTACATATCGTCGCTTTGGTGGTGAAGAGATTCAACCCACTCATTACAAGTTTCGAGATACCTATAGAGCAATTAAGTAGAGTGGTTATACAAAAAATATAATTTGTCAATAACTTCCAAACCGTAAGTTACCTTTTTAATAAGATTCCTGTCGGTAAGTTATATGTTAATGTAATATAATACGCTTTTTAAAAAAAAATACAACTGACTTCTACTTCGAATACCTGGATGACATCTTTCATATTTTCTAGACATTTTGATTTAAAAACTAAACTACTGAACCGATTTTGATAAAAAAATTATGTGACAAAATCAAAAAAAAAAATGTGTGTGAAGTATTACTTATCAAAAAGAATATTTCATCATAATCAGTTCATAATTGGCGGAGTTATCACGTAACATACACAAAAATCATACAGTCGAATAGAGAACCTCCTTTTTTGAAGTCAGTTGATTACTGGTGTATCTGGTGGTGGATCTACTCCTTAGCAGTTCGTATTAAAAACAAGTTTTGTAATTGTTGCGTGCGTACTTGTTTAAAATGTACGAATTTACTCTCATGGTACGGTTTCTAGTTGCCATAGAATCGTCAAAACGATCTCGCCTGTATCTAATCCATGCTGTACAAGATATATTATTATTTCACGTACATCTAAATGTATGGATGTGTAGGAACAGAACACGAGGGGCGGTTCTTCTACATCGCTCCATCATCGAGCGGCGAACACTGCTCCCGAATTACGGGGACATGATAATGTCGCTCTAACGAGGTGTCGACCAGGGGCGGACTGAGGGAACTATTGTGGGGGCTGAGAAACCATCGGGGTTTGGTACTTACAGTTTTTAAAGCCTAAATAGATTAAGACTTCTTTGAATCAGGCGACAGGCTGTGCAAGATGGCAGTTGCAGTTTCCAATACAATAGTTTATTGATATCACCGATGGTACAAGTCAATCCTGGCTAGGTGTATTTATCTTCACGTCGTTGATTAAAATGAAATAAGTTACTAGTATGGTTAAAATCTAGTTTATCAACCAAATCAAATCATTATAAGGTACGTAAATTTTTTTTTCTAAAATAATTATCTTAAAACATTGACAAGTTAGCTTCTGCAAACCACCAAACCCTGAACTATGCTGATACGCGTTTTGCCTATATTGATTTGCCTATATTATGTAGTTTTACGGTGCAAAATATATTATTAAAATATTTGGCCGTCATTCAGTTTGTTCATCTTTGGAACCGTTTCATTTTTCTTCCCCCTCCATTTAAAGTCCTAAGTCGGTTCTCTGCCGTCATTGTAATGCGAAAGATTGATTGCTCTCGAAGGTGATGAATGAACTCTACGGTAAAACGTATGATGTATCGCGGCGAGGCTTAATTTGATTACCATGAACATGTATGGATGAGAGGGCTTAATACAGACATACACAAACATACGGTACAGTATCATTATCTTGGCTCATAAATTTAAACTCTATATGAATCTATAACGTTAATCAGAAAAAAATATGTAATCATTTTTATTTACAGAGAAATAACCTCAGATCTAATTTCAGAGAAATTACTGGGTATGAAGAGATTTAACATCTAATATGTCAGGGTGTCGAGCGCAGCGCGGTGCGGCGCAGGATTGTGTTCAGTATCAGCCCGGAGACGTCCACTACTGAACGAAGGCCTCCCCTTAGACCGCCACACTTTACGACAACCTGCCCTTTGCATCCACTGGTTGCCCGTGACTTTTACATTGTCGTCGGTCCATCTAGTAGGAGGCCTTCCTACGCTGCGTCTTCCGGTTCGCGGTCGCCACTCAAGGATTGTGTTCGCAAGTTCACAATTCTGACACTGCTACTGTTATGGGCAGGCGTGACGCTTACCACCAGGTGAACGCCCCGCTAGTCTAGTCACTTGAAAGTATAAAAAATATGTAATAATTTATATATTTTATACAAGGCTTATTGTGAGGTTGCAGGTTCAATCCCAGGTCCGTTTCAATGAGCTCTTTGTAGTTTATGTACGAATACACACACCACTGGCTTTTCGGTAAAGGAAAACATCGTGTGGAAACCTGCATACTTTCAGAGAAGAAATTCAATGGCGAATGTGAATCCACCAACCTACAACTGGGCTAGCTTGGTGGACATTTCCCAATAGGCATGATGACTACATTTTTTTTATTACCTTATAAAAAAGCTAATCATGAATAGAGCCTATCAACGAAAATAAAATTTAAAATAATTCAATAATAAATAAGTTTTTAGTATTTTAATTTCAAGCTAGACAGAGAGCGCGCTATACTGAGCTATGACGTCAAGCCTCAGGCGCGCCATACAAATGCTATACTAACACGTGTTTTGCGAGAAAGGGATAGAGCATCCCCTCTCTATCCCCACCTAAAACTTTAAACGCTCATATCTCAGAGATTTATCAGCCAATACAATTTATTTTTTCAGTATGTGTAATGTATTTAGTTATATTCATCACTAAGGTTGTTATTTGTCATAAATTAAACATTAGGCCACACGCCTATTGCCCTTGGAGGGTAGGCCTAAGTCTAACATTGGACTATTAAAATAGGCTGATTATGTTTTTAAAGCTTAAACAGGAACAAAAATTAATACCTCCAGCAGGACTCGAACCTGCATACGAGCAGTCTCTATGGGTTTCCGTCTCAACTTCTTTGCCAATTAAGCTAAAGAAGTCTCTGCCTTAGATGCCAAATTTTCCAACCTGTTACAACCTGTTTAAGCTTTAAAAACATAGAAGTACCATAAGTGTGGAATCACTTCATACAAAAATATTCAATAAGGCTGATTATGCTTTTATTATGCAAGGTTACGCGGAAAGGTAGCATTAGGCCGAATCAAGGTCGTATAGTGCCAAAAAAGCTAGATGCATTCCCGCGTTGAATTGCCAAAAAATATCGCGCTAAAATATTCTGATGTAAATATTTTTTTTTTTATTGTAGACCTACAATTCAAAAAATTACAATTATAACGAAATAATACTGTAGATAATCAATCAAAATGCGTTATTCCCTAAAAACGTATCTAGAAGCAGCGACAGTGATAATGGAATGGACAGGCCCAGCGCTTGCAAATTGTTCAAAATTAACAAGTTAACACAATCAAGCATACCTAGCTAAAAGTATGCATATTACATTAGCCAGAAAAGAGAGATAGCGAATCTAATTACTGCATGACAAAAAGAGAACACATGTACATGTATTAGAAGTTTGTATTGTCGTATCGTACGGCTCGCATGTCGGAAAGACAGAGTATGACGTACGCGAAAGGAGAGCCGGCGCTCAACGTATAGTCTTCAAAAACCGTGCGCCTATTTCCCGTCCATTCATCATCAACTGATTTATCATTGTCGCTGCCTAAAAGTATATCGATTATAGTTACTTACTGTTTACACTAAAAACCGCTTTTGAAATTCCAAAAGCCCGACACATTGAAGTTAAGTCACACCCTCGTCGCATCCAATTTAAGAAGTGCACTTCAGAGTCAACGAGATTCTCCAAGGTTCCATTACCAATCCAGCGCTGCCAACCGCCAGCCCGTGGCGCCAACTCACTAACACTGTTACCAACTTAACAAAGAGCGTGTAACGTGTGACCGAGATGGAATAACGTCTCGCGAGCTCCGAACTAATTTGATTTCCGAACGCGTCCGCGGTTGAAAAATAACTTTGTGCGGTTGGTAGTTGACGCTCGCAAAGTTGTTTGGTTTGCGTGAAATGTGTTAAGAAACATGCTCGGACTCGGATGTTCATTTTATTGATATTGTGGTGTTTTTGAGACTATTCTCGCTATGTTCGAGTAAAAACCATAAATGTTAAGGCAGCAATTAGATATAGGCTTTTATGTTATAACTACTTAGATGTGCCCCGCGCCTCGTGATAATGATGACAATGAAAAGTAACCTATATAATTATCATTCCGGGAAATAAGCTACTTACTTTCATTCCGAGTCTTGTTCAAATACGTTCAGCCGTTTTGGCGTGAAGAGGCAACAAACACATACACACACACTGGCAAACTTTTTCGTATTTATAACATTTGCGTGAGCACACTAATATTATAAATGCGAGAGTTTGTCTTTATATCTTACCTATTTGTGTGTTTGTTTGTGTGAATGTGTGTCTGTTATCTCTTCACGCCAAAATGGCTAAAGCGAATTTGGATGAAGCTCGGAATGAATGTAGCTTATTTCTCGGAATAATAATTATATTGACTTACTGATACTCAGTTAAAATCCTTTTAAGAGCGTATTCTGTACATCAAAACCACTTTTAATAAGGGGCCAACATTGAAATCGCGAAATAATTATTTGCTGTTTCATACAAAAAGCTCATCGACCTAGGGCTAAATGTATGAAACAGCTTTTGGCTCTATAGTAAAAGTTGTTTGTTTTTGGTTTTACAGAATATGCCCTAAAATGATGCTAACTGATTACCACTAACCCTGTATAGGCTACTTTCTATCATCATCCGGTGAAACCGCGGAGCGGAGAGTTTTGGCGGGAACAAGGAAAAATCATGAAAACTGACGTGGTTTTGACACATTTTTGTTTTATTCATACGGGAATACTCACGTTTAATTAAATCGGATACTCCGACTATAGTTTCGATCACATCCGGTGACCTTTTTCAAAGAGTGAAAACAGAGCCCGACGCGCGTGCAGCTGCATTCCCGTATGAATAAAACAAAAAGGAAAAATCATGTCGTTGCATTCTATTATTTTCTTAAACTTGTGTATTTTCGCGAATTAATGATTAAAAATGGTGGTGTTTTATTCATTGAGTGTTGAATTACATGCACGAGTGTGGGCAAGTGATATAATGTGGTGAAACATGTCTTTTTGTGTTGTTTTCAAAACTCCGTATAAGCTCATAGTAAAGTCGCCACAACTTTACTAGGGCATGACTTGGACTCGACTATGACTAATTTCGTGTGACTGACTGTGATATCATTACATATTTGACTTGATTCACATATAAATACTTGACAAAATCATAAACTTGACACTGGCAGAATGCACAACGTGCGATGCCAAGAACTAAGAAAAAAAAAAAAAAAAACCGCGGAGCGCAGCTAGTTTTTCTATATTATAAAACTTTTACAAATACGACAAATACTGGCTTTGGAATGTATAACAGAAAACTTTTCAAACGCGTTTTATAAGGGACTGAATCTACCTGAACCTGAATGAAATTCAAAATACTTCACAAACAACATTTTAAATAAAAAACTCATCATCAGCCCGGAGACGTCGGAGACGTCCACTGCTGAACGAAGGCCTCCCCTTAGACCGCCTCACTGTACGACAACAGTTTTTTGCAGACAAAACAGTGAAGATATACTACTATAATCTGCTCGCTACTTGTTTAGAAGTATTTATTACAATTAGTACATCTAAGGACAAGAAGTCTTACATTAGTAACTTTCCGACAAACGTTGTAGTACAGCGTGTGTTAAGGCATGCAAGTTAACTTGTTAAAGTCTGTGTAATATAACAGTAGGGATGTTTCATATTTTCGTTTGATTGAATCAATTTGAAGACGCCGACATAGACTGGCAGAGATTTGTATACCACTGTTGTGCGTATAAAAATGTGGAAGCCACATCTTTGCCAGTTATTCAACCGCCAAGCACACGTGTATGCATTACAGACTGTGTTCCGGTTTGAAGGGCATTAGGCGTGACGATTGTCACCAGGCAAACGTCCTCGCCATTCTCGTCACTAGATTGCATTAAAAAAACTAACCGATTTTTATGAACGTGGAATATCCACCATTCTTAGATAGCAGCTGATGGCAGTTTAGTGGCGTTTGTCTGGTTGTTTGGTAATAGAAATCGAGTCGTATGAATTTAGTTTAAAATCTCTTTATTTTCGAGGTAACATTGTTTTGTCCCATTGCTTTGTTGTGGGGGCGGGGGGAGAGATATTTTTTTCCAGTGTTCGTCGCATCATCATGTCGGAGGGAAATCTCAGAAGTATTTTTTTCTCTCCGACGAATTGTCCATACTGTTTCATGATGTATAAGTACATTAACCATTCGTAGAGTGACTCTACACTACTGAAAATATACAAGTTAACTCTCTCCAAAGAGATCAGCGCCTTTGCGAACACCCAGACGGAAGTCTGTCGACGAATTTACATTTCTGCTTGTAATAAGCTCAGCAAGTTGGTAATGCTTGCAATGGCTGGGCGTCGCTGGTTGATTCGAGTTCTAACCGGTTAAAACTAGATAATGTACGAGTTTAATTATTTTTTCGTTTTTATACTTGTTTTGTTCTGTTTTAGTTTCGGCATTTCTCTTGGCGCATTAAACCTGTTTCAAGTACAATATTAGAATATCTAGTTTTTCTAATAAACTGTTAAGTCCAGGCTACGCCCTAGTAAATTTGGTTTATTACTGACGGACCACTCAAACCATCCACCTGGGTGATCGGTTAGGAAAACTTGTTCTTATCAGACCACCACAGTTTTGAAAGAAAACATATTTAGCATAATTATTAGATTACACTATTGTGTGGAAACTAAATATATTTCCACTAAATCTATATATAGGGTGTTAGTTTAAGCACCGTTATCCTTCTAGGATTTATCATTGTACTCATCACGCACAGCCCAATCCGCTGGTCGTAAAAATTTGAAATTTTGGAGGGTGCATTTGTCTCGATGCGTAGGGGTGTACTAAGTCAAAGTCAAAGTTATTTATTGATAAATACAATATTTACACGTCAAAACAAACCCTGTTATACACAATAGTATACAATTAAAATTATATTAGGTATAATAATTAATAACTAGTTATATATGTCCTAAAGTTACATTAATGTCAAAAATAAATTATTATTTTTAAAAATATTAATAATAATATTATTTTATGTTCAGCTTACGATTACAATTACAATTCATAAACTCATTGAAGTCATAAAACGTTTGCTCAATAAGCCAGCGTTTCAGGCTGCTTTTGAAGCTACTTAAGCTATGAAAGGATTTTTTTGAAATTTAACCCCTAAGGGGGGAAAGGTAGAATGTTGGATTGGGGGAGGGCGAGGGGGTGGGGGCTAAAAAATTGTTCGGTATGATTTAAAGTGGTGAATTTTGGGAGCGGGCTGAATTTGTTCCGTACGCGGACGAAGTCACGGGCGACCTCTAGTATAATTATAGTATTTTTTGCTTTATCGGTAAGACTTATTTAAAAAAATACAATCACATCCAAGTGAATTGTATTTGTTCAACAAAATAGTATGTAATTTGTTGAAACAGCTTATTCCATATTGAAAGAACCTCTAAGTCTACTAAAAATAGGTAAACAAACTTCAACGATAACACCTATTATCCGGGGGTAGACGGCAAAATAAGAAACTAATTCCAAACTCGATACTTGGAGTAAAGGTCTTAGATGTAAACTTGCCTAGTTAATGTTTAGCTCGATTTAAAGAGAGTCTGTTTTTTAACACACCGTTTAAATTCTTGTGGCGTTTAGATGTGGCTTAAATGTGAGCGGGGGCGGAATTGCATTTATCGCGTGTTTCTATCAGAACTTAAGCGACTTCAAATTAAATAAACGGAGCTCATCTTTTTTTCATAAAATTGGTTTTACCTTATGTGGACAGATATAATGTAGATTTCCTTAGTATCTAACGTTCTAAATTTAGACTATATATGCTAAAAGATTGGCTACAATCACGCGCTCTTGCTGACTCTTGACACTTCTGCTGTAATAATCTTTAGCGAGTACTCTATCTATCTATAACAGTACATAAACGTTTTTCAAAGAACTTCACAAGTTATTATACTTCATTAAGTTGGACCTGGGTATGTCCTTAAACTGCAACAAGACCCACCGAAAGACGGGCAGCAGCGTCCTTTTGGTTAACGGTGGTGAGCATTCTGCGATCCCCAAGCCACCTGCCAAGCGTGGGGATTATGGCAACAGCCCTCTATTGGGAGGCCTTCGTCCAACAATGGACGTCTTATGGCTGACGACGAAGTTGTACATTCAAGGGGCCGCACATCTAGTAGTTGTCAATAGCCAATTTGCAATCATAGGCTGGACTAGACGCAAACTAAAAAATTGGGCAACAAACAGCACTGAAACTTAATAACTTCGATAGAGAAACTAAAGTATGTAATCCGTCACTTTACTCTGACAGAATGACATATCAGTTATTAATGTAATAGAACAGTTAAGTAGACCCGAAGGAATTAGTAGTTGTTTTGTATCAGTTAGAAAAGCTCTTTGCTTTTGAATTGCACCATGTCCTAATATACTCTTTAAAACGACACTTACACGTGCCATTTTAATCGGTTTTTCATTGAAAATGATTGTAGATTAATAAGAAACAAATTGAATAGTACAAACAAATTAAATTGATTACTAGCGATCTATTAATAGTGCGAGCACTATTAAAAAGGCTGATTATGTTTAAATCTATATATCGTTGTCAGCCATAAAACGTCCACTGCTGGACGAAGGCCTCCCCCTTAATAGAGGGGTGTTGCCATAATCCCCACGCTTGGCAAGCTGCTTGGGGATCGCAGAATGGTCACCACCGTTAACCGAGAGGACGCTGCTGCCCGTCCTCCGGTGGGTCTGGTTGCATTTTAGGGACATACCCAGGTCCAATATTTATCTACCGAGTAACAAATGTGAAAGACGATTAGCTACTCAGAGGCTAATGCACTAAAATACTTATACAGGCTGTTAGTTTGAACACCGTTATTACCGCAAATTACTAAAATACTTATACAGGCTGTTAGTTTGAACACCGTTATTCTTCTAGGAAATCATTCTACTCATCATTATGAACAACTTTTACTATGGGGCCAACTCTGAAATCACGAAAAAATTACATTTGTTCCATACATTTTGTCCAAGATCGATAAACCTTTTTGTATGGAGCAGCAATTTTTTTTCGTGATTTCAGGGTTGACCCTATAGTAAAAGTTGTTCATAATGATGAGTACAATGATTTCCTAGAAGAATAACGGTGTTCAAACTAACAGCCTGTATAAGTATTTTAGTAATTTGCATGAATTTCTATTTGAAATTTGCATGTACTTATTTTAATCTAGGTACTAAGGTACCTATACGAGTATTAGAATAAGTAAAATAATGTTCAATAGACAGTTGGGATAAACAAGTATTGATTAAAATTTACACATACATACCCGTATGTAGGGACCTAGTTAAGTCCTATAACTGCATCCAGAACCACACAACACAAATCTCTATATTAAAAGAGAGGCCTTCGTCCAGCTGTGATAATAATGTTACATACATACTCGTACATTTGCGTTTTTCCCATTGGGCAGACAAATACTATTATTGGGTATTTATTTTATACGAGTAACTAATAGCGACAAAATAACTTAATTACTAAACATAAACTACCAGTACCATTCCACACCATCCATTCCTTTACTATCATTCCACTTGCTACGGCCCTGGCCTTTTACTTTTTACACTCTCATGCTCGTCAATTGCGAGTACTTTTGTCCTGGCCTTTCTATAAAATATCTTTAGTCAAAATATCCGCGACACGACGTTAATCAACAAACACTGTCTTCACGGACAAATACCAATAAAACCTTATCTCCATCCGAACACAATCTCCGTCCGTATAAAACTAATTAATCGAGATAGACTAACCTGCGGATAAACGGGGTTTAACGCCGCCCGCCCGTCGCGTAGCGCCGTTACGCCGTTTGCGTTACTACGCCCATTTGTATGGTAATGCGGCTCTACATCCGACTGGATTAATATATAAGTCTCTTGTTTTTACTTTAGTTCTCGTTGTTTAAATTACTTCGAATCAGTAGATTGGTTTCCGTTCATTTCTATTTAGATCAGACTAATATTATAAATATTTTAATTATTGTGTGAGTGAAAAAAAAAATAAAAAAATGTGTTACTGATTCGCTTTAGATCCTGGGTATGTAAAACTGCACCACGACCAACAAAAGACGCGAAGCACCGTCCTCTCGGTAAACAGTGGTGAGTGAAGCATTCTGCAATCCACAAGCCGCCTACTAAGGTGGGGATTATAGAAACCCAGGGGGTGGCCATTATTAAATGAGGAGTCTTCATGCAGCAGTAGACGTTTTCAGGCTAATGATGATGACTTTTCTCTTTGTAAGAGCTGTGATTTAATCTGAAATATAGTTAGATATAAAACCGAGTATCTTAGGTTTTAGGTATCTAAGCTTGCGTGCTTCATCTTCGACCACATCGTCGCTTACCATTGAGTTGATTGTCAAACAAGAACTTATCATCATCATCATAAGCCTGGAGACGTCCACTGCTGAACGAAGGCCTCCCCCTTAGATCGCCACACTGTACGACAACCTGCCATTTGCATCCACCGTTTGCCAGCGACTTTTACAATATCGTCGCTCCACTTAGTGGGAGGCCTTCCCACGCTGCGTCTTCCAGTTCGCGGCCGCCACTCAAGAACCTTTCTTCCCCCATCGGTTGTCAGTTCTGCCAGCGATGTGGCCTGCCCTGCGCCACTTCAACTTGCAAACTTTGCGAGCTATGTCGGTAACTATGGTTCTTAACGAACATCCTCGTTCCGGATACAAGAACAAGAACTCATAAAGTATAAAAAAAAACGAATAGTCTGGATTAACACAATACATACACATGCAGGATGGAAACGGTTTTTGCGTAAAATAAGCAAATAATCTATAAAAACGCAAAAACAGCTTCTATAAAGTTTGCAAGTAGTACTAACGATCCTAAAAAACAATACAAAACCTTCCCAGTAAGTAATTTTTATTTTACCCATAGATAACTTAGATGCGTATTACAGGCTACACCTGCAATTATACAAAATACTTTTCATCACACTTGCTCGTTAAGTGGATCTTATTGCATCGATCTTATAGGCTCATAATCTAAGCTATTATGGACGCGTGCTTTTTACTTTACATTACGGCACTTGTGCTATAATAGGTATAACCCGGTAAAGTCAAGTTTGTACGTGACTGCAATTAGAAGTATGTATACGAAGCACTCTTAATATAACCGGGTAATACTTACAGTTTTTTTGGAATACCAACAAAGAGTTCTTATGCTGCTGAAGTAAATGTCAACCTGCGCGCGCATTGCTGGTTTGGGCGCCATTTTCCGCAAATTTTTGTTGACGTTTTCTCTGTGTGGTTAATTATTATCAAAAAAAGTTTGTTTTTTCCTCGCAAGTGTGATGAAAACAGTCGTATGAAACTCTTGTGCTATGTTTCAATACACTCTCTGCTTCCTTATTGCGCTCGCCTGAGGCTCGCGCGCATAATACCGCCTCTAGTGTAATGACCAACATAGCACACTCGTATCTTAATGTACTATTCAAATTCCTGAGATTTAGAGACTACGTTGTAGATTATTAAGTAAAGCAAAGTAAATAAGAATTAAAATAAATTAAAATCTCGTAACAGGTATTCATTGCGCGTACTCCATTTGTCCCTGATGCTTAACAGCACGCCTATTCCCGTTAAGCGAATTTAAATGCAATTCCTTTGGTGTAACTCATTCTAACCACGGAAACTTAATAAGTGCGCCACAGAGCGCTTCCAACATGTTAGTCGCAGCGCTGCATTCTTCACGCCGTGATAAAGGAGCCTGGAATCCTGCGGTCAAAGATTAGAAACTACTACATGGATAACTTCGTAGAGTTTATAATTATGTATAAAGAAGGAGTCCGCCTGGGTAAGTACCACACCTTTGCTGGTTATTCAACCGCCAATCAGTAGTGTGCAAGCATTTGACTATAAGCAGTTTGGTACAAAATTAAGAAACGTTGAGTTTGGAACTGATAATGTCTTTATCATTACTCATACTCGGAAAGTAGGTCTGAAGTTGCCTGAGGAGCGGGTTGAAAGTAATACATTTCAGCCCTAGGGAGAATCACCTTCAACTGACAGTGACAGTTGACAAAGGACGGACACTCAAAATTATTTTAAAAAACCAGTTCTATTTTCACATACATTTGTATTGAACCATGTTTCAACTTTCTTTTTTCTTCTCAGAGGATTATGGTCCCGCAATTCTCGTGCCTCTCTCAGTGCCAGTTTATTTTTAGTTTCCTTGTATTCGTAATGAAAAGCACAGTGTTTACCTCGGGGTTAAAGACTTATTTAATCCCTCGAACTATTAGCGCCCTCGCTACGCTCGGGCGCCAAACCCCGTCTCGGGTCTAAATAAGTTAATTTCACCCCTAGGATTACAATGTACTATTACAGTATTATTGTACGTGTTCAATAAGTCTTGAAAAAGTATTAAAAAACTAAATGGCGCAGTTTTGGAATAACTTCTAACTTATGAGCAGGACTAAGTATTAGTAAATCGTACAAGTTGACCATCTGTCCATTTATAGTCTGTGCTGCAATGCGGATCTGGAGATGTGTTACTGTTATTATGTATGCATATTAGTTATAATATGTGGAGGTCGTGGAATTTCATTTTGAGAAATGAATATTTTGGGTTCAGGATGCCATTATTAGAAAGTCTCTTAGTCTCGATTTTATATAGACATTTTTTTATTAAACTTATGATCTGAATATCAGGAAATCTTCTGGAAAATCAGGAGATTAGATAACACTGCGTTTCATTCACGATCAAAGTTTAAAACCTAAAAAAAAACATCAAAGACAAGCACCAGCGATGGTGCCGCCATCTGAGATTAGCTTTGCTTGTGCCACCCCATTGAAAGCGTTTGACCGCCCTCTTTCAATTAAAAGACACCGAAATACTTTCGCTGGATTGCTGCCTCATATACTAAAGATTCTATCCTTAAAATACAATGAGAACTGTAAACACGAACACGTCTAATACAAACTTTTCGTCAAATATAAATTAAACTCATCTTCTTACAACATAATCTCGCTATATGACAAATATTTGCGTTGAAAGTTATTTCAAATCAGTATTTCTATTCCTCAGTTTATCAGACGACACAAAATAGACCACATAAACAGTCCATTCCAAGCTCGCCTTGTTAGATAGAAGTTATCAGAAAACATCACTATTTTCCCAAATAAGCCGGTAATGAATAGCAATAACCGCCAAGATCATAAATAAAGCCGCTATCTTCCCCACCTGTCGTGGAATCATTTCTTACAATAATTCTTACCTTGAGTTCCGTTAGTTCGTTCTCTAGTTCATTCCCGGCTATAATCACGCGTTATCCTTCACTCTCGCTCCGTTTAACGTCAATAAAAGAATGAACTTACTTTGTAGAGGGATTGTAAATCTCTACAACGAGGTGAGTTTATACGTTACGATTTTTAGTAAATAGTAATACCCAAAGCATTTTATCAATTCAGTTAGAGGAGGGGTGGAAAAAAGATATTTAAATTCTCCGATTTCTTCGTGTATTATTCTGACTAACTTCTCTTAGACAGAAATAATATATTTATAAGGTCTTGTTTCCTCGCCAGGTCTTAAAGTGCCATTTTCATAATTTTAATGTTTAAAAGATAAAAATAACTTTATTGCCAAAAAAATATATATATACGTAAATGCTAGACATAAAAGAGAACAATAATTAAGTTAGTTAGTTTAGTTTGAAAATTCATGTTAGTTTTTTCGTCAAATTCTATAAAGAAATGTTTAAATATACAAAATCTCAACCTTATCAATAAAACCTACAAAAGTACTTTTAATTCAGTTATTAATTATCATAGACTTAGTTCGTTGATTCTGCAGATCAGTTACTGCTGTAGGGGTGGTATTATAATAATAAAGATGTCAATACGAGTACTTGCAACTCGGATAACGAGGGTTCCGTACCACCACAAGTACAAAGGGAATCCGCGACAGTATCTAACGAATATTCTATGAAAACAACCGGCTACCTATTACGATTTACGAGATATACGTCGTTATAGATCAAAAACTGACGAGCTAACATATTTATAGACAAACAGAGACGGATTACTTAGTCATAGGGTACAGTTGAACACCCTATGGGTAATCAACCCTAAAAAGGAGTTTAAATTTACGTTCGACAAGATGTTCCAGCATTTACATTTTTTCTATCGTTTTGGTACCTACTTACTTCATATTTTTCTTTAGTTACTATGTAATGTGCTAGGGTTACTTATTGATGCTAGTCCTCACATATAAGAAACCACGTTTCAGCTTTAGGGTGTACAATTTTTATGGACGCAGCACGTGCAACTTGCAACCACAAGGACGAACGAAACAGTTGCGACAAAAGAGTGGCGCGGGCTAATTTTCTCTGTAGTACCATCTAGTTCAGTTTTTGTGAACTAAAGAACGGACGCCATTCGAACGGAATAATCATTCAAGTTTTGGCTTGAGAAATTATGATCTACAATTTAATTATTTTCAGATTTTTCTCATAACCAGTGTTATGTGAGTATGCTTCTTGCCAAATTTCGTGATTCTAGGTCAACGGGAAGTACCCAATAAATTTTGATTTACTTCCGAGTCTAATAAACACTAAAACCACTAGAAAAATGGCTGTATAATATTTGATTACGTTGCTAATACGCATATAAGCTTGATTTTTTTACAGCTCTAAAGGATCTTGGTCTTACGCATTTGATATTAATTTCAACTTGATAACTCCACTCGTTTCCGAGAAAAAGGGCCTTGACAGACAGACAGACAGACAGACAGACGGACAACGAAGTGATCCTATAAGGATTCCTTTTTTCCTTTTGAAGTACGGAACACTAAAAATTAAAGCTGGCGCCATTAACGCTGAGATTGGCAATATAAAAAATGTTTTGTACAACAAAACTTCCATTTCTAGGCTAGAGCATGTTGTTCAATTTTAAGTGTTACCGGCCGGTGTCGGTCCGAAACGAAGCGAAAGTATCTGAGTCCAAGGAAGCACGTCGATGTTTGTGTGTAGGTATATTTATTAAGCGATAGCTTGCGAGCCGTTGATCCGATTTATGAAATTATTGCAATAAGCTCGTGCAAATTTATAATTATCAAGTTCGAATACGAGCTAAATTGGTCAAAGGACTTGAAAGATATTGGGGTCATGACGTCGCAGTTCGCTGCTAACTACTTGTATTATCTTAAGTGATGTATATAGGCACACTTATACACAGAACACTGTGTAAGTGCTTAACTTGCATTACGATTATTTTTTTCAAGAAATCGTGTCGTGCTGTATAAAATGTTTAGTTCGGCATCCGCTGAGTCGGTCTCGCAAACGCGTGCGCTTTACGAGCGCGCGAAGCACCGCCGCGTTTATTTGAATCGTAATGTTATCATCACCCTCGATGCTCGAGGACCTCGAGAGCCCTTTGTTCACCATGTGGGTGAGATTTTACGCTTTTCAAGTGAAAAATGTTTTATCCTTAGCTCAGCAATATTGGTGTCGGCTGTTCTATAGACGGGGTAATCATTAACAACATTAGTTACGCTGACGATATGGTGTTGCTGAGCCCATCGATTGCAGCGCTTCGGAAACTCCTGTGCATCTGTCAATCGTACGCGGCAGCTCATGGGCTCAGATACAACGCGAAGAAGAGTGAGTTCATGGTGTTTAAGGCAGGTAACAAAAGCTACGATCAAGTTCCACATGTAACTCTGTGCGGCGCGCGTTTGAACAAGGTAAGTTCATTTAAGTATCTGGGTCACTGGGTGACCGACGACTTGTGTGACAATAAAGACATAGAGAGGGAGCGTAGGGCGCTGTCTGTCCGGTGTAATATGCTGGCACGCAGGTTTGCACGCTGTACCAAACAAGTAAAGGTAACATTGTTTAAGGCGTATTGCCAGACCTTCTACACGTGCAGCCTGTGGGCCAGTTTTACAAAGGTAGCGTACAAGGGACTGAACATTCAGTATAATAATGCGTTCAGGATATTGCTGGGGCTGCCACGTTTTTGTAGCGCGTCCGCCATGTTTGCTGAGGCGCAAGTCAATGGCTACCAAGCAGTAATAAGAAAAAGGTGCGCCTCGCTGTTAAGCCGTGTGCGTGGCAGCCCGAACGGTATACTGAGCGTATTATCCGAGCGGTGGGACTCGCCGATGTTTAGGAGGTGGATGCAGCTGCACGCCAGCGGTCCCTCATATATATAAGTAGGTACCTATTATAATAATTGCTAATTTCAATTTAATATCTATTGAATTTTTTGATATAATTTTTAATTTTAATTTTTGTTTTGTGTTTTTGTGTTTTATATGGATTTTTTAATTAATATCTGAAATAAATGAATTATTATTATTATATTATTATTATTATTAGTGAAAAGTTATAAATGACAAGTTATGACGCTGAATTTTATTTGGAAAATTAGTTGGTTTTTAGATCGATTGTCTTTAAAAAAGTTGTTATCTATCTATAATATATTTTACGACGCTTATTTTGGAAATGTATCTCGGCTAAACGTGATACCTATTCTGGTTTTTTTTCTTCAAAAAAGGGCTACGTGACAAGTGTATGGTCTGAGGGACATCGTCTGCTCAACGCATCGCAACTACAATTCTACATATTTAAACACGGAAAAAAACTGATACAGTATTATTAATTTTTCAGTCACACGGCTGTTAACGGGAAACCCCAATTTTCATAACGTAGAGGTTTCAAAATGCAATCGCCGCAACAGTCAAGACAATGCAAATAAAAACATTATGGCGGTTACATCATTATTTACTCTACACAATAATACATTCTCGCTCTCAGCTGAATGATTCCTTCTCCATGATCAATAATGACATTTCTACGAAATTTATTTGTTTACAATCAACATTGCCAAAACAATAATCAACCTTATGCCTATGAAACAACAACCTTAAAAACTCGCAAAATCCCTTATAATTGCACTGCGGAGTTTACCAGTTATTTGGACCTTATGGGTTGTATAATACAGATGACATTTGAAGAATGCTGTAATTGTTCAATGTACTTTACAACAAGCAAATTAACATGACTGGCATAAAAAATATTAATGTTTATTAAAGCGCTGAAACCGGACATCAGAACCCGTAATTTCAGATTTAACACCGCACTGCGCTGAGCCGTAACAAATAAAAAACCGGTAAAATTACGGTAAAAAAAACCTGTAAAAATCTGTAATCAAAACTCTGGGGAGAGATTTTAAATCAGAATGAAATACAGCATTCGACGTATTTAAATTTTAATTTGTTTTGGCAAAAATGTCGGAAGTATTCCAGCGAGCTGTTTGTCTGGGCCGGTAGGAACGTTTTTATTGTTCCCTTTGTTGTTTTAAGTACGGGCTCGTTATAAAATAACAGTTTACTGGTTTATTAGGAAAAATAACACCAAATTGTAGACTTAGAAAGTTGGTAGCGTCGGTTAATTTTTTACCGACTTCAGAAAAGGACGAGGTTCTATATTCGACTGTATGTATTTTTTATGTATGTCCACCGATTTCTACGTCAGTGGAAGGATTTTGAAAAAAATAAAGATTATTTTTTTGTTTGAAAATGTTTACTCTCGAGGTAGACCCTAGTTTGAAGTTAGTTGTTTTCTTAAAGTTACCCGTTTCGTGTTATTTTAACCACATATTTTTTTTGGATAGTATACAAAACTATGCACTCCGGCAATTTTCTAGTTTCGAAATAGAGAACTAGATAAAAAGTTAGACAACTATAGACTGAGGCATATAGCTTTAATCTTTGTTTTAAGCCGCAAGATGTCGTGGCTCCACAGTATCAGGTAGAGGGGGGAACTAAGACGGTTCTGTACGCGTTCGCGCTGAACAAGGCAAAATTTTAAAAGCTGTCTGCCAACCTTCAGAGAGGCACTGAGAGAAGAAAATACCTTCAAGTGCCCACAAGTACCTACCCAGAGAAATTAAACTACTAGGTACATGTCTATCTTTACTTCTAACACCTTTTGAACTGTATATAAGTACGTGTCATATAGGTCCAAAAATAAAACAGTATCTCTGGATTGCATTCAATGTGTTTTATTATGTGGGTTATCAGCAAATAATAATAATTGTCCACCAAAATGCCTTTAGTTATTTACTGTTAGAAAATTCGAAACTACAATTAATTAGTAAGAATTTGTAAACCAAAGCTCACTAAAAGCCGTATCTCCTTATGCCATATTAATTTGAGAACCTTTATACCATAAGTATCTTATTCTACAGGGTTATAGCTTGGGACATAATTTGAACGGGTGTCTTGTTTGAATTGTACGCTGTACGAAGTCACTGTGACAAATTTTAGTAAAGGGTAAAAAATTAAAAGAAGTTGTTCCAAAGAAAAAAAATATTGACTCGTTACAAAATATATAGGTCAGCTGATTTTTCTTTCCTAGTTTAGGGGTTGGTCCCATTGTAAAACTTGATCACAGTTATGAGACAATTCGTAGTTATTCCACCATGGAACCTTGCTATGGAACTACTGCGAGTTCATATATTCGCAATTGCTTCATACTCTACCTTAAGGGGCAATCGCGAATAATACAGTCGTATTTATTCCACCTTGGAACTTGCTATGGAACTACTGAGAGTCCATCTTTTCGCAATTGTTTCATACTCTATTCTCTTAACATACGCGATTAATATATACAATCGCATTTTTTCCACCTTGTAATTTTGCTATCAAACTACTGCGAGTCATTTATTCACAATTGTTTCAAACTCTATTCCCTTATGGAACAATCGCGAATAATACAGTCGCATTTGTTCCACCTTGGAACTTTGCTATCAAACTACTGCGAGTCATCTATTCGCAATTGTTTCATACTCTATTCCCATATGGAACAATCGCGAATAATACAGTCGCATTTATTCTACCATGGAACTTTGCTATGGAACTCACAGTAGGCGAGTTCATCTAATCGCAATTGTTCCATACTCTACTCCCATGGGACTATCGCGAAAGTTTGTTACAGGAACTATTAAATGGAATCAGTGCGAATGTACCCCCTTTCGACTTAATACACCCCAAGCTTATAAACCTTGTATATATATATAGTGTATACGTACGTATCTTTACTATCACATAACATATTATATTACCAACAGTCTAGGCCCATAGCATTAGGATAAAGGTTGTTCTAATAGGTATTTTGGAAGCCTGCTCTAAATAGGTAGGCTTGGTTTATGCCAGCTCTGAATGTAAATAGCTGGGGCGCAATTTAATTAAGGCTTGTGCTCCGTATTATTTTGGCACTATGTGAAATAAAAAGCGTTAAAATAAACTAAATGTTGGATGATTCGACTGCTACTTTACCTGATATACTATAGGTAACATTCAATATGATCGATTAATTATCAAAGTAATAATAATGAGGTTCCACTGGGAAGCGGTGGTCTGGATGTGGCAATATCAAGTTTTCTTGTTAATCGTTGCTTATAATAATATCTTTAATTAAAGTAATTAATTAATTAATTAATATAATATAATTAATTAATATAATTAATTAATATAATTAATTAATTAATATAATTAATTAATTAATATAATTAATTAATATAATTAATTAATTAATATAATATAATTATTATTATTATTATACTAGCCTGTTTTGTCCCATTGCTGGGCAAAGGCCTCTCTTCCCTCTTTCCATTTTTCTCTATTTAGTGCTATGGTGGGCCACTCCTTTTTATGGGCATCGAGTTCGTCTTTCCACCTCCTTCTAGGCCGCCCTTGTGGCCGTTTAACCGCCGGGACCCAGTCAGTGGTGGATTTCGCCCATAGCTCTTCTGGCATTCGGCAGACGTGTCCAGCCCAGTCCCACTTCAGCATGGCAGTCTTTTGAGTTACGTCAATGATAATATAATTAATTAATTAATTTAAATTACAGCTGTGGAATGCTTTGCCCGTATCCATAAGACTTGCTCCGTCGCTCGCTGTTTTTAAAGAAAATGTAAAAAAATATTATCTTACGCAAATTCCATTTCATTAATGCTGTTGTTTTTATTTAATTTATCAGGTATAATTATATATTTAGTGTATTGTTATAAATTTAGGTAATTTATGTATTTGTATTAGGTACTTATCTTAAAATTTTAAGTTTTTTTGTTCTATGTATTTTTTCTTGAAGTTATTTAATATTGCACACCCCGCCTATTAATGTTTTTATCGAATCCTTTCCATCCCAAGGTTGCCTGGAAGAGATCGCTTTTAGCGATAAGGCCGCCAATTGTTACACTAGTGCTAAGTTCATTTTTCTGTTGTGATTATCATGACTGTTATTATTATTATTTTGGTGTGTACAATAAAGAGTTTATCTATCTATCTATCTTAATAAGCTCTTAATGAGGGCATTATCGATAATCTAATCCAAGAAAAATACCGGGTACTGTGTCTTGTTTTAAGAATCTATGCAGCTGTTGACGGCTTGAAAACACTGAAAATAGATTTGTAAGTTAGATAGTTGTTTAAATTTTATGTTGGACAGAGCTTTAATTAGCAAGGCAAATAATTGCCAAACATACCAAACACAACACTGAAGTGGCCGTACATTTTAAAAATAAGTTCATGAACATTATACGCCATACTTTCTGTATTTCTAAGATTTGAATCCTGGGACCTCAGTAAAAAGTATCATCGGACGAGAGATACAAACCACAAAGACATAATAGGCGACGATCAAAGATCAATATTGTCTGTCTGTCGATTGAATTCCACATCCTCGGATGAAAGACTCGGTGACAGAGAGATAACAAGCAATTGGCACGCCATCTGTGCGCCCAATACGGCATTTTTAATTAATTTCGAATGGGTGTATGTGGCCTCGAATTTAACGAGAAGAATCCTGTGTATTCTCAAGGAGTCACGTCAAACGATATTTTCCTAATGGTAATTTTTGACAATTCGTCAATCAATTGTCAATTAGCTGTTCTATGTTGATTTTACTGGACAGCTGTTATAGCTTAAGTAGGGAGAATGTATCTCTGCCTAATGTGATTGCGGTCATGTTAGTAGCGAAATCGACTGGAAGGTAATAATTGACTTTCCGACATAGTTATTTCGCAAAAGAAAGCTATTGAGTGTTAACGTGGGAAATCCGATCCTGCGGAGATGACGGACACTCTCTAGCTTCATGGAGCCGTTGAAAAGACCCTTCGGGGTTGCGTGGTCAGATTTAAGGATCTAATCTTCCACTCCAGCTTATATAGGGAAGAAAACGACGCGGAGTGGCCCGCACTGTTGTAGAGGGAAGAAGGCAGAAAAAAGAACACCCGCAACCCTACTGCCGCCAGATCACCCGCTCAGCATCACCAGGGAGTGTTGCATGGGTCATGAAGGTACCAGTGTAAGATCCTGAGGCTCTCCGTCAGGGGATTTTAGTTGGTGTAATCCTACATATCCTGGCTATACCTCGTAACAATTGCAGTATTAATGGATGCCTCTAACTGCTATAAAGGTTTGTTAGTAGTGTGTCTGCTTTGAGAGTTTTAGGGCGTTTTTTAATGAAACGGAGTGACGAAACGTGAGAGACGTTCGCCTGATCATAAGTATCACGCCTGTCTATAGCAGTAGCAGTGTCAGAATTGTGAACTTACGAACAAAATCCTGCGCCGTACTGCACTGCGCTGAAAATGTCAAATCTCTTTATGCCCAGTAACTCGGCAAGGTTTCAATTCCCACCCAGGACAAAAAAAATTACAAACTTATATGTTTGTTCTGTGCCGGTGTTTTATGTATTAGAAGTATGTATTTACAACGATAAAATGTATATAAGTAATATAAGCTATCTGGTTCCCGTAGCACACGCTTTGCTTAATTTGGGGCTAGATGGTGCTGTTTGAGATGTCCCTAAATACTATAATGTTTATTTATAGCATTGGAAGAATTCCCCCAATACAAAAAAATTACGTCTAATTCATCTCATCGCAATCATGCTACCATTTATAATAAAAAAAACGTAAGATTTGCGCAGTCACAAGCAAGTTGGACAAGACAATAAGTTTCAAGAGCACATTTGGCTTGTTGATAACCTTGTTTAGTGGCCACTCACTAATTTTGATGAGCAACAAATTATTTATTGCCAAAGGCGCACTTCGCCTTTTTCCCTTTAATTACGAGATCAAGTGTATTTCCGTTCTACGTTAAAGCTAATTACGTTAGCGTTATAACGTGCTTTTAACGGCGCGT
Source organism: Erannis defoliaria (assembly GCA_905404285.2). NCBI lineage: Eukaryota > Metazoa > Arthropoda > Insecta > Lepidoptera > Geometridae > Erannis > Erannis defoliaria. The sequence goes on along the minus strand of FR990085.1, from coordinate 711,864 downwards.
TACGTTTAACGGTTTGTTAACGATATCTGATGAACAGGCGCTCAATTGTTTTGTTTAAAGAATGCAGAAGAAAATTATACAAAAACGAAATCTTTTATTTCAATTCATTTATTTATAAATGCTTGCCACACTTACAGTGACGCCAAGGCGTGGGTATTACAACATAATGTTTTTTTTTTTTACTTTTAGTCTCTACATAAAAATACAATAAAAAATTCTAAACATACCTATGTAAAAAGATTACTCGCTATAAATTGCAAACCAGGGTCAACACACCTACGTCCTACAATAAGGGAACTCTATCATCACAGGTTCACGTCCTCTTTTCATTCGAATAACTAATGGTTTCAGGCACATCACCGTTAAAGAGATTAAAAGTATAATACGACGCCAAAAAACAATCCTGGTCCAAAGCCCAACAAACAACATTTAATTCGGTCCAACCGTTTAAATGGAGTGCAAGTGTCATACTTACACCCGTTTAGGAGCAGTTCAATTACTTACGTACAGAAGAATTATATTATACTAGGGGTCGCCCGCGACTTCGTCCGCATACGGAAGAAATTCGTCCCGCTTCCAAAATTCACCACTTTAACACCGACTCTACGGACTCTTACAACCCCCCCCCCCCCCCCCCCCCAACTTCCCTTCGTTTGAATGAACTACCCAAATATCAATCACCATTCCACCCCCCTTTCCCCCTTAAATTGTCACTGTCAAAAAAATATTTAAAACAGTATTTTTTATTTCAAATGAACTATCCAAATCCAATTTTTCGTGACTAAAAGTCCAAAAACAAAGGACCTTCATACACACTTCCCCTCCCCCCTTACCCCCCTTGGGAGTAGAATTTCGAAAATTCATTTCTTAGTACACCCCTCCACATCGAGACGAATACACCCTCCAAATTTCAAGTCTGTACGACCAGCGGTTTGGGCTGTGCGTTGTCTGTCAGTCAGTCAGTCAGGACAGAGCCTTTTATTATATTAGATAAATATAAATAAACACCAAAAATCGTTCCAGCAACATCGAGAAACCCTGCCTTAAACAGTTACGTTTTCAAAAGTGTCACATTGAAGGTTTCACTTTCATCCCGCGTAACAGCAAACAGCAATACTTGGATCCTTCCTTTATCCCGATCGCACAATGTTTGCCCGCGGTATCTTACTGCTACGTCACTGTGGATCTTTACAATCCACGACACGATCACGATACGACTGCAGATGTAAAAAACAGTGTGAGTTGTAGGTACAGATGTAATTTTGCGGTGAATATAAATGGATGAAGCCTTCTAGGTGCTACAATTATTTCGTGTCATGCGCAAGCTATATATAGACAACCAAATAACCAAATTTATTTGTCAATTTATTGTGATTTATTTGTGTTTTAATTTTTGACGTTTTTGTGTTCGTGTGGTTCGCGTATGACATGAGAAGTTGAAGCAGCAAAGACGTATTACCCATTTTCTGCGCAACATAACACTTTCACTATATTTTCAACCGATTTCAAAAAAGAAGTTTCTTAATTAGACTTTTTTTTTTGTTTTTTTTTTATGTATGTTTGTTACGCGATTACATTGTTTTGTTTGGTAGGTGATACTTCATAGGTGGTCCAATATACATATTATTAAAATCGGTTCAGTAGTTTGGTTTTTAAATCAAAATTACTAGAAAATATGAAGATGTCATCCAGGTATAATTCGAAGTTGGTAGTTTTTTTTTAAAGCATATTATCAAATCTATGGACATGGCACAATAAATGCAATACAAGATAATATAAAAAAACTCACTAAAAACATTCTTTAACAGCAACGGGAAATTAATGTAAGTTTTAAGCTGCTGTAAAGTAGTAGTAGTGTTTAGTAATGAGTAGCGTCACGACAAAATGACTTCTTTCTTATTATTTTGTCGTATCATCAGTTGTAAATAAAAAGTAGTTTTGTTACAGCTTCAGTTACTTCCTTGAATTCAATCCGTTTGAAGGCGGGACACGATGCTCTGTCTACAGTTTGATGTGCCGCCATATTAACGAATTTCATTTTCGTCCACTTTTGGTTTTTGATTTGATTATTATACCGATTTCAAAAAAGGAGGAGGTTCTATGTTCGACGGTATGTTTGTTTTTTTTAATGTATGGTCAATTCACCGATTTTTCCGTCAATACAATTTGTGGACCGATTTTAAAAATGTTTTTTTTATTTGAAAGGGTATACTCCCGAATTGATCACATTATTAATTTTCGAAGTTTAGTGTTTTTTTAAGTTTCTTTTAAATGTTATAAAATACATGCGTAGGCTAAAAATAATGCATCCTTTGTCCATCAACCCATAGAGCTTCTAATGTATAGTCGCAGCTAAGTTAAAACCACACAAACAAATCATAATTCAACACATTTGAACCATTGGGTAACATTCTGACTTTCAAAAGTACCGGACAATTTAAATAAGTTAGAAGTTTTGGTGGAATAAAGAAACTCACACGCATGCATAGAATACATACATGAACCTTGAAAACATTACACTCCTATTTCGTGCAGTCGTGTAATAAAGTCGTCGTAAAGTGTAAAAATAAATCTTCTGCTCTGCTAAATTATTATTAGCTATAGTTTAGTTATAGTTTCATAATTTATTTAAACATACTCAGTTGGTATTTAGTCTTATTATTTAACATTCCTTCTCAATATTGGGTTCGGCTCTTATCTACCAATGACTCTTAAATGTCCAACTACACCTAAAAATTTAAAAGAAAAGTGTAGTTTGTACTGGTACAAACACAATTACAGTATGGATCATGATATTGTTTAATCTGAAGATCTTATTCCCATTTTTCTATCGGACGACCAGGACCTCGAAAAAGCGACACCATTTCATGGTTAATATACCAAAAACACGTACGAAATGGTTTGATTCCACTTTCTTTATTCGAAATGATAAGCAGTGGGTAGCGCTGCCCGAGTGGGTGTTTCCCGATAACAATAATCTGTGTGTCATCAAGTCGCGATTGAACCGGTTTCTTCTAGGCAAGCGTGCTCCATCGTAGACTGCATCTTCGTTTAACATCAGAAACATGTCCAAGTTTAGATGTGAGGCTCTAAACAAGGCTCAGCTTAAGGAGCGTACGCACTAGAGACGCGACGGCTCGTCGTTGCAGACTTGAGGGCAATCTTGTTGCATTGCAAAAACCTTATCATGTTTTTTTTTGCAAACCTTTGTTTTGTGTTCTTCGACGCTCAGACGTATCCTGTGGGTTTTCTCCCATCAGTCGAAGGGGTTCTTCAGGCAAAGAAGTAAGAGAATCTAGAAACATTTTTGTTGTCATTTGCTTCGTATCTTCAGGGGTCCTTCCTCACTGAAGAACGCCGGTGGAACATAATAACTTGTTAAATATGATGTGGCTTATCATTTTGTGTGGGATATCACAATATTTTACACATCTTTTTATAAAACTTTCGTTTTAGAAACCCTTATGATTTTGTTTACATATCGCTTGACAGTATGACGTTTGAGATGTTGACCATAGAGTAAGTAACGTAATAACGTTGACATTGACATTTCGTAGATTCCTGTATTTTTTTCATTGAGAACAGAATTCATTAGTGTCTTTCCACACGTTGTCAACGCGGACAGCGTGTAAACAGCCCTTTGTTGATTTATCGATTCAGAAAGAAAAGTTTTGTTTGTTTTTACGCTGGCAAGTCCTGGCAACATCCTTTTTAACTTTGGTTTTTGATGGAGTAAGCGGGCGAATAATCCGCTCCTGTGAATTAAATACCACACCGCAGAATAGTAAGTTATTTTACTTGGTTTTCAATCTGATTCGTTGCCCGCTGGAGATTGAAGCGAGGATTATCATTTTCACTGATTTCCACAGTACTTGGGATGGTTGCAGTGCAGTTAATGATAGCATGGCCACCAACAATTCCATGAGGTCCAAAGCGGTGGATTGGTAAGAAACCCATCTCGTCTTGTTTCCAAATCCACGTACCTAAATTATAGTAGAATTAGAAGTAACGTCGTTGTCATTGTTGCAGATTCCGCCGCTCTTTTGTTTTGGTTTAGTGTTTGTGCTTGTAAAGCGTCCATGTCTGCGAAATGACTCGTAGCCTACCATTTTGATTTCGACGTGAATACGTCGCAATAACATTTAGAAGCAGAAATATGTCTTGGTGAAGCTCAATTAATCAATATTAATGCCACGCGCGTTTGGTATGTCAATTTTCTCTTAATTTTCTCACGTCAGTCAAGTGTCTACAACGAAGAAAGAACCTAGAATGTTTTTGGACTTTAACTAGAAATTATGTGATCAAGAATTGTAAATTTAACTTCAACGAGCAGAACTGGCCCTTCTGTCTCAATCCTTTGGTGTAACTTTAAAACTTAGAACTACAATATTAAAGGTTTAACTTATCTATAAGTACTTAACCTAGTACCTAAGTACTTGATTTTACATTGTTTAACAAATGTACTAACATAATAGAAATATCTTAAAGAATGTACCTATAACTAACAGAACCGTCATTGATGTACAATGGTAAGAAATTGAAGAACATATTTTACAATACATAAGATTTGGACGCTAATTCCTTGTCTCATTTCCCAGCATTATCGTGCTGGTGGCGCCCTTGCTAGAATTAGTTATCTCGGATAGGTAGGTCTAACCCCATCTCACCCGCCAGAGGCAGGCCCGCAGAGCGCACACAGAACCCACTACCCCTCGAGCTAGCCGTTCACCACACCGGTGACCCGGTAAGGTAGCAATCTAATGAGCTTTTTTGTACGCGACTATCATTTAGAGTGTGCGACAGGGAAAATATATTATTTATAAAAAAAACTGTAACGTGTCCTTTACTCATTCCAATTCTCCATTTAACAGTTTTCGCCACATTCCGGTGTAAACGATATCAAACCCGTACGTTGGATATTCCAGCTATAATTGATCAGTTCGAGTTATTGAAGACTGCTCCAATTTCAGCGCTGGCTGCTTTCAGTTTGAGGATGGCGGTAGGTATGTAGCTGTCTCTTCAGGTCATCAGAATATAAAAAATCAGGCTTAGTTTTCAAACTAAGTTTTAGTTTTTTTTTTTAATTTGTTCATATACTGTGTATACTGCCAAAGAATTTTATAAGAAAATCATTCAGATACTTACAACAATAGTTATTTTTAATGATAAAACGGAATTGAGTTCCATTGTTTTTTCTTTTGACAAAAATATAAAAATCAACCTCAATTATTAGAATTATGGTAATTACTGTTTATATATTATTATGTTTATAATATCAATTATTATTATTTTTCGACCTTAATCGAATAATTATTAGAATCAAACGGATTCTAAAAATGTTAGTGTGCACTGTAAAATATCATTATATATAGGGCGAAGAAAATCCGGGAATACAATAAAATCGAGAATAAAACTTCGGTACACCCCTGGACCTGGGTATGCCCTTAAACTGCCACCAGAACCACCGGAAGACGGGTAGCAGCGTATTCTTGGTTAACGGTGGTGAGCATTCTGCGATCCCCAAGCCGCCTGCCAACCGTGGGGATTATGGCAACACCCCTCTATTAAAGGGGAGGCCTTCGTCCAGCAGTAGGCGTTTTATGACTGATGATGACACCCCTGAACCTAATAAAAGCCGTAGTAGCCTTATCAGGAGACCACTCGACTTGAAATCGGGAGGTCGCGGGTTCTAATCTCGGTCTCGTGTTAATAAGGTCTTTGGAGTTTATGTACGAATTTTCATATCACTGGCATTTCGGTGAAAAAAAATATCGTGAAGAAGCCTGGAGAAAAAATTAACTTGGCCAGCGTGGTTCACGTTTGGGCCGATGGTCACCGATGGTAGGCGTATGTCTAGTCGTGGACTTTACCGTGCACGATTTAAAAACTTGATGTATATAAAATACTCGACACTGGCAAAAGCACAAAGTGCGACGCCATAATCCTCCTAGGATGCAAGAAGATAAAAACAGGCTGAATATACAGTAATCGCCTCGCGAGTTGTCAAAAAGTGGCGATGCGCAGAAATAAAAAAATAATTACTTGTCATTAAGCTTGCCAAATATACTGCACGGAAGTGACAGAAAAGTGAAGGCCTCTTCTCTCTTCAGTGTACACGACGTACCTGCGTAGGCTCACCTTTTCCATGCCGACAATTTTACAACTTGTTTGGCGGCTACTGTACTACACAGCCAAACCTATTTAAACAAAACGAAAAATACCAAATAATTGTTAAAATAAACAGCCAGTTACATACCTCCAGCGCCCGTATCGTACGGGCCATCAAAAGTTTAATTAAAACGAAAGGAATAAGGCGCAACATTTCTCACCGCCGGCGCCGGCGATCGCTCACGTTTCGAGCAAAAAATATTACTTCGAATAGTTTAACTTGCTACATATGGGTTTAGTATTTATACGATATTTATATTTCTAGAATTCGCTTTATGTGAAATTGTTAATGGAGGTGATTTTATAAATGACTTCAAATTTTATTTTATTTATTCTTTACACAATCCTACGATATTTTTTATGGATATTTGCTGAATCTTTACTACCTATAATGAAATTACCAAAACATTTTCAGTTTGAGAATGCTGTACACCGTTAGAGTTGAAGTAATTGAGGGGAAAGTTTTTTAATTTTTACTTTTAAGCAGGGTTAAGCGTAACGTCGTTACTAAGCTGAAAGGAGGTAATCAAACTCATAATTGTGAACATCTTTTAATATAGGAACTGCACCGAAAAAAAGCTGTTGTTCCTTAGAAAAATTGTACACGACCGCGATGATATAATTATATTATATAGAACAGCAGCTTTTTTTTCGCGAATTTTGGCCGTGCTTAATAGTTAAAGTAAAATGACGATATTTAGAAGAAAAAAACCGGACGGCGAGATTTTCGAACCTATGAAAGGAGCCCAGTAAACTAAATAAAATATTCCGTTTTATGTAGAGGCTCTATCAAGGCAGTATCCCTATTAAGAGGGAGCAACCAGCAGTGGACAATTCAACATCTTCTGGGAGGCTCTATCTAAAATATCGTGAATTCTGATTAATAGTTATTTGTTATGCAAGGCTGCAGAGTTGTTTTTTGGCGCTAGTACTTGTATTGAAACCTGTGCAAATCAAAATAATTATAGAATCCGGTGCGCAGCGAGGGTTTCAAAGGTACGAGGCGCTGAATAACTTATTGGGGTTGGTTCTGGATGCAGGTCTTGGTGACCAGGTGAGGTTAATATTAATTAAATTTACATTTATATTGATGTATCTGAAACTTGAAAATTATCAAAATTTGACTATGGCACAGTGACCGCAGAGGGAAGCCAAAACATAAGAAAAAGGAGTACATATGTAAAATATATTCAATAAGTTAAATTATGTAATAGAATATACTTACAGGAATGTTTTGATGCTCCACAAAAGAACTACCTATAGGTAACATTTACAATTCATTCTATTTACTCCATACCGCTCTATTGAGACTTCAAAAACGTTTATTGGGCATATTGATATAAAAAGCCGACAAAAAAGGGTTAAACATCCCGGGTACGCAAATTGACCCTCAAAGCACTGAGACCGCATTTAAAATAATATCCGTGGGTATGTGTGGGTTTCTCACACATTCCAGTAGGTTTAGGGCTAAAAAGGCTAAAAGATAACATTTCAAGGGAAAACAAAAAAATATTACTTTATTTGGTCATTTTACAAAATCGATTTAGAAAAGTTTGACAAGTACAAGTGACAAGAGAATCTTCGAAGCAAATTAAATAATTATTATAAGAATAATAAATAATTATTATAAGAATAATAATAATAATTATTATACTATAAGAATCACTGTCCTAAATGACTGACTGACTGATTGATTGACTGACTGACTGACTGGCTGATTGACTGACTGACAGACAACGCACAGCCTAAACCGCTGGTCGTACAGACTTGAAATTTGGAAGTTTTATTTTTTAAGCGCAGGGGTGTACTAAGACAGGATTTTTCGAAATTCAACATTTAAGGGGGTAAAAATGGGTGAAAACTTTTTGTGAAAGTCCTTTATTTTTGAAGTTTTAGTCGTAAAAAATAGTAGTTAGATAGATAATTTAAAATAAAAAATGCTATTTTCAATATTTTTTGACTAGTATGACTTAAGGGGGTGAAATGGGGTATGAGAGGTGGGTTGGGGGGTTGGGGGGAGTTGGTAGCGTTGGTAGAGTCGGTAGAGTTGGTAGAGTTGGGGACTTGGGGGGAGGGGGGCTAAAAAATTGCTCGGGATGATTTAAAGTGGTGAATTTTGGGAGCGGGCCGAATTTCTTCCGTACGTGGACGAAGTTGCGGGCGACCTCTAGTGTTTATAAGTATTTATAAGATCTTGTGCTATCACATAGTTCGACAATAAATAATTATGATTACGATAATTCATAAAAAATGGATTTGGATAAGCTATTTAAAACAAAATATTTTTTTTTATAGGTTTGAACTTATGTGGTAAAAATTGGAAGGGAAAAAATTAGTAACCTAGCGTGTTGAAATAACAGTAGCGTTACTATTATTATGTTCAGCGGTATTGAAGATAATATTAACCCTAATTTGGGAGTGGAGCAATTTTCTTCCGCACGCGGACAAAGTCGCGGGCGACCTCTAGTCTTCTATCTATCTATACATATAATAAAACTGTAACGAGGCGATTACTGTACATTGAAGATATATTTTAAAAAAAAATTCAGAGCAACAGTACCCAAAAATAAAGTAGTAAATACTTTTTTGTCTGTCTGTCTGTCTGTCTGTCAGAAACAAGAACGAAACTACGGCACACATTTAAATGTTAAATGCAGTTTCTTGAAATATGATCTTTGAAGTCCAACGCATCACGTAGGCTATGTTATGTTTTATCAAAGTCGGCCCAGGAATATACAAGTTATGACGCAATTTATGAAAATATATATTTTATATGTCCACTATAACTTGAACTCCTGAACATACCGGGCCATAAGATCTGAGGATCAGCTTATACTGGATAATGTTTATCTTGAGAGTTTGGAGTAAGGAAGATAAATGGATTGACATGCGATTTTCAAAAAATATTCTGTGTTGTCCTAAGCTACTTAACACCACACAGCACAGTAGGTAGGCCTCCTCCTAGGTGGACCGACGACATTGTAAAAGTCGCGGGCAAACGGTGGATGCAAATGGCAGGGTGTCGTACAGAGTGGCGGTCTAAGGGGGAGGCCTTCGTTCACCAGTGGACGTCTACGAGCTGATGATGATGATGATGGTAGACGCGGGCCACCGATGGATGCAAATGGCAGGGTGTCGTACAGAGTGACGGTCTAAGGGGGAGGCCTTTGTTCACCAGTGATCGTATTACCTATTGCATCACAAGGCAGAAGAAGTGATGAAATAAATGCCTGCCTAAAAAGTCAAGCACGTTGCCTATTATTATTATAGTATAGGTATATGCAGCGACAGGGTATATGACAACAATAATTAGAAATAATCGCATATAGACTACCAAAATTTGAAAATATTGTTAAAAGTCTTAAAAATATTGCTAGGTTTTCAATAATAAGTTATATTATTAAACTGGAAACACCTCTACGCGTATAATAGATACTCTCGATAAATAATAATGATAACGTTAAAACATAAAAGTACAAATAGAAACAAAACTGTTCCGAATCATAAATTGTTTAAATTAGGAATGAAAGATGACACCCATACTTCCGCGTCATTGGCCCGAATGCAAATTTGAATAACGGTAACTGTAGAACAGGATTTCGTTCTATATTTGAAATTCAAATTCTGTAGCGGGAAAATGTTGCGGCCCGTAAAAACGAAGAAAAATGTACGCATTCAAATACAATTAACATAAAAAAAACCAAGAATAAACACGAAGTTTCAGATTCGGATACTTACTTAGCCGATCCCCGGAACTTGTTAGCATAATTCTTAGATTTATTTATTCTTTAATACTTGAAAGTAGCGAATTATAGAACAATGGACTTGAGGATAATTTATTACGTTTGGTTTTCTATACGAAATGTTATTTAAATTCAACCTTGCAGGAAAATTTGGTTTCGAACTTATTTTGCGGAGAAATAGGAATTTAATAAATTTTTCGAGAGTACCTAGTGGATTTTGAGGATACAGCAACTTGAAAGTATCTTAGGAGGATCTCTTGTTTCAAACTTACGCCAACTGTCTGTCTTTCTTACTTTAAGCACAGAATAAATAATAGTACTACGTACAGAAAGTTCACTCCGCAAAGAAATTGAAATAAATAAGGACTCTATCTACTAGGCAATTGTTGTAAACGGGCGTTTTTAGGCGCAAGGGTTATTGGATTCGAAAGCACGCGAACGTATAATAAAACCGACAGTTTGAGAAAAACACTAAATTATTTTATTTCTTGACACTCGCACAAACAGTTTGACACAAAAATAACTAAGTACAGAACAATACAGTAATACTATACACGGAACTACGGATATTTAACGGATAGCTATACGCACGATGCGTAAGCGCTTAAATCATCTGACGGACTACGCCGAGCCTCCCTGGTGGGGTGACTTTTATAGAGAGCTGTATTTTATCAGTTCCATGCGCGCTCCCTAGATGGCACCACGGGTTACAAAAGACAAAATACTACACTAACATTTTTACTAATCAATTACATCATATGTTGGTCCTAACTGTCTTTATTAAGAACATACCCCATCGTAAATTCGCACTGCGATGGCCGAACTTAGTATTTACGTATTTACCTACCATCATTCTAAATTGATATAATACGCATTATACATGATATAGGTGTGCAACATTGGATTATTTAATTATTGTAGTTTAAGACCTAATGAAGATGCTCTAGGCACTCACACATTATTTTATACATTTAAACAGCTTGTCTTATTTTACATCGTGGTCTTAAATCTAGCATGCATGGCTACAAACAAATGTGTTACTTAGAGTATCTATTTAGTTACAGTTCAATCAGAATTCACGAATACTCTTATCAACACAATATACCTAAGTCAGACCTAAAAATACCATATTTCAGAACACAACTCAATATTATACATAGCATCATACCTATCTACCTCACGGATGTCTCATTTTTACCTGGTAATATTCCCACCCAAACCCAAGTTTCTAAATCAATAAAATGCAGCTGTCTTTCGGCTCCAACTAAAGAACAAAACAACAATTACTATATGACTATTTGTCTGTTTCTTAGCTTTGTTGCTATCTTTTAACTTTACTATTATGGCGCATCTAAAATACGATAATTTCTATGAATTTTACTGATAGTTATAGTAAAACGTTAAAATGTTATTATTTCCCAAAACTGCACGTGTTGGACGCTATTGTTAATTTTGTATCTATGCCCGATTTCTATTACAAATTGACTTTAAGCTTTAGTGGAAATGTTTTAGGTAGACAAAAATATTGTAAAGATTGCTTCGCTTCCCAACAGCAATAAAGTAGCAATTCAAGTCGCACAGCGCTGGATACCGCTCGGTATATTCACCTAGATATACCGCTCTCTTTCTATCACGTATGCTTAGTTACGTGCGTCGAGGCTAGCGTTCGGACGGCCACTGAATTCAGCCTTGCAATGTCCTCCCGGACGGAGCGCTGGCCGAACATACCTAAACTGCGGAGTGACACCTGCTTTAAGAGACTTCTTGTAGATGGCCAGTCCAGCTTCCATTAGACCAGTTTTTTGAGTTAGCTGAATCATTAGCCCTAGCCCATATCAAAGTGTTAAGTTACCAGAGAGTCTACCTTTAAACGCTAGTAAAATGTGTAAAAAAAGCAGTTTGCCTTGATTTCGGCCTTCTTTGTCCCGTTCTCCATATTGTTTTGTTCAATGGACGCGACGAACGCGACTTTCGAATGGTGGTAAGCATTACGCCTGCCCATAACAGTAGCAATGTCATAATTGTGAACTTGCGAATAAAATTCTGCGCAGCATTACTCAGCGCTCGTCACCCTGAGATATTATATGTCAAATCTCTTCATGCCCTGAAATGTATCTGGTAATATCGCACTAAAAATTGAACTTTGGCTTAAGAATTCTCGCAAATAATATTAATTCAATTTAATTGATTGCGCATAATTATGGGTTTATAGATGCAAATAAGCAATTATTATTATCTGTCTTACTTTTCGCCATGCAAAATATTAGTTTTGTATTTATTGGCATTTTTTATTTATTACACTTAAAAAATATTATTTATGTAGGCCCTCTGTATATTTTCTGATACAGTTTTTCTTTAACGCGGAACTTTATCTTTACATTTATAAAAGTCACTTATTAGTTATTACACTAAGAGAATACAGTATTATTTTTAATTTCCGGTAAGTCAAAGGCTCACTACATCATTTTACATAAATTATACGAAAGTATGTCTTTCCTTATATGTTACTTCTTTTCAACGAAACGTCTAGACCGATTAGGATCATGACATAGACTTAAGAGAGATCGGAACGAGGTTATTTTCCCCGAAAAATATAGAAAAATTTGAACACAGAAATGAGTAAAACTAAAGAATTCAACTAGGAAACTTTTCTACCTAAGTATAATTTTAGTTCCGGAATATTTAAGCTGCGAAAATGAAACGCCTTCCTAGAGACTGAGGAAATGAAACTCCTTCCTTCGTCTGCCGAATCCCGGCAAACTCTGGTAGTTACGCCATGAGCTGGTTCCCCTGGCGTCGTTTACGTCGGGATCACCTGCGAGCGGCTGTCTCGCGTTACTTCTGCCTCGCGTTTCTTTATCGATAGTTAGCTGTTATCGCTCCTAGTTTACAGACGGGGCACCGACACAGTTGAATAGTAGCAGATGGAAAACTTCTACCTTTTCCTGCAATATAAAAAAAAACTTATTTGGCATCATCATCATCATCATCAGCCCGGTGACGTTCACTGCTGAACGAAGGCCTCCCCCTTAGACCGCCACACTGTACGACAACCTGCCATTTGCATCCACCGGTTGCCCGCGACTTTTACAATGTCGTCGGTCCACCTAGTGGGAGGCCTTCCTACGCTGCGTGTTCCGGTTCGCGGTCGCCACTCAAGAACCTTTCTTCCCCATCGGTTGTCACTTCTCCGAGCGATGTGGCCTGCCCATTGCCACTTCAACTTGCAAACCTTGCGAGCTATGTCGGTAACTTTGGTTCTTTGGCGAATATCCTAATAATAATAACCTAATTCGTATATCTCTTTATTTTGTGATTATGTAAGCAAAGTGGAGTGGGTTCTCATGTTTCGTAGAAAAAATATATTTTGATTGATTTTATTACCTACTTGTGGCGTCATTTGTGTCACTAATAATGTCAGACGTTAACCCTTTTACCTTCCTTTAACCCATCTTAAGTTTAGATAGGCTTCGAGCAGTATACCAGTTCGATAAGTTACTCCAACTTCGCGGTTTTTTTTACCAATAGTTATTATTGCTTTCAGTTTATTGAATAATCTTAGTTAGGACTGTCCTACTGCAGCACTGCACTGCACTGCTTCACTGCAGTATAAGGGTCTCCATTTTTCCATAATTATAATCGTCTCTATTTTACGCAACTTGGGTTTAATCGATTGACTGGGGCGTCACTTTGCAGAAGGTTATTCTAATAAATTTTGGTCGTAGACCTCTAATGTATCTAAGTTTGTATATCGCAAATCATATAATTTGACTCAAGTGGACGTTTTCATTAATATCTGCACTGTGTCACTTTGTAGCACGAGCTTCGTTTATATTTATGCAAACGGCGACGACAAGCGATTTAGCCGCTTTATGAACCGACGCGGGAACATCTGCGGTACGTCTATACTGGTGCCACTGTATAACGTTATACTGTTGTATGGTGGAAACGATATTGGTAGCTCTTATCGTCACATAATATCAATATCACTTAGCGGTTTTAGCTCTAATTGTTTGTATTTTTAACTAAATTTTTCAACACATCTATCCTATTTTGTTTCCAAATACTAAGACATTGATAAATAGTCATAAAATGTGTAATAGGTAGGTACTTAATATTTCCCAAAAATCAAATATCCGAGCACACCAGCGGACGTATGTAAAACCTAAAACTATCCATAACCACCGTTAGATGATTATGGATGCAATTCACTGAAGAGAGACGTAAAAGTAGGGCCTTCGCTTTTTTGTGAATGCAATTCCAACTTACTAAATCGCAGTAGTGCAGGTAGCCGTAGCCAAAACCAAGGATGACATGAAGACTGACACAGTTTCAGACACAGTGGGCAGATCTGCCATCGAATCGAGGGTAGCAACGCAATGGGGTTCCACACTGTGTTTTTTTCCGTTAGGTGGCGCATCGTCGATGCGGCCATAGTCAATCTTAAAAAGTCTTTTGTTTTTTTCTACAATTTAATGGTTTTACTATTATGAGTCCTGGACCTGGTAGGACCTGGTTATGTCCTTAAACTGCAACCAGACCTACCGGAGAACGGGCAGCAGCGTCCTCTTGGTTAACGGTGGTGATCATTCTGCGATCCCCAAGCCGCCTGCCAAGCGTGGGGATTATGGCAACACCCCTCTATAAAGGGGGAGGCCTTCGTCCAGCAGTGGACGTTTTATGGCTGACGACGAACTATTATGAGACTTGGATTACCAGGGAGAATCTGCGTAATTATACTGGTTTGTTTGCTGTGCCTTTGCCTTGCTTATTAAATATCTGTTCAACATAAAATGTTAATTTAACTATACATCCTACAAATCTAATTTCAGGCCGTTGACAGCTGCATAGATTCCAACAAAGTACAGTACCCAGTATTTTTCCTTGGACTTGATTTTCGACAACGCCCTCATCAAGAGCAGATAGATTTAGCAACGATTAACTAGAAAACTTGATATTGCCACATGCGGACAGCCGCTGGCGCCATCTGCAAAGATTTTTGCCTGTGGAACCTCATTACACTGCTCCATAAAATAAATATACTCACATCATCACCCATAAAACGTCCACTGCTGGACGAAGTGTTCCCCCTTAATAGAGGGGTGTTGCCATAATCCCCACACTTGGCAGGCGGCTTGGGGATCGCAGAATGGTCACCACCGTTAACCAAAAGGAGGCTGCTGCCCGTCCTCCGGTGGATCTTGTTGCAGTTTAAGGCATACCCAGGTCCAAATATATATACTTAATACTCCATTACAAAATATCATTGAAAAATTTAGAAAAAATACTTCGCTTCGCTGTCACTTAGTTTACAAAGCATATCTGTGCACGAATGTCTTCCGTCTCTCGAAAACAAGCTTTAGTTTGTCTTAATATTCTACGGAGCGAGATAGACGCGAAAAGTGGCGAATTGCAATTTTTCCGCGCCACTGTACGTGAAACTTAAATGATGTATGAACAGATACAGGAACGAGTTTTGTGTTTACTCACTATAATATACTGCTGAGTATTTGTAGAAATGTGCAGGTGAATGTAAATACTTAGCTAGTTGCTTCGATAATGTTTCCTGTGTAATATGAAAACTTTTTTTTTTCTTTTTTGTCTGTCTGTCCGTCCTTCTGACCTTCCGTCCATCTGCTTGTCTGTCTTTCTGTCTGTGAAGACCCTTTTTCTCTGGATCGCGTAGAGGTATCAAGTTGAAATTAATAACAAACACGTAAGTCCACGGTCCCTTACAGATGTAAAAAAATCTAGCTTCTAAATCAATGCAATCATAAATTACGGCCATTTTTGCGGGTATCTAAACTAAATTAAAATTCATAGAATACTACCCATTGAATACTCATGAAATTTGGAAAGAAGCAGTCTAATAGGACTACTTAAGGGAAAATCTAAAAATGTAAAATTTGTAGATATATTGTCATTTCAGAAACCAAAACTTGAATGGTTATTTTGTTTATTTATTTAGTTCCCAAAACTTAACTAGATGGCGCCAAGGAGAAATTTATCCCACTTCACTCTTTTATTCGCAACTGTTTCGTTTATCCTTGCGGTGGCACGTGCTGCGCACATTAAAATTTTAATCTAGTTGCTAGTATCTTAGGGCTGACATAAATAGTATCACATTAACAATAGAACAATTCAGAATACGTATATGATAGAAAAATGGGCTAAACTTTATTAACGTAAATTGTAACTCTTTTTTAGAGTTCCCTACCCAAAGGGTGTCCAACAGTATCCTAAAACTAAGCCACCTGTCTCTGTTTGTCTGTATGTTAGTCCGTCTGTTAGATCTATAATGACGTTTATCTCATTATGAAAACTGACGTGGTTTTTACATATTTTGTTTTATTTATACGGGAATACTCACGTTTAATGAAATCGGATACTCCGAATATAGTTTCGATCACATCCGGTGACCTATTTCAAAGAGTGAAAACCGACCCCGACGCGCGTGCAGCTGCGTTCTGCTTAGCACTGCGGGCCGCTGCGCGTCGCGCGCGTGATGACAGCGGTTGCTCTGCGGGCGCGGGGGTGGGGGCGGGTAGAGTGTCGTGCTGCGCCGGCGCTCTCTGGAGCTCTTCATCACTGGAATCGTCTCGTGCGGTGTCGGGAATATACCAGCACGCGGAGCTCATCACGTCGCCTTCCGATACGCGTCCACTCTCGCGGGCCCGATGAAGATAGGGTCTCCAAGTCGGTGGCAGATTCTATCCCCCGTCTCTATTGAAGTTTGGACTTGCTAATCTCTACGTTTATCTCGTAAACCGTAATAGGTAGCCGGCTACATTTTTCATTTAATATTTTGTTGCTATCGAGGATTACCTAGATAGATATAAATATAGATAAACTCTTTATTGTACACAACAAATGAAATTATTACAGTCATGGTGATCACAACAGAAAAATGAACTGAGAGCTAGTGTAACAATTGGCGGCCTTATCGCTAAAAGTGAAATCTTATCTACCTAGTAGTTGTGGTACCCTCGTTGTCCGAGTCGCAAGTACGACTCGCACTTGACGGCTTTTTTAATGCGATGGAATTACGAGACAAGCGAGACACGTGTAATGAAAACTTTTTTTGTATTTCAGAAACTCTGAATCGGAGAGGGGCTGTATTTCATATCGTAACGGGCTATGCGGAAAAATATAACTAAGCCAAAAGGAGGTCATGTTCTTGTCACTGTAAACAACTTTTACTATGACGGCAACACTGAAAACAAAAAATTACATTTACGTATAATTTTATAGAAAGGGTATTTTTATTCGTGAATTCGCTGTTGGGTTTATCAATGAGGTTCCAAAGGCAAAACTTTTCACAGGTGGCGCCAGCGGCAGTCCAGATGTAGCAAAATCAAGTTTTCTTGTCAATCGTTACTTATATCTATCTGTTCTTGATGAGGGCGTTAAAAAAATTATATACTTAGTTGTTTACATTTTATGGTGGACAGAGTTTTAATTTGTTAAAATTTAAATTGGAGTACTGTACAAACCAGTATAATTATGCAGATTGTCCCTGGTAGCCCAAGTCTAATAAGATTAAAACCGTTAAATTGTACAAAAAAACAACAAATGTATGAGATTGACGGTTAACTATGGCCGCATCGACGATGCGGCACCTAGCGGAAAACACAGTGTGGATCCCAATTATGTAGCTTGCGTTGCTATCCCTCAAGCTATGATTCGACAAGACGAGGGACCTGAGGGTATTTCTTTTCCAATTAAACTGGGTGGAGACGAGTGGCGGCCAATCCTTTACGTTTCCCACGCCACCCCACGCCACGATGCGACGTACGTGGGGAAAGCTGCTGTTAATGGGGAACGCACTCACACCACGCTGTACCTAAGCTCGAGAATTATTGTTGTTTTATATATTTCTTGGTTGTTAGGAAAGGTTCTTGAGTGGCGTCCACGTACCAGAAAAAGCAGCGTAGGAAGGCCTCCTACTAGGTAGACCGATAACATTCTGAAAGTCGCGGGCAACCGGTGGACGAAAATGGCAGGTTGCTGTACAGTGTGGTGGTTTAAAGGGGTGGGAGGGCGTATCTTCGTTCATCAGTGGACGTCTCCGGGCTGGGTTTCGTATAAGAAAGGATTTTTAAAACAAGAGAATCCATTTGAGTGAATCAAATGAAGAACCAAGAACTTTTTTGAAAGAAAATAATATAAAAATGTTTTGATGAGTCGATTTAAAGGGGATAAGGCGGACTGTCCCATACATACATTTCATACATTGTACGTAGTTGGCCAAAATGTCATACACTTTTATTTTCGGTCGGTGTGAGTGGCGGCCTTTGTGCCGACAAGTGAGCTCTCGGTGGCGAGTGTTTGCAAGTCGCGAGTGTCACTGTAAGGTCCTTTGCTCGAGGAATCCTTCCAGAGCCTTCCAGAGAAATGTTCACAAACATTGCTTCCTCTACGTGGCTTTGGTCCAACGAAACCAAACCCTTGCAAACCTTGTATTTCTTTGGCGCTGTGCTATTCCATCTTAAGACATCATTTAATTTTATATAGGATTTCGTACTAAAGGTACGAGTAGTCCAAAGGTACTAATACTAAGTCTGTTGGAGTTTAAAACGGTGATATTAGTTATATCCGTTCCTTTACCAACGGGATGATCATCTACGTCAAATTAAATTGCAATCTACGATGTAAAATATATTTTCAACTAGCTTCAACTAGCCATTCATCCGCGTAATGAGGAAAAACGGTGATGATGATAACAGTAAAAAGTATCCTGAGAAAGAAGTTATCTCCATTCCAAGATTCATCCAATTCCGTTTAGCCACTGTGGCGTGAAATATACAAAAACACAAAAACACTCACATAACCGAAAACTTTTGCATTTAAATATAATATTAAATTGATGAAAATAATTCTAGCACCGTCTCTTGGACGTTGGACCGTCCCCCATAATCAAAACTCACTCACAATGAAAATAACTCTCTCATCCTAGGCTTATCGGTATCTATGAATAAGCATTTTATCACAATTGAGTGGTTCCAAAGCTATTCTGAGAGAAATCACTTTACTCTACCACTGAACACTGACTTATACTCGTATAATGACAGATGGTTTTTGTAAAACTCAGTGCTGTAAGCTGTAGCGCTCGTGATTCTAAACGATCACCGATGTTAAGCAACGGACGGTCCGATCAGTCTTCGGATGGGTGACCGTGAGTGGCATTTAATTCTGAGCGCTACCGTGAATCGGATGACACGTTAAATTGTTGGTCCCGGTTGTTTGTTCTAGTTTCTATAACAACAACCGTCAGCCATGTCAGAGGCCTTCAAGCGGCACATTAACTCAGACACGGCTGGCCACTCAGCCTATACAGCCTTACTTACTTTTAGCTGAAAAAAGTCCAATACTGTTTTCTCGGTTAGAGCAAATTAGCCAACGTGCTACACTTAAACAATCGTTGTTTAATTATTAGAAACACAATGCTTTTTACACGAATGCCCAAAAAATGGGTGTAACATTTTCAGGGTTCATGTATCTATGAATGTCTATGTGAGTTTATTTATTCCTCAATCACTTTTAAATGTCTGAACTGATTTAGATGTATGGGGTATCGTTTGAATCCTTACGTCAAGTGATATAGGTTTTTTTATTACTGCGCCATTTTCAAATATTAAAAAAACTTCAATTCTTTACATTTTAGTTCGTTTTTTGGCAGGGTATGCATCTTTTAATATTTTTTTTTGTGTATATGTCAATCGGCTACACCACAATGCAATGGTTATGGTAACACCTCCCAATTAAGGGGGCCTTCGTCCAGCAGTGGACGTTGCCGGCTGATGGGTGGGTCAATCGGCGATTTCCTGTGGTTTACATAATACATATCGTTAAAGATAGGACATGCATACAGACTCCGTAAAAAGCTCCAATTGGAGCTAATTTAGATGGAGTATAAGTAAGGTCATTAGAAAAAATAAAAAAAATTATAATTCAAACATAGGAAAGAAACATAATTTCTTATCTTATTACAATGTATAATCTAACGTTAAAGGACAACCATGTAGATAGAGTTGGGGAGTAGGGAATATAAATTCATTTAGATGGAGTTGCCAACCAGAGTTAAATCAGCCCACCATTTAGAACGCAAATGTTCACATACCATATCCTTACTTCTAACATCTTTAGTCCAAGCCCCAAGCTGTATAAGTTCGATTTACTATTAGAAATTGCCACAAAAAGGGTTCCAGCTATCTGGCGATATCTCCAAATAGCAGCGGAGACGTGCGCCGGTTCACCAAGCAGACAATAAGTCGGGCTCAACCCGGGGCCGACTGTTTTACATGACTGTTATAAACCTTTATAATACGCCAACGTAATGCTATATTAATTTTTTAATATGAATATTAGGCATTGAACGTGCAACGAAATTAAAAAATGTGCAAGTATAATATGTAAGGCAATTCATGTTTAGTACTCGGCTATTATTAATATTTTTATGTTCTTGAATATCGCGCATTTAAATTTTGATATTTTCCAATACATATATAATATACATTTCTATATTGATAATTAAACGAAAGACGATAATTCTGCATTTAGCAATTGCTGTATGATAAGCGGTTTCAAAAAACTCAACTATATAGGTATAGGTTTATTAATTGTTATAGTGTTTTGTACATACCACGGTTAAACATGGGCTGAAAGATATAATGTGAATTTACACCTTTATGTGAATATACAGGGTTAGTTCTAATCAGTTAGCATCGTTTTAAGGACATTATTCTATACATCAAAACAAACAACTTTTACTATGTGGCCAACATTGAAATCGCGAAAACATTATCAACTGTTCCACACAAAAAGTTCATCTGTTTAAAAGTTCAGACCTTGGGCAAAATGTATAGAACAGCTGTTTTTTTGCGATTTCAATGTTGGCCCCATAGTAAAGGTTTTATGTACAGAATATGTCCTTAAAAGGATGCTAACTGATTAGAACTAACGGTGTATATAATGGAAAACGCGGGGTCCAGCAAAATTTTTATATTATCTCACAAAATTATATAGTTCTTAATATCTTAAACGAAACAAACTCTAAAAACGTAATTTTGCATACCTATAAGGTATTCCCCCGCCTCCCTCCACGTACTTTATTTACTGCCTACATTTTTCTCACCCATAGATTACGGTCACACATTTTTACATAAAAAATACAGGGTCAAAAACCGGTTGCGGGCCGTTCGAACTAGTTTCATCTAGTCTTATATTGCGACCCATAAATTTCTCATGCGGCCCGCGCGTATGTTGAGTAGGTATTTACTTGACGAACCCCACCTAAATCATGGGCCCACCAATTTCTTGACCGAAAAATTTATAACGGTACTCTGGCACTGATATATGGGGGAGACATTCCTGAAGTGAAAATATCATGCATGAAATGGGAGAGCTTTCGGTTATTTTGGGAAAGTTGTTATTAGAAACTTAATTTAGCCTGATATTATTTTTGATACGGAGCGAATCTAATAACGCTTTTACAATATAATCTCAAACTTCTAGTGAGATACTTTGAACGTCACCAAAAAGATTCTGATGTACCTATTTTACTAATGAAATTGCTCTCATTGCAGTTCTTGTACTAGTAGTAGCTTAGTTGAATAATAATACATTTAAAAAAAAAACTCTTCATTTAGCTTGATTACTTACACGACAAGAATGGGTACTTAAGACCGGCATTAAAAACTCGATTGTAGTAGTAATACAATTTATTTTACTACAAAACAAAACAAAGGTCTCTTCTGAAACTACTGAAGTAAATCATCATTTTTTTATTATATTTTATGTTTGTTCAACGATTACTCGATTACCGTAAAAACAATGTTTATGTCTTCGTCCAGCAGCACTAAAACGTTTTTGAGTTTAATAAAATAAAATTACACTATCATTTATCCTCCTACTGTTCCATCTTGCCAAACACTAAACGGCCTTACTTAAAAAAACTTCTCAACCGTTAGTCACTGCTTAAACTTCTCTGTCTTGTTCTTGCATGTTACACTTCACGTCAAAGAGAAAGAAGATGGCAGAGCATCTTAAACTTCTCAGTCTTGTTCTTGCATGTTACACTTCACGTCAGAGAGAAGATGGCAGAGCATCTTAAGCAGTGACTAACGATTGAGAAGTATTTTTAAGCAAGACTGTAAGTATTTATAACATGCTTAGTAAAGTTAACCGCTAGCTCTCCACATTTGTAGATGGCAGAATGATTCGGCGTCAGTTTTCACTATATCTCCATCGGGTACAGACGCGGTTTATCGCGCGTGCCAGATTTATTTTTTGTTTGCTTTTAGATGAATAAAATGGAGGTAGTTATTCTTTTACGAATGAGTTGTAAATTATGGTTCTGAGTCGACAGTAGAATATGATTTGTACATTCTGATGTTTTATGAGACCGAAAAAAATCATATTATTCTTGAAAGATGCCTCTTTAACCATTTGTATTACTCACTTATTAACATTAGTGATTATTTATCTTTAGTATTATGGAGCTCTAAATATTTTGTCAAATTTATTAGAAAAAAATATCAACGTCTTTCAATGGATCAAAAATACTAACTAAATGTGTTTTTTACTAAACTAATTTTTCAGGATAGTTTTTATGAACTTCGATGTTTTGGATTAAACTAAAATAACTAGCAAAAAATCAAACTTAGAAAAAAAACAGATATTCCCCTAAAAAACCACTAACTCTACTTTGTTACATATTTACAGCTTTACTTAAAAAACTTTTCAACCGTTAGTCACTGCTTAAGATGCTCTGCCATCTTCTCTCTGACGTGAAGTTGCACGTGCTAGAAAAGGACAGAGAAGTTTAAGCAGTGACTAAGAGAATCGAGATTATTTTAGGTAAGGCCGTTAATAACTAGCTTCCCCGCGGTTATATAACAGTGATGATGATAAAAACTAACCCCTATATTATTCTGGAAACAGGCTAACTCCATTCCAAGTTTCACCCAAATCCGTTCATTCGGTTTGGCGTGAAGAGGTTACAAGCATACACACACACATACCGACAAACTTTCGCATTTATTACATTAGTGCATATAATTAAAGTCAGTAATGATGTTAACTAAGCTGGAGTGTTCCCAGTCTACGCTGTCTTGCCGAGTGTACGCTGCGGCAGTTCCAGAATATTAAGTATGAAGACACTTTGGATTTTTCTATGTTTTAAAAGCTTAAACAGTAAGAAAAATCATGACCTCTGGCGGGACTCGAACCTGCATATACCTACCTGCACCTCTGGGTTTCCATCCCAACTGCTTTGCCAATTAAGCTACAGAAGTCTCCCTTACTCGTCATAACTCTGATACTGTTTCAAGCTAACAACTACAGCGTTGGTGGCGCCATCTGTAAATTTTTGTATCACAATTATTTACCCAAACCGGAACCATTACAGGTTCCAAGGTCTGACGAGAGAAGTCGCACTGGCTATATAATTGAATATTTTATATGAAGTGTTTCCACACTTTGGATTTTCACTTTTGGGTCTTGCTAGAGGTCATCATTTTTCTTACTGTTTAAGCTTTAAAAACATAGTTTCAGAATAGCCCCAATATTATCGATTGACATTGAAATCACGGATGAGTTCCCACCAGAGGTAAGCGAGATAGCTACGCTGTATGTATAAGAGAAAAAAATCCACCAATAACATCGTGAGGCTGGGAAAATAAAGCGATCCTATTGGTGTTTTTTTTCCTCTAAGTCTAAGCATAAAATAACTTTAATTATACTACTCACATTTGTATAATCGGGAACCAATAGAAATCGGGACCTGGGTATATCCTAAAACCGCATTCAGAACCACCGCAGGACGGGCAGCAGCGTCCTCTCGGTTAACAGTGTAGAGCATTCTGCGATCCTGAGCCACCTACCAAGCGTGGGGATTATGGCAACCCCCCTTTATTAAAAGTGCAGTGGTCTTTTGGCTGATTATGAGAAGGCGTTTTAAAATCCTTACAATATTGAAATTTTAGAAACAGGTTTTTTTAATATGTTTATAGGCTTGCGTTTGACTGCCATCTCGTCTGTTGATAAACGAAGATGCAGTCTACGATGGAGCACGCTTGCCTAGAAGAAACCGATTCACTCGCGACTTGAAGACACCCAGATTATAATTATCGATAAACACCCACTCGGGCAGCGCATTCCACTGTTTAGGAGTTCGAATAAAGAAAGTTAACTATTAATACTTCCACATCCAATTAGTACTATATCTTACAAACTAGGTATATATCTAGGCTTATCTTATATCTTACTTATCTTAGGCGTTTATTTGACCCAACGCATAAGCATTGCCATTCAGCGTAGCAATGCCGCCAGCATGCTGGGTACGCTGCCGACTGGGAGTGGGTTTGAGCATTTGGATTGTCTCTTTCATCGGTCTGGATACAATCCTTTTGTTTTTTTTTGTGTAGTAGGCTAAGTAGTCTTTATAGTTTTTTACAAACTAATCTGAAAGCCGAAATATTCTAAAACGTCACAAAATACACCTATCTCCTTTTAAACGTTTCTACCTAGAACTTTAAATAAACCAGGACTGGGACCGTCCTAAATCTTCTGAATGTAAGAATAAATAATTTTCCCAGGAAATATTTTAGAGAAAAATTTAATCAGAAAACGAGTAATAACTCAAAGTTGAAATATATGACCACTGAACAAAGTTTATCTTGTAATATACATATTAGTTTGACGCAAGTTAAAAGATTTAGCGTTAAATAAGTTTAATATTTTGTTTATTTAATACTTTCTACTCTGCTCTGCTGGGAAGGTCACGTGGCTAGACATCTTTGTTCATAGCCAGTCAGGGTTATGAAAAAGGCAGGATTCGTAATTATGAACACGGAAAAAAGAGTGTTGTTATATAACTAGGTTATGAAACAGCAAAGAAAATTTCTGTTTTCGTAGCTAGTTATGAACGTTTAGTTACGAATGTGGATGAAGGGGTGGCGACAGCAGGTGAAGTGGAGCCCTGACGGATTGGTTACCGACAACATACTGCATTTATATTCTGTCAATTAAACTCTTGTTGGCAGAATTCCAGCCCGATGGGTAAACCACATAAGTGTCTTATGTCGTCGACCCATATTATGTCGTTGTGGACCGCGATCGTTCTAATGATTAAACCCATCGCGGTTTATACGTGGATGCGATTAGCCCTGGACGGGGAACAATTTCTCAAGGGAGAGGAGTCCTATACCCAGCGTGGGTCGATACAGGCTCTGTTTGCATGGTATCAATTCGAATTCTTAGAGCTTCGGGGTAGGGGTAATATCGTCAAAAGACTATGATAGCAGCTTAATTGTTGTTATCTTGCTTAAAATAACTAGTGACTAAGGGCCGGTTTTTTGATCCGTGGTCAAAATCGACATAACCATTTGTTAAACTGACTATAGTTAACGAGCTAACCATTAGTTACATTTTTGACTACTGGTCATGTTAACTATGAATCAAAAAACCACATATTGGGATTTCAACAATTTGTTACCGTTTTTAACTATTGGCTTAGCTACGGATCAAAAAACCGGGCCTTAGAGTTACATTTACATGACTGGTTAACTCAAATAACAACAACAAACACAAAATACAAGGATACAAGGTCTAAGAAAATAGGAGACGTAACTATTATCAGGATTCTTGCTCTAAATACCTCTATTTAATAGGCATCATATTGTTAAATGAAGTCGTCCTCCTCTCTTCTACTATTGCTGCGCCCGACAGGGTCCATATGAAACTTCTTTTTGACAATATCTATGTACACTATGGAAGCAATAAATATCTGAATCTGAATCTGAATCTAAATTTCTAGTCACCTGAGGCCATCAGAGGTCTAGAGCCACGGCCCACTGCCGTCGCGCTATGGTGACTCTTTAACTTTTTTAATTTTATAAAATAAAAATAAGTTGAAGTGGAAATAGGCAGGCCACGAAGAACTGACAACCGATGGGGAAGAAAGATTCTTGAGTGGCGACCGCGAACCGGAAGACGCAGCGTAGGAAGGCCTCCCACTAGGTGGACCGACGACATTGTAAAAGTCGCGGGCAACCGGTGGATGCAAATGGCAGGTTGTCGTACAGTGTGGCGGTCTAAGGGGGAGGCCTTCGTTCAGCAGTGGACGTCTCCGGGCTGATGATGATGAAAATAAAAATAAAACTAGCCTAGGAACAGACATAAATCGCAAAAGTTTTAATGTTTCACATATCCTGTGAACGTAATCAAAATAAAAATACTCTTGTTTGTGTATTTATAATAATAATAATAATTATTGCAGGGGCGGCTTTATGGCGAGCCGTCGGTGAGTGGCGACACCGCGTACCCCGATTCCATGGGTCTAAAACCCCAGAGACCCTGACCCCTGGCTTGCCTTAACCGGCCGTCTGGGGGTGGAAACCGCAAGAGCTAAGAACCTAAGCTCCAGGGTGGAAGTGTTAAAGGGCATAACGCCGCGAGTAGCTCTTAGTGAAAGTGCAGCACACCTCTCGACACCCTAAGCCACCCACGCCAATGTTGCCCCTCCGGTGCCAAGATGCGGCAGCCTCTATGGGGGGCCCATTTAGTGGGTGGCAAGTCATCACCTGCCTAAATATATTTTGAAATGAGACAGGATAAGGCAGGTGCCGTTTCTCATCCCATAGATCAGTACAACTACCCACAAATTGTTCACCTCAATAGCCCTGTTTTTTGTTTTTTATCCTATACTGTACAATAGTTTTACATTCCATTTTATACACATTCTATAGTAATTGTATTTTGTACTCAACAGGGCCTCTTGGTGTTGGTTTCGGCCCCACCAATGCCTCTCAAAGGTCCGGGCTAGACCCGTGAATAAAATTAAATATAATAATAATATCATTTATTTTCAGATAACAAGGATCCATACAGATAAATAATACATGTCAATTTAACAATTAATTTTGTGCAAATTTAATTTATAATTCATAATAATAATAATTTTGACCAGTATTTTAGCATGCTAAAACAGTGGTCATTAATCGTCTTAATGATCCCATTGCCAGATCTAGAGAGCGTGACTCTGAATCTAGCAATGCGATGCCTGATCAGTCCATCGAGAGCCGGCACGCGGGCCTCCGCGAACATCTTGGAAGCGCTGCACCACCGCGGGAGGCGAAACATTATGCGGAAAGAGTCATTGTACTGCACCTTAAAAGTCCGGTAGCTCTCTACTTTGTAAGCCGACCACAGCTGTGGAGTGTAAAGCGCGGTACAATAAGTCTTAAAAAGCAATACTTTCGCCTCACTTGAGCAGCCCGCGAACTTCCTACCTAGCATGTTTGCTCTGACTGCGAGAGAACGTCTCTCCCTATCAATATCATGATCATCCACAAGGTCGCAGGTTACAATATGACCTAAATATTTGAAATTGGTAACATATCTCAGTGTTTTCCCATTCATATAGAGTGGAAGGCCGTCTGCATTTTTAGCGACTGCCCCAAATATCATAGCCACCGACTTTTCCACATTATACATTAAATTATGCGTAGTAGCGTACTTTTCGCAAATGCCGAGAAGTACTCTCATAGCGCTAATCGCTAATCTGAGTTATGCTGACGATATGGTTCTGTTGAGCCCCTCAACAGAACCATATCGTCAGCATAACTCAGATTATTCATACAGATCTGACCGATTGAGCAGCCGACGCCGGTTCCGTTGAGCTCCTCGATCAGCGCATTTATGTACACGTTAAAGAGGAGAGGCGAGGTGAGCCCACCTTGCCTCACACCGTTCGGCAGAATCGCTATTTATTCATTTATTATTTAATTTATTTTTATTATTATTTATTTTTATTATTATTTATTTTATTCGCTTCCGCCTGTCCCGTGGCCAGCCGCAATCGAACCCGGGCCTGAGTGCCATAGGTATTTGCATACAAATTGGCCCACTTCACTAGCGATCCCGCTCTCAGTCGCATATTATAAATCGCCGATATTATACGACGTCAACACTACTGCTGTCTTCAGAGGATAAAAACCAGAAGAAGCGGACACGGGGGTGAACTTAGGAATATAGCTGTCTATATTTTTGCCTCATTACATCTTCGTGGTCAGCCATAAGACGTCCACTGCTGAACGAAGGCCTCCCAATAGAGGGGTATTGCCATAATCCCCACGCTTGGCAGGCAGCTTGGGGGTCGCAGAATTCTCACCACCGTTAACCAAAAGGACGCTGCTGCCCGTCCTCCGGTGGGTCGGGTTGCAGTTTAAATACATACATTACATTATTATTTCTTTTATTGCATTTGAAACTCGGGTCTTAAGCCCGGACCTTTAAGAGGCATTGGTGGGGCCGAAGCCAACACCAAGAGGCCCTTTTGAATAGGAAAATAACATTATAAAACTATTACATGGGTGTGAATGGAATATGATACACTATTTTAAACATTAAGGTATAAAATTTTAAAAAAATATCGGGCTATTTTGGTGAATTTTTATGAAACATTGGACTGGTCTATAGAATGAGAAACGGCACCTGCCTATTTTGTCTCATTACATCAAAATATTAAGGCAAGTGATGACTCGCCATCCACTAAATGGGCCCCCCATAAAGGCTACCGTATATTGGTGCCAGAGGAGCAACATTGACGTGGATGGCTTAGGGCGTCGAGAGGTGTGCTGCGCTTTCACTAAACGCTACTCGCGGCGTTATGCCCTTTAACACTTCTACCCTGGAGCTTAGGTTCTTAGCTCTTGCGGTTTCCACCCCCGGACAGCCAGTTAAGGCAAGCCGGTGGTCTGGGGTCTCATTTAGCCCCAAGGAATCAGGATACGCGGTGTCGCCACTCACCGACGGCTCGCCACAATGCCGCCCCTGCGTATACACATTATTATTATTATTAGGTCATTACATCTTACATAGTAGTAATTTTTTATTAGTTTTTTTTTTATGCCAAGAGTAAATAACATGCACAAGACAGTCGGGTAAAAAAGCACGAAACAGCGTTTAGTTTGGCTGGTAGGCAGGTGGTGGCGCTTTTGTATTCGTTTTTTTTTAATACAATGAGGTGACGAGACAAGCAAAACGTTTGCCTGGTAGTTAGCATCACGCCTGCCTTAACAATAGCAGGGTCAGAATTGAGAACTAGCGAGCAAACTCCTGCGCCGCACCGCACTGCGCTCGTCACCCTGAGATACTCGTATTAGATATCAAATTTCTTCATACCCAGTATTTTCTCTGGTACTTAACACTATCCTTCAAATCGAAACACTTTCACACTTGCAAACATGCTTGCACACTACTGCTTGGCGGAATAACTGCCAAAGATGTTGTAGTTCCCCTGGCGGATTTTGCAATGAGTAAATTCATCATCATCGTCATCGTCATCATCATCAGCCCGGAGACGTCCACTGCTGAACGACGGCCTCCCCCTTAGATCGCCACACTGTACGACAACCTGCCATTTGCATCCACCTAAGCCCGCGACTTTTACAATGTCGTCGGTCCACCTTGTAGAGTAGAGTGATATAACTTTAATCCAATTTGTAGTCCTTTGTTTTGTTTAGGCCGAGTAAATTGTTCGTATTTTGTTTCGAAGTTTGTTTGAAAGTCCTTTGTTTTTGGACTTTATTTGGATAGTTCATTCAAAATAAAAAAATGTTGTTTTCATTTTTTTTCAACAGGGACGATTTAAGGGGGAGGAAAGGGGGGGGGGATTTTATATGGAAAGTTCTTTCTTTTGGAAGTTATAGTGATGAAAATGTATAATTGGGTAGTTCATTCAAAGGAAGGGAATTTGGGGGGGGGGGAGTTGCTAGAGTCGGTAGGGTCGGTAGAGTCGGTAGAGTTTGCTCGGAATGATTTAAAGTGGAGAATTTTGGGGGCGGTCCGAATTACTTCCGCACGCGGACGAAGTCGCGGGGGACCTCTAGTAGTTTATAAAGGCCCGCATTTCACTATTTGAAAAATAGTTATCATCCTCATAGTTATTTTATTATGGTTGACAGTGAAGTGTTTCACAACTCACATACTGATAAGCTGGAATGGGAACTAGTTCTCAAGTTTTAGCCCAATAGGAATTAAACATAAGCATCTTCTGATCTTAGGCTTTCTGCATCCAGTAGTTGGTTCAGTTTGGGTAGTCACTTTTGGCCTTACTATAAAACGCCGCTCAAACCTTAGTCACTTTTTAAGATGCTCTGATAACTTCTCGCTGACGTGAAATGTCACGTGCGAGAACAAGACAGAGAAGGCGTTTTATAGTTTGCCGTTTGAGTCTTAGAAAGTCTTATTTTGGAGACAATATTAAGCCCTGTAAAATATTGTTTGAAATATCAAAATCACGAAATCTGAATGCTTAAAAAGATCAAGGGTCAAAACTTCTTTCAAAAAAATCTTGACAATTGAAATAATTGACGATCAAATACCTCAAGAAAAAAAAATCTGCTAATTCTAAACAAAAATTTTGAAAATCTTTATTCATATTTTATTCCTTTTGTCGGCAAAAGTTGCAATAAATAAGGACAAAGGAAAATTATAGAGATGGAAGAAGCTTTATGCCTACATTGTACTACTAGTATAGCATCTATATTATTTGTGCTTTTATCTTCTTTGAGTAAATCCGTAAATGAGCAAAACTTGTCCAATTAGGGCAAAACTTGTCCAATTAGAGCAAAACTTGACCAATTAGCGCAAAACTTGTCCAATTAGAGCAAAACTTGTCCAATTAGAGCAAAACTTGACCAATTAGCGCAAAACTTGTCCAATTAGAGCAAAAATTGTCCAATTAGAGCATAACTTGTCCAGCTTGAGCAAATCTTGTCCAATTATAGCAAAATTTGTCCAATATTCACTGTTTTATCCACAGATTTTTAAAACTTGAATCCCAAATCCAGCCCAGCACTCATCTCCTGACATCTAACATTTACATAATATCACAATGATGTATCGGAGCCAAATGTATCTCGCGAGCCAAGCGCGCGCAATCCGCTGAGTGCGAGAAAAACTTTCACGGTATATTTTTATTTAACGTATGAGCACTCTTTGAGTGGACCAAAAAATATTATGTTTTTTTATGTAACTCTCAGATTCAGATTCTTTATTCATAACAAATTTTATTATCGTTACAGTCATGTCAAATATATCATCTTAAAATATGCAAATCTAGTATAAACAAGATGAGAAACTAAATAAATTGTCAATTATAATACGAATGAAATTAAATGTTTACATTTATTACGTATATTATGATTGAATAAATACATTCATTAGATATGAAAAAAGTTTTCTTTTTCAATTTCGTCTATTGTCTAGAATGCCTGTTCAACAAGCCAGGTTTTTACTTACCTAAATAAAATCTCTCGCATTTATAGGCAGTTTTCTACTTTTTTAAATCATTATCTACACGTAGCTTTAACGTTACATACAACGCCATCTATCCAAAGTCTTCATCAATGTGCGCCACGGTAAGCAATCAGCGATGAAATCTTATATTGCACAATCACACGGACAGGCTTGGTCTCATACCTAGACCGCCTAGCTTGTCTCTTGCTTGTGGCCGTGATAGCCTAATTGGGAGACCGCTAGACTAGAAATCTTAAAGTGCAGGTTCAAGTCCAGGCCTATACCAATGAACTCTTTGTAGTTTATGTCGTCGTCGTCGTCAGCCATAAAGCGTCCACTGCTGGACGAAGGCCTCCTAATAGAGGGGTGTTACCATAATCCCCACGCTTGGCAGGCGGCTTGGGGATCGCAGAATATTCACCACCGTTGACCAAGAGGACGCTGCTGCCCGTTCTCCGGTGTGTCTGGTTGCAGTTTAAGGACATACCCAGGTCCAGGAGTTTATGGAGTATAAAAACTACTGGATGTTTGTTGACCATCGTCGTGAGGAAACCAGCGTACGTCCGCATGCTGCGTCCGCAAAGTATTTTTTTTATAGCGTTTGAATATCTTTTTCTGAAACCAACCCGCAACTGGGCCATGCAGCGTGGTGGATATGGTCCAATCTCCCTTCGAGGGTAGGCCTTAGTCCAGCAGTGGACTATTAAATAGCCTGATTGGTTGGCACCTTAGAAAAAAAACCATCACATACACATTTTTTAGAATCACTCAATCACTCTACCGGTTGCGAGACAGCTGAGCGACGGTCAAAATGCCCTTCATAGTCACGATGTGGTGTGACAGAGCCGCCATGGCAAAACTATAAGGCGCCTTTCTTCGCTACAGAACCCTGAAAAACAACTAAAATACTATGCTATCCCAACAAAGTTGTTGAGGTTAAATTGACTTATATCCGAGTGAGATTCTGCCCTTGCGTAAAATGTAGTGGAGTCGACATTTAATTTTATTTATTAAAATTTCCACTAGTGTATAATTGTAAAATTTGCTTTTAAAATTTTACTTAGTTTAAAAAAAGAGCATCATATTTCCTATTTAAAAAAAGCAGTTAGCTTTGTAACTGATCTGCTCGGAAGACGGAGGAGGAGGTGTTTGCCCAACGGTAAGATACGTTAGGCTGATAAGAAAAAATAATTAATAAATATTTATACAATAGAAAAATTTAAGAACTCTATCTCTAGAAGGGTAATCGTACTCGTACCATATTCCACCACAATAGACTGAATTGGAATATAAAGCAATTCTTCTTCCAAGTATGCTACTACAACCAAGGAAAACACAGAATGATGTTAAGCAACCGACAATCCATTCAGTTTTCGGAGCCGTGACCGTGAAGCGCTACCTGGGCTCAGATAACTTTTTTCACCGAGTAGTTTATACTATATTTCTATAACAACAACCATCAAGCCATTTCAGAGGCCTTGTGGTGGCACATTAACTCTGACACTAGTGTAGTGGTGGCTGGCGTAACTTGGCGGGGGTTTTGGGGGGTGAGTGTGAAGCAGGACGCGGTCGCACGCGCGTCGGTCTCTGTGTGACCTTTTGACTTGGTTCTTTTTTCAAGGAGTGACCTTAAAAAAAGGTCACCGGGTGTGTCTATAAGCGAAACTAGCTGGAGTATCCCACTTACAAACTTCTGTAATCCCGTATAAACAAAATAAAAATGTGTCAAAACCACGTCAGTTTTCATAGTAAATTACATCAACAGCCGGAAGACATCCACTGCTAGACGAAGGCCTCTCAATTAATAAGGAGGGGTTGCTATAATCCCTACGTTTGGCAGGCGGCTTGGGGATCGCAGAAAGCTCACCACCGTTAACCAAGAGGACGCTGCTGCCCGTCCTCCGGTGGGTCTGGATGCCCGTTTTGGGACATACCCGTAGGTCTATAAAAATATATACGATAGATTTGGTAGAAGGGCAATGATATTAAAAATACATGAAGGGATTTTGATTATGCGAGTGAGTACATACTTTACCTTTGAATAAGTAAAGATGCTCCGTAGTGGCTTTATACTTTGTTAAATGTGGTAGTAAAATATATACAATATTAGTTAATTACCATTAGAAACAAGAATCGGACTCGCGCTTTATCATTATTTTTGTATCAGTATTTTATTCTGCATACTACAATCAGAACTATGCCGCCTCCAGTATTAGTAGAGCCTTCGTGGTCGATTACTGCGCCATTTTTGAGTAATTCCGGCCTCTCTGTATGTAAATTTAGATGACGACCGTCGCCCCGGAACTGAGAGGGTTAAAAGTTTTAGGCCTCGGTTTTAAAGGTGCGGGTTTCAAAGCAGATTTCTCGTTTTATAGCGACTCTATGTTTGAGAACTGAAAGTTGTCATATTATGAATGTTTTTACGATCTCAGACAACTGAAAATGTGGAATATTCCTGTAAAAGTATTTCCAGGAGTAAGAAACATATTACTTATTAAATTATATTTTCTTTCTTTCTTATTATACAATCTGTAACAAAAAGCTTCAACAATACTGAAGATTATGTAAGTAATCGTCATTACGAACAACTTTTACTATGGGCCAACACCGAAATAAAAAAATAAAAAAAAACAGATCCTTACATTTTGTCTAAGGTCAATGATATTTTATAAGGGACAGATACATTTTTTTCGTGATTTCAATTTTGGCCCCATAGTAAAAGTTGTTCATAATGATGAGACAGATGACAAATACAAACCCACAGTATTGTTGAACGTTTTTGTTACAGATTGTATATTTTTTATTAAGCTGAGTAGCAACGAGACTAGCAAGACGTTCGCCTGTCCATATAGTAGCATTGCTAGAACTGTAGCAACTGTATCCTATATCCTATATAATATAAAAAATAAAAAAACTGTAAAACAAAATCCTGCGCCGCACTGCACTGCGCTCGTCACCCTAATTTATTAGATATCTAATATCTTCATGGGGTATTCATTCCCAGTAATTTCTCTAGTAACTTTGCCCTTCAAACCGTAACACACACAGTAATGTTTGCACACTACTGCAATACTGAATAACCGGCAAAGATGTGGTACTTCCCCAGAGGGACTCTGCAATAGAGTACGACATTACGTCATTTTATCAACGAGTTCTAGCGTAGTGTAGGGCACAAACGAGTCTATAAACAAATCAGCTTACACTGAAAATTATATTGTTGTGTTTATAGGTATACTAGCTGACCCGTCCCGGCTTCGCACGGGGGTAAATACCCATTTTAAACCGACTTCAAAAAAAGAGAGTTATCAATTCGACACATACGTATGTAATATTAGCTGTGTCTACATCAAGAGACGTTTTCTAACGGAGTGAACCTACGATTTTATTCTTGAAAATAGTGTATAAAATTATTATGCTTGAAATTAAGGCACACACTCCAGTGGGCTCCTAGCTCCTAGTAATGTATCAAATTGCTTCACTGTGTAACATACGTGCATTAATTTTCCACTGCGGTGAGTTCCTCGGAGTTCTGTTTTGTGACGTCATCTGATGTAATTAAACGTGCTTTAAAGTAGGCAAGGAAATTAACTTTTGATGAACCAGTTTCTGTCTGCAATTCTTGTGTTATCCCCTTCGGAAGGGATTGTCTAAGGGGATTTTTGTACCAAGCCTTTTATTCTTTCTTAATTATTGGCATCGTACTTTGTGTATTCTGCCAGTGTCATGTATAATGAAATATCAAGTTTAAATAGTATCATCAAGTCAAATATTTTATTTTTTATTTTATTTTATTTGGGAAACATACCGTGATAATAACTTAAGTAAACTTATACAAATTTGGTAAACTTATACCATTTACACGTTTCCGCATATAAAAGCCTATATCACTTGTTAACATGGTTAGCTAAGGATTTTGATTAACACTGAAAAACATTACGCAGTCTACGGCATTATTCAGTCGCTCGCTAGCCGCCTCGGCCATCGCTCGCACGATGCCTATGGTACGATCGCCTAACATTGACGCGGGTGCCCGCAGTTGCAATAATGAGACGTCAAATAATCGTAACTACCAATGTGATAAGTGTAAAATTATAGTGAATGAGCTGCTGGCCTTCGTCAGCAATAAGGTGGACACCTTACCTGAAACAGGCATTGTGCAAATATGCTTAAGTGCCTATTCTAGTGAAGACGTTGAAGCTGCGAGATCTATCGTCTATAAGTTGCTAGCACCGACAAAAAAGTATATGCGACGTAAGGAGGGTTCAGAACAGAAAAGCATACAAGATATTATAAAGCTTATTAAAGAGTACGAGCCCGATTGTCTTCCAATCTTTGTGGCAAGAAATTTAAATAAAATTCCTCCTGTATCTTTCGATTACGTAGATGTGACGTCATTTCTGAAAGAAATGGCTGTATTAAGGAGTGACGTGGCTACTATCAAAGACAAGGGCAATAATGGACCTGCAAATAATGCGTCGGCGTCTGATGTGGACTTTTTGAAGTCGGAAATGGAGCAAGTAAAATATATGCTAATGGAATTAAAAAACCAAGGAGGTAGCTGTAAAGAAACTCTAGCATCGACTTTAGCCTGTGATTCGGAACTGAGAAGTGAGCAAGTGACGCCTACGCCTCCCATCCATCCATGCTCGTCTCTCACCACACAATTGAGTGACAGCCGAAATAAAAACTCGGGACGAGTGCATGTTATGAATATGCACCAAAATGATATGACGACTACTCCGATAAGGCGTTCAAGTACGAGCGAGCGACTGTTATGTTTGCCGGCGCCAGCTGACCCGGTGCATGTCCCATTGTACAGAGACCTCGTTGTAAATAGTAATAGCATAGAACAGAAGCAAACATTACGCAAGAAGGATGATAGTTTTACACTGGTGGAAAGAAGGAAGCGAAAGAAGTTTACTAACATGAGTGGCACCGCACAATGCACAAATAAACTGCAGGCTGCAAAACTAACTTCGGCTATTTACATCTCACGATTAAATAAAACGACTACTTCTGAGGACATTCGAGAATACGTCACTGAAATGGGACAAGAATGCGTTAAGGTGGAACCTCTCACGCAGAAGCATGAAACGGACTTTATCTCTTTCAAAATTACTGTTTATAAAAACAAGCTGGAGAAATTCTTGAGCGAAGATTTCTGGCCGGTAGGTATAAGGTTTCGACGTTTCCGTGAGTACACGGCGAGAGTAAATAATATAAATAAATAATTTTATGGATAGTGCGTCATCTAGTATATCCATTGTATCCTTTAATTGTAAATCAATTAAGCGGTCAGAACAATGTGTACGTGATTTAACTGTTACAAACGATATAATTTTATTGCAGGAAACTTGGTTGCTTCCTCATGATCTTAATTTTGTAAACGAAATTAATAAAGATTTCGGGTGCATAGCAAAGTCTTCTGTAGATACATCAGTAGGTATATTGAGAAAAGGCAGGCCGTATGGAGGACTATCTATAATGTGGAATAAGTTGAAGTTTCCCTGTGTATCACCTATTGATTGCGCAAGCGACCGCTTAGCGGCAGTGCGTATACCTACAAGTATTGGAACTATTCTGGTTATAAATGTATACATGCCGGTAGATAACGCTGACAACCTAACGGAATTTATTGACTGTCTAGGCGCAATAAATGCATTAATTGAAGAATGTGACGTACAATGTGCTTATATTTTAGGAGATTTTAATGCGCATCCATCGGCAAAGTTTGGACATGAATTAATAAAGTTTTGTAATGATATAGAATGGGAATGTGCCGACTTAAATATTTTAGGCTCTGTCTCAGGCACATACACTTTTTTTAGTGAAGCTCACGGCAGTCGGCGATGGCTGGATCACTGCATTACTACGAAGGCTGCTTGGAATACTGTGATCGAGGCGAACGTTATCTACGACGTCACGTGGTCAGATCACCATCCTCTACGTATTGTATGCAATATATCTTGCATTGCACCGAAAACAGCTGTCGCCGACTGTACTGATAAATATAGAAATGTAAAATGGGGAGATCGCACTGCTGATCAAGTCAACAGGTATGGGAAATATTGCTACAAACATTTAGATAGCTTCTGTGATATTTTTAAATGTAATTGTATGATTAGTAAGCGTTGTAGGCATCATGATAAATATTGTGAATCCATAGATATGTATTATATGCATATAGTTGACACACTACAGAAGGCTGCAATATTGAGTTCTCATTCAGGTGTAAAGAAACGGTACAACAAAGTGATTGGGTGGAACTACCATGTGAGGGACAGTCATCAGTCGGCGAGGTTGCATTTCAAGTGCTGGGTGGTTGCTGGTAGGCCCTCACAGGGGATACTTTTCGATAATATGCGTAGTAGCCGAAAGGAGTTTAAAAATAAAATAAAATGGTGTCAAAATAATGAGGATAAAATAAAAATGAATATATTGGCTTTACACAGGAAAGACAAAAATTTTGTGAAATTTTGGAAATCAACAAAAAAGTTGAATTATAAACAGAGTTTACCTATCTCTGTTGATGGGCTCCAGGAACCATCTCGTATCGCCGAACTGTTTGCTAGTAAGTTCAGGGTGGATCCCTTGCACGCGGTGTATGGGTCTGGCACTGATGCCGTCGTGGCTGAGCGACTTCCGCCTTTTACTATCAAGAATGTCACTAAGGCTGTACAAAATATGAAGCGTGGAAAGTCGCCTGGTCACGATGGTCTCAGTGTTGAACACATACTCTGGGGGAGTGAGAAGATACTATACCACCTTTGTACCTTTTTTAACATGTGTATGCATCATGAGTATTTGCCAGTGCCCTTAATGAAGACTGTAGTAGTACCAGTGGTGAAAAACAAAACTGGTGATCTTAGCTCTTCTACCAACTACCGACCAATATCTCTTGGTACTATAATAGGTAAGGTGCTGGAACGTCTCATTCAGCCCGAACTGCTTAAAAAGATAGAAATAGACGACGCCCAGTTTGGTTTTCGTCCCGGGCTCTCAACAGATTCAGCGATTATTAGCCTAAAAAGCACTATTAGATATTATAATAAAAGAAACACTACAGTTTATGCTTGCTTTCTAGATTTGAGCAAAGCTTTTGACCTGGTGAATTACAAAATCCTCTGGGACAAGCTTATAAAGCGTAATGTCACTCTGGAGTCAGCACTCTCGCTCTAACCGAGACAGACGTGTGCGCCACTGTTATATTAATATTTATATTATGTCTCGTAAATACAACGCTAAATAAACTTTAACGCGCGCTATAATAATACTGTGAAACGAATAAGTGCCACGACAAGTATTTAGTTGTAGGTTGCAGCTGTTATCAGTGCGATTCACAGCGCGCGGCTTGTTTACCTGCGATTATTACCAGGCCCGCCGAAGGTGCGTAAGCGCTTAGCGAGTGCGGAACGCGGTAACCTACCCGAACTTTCTGCGAATTGATAGTTAAAATTGCGTTTTGCCGGCTGGGGTGTGAATTCCATTTCACTTGCAGGATGACTATCTGTACCGCTTGCCAAACTTTGGTAAATAATGCACAATTGGTAAAATGCTCCACTGAAGGCTGCAACAACTCTTATCATTATGAATGCGTCGGAATGTCAAGATCTGCATATACTAAACTGATAAAATCTTCTTCAACATGGTCATGCCCAGATAAGTGTGCTAAAATGCAACTGGGGAAGAGGTCCGACAACACGGATACACCGGTCCGGAATACGGGCATCCTTACGACCCCTGCATCCTCGCCGATTAAAAGCACACCTAAAGATCGAAAAGACAGCGACTCAAGTCTCAAGTTTCAAGAAGAAAGCCTAAACGCTATCATAGAAGAAAAAAATAAACAACTCTTAGTGGAGATTAATAAAATCATGGATAGAAAACTCAGCCAGGGTTACCAGAATCTATTAGATAAACAAAACGAGCTACAGCAGCAGTACGATAAAATGTTAGAAGCGATAAATAAGTATAGCGATGCTTACGACGCCACAATGCTAGAAGTGCGAGAATTTAGAAATGTGTCTATAAAAATAAACGACCTTGAAAGCACTAACTCCAAGCTTGCCACGAAATGTGACCTACTCGAAGCGCGTATGGATGAGCTGCAAAACCAGACCTATTTATGTGATGCTGAAATTAGAGGTATACCAGACATGAGTGGCGAAAACTTGAAAAATATTGTTGAGCAGATACACCAAGTCATTGACCTACAACCACCAGGTAGCACCATCTTAAACGTTTTCCGCGGCAAAAAATCGACGAAAACTGGCGACCGTCCCATTATTGTGTCCATGTCATCCCACCAGCTTCGTAATGAATTTCTAACCAAAGTAAAGTGGTACAATAAGCAATGTAAAGGTAGTAAGCTTTGTGTAAGTGATGTAGGTATAGCGACTACTAAGCCTCAACTTGTTTACATATCCGAGCGAATCACTATGCGCACAAAATACCTACTCTCACTGACTAGAGAGAAAGCTAAATCCCTGGGATACAAGTATGTCTGGACACGTAACGGTAAAATATACATCCGTAAGGAAGAAGGGGTACCTGGTA
The DNA here is from genome assembly GCA_905404285.2 of Erannis defoliaria. Taxonomy (NCBI): domain Eukaryota; kingdom Metazoa; phylum Arthropoda; class Insecta; order Lepidoptera; family Geometridae; genus Erannis; species Erannis defoliaria. The sequence continues at coordinate 672,094 of FR990085.1, read as the reverse complement.
AACAAATAACATACGAAGCGCAGCTTTTGTCATTGTGACTTAATTTGAGTATTACTTTACTTATTTATTTGGTTTTGATCACTTGTCCTTTATATTATAAATATAACATAAATTGCTTATCACAATATATTATATATTCCACTTATATTAATACTATAATAATTATTTATTTTACTGATATTAAACAAAACATATCAACTAATTTACAGTACTATACAATTTCATATATCCTTATTATTCTAGTATGCATATATCGATTAAATAATCTGTCAAGAGCAATACTGGTGCCATCTCTCTGTCTGTTTTTAAAGCTTTTCAATGGGTAATTTTGATCCTTTAGACTTTATTGATAATTCATTAAATTTGCCAAATTGCAGTTTTGTAGATAACGTAGATAAACTTCAGCAACACATCAATTCACCAAGTACGTATAAACTGTTTTGTATGAATATTCGCAGTATACGGTGTAATTATGATGATTTCTTAGTGCTGCAAAGCAGGATTAATATAAATTTTGAATTCTACTGTTTCACAGAATGTTGGTTAACGAAAGACCACAATTTGGTAAACATGCCAGGTTATAACTTTTATTGCTCTGCGAGAAATTACAATCAGAATGATGGGGTTGTCATATATTGTAAAGATAATATGTCAATAGACTGTTTAGAATGCTATGATATAGCTGATTGTACAAATTTAGTAGTGACAGACAAAGAACAAAATGTAGTGGTGATATTCATCTATCGATCTCCTTCGTATAAAGACCCGAGAAAATTTATATCTAGTCTTCTTGATCATTTAAAGACCACTAGTAAATACAAAACGACTATCATTACTGGGGATATTAATTTGGATATCTTAGATGATCAGGACACCATTTTGCAGACTTATATTGATGGATTGGCCGAGTTGGGATTTGTTTCAGCAATAGACATTCCTACTAGAAGTAAAGCATCCCTTGATCATTACTTTGTTAGAAGTGCCGCAACGTTCAATGCTTACGTGTTAAATAGCATAGTAACAGATCATTGGCCAATCGTATTAGATATACAGCTGAAACAACCTAAAACCTCTTGTCATTCAAATAACAAAGATGTCATCAAATGGAATGCTGTTATAAATGACATACAAAGTGTAGATTGGGATCCCATGTATAATCTGAATGATATAAATGTGGCAATGGAGATATTTTCATTCAAAATAGGGGACATTATAAAAAAACATACACAAAGGCGACAGAAACCCAAGAATTTGTCATATAAACCATGGATAACTGAAAAATTACTAGCATGCGCTCGAAAACGAGATTCCATGCATTTAGAAGTACGTAAAAATCCCAGTAATCTGACTCTTACAAAAATCTACATACGGTACCGAAATACATGTAAAGAAGCAACAAGAATTGCGAAAGCACTATATTATAAAGCTCGGATTAGCGAAAATCTAAATAATCCACGTACATGTTGGCAGCTCCTTAATGAATATACAGGAGGTCCTAGACCTACCGAAGATAAAAATATTATTAATCTTCTTTCTAAACTCAATAAATCAAGCTTCTCTGAGGGACTACAAAAAATTAATTTATATTTTCAAAATATAGGTAATGAGCTAGCAAAAAATTTGCTAAAACGCACAAATAAAACTTTAGACGACCTCTCTCATACCATTAGAAGTGACTATAAAAATAATGAATACTGTGATTCTTTCTTTTTCTCCCCAACCGATCATACAGAGGTTGATAAAATTATATTGGGACTTAAATCTAACTGCTCTCCAGGTGAAGATCAGATAACTGGAAAGATCTTAAAGAACTGTAGAAATACTCTAGTTACACCCATTACTTTCCTTTGTAATTTGAGTATGTCTATTGGTGTGTTTCCAACCCTGCTGAAGCGAGCCATCATAGTGCCAATATTTAAAGGAGGTGATGCCAATGAGCTTACTAACTTTAGACCCATATCACTGTTGAGTGTTGTTTCTAAAGTCCTAGAAAAAATTGTGAAGAAAAGGATTACGGCTTACTTAAATAAATTTGATATTCTTAGTAAATACCAATACGGTTTCAGGCAACACATGAATACGGAAGATGCTTTAGTCAAAGCTGTTAGTGTGATCAGCGAACAGCTAGATCATGCGCGCAAATGTATAGGGGTCTTTCTAGACTTGTCAAAAGCGTTCGACACCGTTTCATCAAATATCCTGCTGGCGGAATTAGAACTAATTGGAATAAGAGGATCTGCTTTGGATTGGTTTGGGAGTTATCTTTTAGGAAGAACACAAAAAGTTGTGCTTAGAAAATCAGAGCTCGAATCAAGCTCTGTATCAATGGAATGTGGTGTCCCCCAAGGCAGTGTCTTGGGCCCAATCCTGTTTCTTATCTACGTCAACAAACTGCTGCGTATGAAACTAAGAAACTGTACACCTGTAGCATTTGCTGATGACACTCTGTTGTTGTTTCATGGAGCAAACTGGGAGGAAGCCTTTAAGAATAGTCAAGTTGGCCTGGAAAAAACTCTAAAATGGATGGATTCTCGTGTGCTGACTGTTAATAAAAGCAAGACGAAGTACATTACTTTCTCTATTAATGCAAGTGGACAGCCACCAGAAAAACTACAACTAATAGCACACCAGGACGGGACATGCAGATTTAATGCCATGGGTGGTTTATTATGCCAATGCCCTATTCTGGACCGTGTATCAAGCATAAAATATTTAGGAGTAATCGTCGACCAATATTTAAACTGGAAGGAACAAATAATAAAAATTCGTCAACGACTTAGAAGCCTTTCGCATTTCTTCTGGCAAGTGCGGAATGTTGTGGATGGTAAACTTTTATGGGGTGTTTATTTTGCAATGGCACATTCTGTTTTATCTTATGGTATATTAGCATGGGGAGGAGCTGCTAAATCTAATCTATTAATTGCACAACCGGCTCAAAACAATATACTTAAGATAATAATGAGAAAGCCCTCTACTTACGATACAGAAGCACTCTATTCGAAATCCGGAATATTAAATTTAAGACAGACGTATGCCTACAAAGTAGCTTTATATTACATAAAGAATGAGCATTTGCATGATAAACACAACACTAAGCACAGCGTTCGCCATAAAAATGTTGGCAAGATTAAATTGAAAAAAGCAACACGAACAGTTTTCGCTACACGCTTTATATCGTGGGTTGGACCCCGCGTTTATAACAATCTGCCTGTGAACGTTAGAGGATCACTACCTGATTACAAACGAAAAAAGTTAATCAAAGCATGGCTTGTAGAACTAGGTTTTATTAAACTAGAAGATAAAGTCTTTTCGTTATTGGGGTAAGATCAGAAAATAAGCCAATACAATAAATGGTTTGGTATTGGTTTATAGAGTATAATTTTATTAATTAATATTTAAAAAAGAAACCAATTAGAATATAGCATTTCGAAAAATAAATTGTTAAAATCGATAGCATATTTATAAAATATTATTAATCACACACAATAATGCATTTTGTAAATATGATAAGAGACAGTACATAAATTTATAAGATATTTAGATGACAATATATATATATATATATTTATATATTATATAATATACACGACGATATAACGCGTAAATTTTAATCTTTGTATTGTTAATATATATAATCAAAGCCTCAAAGGAAATTTATAAGTATTATATATTTATTTATAATATATATTTATATATAGAAACATATATATCTACTTTTTTATTTTATTTTATGTTTTTTATTATAATCTTAATTTTGGTGCGAGTGTTTGCTCGGCTATGGAGCGAGATAGCGGACTGCAGTAGTCCTCGACACGGGTGTTCCTAGTGAGGACTGCTACACAAAGTTTACTAATTGTGCCGTTTTAGTTAGTGTATGATTATAGATTACCATGCTAGTAATAAGTGAAATATTTAAGACCTGTTTTTATTTTTTGTTAAGCGTGTGTAATAAATAAATAAAAAAATAAATAGTAAATGTGCCAAATGAAGTCGTGAACCTGTTGAGATTCTGGTACGAGGGCCAAACTAACAATGTAAGGTGGGGCGACACCCTCTCTAGTGACTATATACTAAAATGTGGTGTTCGTCAAGGTGGGTTAACCTCTCCGGACCTGTTTAACCTGTATGTGAATGATCTGATCGTGGAGCTCAGGAGAGCCAGAGTAGGTTGTCACTTAGGCAATGTTTGTGTAAACAGCCTTAGTTATGCCGATGACATGGTTCTCCTGAGCCCCTCGATCAAAGGATTGAAAAAGTTACTGTCAGTCTGTGAGCATTATGTTAATGATCATGGGCTGAAGTATAACGTAAAAAAAACAGAAATGATGGTATTCAGGTCGGGATCAGGTCCGGAGAGGTTATCTGAAGTTTATTTGAATGGTGCGGCGATCAAGGTCGTCAAGCAGTTCAAGTACCTGGGGCATATATTGACAGAGAGGCTGCAGGATGATTGCGATATAGAGAGAGAGCGGAGGGCACTTGCCGTTAGAAGCAACATGATTGCACGCAGATTTGTAAAGTGTACCGGGGAAGTCAGGGGTACCTTGTTCAGAGCTTACTGCCTCTCAATGTACACCTGCCAGCTCTGGTGCAACTTCACAAGAAAGACATACAATTCGATAAGGGTTCAGTATAATGACGCATACCGAGTCCTTATGAACTTGCCACGATACTGTAGTGCATCGAACATGTTTACGGAAGCAAGAATCCCCGATTTTTTCGCAATCATCCGGTCAAGAGTCGCGTCATTCTGGCACCGTTTGAGACATTCCAGCAATACCATACTGAGGGCTGTATCGGACAATATGGGAAATCCCATATTTAAGTACTGGATTTCTCTTCATCTGAATGAGAACAAAAAATGACAATGTACATTGTATGTAATTTATAATTATGTTAAAGTTTTATTGACGATGTGTAATAGGTACTTTACATACCTGTTATACCTATAATTAGTTTTAATTACATACATCCTAATCTATATGTGTGTGTAATGTAATTTAATTTATGGGCCTACTGGTGCCTGAAATAAAAATATTTTATTTTATTTTATTTATTTATTATTACTAAATATTACACAATTTAAAGAGAGAAAAACAGTAGTAGTGTGTCATGAAATGACAGTTGGTCACACGAAATTAGTCATAGTCAAGTCAAAATCATGTCCTAGTAAAGTTGTGGCGACTTTATTAGGAGTTTTTACGGAGTTTTGAAAACAAAACGAAAAGACAAAAATGTTTCACCACATTTTTTATATCACTTGCTTACACTCGTGCATGTAATTCAACACTCAATGAATTAAACTCCACCATATGATTTTTCCGTGCGTACCAACCAAATTTACGAATGGCGCTACCAACGTTTTAGTTGGTAGCTTGAACCAGGTTGGGAAATTTGGCATCTATGGCAGAGACTTCTGTAGCTTAATTGGTAAAGCAGTTGGGACGGAAACCCATAGAGACTGCTCGTATGCAGGTTCGAGTCCTGCTGGAGGTCATAATTTTTCTTCCTGTTTAAGCTTTAAAAACATAGAAATACCATAAGTGTGGAAACACTTCATACAAAAATATTCAAAAAGTAGCATGTAAGTCTATAAACGAGTCATATTCGGTTAAAATAACAAGAGCTATATTTGCCGGCGGAGTGTATGCGCGGCGTCATTGTGCACGTAACGAGCGGCATTGTGCCACTGGATCTCATTAGAGCGGTGTCATTAAGCGGCTGCGAACGTGTCGCTGTATGAATGCCGGCTCTGAAGTGGGGCAGAACGGAACCGACTAGACTCGGAGAAAGATTGGAAGGATTGACGGGCTTGAAGCGGTGAAAAGTTTCTTCTTATTTATTTAGTAAACATACAAAACAGAATGTAATGACATTAGACAAAAATATTCATATTACAGATCTGTATCATATTCATAAACGATGTATGTCTATGTGCATTAAAATATTGGAATTAAATAATCGCTAGAAGAAATTACAATTTGCGATTAAAACTAAAAATAAGGTACATGCGGTCAAATAGAGAAATAAAATTGTAATTAAATGGAATTTGAATTGGTGCATTATAAACTTAGTGCCAATTAATTTAATAATAGTAAGCTTTTGTTATTAACAGCTTTTCATGTATTTAGGTGGGCCTGAGTAACCAAATTTCATTATTAACTAAACATTCAAGTCAAATTGTAAAGACCAAACTAAGGTTTTTCTTCTGGTTCAAGTCTGTTTTTTTAACAACTCGCTTTTTACAACTAGATTTTATTAGAGCGGAATCATTAAGCGACTGAGATCGTGTCATTGTTTTGAATATAAGCTCAAGAGTGGGCTGCTGGAACGGAACCGACTAGAATGGGAGAAAGATGGAGTAGACTGACGAGCTTAAAGAGCTGAAAAGTTTTCTTCTGGATCAAAATTTATTGTTTAACGAGTGTCTTTGTACCACTGGATTTCATTAAAGTGGTGTCATTAAGCGGCTGAGAACGTGTCACTTTATGAATGCTGGCTCTGAAGTGGACCGGGACGGAACCGACTTGACTGGAAGAAAGATTGGGTGGATTAGGTGGTTTGAAGTGGTGAAAACTTTTCTTCTGTTTCAAACCATTTCTTTTTTCAACGAGTGGCATCGTGCTTGCTACTTGATCTCATTTGAGCGGTGTGATTATGCGACTGTGATTAAGTTTCTGGTTCAAAGACTGTAACGGTTTTTAATATTAAACCAAATGTCGAATTTAACGTATCGAATATAATGAAATATTCCTAGTAGCATCCGTGGTCAAATCAGTAGCTAGACCTCCCAGCTTCAATAATTATACATTTAATTTTTTTGTTTTCTCTGTTTAGATGTTTTAGTAAAAGACCAACTCGCACAGGCCGGTTTTAAGAAAAGCTAAATATTTTTGCCCCGTCTTGTTTCCAAATCATTTTAAGATTCATTTCAATATTTTAGTAAATACATTTTAATTCTCGCGCTGCATTTAGTGAAAGCCTTTGAAAAGTAATGGAGCTGATTTAATTATGTTCTTCGTTGTAATTTGTTTTATTAACGACATTTATCAAATTATTTTCAACATTACAGCAATACTTCACGAGAACTAAAGCACAATGAATGCACGAATACATTGCATGCCATTAAAATGGATAATAGGAAAAATTTGGTGTTCAGTTAAGGTTTATAGATTTTTTTGTTAATGGTGGTGGGGTTTTTTATTATATATATATATATATTTTTATTTGTAAGTTACCGCCCTTGACGGACACGTCAAGGAGGACGATACTGATATACGATATAGTTTTATATAGAGCTATTTAATTTTTACCTGTAAGGAAACCTGTTAGTAAACTGGATAACTGGATAAAATATGAAAAAGCATAAATTATTATCACATCTCACGGGACCTCATTATATATCTCTTTCGTAAATACAAAAACACATAGATAATATCATTATCTATGTGTTTTGACATCTCTTAGGTACGAAATTAGAAACCATTTCAAAAATCTAAATCAAAATATATTTATTGCAGTTTGTTAGTAAAACTAGATGTGACATACAGAGTATAATCTGTTTATAAAGAGCTCCGAAAACAAACTTGTCTCTAAATAGACATGCAATATTAGCCCTGGCATATTCATTACTGCTAATTATAAGTTATTGGTTTAAAATGGGCAATTAAAATGTGCATTTACAAATTTAAAATGTGCCATTAATAAATTTAAAATGTGCCATTAAGACAGTCCTGCACCGCACGTCTTATTCTAGCGTTAAACAACTATTGTCTTTCATCACAAAGAGGGTGAAATGGAAAATTGAATTTATTTTATTTATTTTTAAAGAAAGGAGAGAGTGCGCCGTTTGAAATTGTTTTCTTTTCTTGGCCAATGTTCGCCACAGTTCTCCGCGGGTGTTGGTTTTAAGAAATCTCTTTTGTTCAAACTTTTTTCTGTTGAGTTTTGTGGACCATTTATTGTGAAAACTTTTAGGATACTTATTCGGAAATTACACGATTTATTATTTAGTTTTCAATCTGATACACTTTCAATAATTTCTGATTGTTATAGAAGTTAATGTCACAAAATTAATTTTTTGATTATCGAACTTTATTTAGTATCAATTGCAAAAACAAGAAAAAAAATATAGGTACTATTGATTAAGTACTTGGATGACATTTTTTCTCGGTTATTTTCATTAAAAAACCAAATCACTTATCCGAGTTTGATGAAATTTCTATGGGACCAATCTGAAAGTAGGTATATCCTTTTTAATAGCGCAGGATGCCCTGAGACTCCATGGAGTGACGATATACGTAGGACAGCTGGCAATGGTTGGAAGTGGAAAAACGAATATTGAGTTCATTGGTATGCTGTGGGAAAGGCATATGTCTCGCTGTGATAGTCCACAGCTGTATAGACTGATTATGTTGATTATTTATAAATAGGGAAGTTAGGTTTAGGTGTAAAGATTTGTATTATCAACAAAGACAAATTGTCACTTACGTGATAACATTATTAACAACAAATATATATGCCGCTTAGGTAGGTACACAATAACAAAATAAAATCCATAAATAGGTAAATAGAAATCTTGCCTATCAAAACCAAACATAAAATTCAATGGACCCACTTCACGCATTTGATTTTACTGCTAGAATATGTTGAGCCAATTGTTTTTTAAATACGTGCAGTGAGTTATATTTGTGTAGTTGTTGGTTGTGTTTCATATATCAATTTTTTTATCTGTTAATTTATTTGGCGCGGATATTTCAATGATGTTGAGATCGTAGGTTACATTAATTATTCAAATACGGTAACAAGGATACTGTTGTCTTTTGTGGCCCATTTTATTGCCTGTTAACCGCTGCAACGTGTGGCTTTCCTATGGTAGCCTAGTATAGCTATTAACCACCGAAGAGAGAAGTAAATAGAAAGGAAATGTGACGGGCCGCGCTAGCCGGCATTAGGTGCAAATGCGCATGATGACAATTCTGCCTATATATGGTTTTAGACTGAGAATACTTAAAAAGACAATTTAAATAGACGCGTAGGAAACCAAACCACATTGCATCGTAATTAGACCAATTTTAAACTGTTGCAAAATAGCATTTCGAACGTTTTACTTCAAATGCGCGACCAATTATTGGCATTTTTTCGTCGTAGTTTCTATACAAATAAAGTGTAAAACCGGCGACAGCGGTTGTCTATACAATTGCTTTAGAACATTGTTTTGACAGCACTTCTAACCTAAGAAGTAGGGCTTTGGCTTTTCTGTGCTATTAACGCTATTATAATTATAAAAGATATAAAGAGAAAAATAATACTTGAGTATTTTGTTTGTGGCTCTTTCAGAGAATATTTAAACAGTTTTCAGTCTCCACTCAACGTTTTTAGTAGTTGTTTATTGTCGGTTGAAGCCGCGAGCTTCTCTTCGTTTGAAACGTACAACACATCTACATTTCCAGCTCCCTTTGGCGTGCATTCTCGAGTTACTAATTCGCATAAGGAGTATCATTTGAGCGCCAGTTGGGAAGCATAATTTTAACGGTAAGGTGGCATACTTGAAGTATCTCAAGCGTCGACACTGGTGCTGGCGGATAATCTTAACTTACCCATACCCATAGGGTATATATAAAGGTTGAAGATGGATTTCAGGATGAGCTAAAAGGTTTTGACACAATATTTGTAGCTTCATAGATTCAAAATAACATTTTTTTTTTTTTATTTGAAATGTCTTCTTTCCACTTAATCTAAATAATAAGGGTTAGTATTAGAATGGCTAGATCGCAAAATGACTGTAGCAGTGTGACCGAGTAAAACTACTGCTTACATAGAAATATTGGCTTTATTGTAGCTTTAGGTTTATAATGAAATGAACACTATTTTATGGTAATAGCGATATCTGAATCCTAGACCCCGCCGTATGGTGACGTATAGAGCTTGAGAGCTAGGCTAGAACTAAATAGACTCCGAACGAACTGTGAGGTAATTGACAGACCATATATGACAGTCTGATCCACAGATAAACTAATATCTTATGTGAGATTCTCACATATTGGGGAGGCCGAGGATCCAAGATACACCTTATAAATAAACAGCAAGTGAAAGTCTTTAAAACTATTTTTGTAACTTATCATTTCCTTACAAGGGTTATTTTAAATCGAGCTATACATGCATACAAATGTATTTAGAAACGGTGAATATAATTAAATTCTCCCGAACTCATTAGTAACTTCTTTTAAGCATCTAATCAACTTAACATAATTTAACTTTACCTTAATTTATATATGGGATGACCATTACTCCTCTAAGGGTAATATACATATTTTTCTAATGCTGGTTCGCACTATATGTTTATTAGGCATCATTACATCGAAAGCCCTTACTTTGTCATCCTTTCCAGGGAAAAGTTTTACAATTCTACCCATCGGCCAGTTAAATGGAGTAACATTTTGATCCCGCATGATCACTAACATTCCCTCCTTGACATTTTGAGTACTATTTTTCCATTTCGGTCTATTTTGTAACATATTCAAATAAGATTTATGCCATTGTTTGAAAAACTGCTGTTGGTACTGAGTACATTGTCTCCAAAAACTAAGTCTGTTGGTGGGAATGTTGGTGAGATCTGACTCTGGATAACTGGTCAGGGGAGCTCCAGTCAGGAAGTGACCTGGAGTTAAATATGACATATCCGTGGGGTCCGAAGACATAGTTGTCAATGGCCTGGCATTTAAAATGCCTTCTATTTGTATTATTACAGTATTAAATTCTTCATATGTAAGTACATTCTTACCCACTACTCTTTTTAGGTGATATTTAAAACTGGCAACCCCAGCTTCCCATAATCCAGCCATCTCTGGACTGTAACTTGGTACATGGTGGAAGGCAATGCCTTGCTCACTGGTGAATCTCGACACCGCATTTTGGTGAGCTGGGGTGGCCTGTAGTTTATACAGTTCCTGCAACTGACTACTGGCACATTTAAATGTTGCAGCATTATCACAATATATATGAGACGGTTTATTTCTTCGCGCTATAAATCTTTTTAGGCAATTCAGAAATGTGGCAGTTGTTAGATCTCCGGCTTGTTCAAAGTGAAGAGCCTTCGAAAAGAAACATACTAAGACCAGGACATAAATCTTCAATATCATTGGTTTCCTTACACGAGCCATTTTAATATAAAAAGGCCCACAAAAATCTATCCCAGTTTTTTCGAAGATTCTGGCCGGTGTGACTCTAGGTGCAGGTAGCGAACCCATAAGTTGCGATGCAGCCTTTGCCTTAAGCTTGAAACATACCAAACATTTATGAATTACCTTTTTTAGTTGACTTATTCCATTGATAAGCCAAAATTTCTGATTTATTGCGGATAACAACAGTTTTGGTCCAGCATGTAACAATTTTTCATGTTCTTTTCGAATGATAAGCATCGTTATATGAGAGGACCTTACCAAAATAATGGGGTGCTTTTGAGAAAATGTAAGTCTTGAATTTTGTAGTCTACCACCAACTCTCAGTAAATTCTCACCATCTAGGAAAGGGTTGAGTGAAGCAAGCGGCCCTTTTATGAGCTTATTTGATTTTATGCAGGCAATTTCAGTGGCATACTGCCTGTGCTGATCACACTTAATTATTTTTAGCAGAGCATTTTCTAGTTCATCAGGCTGTAGCTCTCCGAAACGCTTGTCATTCTTGTGTTTTAACTGAGAATTGGTAGCAAACCTCAATACATAGGCAATAATCCTTTTTAGTTTACTTAGATCAGAATACTTATCAAAAATATCATGAGAGTCATTTTGAAGTGATACATTATTGCAAACTTCATCAAAGTTTGTATCATTCTGTCCTCGTTTTTTCAATTCTGGTAACTGTTGTAGGCTTAGAGGCTCATTCTTTGCAGTTTCATGTTTAAAACCGGTTTCTTTTAAAAATTGTGGTCCATACCACCATAGGTCATTACCCTGCAAAGATTGAGGTTCCACTCCCTTAGATAGACAGTCTGCAGGGTTGAATTGGCTGCGAACATAGAACCATGGCCAACTTTCCGTTAGCTTTTTTATCTTTATAACTCTGTTTGCAACATATGGCATTAGCCTCACTGGTTCCATGTTCAGCCACGCCAACACAATCTGTGAATCGAGGTACAAGTACACTTTTACATTTTCATGATATATTTTTAAGGTATTATAAACTCTTCTTGTTAACATTGCCAAGAGAAGCGAACCATTAAGCTCTTTACGCGGTATGGAGAGTTCGTTATTGATTGAATTTGCTCTTGATTTTGAACATAATAAATTAGTATGGGCTATTCCATCATTTTTGACAGTTCTAAGGTACAAACAGCAGCCATACGCAGCCTTCGAAGCATCGGCAAACCCAACCAATTCGACAACCACAGCGTCTTTTAAATTTATATGCCTTGCTACTTCAATAGAGGACATTTTACCTAAACCTTTCGCAAGACTACACCATTTTTCGTTGAGGTGCATCGGGAGGCGCTCATCCCATGATAGCTTTTCCTGATAAATGCGTTGCATAAAAAGTTTAAGTGACATAACTAAAGGTCCGGTTAATCCGGCTGGATCATAAATCCTACTAATAAATGACAGTACCTGTCTTTTAGTGTTAAACTCATTTACCTCAGTTTCCGGACAAGAGATATATAAGTTATCTGACTTAACGTTATAGCGTAAGCCTAATGTTTTAATAAAATCCGTATCTTTGCTCATATCAACATCCTTCGGAGATTTTTCATTCGGGGGAATGTTTTCTAATAAACGGCTATCATTGGAGCCCCATTTATGTAGTTGGAAACCGCCCAGGCTCAGTAACTCAATCAGCTGTCGCTTTATTTCTATTAAGGTATTAATGTCATCATGTCCGGTTATCACATCATCGACATAGCTCTGCGTTTTGATTACTGAAGATGCTAGTGTATATTTTTCTTTGAAACGTTCAGCTAATTCAATAAGACATCTTGCAGCAAGGTATGACGATGACTTGAGACCGTATGTGACTGTTTTTAATTGTAAACATGTTATAGAGTCATTTATGCTTTCTCTCCAAAGAATGTTTTGAAACACCCTGTATGGAGGGTGCAGTATGATTTGTCGAAACATCTGTTTGATATCACATAACAATATGTATTTAGGCAACCGAAACAATATCAGTATGTCAAAAAGCTCATTTTGAACTAGTGGCCCATTCTGCAAAACATCATTTAAACTTACTTTATTCTTTGTTTTGAAACTACCATCGAAGACAGTTCTCATTTTTGTTGTGGGACTCTTTTCATTGAATACAGGGTGATGTGGCAAAAAATGTAACCCATCCTTTTCAAGATCATGTTTTAAAATATCTAGTGGTTCAGCGTGCCCTAGAGTGATGTACTCATTTATGAAGTCTCTATACATTTGATACAGTTTACTATCTTTTGACAATCTATGCTCAAGGTTGTTAAATCGCTGTAAGGCAGCTGAGAATGAATCTCCCAGTTCTATTTCGCCTATCGGTTGCTTTAATGGTAAGGCAACAGAGAATCTGTTATTCTCCAAAGTTGTAGACGTCTGAAAGGTGATTTCTGCACTTTCTTCCTCTGAGCAGCTCTCTGCATAGATTTCTGGCACCTTTTCAGCCGTCCAAAACTTGGACATATTTTTATTTAATTCATTGAGTGAATAATCTTGAGCATTTTGACTTACATGAGCGCACACTGAGTTACTGAATCTGGGGGTTGTTACCAAATGTGCAGGGATGGCTCCAGCTATTATGTCTCCGAAGTGTGTCTTGAGCAAATATGGCTGCCCACCTTCCTTAAGCGGGAGGGGCGGGCTCCTGAGAACCTGGAAAAATTCATTACAGCCTAGTAAGAGATCGATCGGTGCAGACTTGTCAAATGTTTGGTCTGCTAGTTTTAGAGTATTGCTCAAATTTAACTTTTCCCGGTCGATTTGAAACTGAGGTAGGTTCACAGTGATTTTATCTACTATGCAACAGTCTACATCTATTGTGAAATTATGTAGACGTGAAGAGACAGTTAACAGAGCCCTTTCATTGGTCCCTTTAACGCCATCACATATCCCTATAATGGTTTTGTTATCCTTATACTTTCTCGGATTAACCTTTTTTATAAGTTCTTCTCGAGCCAAGCTAACTTGGCTCCCGGAATCGAGCATTGCACGAGCCGTTACAGTGCTACCATCGCTGCACTGAATCGCCACCATTGCGGTGGGGAGAAGGACTTCATTGTCATTGTTATTACAATGTAGCGCAACCTGCATAGGAGGTGCGCCTATTAAGCTCTGTTCGTCATTGGTGTTCATGCATATCAGTGTGTTATGAGATGAACCCTTACATTGTTTGCATCTAAAATTGAATTTACACTTGCCAACGTGTTCCGTTAAACAAATCTTGCACAATTTGTGCTTCAATACAAAACTGTTTCTATCAGCCACAGATGCTAATTTAAATTGTTTGCATGTGTATAATCGGTGTTGAGTGTTGGTACAGTACTTACATTTTGGTTTAGCAGACTTGTCAGCAACAGCAGCTGCGTTACACATATACTTGCGTTCTCTGTCCGGTGCTGCTTCTTTCGGCGATGCAGTCTCCAGAGCATCTGCCCTGTTGTCTAAAAATGAGAGCAAATCCTCTAATGAAGGCATAGCCTTAGTGTCGTTTCTCTCTGAGTAGAAACTCCTGATAGTGAAAAAGTCTAACTTTCTTTGCAAAATGCAAACCAACAACGTGTCCCACTTTTGTGTGTCTTGCTTTAAATTACTTAGTGCACCTAAATGTTGTTTAATCTGGGCAACCAGAGATCTGAAACTAGCTGCGTTGGCCCTCTTAATACTAGGTATGTCCAATATTGAGTTGACATGATGTGAGATTATTTTAACATTGTTGTGGTACCGCTGCTTTAACAAGTTTAATGCAATAGTGTAGTTATCTGACGTCAACGGCAAGTGCCTTATAACATTCAATGCCTCACCGGCCAACAATGACGTCAGGTAATACAACTTTTCACAAGAGCTCAATGTTTGGTTCTCGTGTACAACAGAGGTATACATATTTATGAACGGTATGTACTCACAAGTTTCTCCGGTGAAGACCTTTATGTTTATTCGGGGAAGTCTTTGAAACCCCTCTTTACGCTCGTGCCCATCGTGAAGCAATGAAATGTTGGCTGCGGCGTGGCCTGGTGGTTGCAATGCATTTATTAATGTATTTAGTTTGGCAAGAACCACACAATATTTGTCATCTACTTCGTCAAAGTTTTCATCAAAATCTTCTGCGTCGGGAGGATCGAAAACACGCACTTCTATGTTGTAAGATTCGTAATCACTGAACGCCTTTTTTAGTCGCTCCCTCTTCACAAGAAGAGATTCCAAATCGGCATTATCAATCTCCGACCCACTGACATAATTGTGAAGCTTTGTAATGGCAGACTTACACAAACCACGGGCCGCAGTCAACCTCTTCAATGATTCTTTCGATGCCATTTTATCTTTCACCGGATAGTACACTATAAAGATACACTTGTATTAATTACGATATTTTACATTTGAACACCATGAAACTTGATAAATTTTCAAGATGCAATCTTATTATATCGTTACTTTACGCCTTTACACAATGAAACTTGTTTAATTTTTTAAGATACACTTTCCTAATAGCGATTAGCGTTACTTTACGCTCAAACACAGCGAAATATGTTTTATTTCTAAGATACTTAATAATAGCGCTATTTTACGCTATTGCACAACAAAACTTGTTTTATGTTTTAAGATACTTACTGATAACGCTATTCTACGCTGAAATACTATGAAAATTGTTGTATTGAGGAATGGCGTCTTATGCCTTTGAATTACAATTGTAAGAGAATTCAAGATAGCTAAATTCTAAGCTAAATTTCTTAATTAACACTTCTTAACACTTTAGTTTATTCAAATCCAAAGGTGAGACGAAAATTCTAAGGTCCGCGTCGATCTGAAATGAGCTGCGATCGGGATTGAAGCATTAGACGTCAATTTCCATTCATCGTTCTGCAAAATTCCTTTACGTGTGGCGCCACGACAGCGGCGTTTTAGAAAAGCAGTCACTTTTAAATGTTGCCGCGCTGTTCTTCGTTTAGCGTGAAGTGTGCATCTTCGTTCAAGTTCCGAATTGTTCCGACGTCGAGCTGAGATAGCGAATGGTTTAAGGTTTTCCTTGGGTAAATCTACCGACCTCATTGACCTTGACTTCAATAATGCGTGTACGCTTTTGAAGTTATATTATTCTTGGTATCTTTCTACCTTGTATTTTTATAGAAAATACTTTTATTTTGTAATAATCTTCTTTATTTTGCTCAGATTAGGCAAGATTTGACTCGCCACTGCGATGTTTTTATTGTCTTACTTATAATCTTGTAAGATTTTCACCGTAGGTATCTGCGGCGCGGCTATAGGCACGCCACGATGGAGCACTCGGAGTTTCACAATAATAATAAAAGCTTATTTTTCACCGTAGGTATCTGCGGCGCGTCTATAGGCACGCCACGTTGAAGCACTCGGAATAATAAAAAAAAAAAACTTATGTAGCAGTGTGACCGAGTAAAACTACTGCTTACATAGAAATATTGGCTTTATTGTAGCTTTAGGTTTATAATGAAATGAACACTATTTTATGGTAATAGCGATATCTGAATCCTAGACCCCGCCGTATGGTGACGTATAGAGCTTGAGAGCTAGGCTAGAACTAAATAGACTCCGAACGAACTGTGAGGTAATTGACAGACCATATATGACAGTCTGATCCACAGATAAACTAATATCTTATGTGAGATTCTCACAATGACTTCATCTCAGTTAGGCCACATCTCAAAATATTCCAGTCGCAATTTGACTTAATCTCATCTGTATTTAAAAACCACCCATAAAACAAACAAAAAGTATCAAAAATAAAATAATTGGTTTCCACGTTGTAATTAAATTAAAATAATTCGTTCCCAAGAACGCTGGATACGGCGTTCCGGCGTTGAATTGACAAAAAAAAACTCTGCGCGAGGAATGAGCTCTTGTCACCAGCAACGACATCAACTACCTACACGATTTTATTGTTTAATTACATTTAAAAGTTAATTATCATACATTTTCATGAATTAAATGGAGGCGTATCATAATAAGGTGTTCTCAAATACCTACCTAAATATTATGTAGCCGAAATAAAAAACAATTAATACGGGATTTGCTGACGCCCACCTACGTCTCGATAAATTTACTATTCAATATATATTTTTTATCTATATACGATTCCACAGATCACTAGATCTCCCTAGATTGTTCTTAGAAATTTTCTTTTTGATTAGTTTAGCACGAATAAGGTTAGACATAACAGGACTTTTTCTTAAATGATTATGTTGCGTAATCATAGCTCGTCGACTAACTTACAATACTAGTAGCGCCCCGCGAGCTCACCCGCGATGCCTGGGAAAAAATAGCCTGTGTTATTCCAAGGTATATGTTTACCCTATACAAAATTCATCTAAATCCGTTCAGTCATTTTTGCGTGATTGCGTAATTGCGTAATATAGATCCAAATATCTATATGTATAAACTTTGACATTAATAATTTTAGTAGGATGCCACATGGAGTACAGTTGGCAAGTACTTACCTACCTACAACATACAGTCTCTTCATTTTCAACTTTATCCTCGGCATAATCTTTGTACTGCAACCATTTAGTAGTGGTAGGACTCTACTGTACTGCAGATACTGTCCGCCTGGGGAAGTACCACACCTTTGCCAGTTATTCAACCGCCAAGCAGTAGTGTGCAATCAATACTGTGTTCTGGTTTGATGGGCAATGTTACCAGAGAAATTACTGGGTATGAAAAGATTTAACATCTAATGTCTCAGGGTGACGAGCGCTGTGCAGTGCGGCGCAGGATTGTGTTCGCAAATTCACAATTCTGGCACTGCTACTGTTAGTGGCAGGCATGACTCTTACCACCAGGCGAAAGTCTTGCTCGTGTCGTCACTTGATTGTATAAAAAAAAACCTCTTTATAACCTCATTTAACTTAAAATGTCATCATCAAGAACAAATGCGTAGTTGAAACATGTCGATCATAGACACATGCAGGTAATATTATGTATAGCACCCATCATTTGTTGCAGTGCCGCGAGTCGCTGCGCCGCGCCGCCCATTCACTCCCTCACCTATTGTAACTTTGTAACTTATACAAACCTCGAATCACACCAATTAAGTGAACTGTTAGCTGAACATAACCAATTACAGTACACATACTCGTATCAAACAAAACTAAAAAAAGGCGGTAATTTTTCACACAGCGCCCCAAACTAAGCAAAAATTACTTAAATATACTGAACTACAGGCTAGGTCTCAGTCGCCAACTTCGATCATACTCCAAAAGATTTGCTAAATTTAAGTTATTAGCACTTGAGACGCGTCTCAAATACTTGGACATCATTTGCTTATTCAAAACTAGAGGTCGCCCGCGACTTCGTCCGCGTACGGAAGAAATTCGGACCGCTCCCAAAATTCCCTTTTAAATCATCCCGAGCAATTTTTTTAGCCCAACCCAGCTCCCCCAACTCTACCGACTCTACCGACTCTACCGAACCCCCGACTACCAAACCATTTTTTTTTTACTGACCACGTCTTTGCGTAATATCAGACTAGATGTGGCGTACTCAACGCAAACCATTTTTTATTAAAAAAAAAACTTTGTACACGTCATTTTGTTTCAGCACATACCGATCCTTTACCCCATCATATACAGTAACCTCGACGATAACCTTTACAAAACTCAAATTAAACCATCAAGTACTTGTTCTTAAGTAGAAAATTGGCAATCACAGCACACGTAGCACCTATGAAACATAATATCAGTATTACAACAAGTCCTTTTTCAAAAGAAAAACAACCGACTTCAAATTATGTATTTATTTTATACACAAAACAGAAAGCACATAACAACTTAAGAACATTAACATTTGCATTGTATAGGTATAAATAATAATAAAACAAAATAAACAAAAAAAAAAAAAAAAGTATAAATTAATATAGGACCACCTTTTTTTTTGTTCTTTTTTTTACCTTTCAGATAAAAAAATAATTTTCAAAATCGGTTCACAATAGACGGAGAAATCAGTGAACATAAGTACATAATAGTACATTATGATACGAGTGTGCTATGTTGGTCATTACACTAGAGGCGGTATTATGCGCGCGAGCTGCAGGCGAGCGCGATAAGAAAGCCGAGAGCGTAATGACTAATAGCACAAGAGTTCCATACGACTGTTTTCGTCACACTTGCGAGGAAAAAACCATTTTTTTTTGATAATAATCAACCACACAGCGAAAACGTCAACAAACATTTGCGGAAAATGGCGCCCAAATCAGTAATGCGCGCGCAGGTTGACATTTACTTCAGCGGCATAAGAACTCTTTGTTGGTATTACAAAAAAACTGTAAGTATTACCCGGCTATATTAAGAGTGCTTCGTACACGTACGTCTAATTGCAGTCACGTATAAACTTGACTTTACCGGGTTATACCTATTATAGTACAAGTGCCGTAATGTAAAGTAAAAAGCACGCGTGTATAATAGCTTGGATTATGAGCCTAAAAGCGATGTAATAAGATCTACTTTACGAGCAAGTGTGATGAAATAGTACATTATGATACAAGTGTGCTATGTTGATCATTACACTAGAGGCGGTATTATGCACGCGAGCCGCAGGCGAGCGCGATAAGGATGCCGAGAGTGTATTGAAACATAGCACAAGAGTTTCATACGACTGTCTTCGTCACACTTGCGAGGAAAAAACTATATTTTTTTTGATAATAATCAACCACACAGCAAAAACGTCAACAAACATTTGCGGAAAATGGCGCCCAAATCAGCAATGCGCGCGCAGGTTGACATTTACTTCAGCGGCATAAGAACTCTTTGTTGGTATTACAAAAAAACTGTAAGTATTACCCGGCTATATTAAGAGTGCTTCGTATACGTACGTCTAATTGCAGTCACGTACAAACTTGACTTTACCGGGTTATACCTATTATAGCACCATGTGCCGTAATGTAAAGTAAAAAGCACGCGTGCGTAATAGCTTGGATTATGAGCCTAAAACCGATACAATAAGATCCACTTTACGAGCGAGTGTGATGAAAATGAACATAGAACCTCCTCCTTTTCTGAATTCGGTTAGAAATACCCTTCACTCTGTCACTTACTGTAACCTTTATGAACCTCAAGTCACACCATCAGGTACATGTTGTTAAGTTGAAAATTGGCAATCACAGTAGATATAGCACCCATCAAGCGTATCAGACCTGAATCGGGCCGCACTGGAGGGTCGTTAATAGAATCACGTCGCGTCACACGTGTGGAGTGGCGCATTATGACGTCATCACTAGTGCTCGCTCGAGCGCTACGCACTGATAGCTGTGCCTCACACAGTGCACTAGTGCGGCTAGCATGTCGACAAAGTACCTTTATTATTTTTATTCCTAAAGAAAAAGCACACAATTGATTATGAAACATGCAGAATTTGTGTTTTATAATTATTCAAAAGATGTTGACTGTGATTATAATGTGACTTGCGATCCTAATAAATATTTTTGCGCTGTTGCCATGCACCATGTTTACGGGCAGTATATACCCCGGGCACTAGGGATCTAGATTTTTAAGGTAAATACTTTAAAATCTAGATCAATCAAGACCTAAAAAAAATATTTAATGTAAGTAACTAACTTCACCGATTCCGCAAGATAATAAGCCAATTCTAAGCACCTTTTACACTAAAATATGTCCTCTCTTCATTAATCAAAATCGAATCGAATCACGAACGTCCCTTATCATGGACGTTCGCGATTTCTGATTGCGACCGTGCGCGAGGGAAGGACGCATTAACGCTCTGCTTGCTCATCAGCCAGACTTAGATATATTTGCTGATAAGTTTAACAATTTTTTAAACTCCGCTGTAACTTTTATTAGCAATAAGTATATCACGTAAGTGTGGTGTAAATTATGTTTTTAATAATGTTGGCTCTCTGTGCGCTTTGGTGAATACTGTAAGCACAGAAAGCATTTGTCGCAAATAAATAAATAAATGGCGCGAGTTAGTTGGTAGGAGTGGGATGGCATGCTATCGTAATCAGAATCGCGAATATCCATGATAAGGGTGCAGATCAGAGGTCCTGCTATGGAATGTGATTCTCGAGTTCGCAAATTTTCGTAGCCGTGAGTCTCAAAGTAACAGATGATGACTGGTAGATGACTTGAAGCGAAAGTAAATCCGTCGTTTGTCTGCCGCCTCCATGCGGGTTCATCAACTTAAGGTTGGTACTCACTGGCAGTGAGAGAAGCGGAAAGTGTTACCAGTTTGAGTAAAGTACCAGAAAATATAGGAATGGAAGTAATATTTATACAACAGGTACCTATAATAAAAAAACGTCTATAACTATTTTTTTAAGTATAGACAGTGCGCTCAAGTAAAATTACAACTCGTTAACTAAATCGGCGTACGACATTATGTTCACAGATGTTCACTGGGGATTGCAATGTTGGAATTTGCTTATTTTTTAAATACTTTCCGAGTTGGTACCAATGTAATTTTGAGATTGACTTATTTTACCTATCTTTATAAGGTAACCTTCAAGTCGACGGTTGATACTGGTAATTCAAAACAAGAAAGTTGAATCACAGTAATAATTTAAATTTTCCGTGTAAGGCTCAGAGTATTGTGGGTGTATACTAGTTTTTTTTCAAACAAAAAATATATAACAAAGTCGTAGACAGACAAATATATATAGAGAAAGCTAAAAAAGCGATGAAAATACCGCTGACTTAATAGCAACAACAAACTTTCAACTAGATTGCATGCAATCTGCTATAATTGTGAAAACTTTTTTGGCTTACTTGTTTTTGTGTGTCCTATATTTTTTTTTTGTAATAGCTGTTTGTATTCCAAATAATAAAGAAATAAATAATAATAATAACACCCCAGTTTATCATGTACGAATAATCCATTACAGCATAAAAATAATGAGGTATCTTCTCCGTTTCGCATCCCCAGGTGTGCACCTGCCCTAACCGCGAAAGGTGACACTTCCGTCGGTGGTACGAGATTTAGTTTGATTTAGTAGAGTGGCGATAGCTAAGACGTGTGGGAATGATCGAGTAATGAAGGTCCTTGCTTAATGTTATCATATTTCCTGGCTAGTAAGAAAGCCACACTTAAATATTATTGGATAGCAGCTCAGTTTACAGTAGCTCATCCTTAAGAGCTATAGATTGTGGGTTTGATTCCCGCCCCGGACTACTATTTATGTGACGAATGTGTTTGCTCTGTTTTCGAGTGTTTTAAATGTATGTTTTCTAATCTATCTACAAGAAAGTTGTTACATGGTAGCCTTACGGAAAGACGGCTGGACTCAGAATCATGGGGTCGTCGTTTATAATGTACGACTGACTTTAAATTACAATCTCTATTGAGCGCTTAGGGCTTTGCTCCTGAATGTAAACTTCTCATTAATAACTCTGTCATCTGAGTGAAATGGCTAGGAACCAAGAACTAAGAACTAGTTACCGCTAGGGAACGACATTAATAATTACTTACCACAAATTGATGGATAGAACTCGCCGATTGCCGTTCTGGGATACATAATAAATTTAGTTGGTAAGTTCAGATTGTTTAGAATGAACGGCCTTACCTAAAATAATCTCGATTCACTTAGTCACTGCTTATACTTCTCTGTCCTTTTCTAGCACGTGCAACTTCACGTCAGAGAGAAGATGGCAGAACATCTTAAGCAGTGACTAACGGTTGAAAAGTTTTTTTAGGTAAAGCCGAAAGTCTCGGGTGGAATATACCTATAAAATTTTGCGTGATGCCGGTGGCACACTCTCGTTCAAACAGAACAGCAAAATCAATGGAATTAAGGACTGGTAACAACTTCTATGTTTTACTAGCTTAAGAGTTGGAAACAAATTTACCTACTCATGTTGTAACTAAGTACTTAGTTACATAAAGGATTTTACTAGTTACTACTTTTTGTAACCGCAATTTGTTACTAACTCCGATCTGCGATTGGATTCGCATTTGCGAGCTTAGTATTTTATTACTGCTTTTACAAGAATGTTTCTTAAGTTCGTTAATCTTTGTGTACTCGACCTGTCAGTAAATGATTAATAATTTTAAAGTTGACACTAGAAAGCTTGACGCTTCTGCATAATATCTCTTCTTCTGTGTTCTTTTTAGTCGGCATCTTCATTGCTGAAGGTCGTGTCTAGTTTGAAGTGTTGATCACTCGGTGCACTATGCTCCTTTCTTTCTTTTTTTTTAACACTTATAAGTGTGCGTTTGACCACCAAGTCGCCTGTTGGTAAGCGACGATGAGGTCGAGGATGAAGCACGCAGACTTAGAAGATACCTATTCACTCTGACCTTCCACTCTCCACTTGCTTTCCACTGCATAATATAACAGTTAATAATTATAATCAATCGAAAGCAAAGAAAACAACTTTCTTGCATAGGTGTACCACCTCTTTTTGAATTGTAGGAAAATCTGCCATCTCTTTGTAAAATTGTCAACCAAATTGTTACTCATTTATGTCACTTAAAAATAAAACAAGCAGACCAATAAGCGTAAGCCTAGTTATAGAATCCTTTTGGGCACCTTAGGGGCCGTCCATTAATCACGTGAGGCTCGAAAAGGGGGGAGGGGGGTTGGGCAAAAATCACGAAATATCATCCTGGTGTAGTAAGATGTATATAGCAAAAGTTTAAAAATGCTAAAAAAAAGCACGTGATTAATGGACGGCCCTTTTCAAGTACAGACCCCTACACATTTTAATAAAATACAGATAATATAATATTCATTCGTCCCAGTAGATTTTGAAACTTTTCCGTACATAGTAACAATACTATTTTACGAGACGCGCTAAAAGTGATAATATCGCGAATCCGACCAAAATGACAAGTATTACTCGATCAAGTCAAAGCCGTTATATTTTGTGACTATAAAATTTGGTCGGATTCGCGATATTATCACTTTTAGCGCATTACGGAACGCAGCAAATGTGTTTAGCAGGCTTGGCAATACGGTAATGCGTATATTGGCCACATGCGTTTTTAGCCATTGCGTTGAACCCTTACAAATAAAAATAAATATATATATTATAATTAATTTGTTTTATTATTTTTATTTGTTTTTTTACCCTTTAATTTTTTTATTATGTGATATTTGTAATTTTCTATTGACATCCTTATTTGAACTATTTAGACATTATTTTAAATTATTTTTTCTCTCTATGTATGGACTTGTTCTGAAATAAATTGATTATTATTATTCACATATTTATTTTCTTTCTTAAATCTAAGTTTTTTACAATATAAATTTAAAAACAAACAACTTTTTTTTTTCTATCTTTTTCATGTTGGTGTTTTTAATAAATAAATAAATAAACATAAATATTATTTAAAAACCATTAATATTATTATTATTAGTCAACCTTACCCACGGCCACTTAAACACGGTCACAAGGTACAGTTATACACAATTAATAATTCTGTAATAATGTACCTGCGCAGTAGACCAATTTTAGTAGCGCGGGAAAATTCAATCTACCAATAGCAAAGTAGAATACATAACGCGCTAAAATCTTGCGCTCTTATTGGTCGATTGATTTCGCGGCTAAATCGCAACTGACCATCTTGTTCAATGCAAATGAAAACTGTCGATCAAAATTATTTGTTGTGTAAAACTGTATTAACTTGTTCAGTCATTAATACGCCTACTTGTCAAAAACTGGTGTAATCCCGAAGAGCATACGGCAGTTTTTATTTTATTCGCCGTAAGCAAATACTTGAAAAGATCTTAATTTAGTCGACAATTATCTTAATACGCGATAAGATCTTAGGTACACTGGCGGCCTTTTTCTGTTTCCAAGGCATAAGAGACAGCGACAAATACAATTTAATACTTTAATACTATTTAACTTAGGCAATAGATAATGAAATAATATAATTATACAAAAGAAATACCTTACAGATAGGCATAAAAAGCGGCCTTATAGCACAGAATAAATTATAGTACTACGTACAGAAAGTTAACTCCGCAAAGGAATTGAAATAAATAAGGACTCTATCTACTAGGCAATAAAGTAGCAATTCTACTAGCACAGCACTGGATACCGTTCGCTATATTCTCCTAGATATACCGCTCTTTTTCTATCACGTATGCTTAGTTACGAGTGACGAGGCTAGCGTGCGGGCGGCGACTGACTTTTGCCTTGCATTGTCCACCCGGACGGAGCGCCGGCCGAACATACCTAAACTGCGGAGTGACACCCCCCTGCTTATAGCTACTAGCAATGCCATCAACCCTCGGATGCATAGAAAAGCCTACCTCCACACGCACGGGTCATTTTATTTATGCACACAGCGAATAAGACAAAAGCAAATGTTTGTGTACAAGATTGAGCCCAAGATATCTAACTGTATGCCAGCTATTATAGTCGGTAGTACATTGTAATGAAATCCAGAATGTTGAATAACAAATTTCGATTGCCAGTTGATTGAGTTGGGTTAGATATAAATATTTCATACAATATTGTAGTCAAATCTTTCTGTGTTAATTCCAAACCTCCATAGAAGTTTAATTTCTAGCCTCCACCAGTTTACAGCGCCATGAATTGGATTTAAGCGTGTCTTAAATTGAGTTGTGTTGAGCGTGAGTTTTATTGTAACTTGCGTAAAATATTATAAAATAAATAATAAATAATTTTTTTTCAGACTTAGTCCATAATAAGATTCACATTAAAATATTATATAAAACAAGTGAATAATTATAATTATTTATAGAGCCTGATGAGTAGGATGAGTTCTGAAAAGTTTTAGTGAAATACATATGAAATAACCAAAATGAAGACCTAACTAGCATAGGTGCTAATTACCTAAATAAACAGGTATTAGAATGGTAAAAAGTTATAGTTATATAAAATACATCACTAAATTCAAGAAAAAAAAACAATAAGAATTTTAAAAAAAACGATACAAATGTCAGACAAAATGTCAGTGAGTCAAAATAATAACATTAATATTATAGTGGCAAAGAAGCAAATAAATCTACGTAAGCAAACTATTACTATGGCCTTGATGCACCGCCAGAGAGATGTACTCGTAAGTAAGATAACTCTGCAGATTAAAACGTATGATGTAAGTAAGTAGCTCTGGGGAAAGTCCCTCGAAAGATGCTTATCAAACTTCACACTAATAATTTAAATGCGAAAGTTGGTCGGGTATGTGTGTTTGTTTGTTACCTCTTCACGCCAAAACGGCAGAACAGACTGGGACGAAAATCACAATAAATTTAGATTATTTCCTAGTATACCAATATTATAGGGTTTAGTAGGTCTCCTCAGGCAGGCTGATTGAAACACTGATTCAACTTGAGGTATTTAATAGTCGGTTTGAAATTACAGAAAGCTTATAGACCGTGTATATATGCGTACTGTATATGTAGCGCCCTCTAGGATGTAGTAGTAATGAAACTATCAACCCAGGTACAAGTCCAATTTAATCATAAATATCCCACGAGGCCTGTCGACCGTCGTGCCACAAACGCTTGCGCGAGCTAATATTTCTAGTGGCACCATCCAGTATCATTCGTGGGAACTAACGTGAACAACACAACAACAATGACATATTACGTACGCAGTTAAGTTACGTAGTATTGTTTAAACAGACCGTATTATGAGAGAAAAGGGCGCGGTGCGCAGCAAGCATCACCCGCTCGCTTCCCTCGATCGACACACACTACTAAAAAAAGGCTGCGGCCTAGCCGCAGCCACCACCATTTTTTTAAATACGATATATAAAAATAAACAATGTTTTTCCACTTAAATATTTAGCTACCTACATCTACTTTAATAATAATGAGCGCGTCGCTAACAAATATAATACTTTTATCATCATCATTATCACCGTTTATCATCACCACGCGGGTGAAAGCGCCGCACCTAGTTTTGTAGTGGTAGGACTCTACTGCAGAGTCCGCCTGGGGAAGTACCACACCTTTGCCAGTTATTCAACCGCCAAGCAGTAGTGTGCAAGCATTACTGTGTTCCGGTTTGAAGGGCAATCATCATCAGCCCGGAGACGTCCACTGCTGAATGAAGGCCAATGCCGGCCTGTTAGATTGAAGGGCAATGCTACCAGCTAGATTACTGGGTATGAAGAGATTTGACATCTAATATCTTAGGGTGACGAGCGCAGTGCAGTGCGGCGCAGGATTGTGTTCGCAAGTTTACAATATTTAAAAAAAACTAATAATACCATAGTTTTACGCATTGTTGTTTATGTATCTCGCTACCTCCTATAACTCACACCCGCCAAATTTCAGTTCTAATTTAATTATCTAAACTCGTGAGCACATCTCGCGCTCATAAGCGCGGCCCATATCCTTAATGGCATAATTTGTTAAAAAATAACAAGGAAACTCCTCGCAGATTTCCCGTTTCTTCTCTTCTCTGTTTTTGTTGGAGTTGGATATTTTGTTTTTCCTCGTGTTTGATGATAATTAGGCAGTAACCGCGGACGGAGAGCGTCGGATATTGTAACCGAGTTTGTTTGTTTTCAACTTGTTACTTTGTATAAAATATACAATTATTCGTTTGGCTTCCGCCTATTTTATATTTCGATTTACTGGAAAAACAAATTTAACAGATTACCAAAGTATCGCAGGCAAAATAGTCTTGAAACGTAAACTTTCTTTTATTTCTTACAATATCGTGGATAACACATCAGTGTGAAATTCATCCAAGCATGTTCCTTTAAAGTACAACAGGATTGCAATAGTGTTTAAACATAGATATTTGCGATAGTGGCGCCGTACTAATGTTTACTCTTTGCCAAACTATATTTTAATAAGGACAACCTATTTTCTGTTTCCACCATACATTCTCTAAGTTTATCTCTCTCTCTACTTTCTAATACCTAGTTACATGTATATCGGAAGACCTAATTTTATCTCCTAATGTGACTCTAAAGTCAGTTGGATCTAATAGCCAATTCAAAATGCTACAAACCATGTTTTTCAGGAATCGGGATAAGTGAACAAAATCCCATACATTCTTAAGTATTTTACAAATGGCATCAGATGCCATATTAGGTACTAATTTATAAACAACACCAATGTTAGACGACATTTTCGTTGTGCAAAAAAGCAAGATAGATAAAGATTTAAAAAAAACACCAATTTCACAGCGTTAACAGGATGCTGTTTACAACCACCATTAGGCAAATAAAATGCTTGCTGATAGATTATTTTAAAAATACTGAAACGTGAATTAAATCATTGATAAAATTAATTAATAAAATATTTAATTGTAGTTTTAGTGTTAGTTATATGCACAGAGTAATAGAAAGTTATTTGAGGTAAGACATTCAGTTATATATAATAACGCCATCTGTTATACTACGTTGGAACTACATTCAGACGTAGAGCCTTCAAGTGGTGCCTTCGTTCAGGGTTCTAAAACGTTGTGTAAACATGCTTAGGTGCTTGGGCGGGAAGCATGCTAATTTACAATGAATGTTAGTAAAGTTAATAAACAAACTTTTGATCGTCTAGGATTACGATTATAATGCCAATTATAAAATCCGCTACAATACAGATAATACAGTCATGATTATTACAGATTATTAAAATATATCATATGATATCTACTCATATCTGTTTATTTGCAACCAAGTGTATTCATTGGGTCTTAAATTACATATATATGCTGTACTTTAGAACGTAGTTGCCCTTTTTGGGCATTGCAAATAGATCCGAGAGCGCTAAGTTTTATAAATGAACTTATGAACGGTAAAATAAAATATGTATTACAAAAACAGTACAAAAAGAATACCATAAACATGAGAGATCGTCTTATTTTTTTTATGAGAGCTTCAAAATATTGTTCTATAGAGTAAAAACATTTTTCAGAAAGATTATTTTTTTACTTTAAGTAGTAATGTACATAATGTGCATGAAGTTTAAGTAATCGCTTTTCATCATTATTTTCACACTGTACCATAATCTTCAAAGAGTTTAACGTCCGTTTTTACTACTTATATTATCTTGAATCTAAACTAGTTGGCGTCAGCACACGCGTGTTAAATGTTCAGTATTTTCCTAAGTTTAGTCATAAAAAGAGAAAACCTAAAACATGATACTTAAAATGCATAGAAAAACGCTTGAGAACGAGCTCCAGTGATCACAAAAAGCACATTAACGCAGCCTCTCCGATGTAAAAATCTGACAAACAGTGGTAGCGTAGATAGACAGATAAACAGCTTAGCTCTTTGTGATGCAAATCCGACACTCGCTGAGATATCCAGACTAGATACAGTAAGACGTTGTAAGGACGCAGTAACTGCAGTAAGGACAATAAAACACTCTAGCAGGGAGTTTAGTTAGTAGTAGCTTTTAGGGACTATGTAGTAGTAACTTTCACGCGGGGGTCTATGTTTGACTAAGATAAACTATTTTTTTGTACGCTAATAATATCCCTTCCATAAGAAGGAAGAAAGCTTCGAGCATAAATTATGTGTTCTATCTTATTGGAGATGACAATGTCAATAATCTGTCTATATCATTTCCTTGCACTTTTTGCGGGTGTCGAGGCAAACACGCATGATTCACTTTCAAAGTTAACTTCGACACTAATCAAAAAACCTGCATATTTTGCATGAAGTGTTTCCACAATTTGTATTTTTCTGGTTTAAAGCTTAAACAGTAAGAAAAATTAAACCCGGAGGAATTAGCCCGGAGACTTCCACTGCTGAACGAAGGTCTCCCCCTTAGCCCGCCACACTGTACGACAACCTGCCATTTGCATCCACCGGTTGCCCGCGACTTTTACAATGTCGTCGGTCCACCTAGTGGGAGGCCTTCCTACGCTGCGTCTTCCAGTTCGCGGTAGCCACTCAAGAACCTTTTATTCCCCATCGGTTGTCAGTTCTTCGAGCAATGTGGCCTGCCCATTGCCACTTCAACTTGCAAACCTTGCGAGCTATGTCGGTAACTTTGGTTCTTTGGCGAATATCCTCGTTCCGGATTCTAGCTTCTGTTGACCTGGGCATGTCGTTAAACTGCAATCCAGCACCACCGGAGGGCGGGCAGCAGCGTCCTCTTAGTTAACGGTGGTAACTGCGATCCCCAAGCCGCCTGCCAAGCTTGGGGATTATGGCAAGACTATAATTATGTCAAAAAATGTATATACCTAACTAAATTGCAAGTTCACTTGTCCTCGCCAGACGATCCGCAGGTAATTGCAATCAATACTTACTACTTACAAAACTGTAATAAAAAAAAACCCGGGTTAATTAAGTTAGTATGGAATCCGATGAATGAGAAAAAAATTCAATGACTATTTTTTGTAACACAAAAACAAAAGGATTGTATCCAGACCGATTAAAGTCTAGAGACAATCCAAATGCTCAAACCCACTACCAGTAAAATACAAAAACAAAATACATTTTAAAATAATTATTGTAAAATACATTTCAACAGATAATTTAACGCTAAATGAAAATTAGAGCATCAAATTATACATCAGATCATTAAAGTTGTTCTACTGCCTAGCTCTATACAGAAACTGTGTAAAAGACTCTGTGTGATGCAAGTAGAATATTTATAAGCCAAATATTGAGCTTGGGGCGTTAAGTTATGATTTTAAAGCCATTACGCGAAGAATAAGCGGGTTTTGTTCAGCTGAGTCACAACATTAAAAAGTCATGATTATCTTGTGTTGAAAAATGGTCATGAAGAGAGTGACTTTGTGATAATAATGTCTCAATTACAGACAATGTATTATAGTCAGGTACTACTACAAGTAAGTAGGTACGTATAAAAATGTAACTTTCTTTGTTTATAACTCGGAGAAATTAGAGCTTATATAGATAAATACTATCTATGTTAGCAAGCTTTCAAACAACAGAAAAATCTAAATTGAACTACAAAGAGATAATTAGGCTTACCCACGATTGCATTTTCACTAAAACAAAATTATTATTTTTTACATTCAAGCGACGAGACGAGCGTAAGCGTTACGCCTGCCACTAACAGTAGCAGTGCCAGAATTGTGAACTTGCGAACACAATCCTGCGCCACACTGCACTGCGCTCGTTACCCTTACGTCACCCGGTTAGTTCTTATCAGTTAGCATCCTTTTAAGGGCATATTCTGGAGCCAACATTAAAATCGCAAAAAAACAGCTGTTCCATAAATCTTGCCCAAAACACAAAACGTTGCCTGGAAGAGATTGCTTTTAGCAATAAGGCCGCCACTTATTCCAATATTTAAGTTTATTTAATTATTTCTGTGGATTTCTTGGTGTGAACAATAAAGAGTTAATCAATCAATCAATCTTGCCCAAGGTCGATGAACTTTTTGTATGGAACAGCTGATATTTTTTTCCCGATTTCAATGTTGGCCCCATAGTAAATTTTGTTTATTTTGATGTACAGAAGGATGCTAACTGATTAGAACTAACCCTGTATATTTTGGACCTGGGTTTTCGGGTAAGTTTCCTCGTCGTGTATTAGATGTTAAATCTCACCATACCCAGAGAGAAATTATCTCTGGTAACATTGCTCTTAAAATAGGAACACAGTACTGTAATGCTTGCACACTACTGCTTGGCGGTTGAATAACTGGCAAAGGTGTGGTACTTCCCCAGGCAGACTCTGCAGTAGAGTCTACCACTACCTCCTATCAACCTCACCTAACTACACAAAAACAAAAAGATTTTATCCATTTAGACGGATGAAAGTGTAGAGACAATCCAAATGCCCAACGCCATTATCAGTCGACAATATACCCAACATGCTGACAACATTGCCACGTTGAATGGCAATGTCGAATGTATTCAATAAATGCCAGCATCGATCATGCGTCGCGTCGTACGGACCAATGTCTCAACACTAAACGGTTCAAAGTAGCAATGCCACCATCATGCTGCATGCTGGATACTCCGCCAACTGGTAGTGGGCTTAAGGATTTGGATTGTCTCTAGCTAGACTTTCATTGGTCTCTAGTCTATCTGTTTTTGTTTTAGTTTTCAACTGACTTCAAAAAGGAGGTTCTCAATTCGACTGTAAGTTTTTTTTTGTATGTTTCTTACGCGTTTACTCCGGCAATTATGAACTGATTTTGATGATTATTTTTTTGTTTGGTAGGTAATACTTCAGAGGTAGTCCCATATACATTTTATCGAATTCGATTCAGTAGTTTGGTTTTAAAATCAAAATTACTAGAAAATAATGAAGATGCCATCTATGTATCCGAAGTTGAAGTAGATTGTATTTTTTTAGAGCGTATTATTGTAGTAATTTTGTAGCTTATATCTAGGTATAGTTTGTCTGTATTTTGCTGTAGTCAATAATGGCACAAGTGTCTTTTACCCACAAATATGGTATGCTAGCATATTTGCAGCCGCTTTTGCTTGTTGCTCCGCCGAATGACTTTTGAAGCCTGCAATACATGTTGGCCGGGCGTTGCCGAGTGAAGGCCAATGCCAATGTATAGACAGTATATTTGCGTTGTCTTGCCATAGCTCGGTGTTGCTCGCCTAGTTGGCCTAGTAAAGGCAAGCGCCAACGTGTACAGAACTCATTTGGCGTAGTTTATCACAACTTGCAGTCGCTCGCGACCACTTGCCGCACTTCGAAGCGGTGTCGGTTTTTCTGCACAAATCAAAGGCGCTCGCGCGCGCTTGGCCAATAGTATTCACATGTTTGTCCGCGCGCCATTACGCGGTTGCAATAATAAAAAAATAAAAATAAGATAGGTAACAAAACAAAAGGTCATACATACCTCTTTTTTTTACAACTTACTAGGCATGCGTTTGACCACAATCTCACCTGATGGGAAGTGACGATGTGATCGACGCTGGAACACGCTTGCCTAGGAGATACCTATTCACGTTTTCTTAAACGACCCCAGGTTGTACTTGGCCGGGAAGACAGACGTAAGGAATTCCACACCTCCGCAGTTCTTGCCAAAAAGGTGGTTTGGAAACGTTTAGTCCGGTTAAAAGGAATTTCCACCGTAAGAGGGTGTCTTTTCCTCGAGCGTCTGGTTGTATTGTAGAAGAATGGCGATGGCAAGATGAGGTCATGTAGTTCTTCTGCACACTCACCATGGTGTATTCTGTAAAAACCTTTGCTCTATTTCTGTGAATACTCAACACCCACCACCTTCTTTTTTTTCTTTTGCTTTTCACAACTTTAGTGCGGTATACACTGACATAATAATTATAAGCGCTCGTTAAATAAATAGCAGCAGCTGCAATAACTTCTACGTCGTCCATATTGTTTTAATGTACAATTCAAACTGACAGCGCCCAACGTGTGGGCATCTCTTAAAAACTCTTCTATATTGGCCATTTGCATTGTTTTTTTGATAAACTTGCCGAACATCTAGGCATTAAGTAGCGCTTGCTTTGTATTAATTTGTTAAATGTACTAGAGGCCAGAGTACAACCGAAACTCCCGATGTACGACTAACCCAAGTCTTTGTAGAGTTAAAAAGCTGCGAAGTAGTCTGGTCTCCTACTAATCTAGTTGAGAGTTAATCCTGGAGTTAAGAAACTTCATCTTTTGCCGGCTTGTTAGTTGAAAATGCAATTATTTTGGAGAGCAAAAGGGAGGGAACTTTGAAGTTGGTGGGACAACGTCTTGGATTTTTAGCGTTGAGATGGCAACAATTTATTTTCTTAAGAACGGCTAATAATGTTGTTACTTTTAATAAAAAAAAATACATTCAGGTAGTTTAATTTATAAAGCCTAGTTTATAATTTGGTAGCATTTTTGTTTAGGTCAAATACGCATATTACCTACCTACTTATGATATCTACCTATTTATACTTCTTGTAATTGAGTATGAAAAGAAGTTTGATAAGGTACGTTACTTTCTCTATGAAGAGAATAAAGTTACGTTTGAATTTCAGCCGCAACTTTTGATATTTTTATTAGCGTTTTAAAGTTCTATTGATAACCTAATGACGGTCTTAGTGTGTCATTAGGAAGTTTCCATAGAACTTCCCAGTTCATCATCAGGTGGAGTAGCGCTCGTGGCGTAGCTTGTCTAGGTGATTCTAAACGATCACCGACGTTAAGCAACGGACGGTCCGGTCAGTCTTCGGATGGGTGACCGTGAGTGGCATTTATTTCTGAGCGCTACCGTGGGTCGGATGACACGTTCAATTGTTGGTCCCGGTTGTTTGTTCTAGTTTCTATAACAACAACCGTCAGCCATGTCAGAGGCCTTCGGGCGGCACATTAACTCTGACACTAGGGCTGGCCATTCAGCCTATACGAACTTACTTACTTTTTATCAGGTGGTGGTAGGTAGGTACTCTAATCATCGATTATTCTCATTGCACGAACCTACATAAGTCTCAAGCTTTTTCAAACTTTTACTGTAGAAATAATTAAAATACATTTTGCCGGAAACTTTTGAAAGTTGGATTATAAATTATTGGTTTTAAACTACTAAGAAATTCCTAGTACCATCGCCACTATTTTACTAGAGCATGACTTTGACTTAACACTGACTAACTTTGTGTGACTTTGACTGTCATAGACTCATTTGCCCTTAAATCAAAAACTTAAAAAATGCCACTGACGATTTTGTCACTGGTAAAATGCACAAAGCGCGATACCAAAAGCGAACACCAAAACAATAACAAAACTTTTACATGGATAACATGTTTAATTCGTGTAAAGTTGTATTCTGTTATTGACTCATAATATATTATAGTGCTTGAAACAGAAAGCTCTTGAAACTTTCAAAGTGTTGCAGTGCGCGAGTCTTCTTTGTATATTCGGATCTGATATTTTTAACTTTTAGTTACTTACCGTATATTTTTAACTAGTTTCTTTATTTACTCATTTGAAAACCAACAGCTGTTGTAATTTATAGATAGACTGATTAAAAACAGGAAGCTAATTATACGTTTACACATATTATAAACTGACATCGGAAAAAAAAGTTCAACATAACAAGACGTGCTCGACTAACACAGTTTTGAAGATAAATAATATTCACAAAGTGTAACAAAAAGCGTATTGTTGAACCTTTTTGTTACACTTTGTATATAGTTACTAGTAATACCTAAGTACCTATCTATAAAGAGATGTATGATCAAATAGTATCAGTGGTTCCACTTATAAAATAAAATAGTTCCTGCTCAGGCTTTTTCTTTTATGACTGGTGCTGTTGGCCTCAGATGGCCTCTACAGCGTCACCGGACTTTAGACAAGCGCAAATGGCGCTAGGCCTAGTTTAGGTTATAGGCCGACTAGATAAAGAGCACCTCAGATGGTACGAAGTTTGGCTCGGCCGTCGCCGGGAGTGGGGCCAGACTTGCGCTGGCACCCCAGAAGGGGTCCTAGTAGGTTGATCTGGTTGAGTATTTGGAGATAATCTAACCGATCTTTTGACAGATCTGGGGAGTCCTCGACCTTGCCGGCGAAGTCGGAGTGTGGTTGTGTGCCTCTGGTAACCGGCACCTATACCAAAAACGGAATACTTCCTGTTGCAAGGAGTGTTCGGATCGGGCGAGCCTAGCGCCGCCGAGGTGATGACGGCGATGGGGTCGTCCGGGTCGCCCAAGACGTGTCTGGGGCGTCTGCGGAAGGGGGTGGGTCTGTCGCGACTGTTATATAATTCGAGGCTTGGACTATGAGTGGATTGGGATGGTGAGGGGCTGCATCGCAATAGCGGCGCGAAGCGTACTTAATGTACTGACGGATGGAGGGGAGTTCGAGATCGCAGTGCAGGTCGGAGCTTCGCATGTACCAGCTAGCGCCGACTGCTCTGCGGATGAATCTACGAGTATTTTGTATGACTTGGAGTTTCTCTAGATCTATGCTAAAGGCGTGAGCAAACGCCACGGAGGCGTACGTCTATTTCTAAGGGACAATTTACTACGCTCATTAAGTAGGGGAGTGAGCCGGCCTAAGAAGAAGGCTGCTCGGTTGCGAACTATCTGGATATGCTTTGAGAACGTGAGTCGACCCGCTCAGCCGCTGTCTGGCTGTGTTAAAGCTCGTACATGACTTCTTTGTACTCCACACGACTTCTTTGTACTCTTGTTTGGTACCAGTTTGTATTATAAATGTTTATTTTTGAACTTAAAGTTTTGTAATATCTCCGTACGACCCTTGTCTACCATTTCCTTTTAAACCACAAACAACTACCAAGGACTTTCCGACAATTTCAGACATTTCGCGCTCCCATAATTAATCTCCTGTGGGACATACGCATACTAAATAACAATGTTATAACAAATCTATATCTATAAAAGGCTCTGTCCTGACTGACTGACTGACTGACAGGCAACGCACAGCCCAAACCGCTCGTCGTACAGACTTGAAATTTGGAGGGTGTATTAGTCTCAATGCGTAAGGGGTATACTAAGGAAGGATTTTTCGAAATTCAACCCCTAAAGGGGGGAGGAGGAAAGGGGGAAACATTTGTATGAAAGTCCTTTGTTTTAGGACTTTAAATCACGATAATTTGGATTTGGATAGTTCATTTAAAATAAAAAATGCTGTTTTCAATATTTTTTGACAGGGATAATTAAAGGGAGGTGGAATGTTGTATGGAAAGTTCTTTGTTTTTGACGTTATAGTGATAAACATAGATGTTTGGGTAGTTCATTAAAAATTTGCTCGGGATGATTTAAAGTGGTGAGTTTTGGGTGCGGGCCGAATTTCTTCCGTACGCGGACGAACTCGCGGGCGACCTCTAGTAATAATATAATAGGTTCTTGAGTATAATTATTATGTAGTTCATGAGTCTAGAAGGTTCCTGTCGGCCAATAACTGTGATGTATCGACAACACAGACGGCCTGTACTGAAATTTCGTAAATAAATATTTCTAGAGTAAGTTTGCAAAATTAACATATTTTCCCTTTTTTTTCTACTGCCGTGTTAGCCTGATGATGGGAAGACCGCTGGACTCGGAATCTTAAGCTCGTGGGTTCAAATTCACAACATAAAACAATAAAAAAAAACTCGTACCTTGAAAGTACTTCTAAAAAAAAACACCATCATCATCAGCCTATGACTCCCGTCCACTACTTGACTAGTCATCTCCAATGTCACTCAGCCCAATCTTCAGTTTTCCGCTACCAACCAGCTGCTCTACGTATATCGTCACTCCATTTAGTCTCAAGGCGTCCTACGCTTCGCTTGCCGATTCGTGGTCTCCACTCTGGAACACGTCTATCACTCAAGAAAAACGTAAGTAATCAACCGCCAAGCAGTAGTGTGCAATATGCTTGCTTGTTTTACCGAATAAGGTAATGCACCTCGTTTCAGTTTGAAGGTAAATTACTAGGCATAAAGAGATTATATCGGGTGACAAGAGCAATGCAGTGCGGCGCAGGATTTTGTTCGTAAATTCAAAATTCTGGTACTGCTACTGTTATGGGCAGGCGTGACGCTTACTACCAGGCGAACGTCTCGCTCGTCTCGCCCCTACATTGCATAAAAAACATCGGAAAATAAATTTTATGGGGCAAGCGAATCCGCCAACTCTACCATGGTGTGCCAAAATTAAAGGTGATCTTTTATCAGACGCAGTAGTTATTGTCGTGCCTAGATTTAAAAGCAAGATACACATTTGTTACGGTTCCAGACGTAAGCATCCTGACCGAAACGAATTACGAAATGAAAATGAAAAAAATATATATTAAAAATATTTTATTAAATCCAAACATAGGAAAGAAACATCTTATCTTATCTTATTATAATGTATAATCTAACGTTAAAGGACAACCATGTTTATCTTA
The DNA here is from genome assembly GCA_905404285.2 of Erannis defoliaria. Taxonomy (NCBI): domain Eukaryota; kingdom Metazoa; phylum Arthropoda; class Insecta; order Lepidoptera; family Geometridae; genus Erannis; species Erannis defoliaria. Next base: position 634,238 of record FR990085.1, on the reverse strand, counting down.
AAATTATTTACTGCGATCTCCGAACTAGGCAAAGCCTGTGTCGGGGATCTGGGACGATTGTACATGAAAATTCAACCTCGGGTAACATAGCTATATCCCATAAAAAGTTTAATCACATTAAAATAACACTTAAATTATTTTATTACGTTAGAAGAAAGAAGTTTAATATATTTTGTGGCATCAGTAGGGTAATTTATGTTTCAAATCAATTAACAATCCTTAACAATCAATCAACTATTTTTGTTATCTTATAATATTTCGACGAAGTCGTTAGCATCTGAACCGAAGGTACAGGTCGCGTCATGTAAAAAGAACGCTAGCGGTTAAGCTGCGCAGTAGGCGATTTAAGGTCTATTTGGTGGTATGAGACGTACCTAGCAATAACCAATATACGAAGCTGCGAGCAAAAGGTTAATTAACAATAGGCTAGATGACTGGTTTTTTTTTATTGTTATATTAAAATGTGGCCCATAAATATAGCTAATTAATGAAAAGAAGATGAAAATCTGATCAAAAATAAGCAACTTATAAGCATTTTAATATCATGCTAGACAGAGAGACGAAACAGCAAATCGTGACGTCACTTTTCAGTACGCCATATAAATTATATTCTGACAAGTAAGGCGTGACCTCATTTTTTGTTTTGTGGGAAAGGGACAGAGTTGTCTCTAACAAAAACTTTAAACGCTCATATATCAGAACATTATTAACCTATTTAAATTATTTTTTTCATTAAACATACTATATTTACTTAAATTCTTCATCAAAGCTATTGGTTTCAACTATATAAACATCAGTCATCTACCTTTTAAACAATAGGCATAGTACTTTTGTGTGCAAGTGTACACATGCGCAAACACACCTCCTCTACTTTCTTCCAGCGTTATTTTTACATGACGCGATCTATGGCTCAAGTTGCCGGCTCCAGTTACTAGCGCCAGTAACTAGCTCGGGCGGGAGTAAGCGGCATTAGTTCGCGCGACCTACTTCTATTGTTATTCCATTACTGTCGCCATTCCTCATTCCGCTGCCACTCTGAATAACGGGCTGAGTGTTATTTTGATCGAAAAGGTTTAGACAAGAATATTCGTTTCTTATTGCAATTAACTAGGTAGGGTGAAAGTTTACTTTCTGAATAATAAGGTTTGAAACGATCGTTACAGATAACACACAATATAATACTATACTAGTACAGATATTCAAAGTATGAAACTTAAAATATATACCTAAAATAAGTATAATAACTTTTTTTGGGCGGTTGGTGTGAAAAAAGTGACATGTGTTTTTATTTGCTCCTCGATATTTATTTTATAAAAATAGTAAAAGTGCACTTACATTTAATCATTGATGCATAAATGTATGTATTAATGTATCCTGCCTGCCACTGAGTGTTATCTGGTTTCTTGTTACACTAAGCACTGAGATATTCTGCTTATTACATTTTCAACCCCTTTACTTGTTAAACAAGATGGATGCCATACAGCAATCACTAAATGAAATGATGGAAACCTTCCACAAACGCTTGGACACCATCGAGGGTCAGCTGCCGAGTACTCCACCAACCACTTCAGAGGGTTTGGCTGCGGAATTGGCTTCTTTTAAGGCCTTTGTTGTCACTACTTTCCGGGCTGTGCAAGCTCAAATAAGCATACTTGCACAACAAGTTGACCAAGGTGAGATGCGCGCGCGACGGAAGATACTTTTGTTGCATGGCCTCCCTGAAGAACAGAAGGAGGAGACGTCCAAAGTGGTTGTGAATGCATTAGCGGAGCGGTTGAACTTGCCCGATTTTTCTGCCACTGATATTAGCAGATGTCATCGTATGGGACGGACTGCGAAGGGTAAGCCGAGGCCTGTACTTTTCAAGCTTCATGACGTAGCTCTTCGTGACAAAGTCTGGTTGTCCAAAACTGGTCTTAAGGGTTCGGGCATCACACTGTCCGAATTTCTGACAAAGACTCGACATGACGTATTTCTGGCTGCTCGTGAGCGTTTTGGTGTCACAAAATGCTGGACTATGGAGGGCAACATATTCGTTTGTGGACCCGATGGTGTTCGTCATCGAGTGAACTCCATAAATGACCTCACTGCTGTAAACACAAAAGCGGCCCCAGTTGCCAAAACGCAAGCTGCAAGCAGTCAGGGAGCTGCTGCCGTGGCGGAACCAAAGGGTATAAGACCGAGAAGGTTTCCCATGAAGAAGTGATTAGCTGGAACCTACTTAGCATATTAATTCACCTCATTCTGCACAATTATAACAGGGTAGATGCTGTTTGTATTTCTTAATATTTTTTTTACTACCCCCGGCTTTATGGTTTTCCTTTTTATTATCCACCCATAATTCTGTACAATATTTCATTTTTCTACATTTTATAATGTTAAATTGTTACGCTGCTGTAATACTGTTGATTTTGTTTTGTTTATTTATTTGATTTTGACATTTTGTTTACTGTAATGACTAATCTGAGAAGTTAATAGTTCTTTTTTTGTTTTGTTCGTTTTCGGCACTGCACTTTGTGCATACTGCTAGTAGTTGAGCATTAATTTTACATACTTCTTTTTTGTACCGCATCTGGCGTCACACATTGTGCATTTTGCCAGTAGTAATGTTTTTAAAGGTTTTTTATTTATTTATAGCGAGTCAAATTAGTTTTAATAATAGTCAAAATCATACAGGTTAAACCCTATTTACCAACCTTTTACAAAAAAAAAAAACTATAAAATGTTAACTATAACTTTTATCTATTGATATTGTCGGTAATGGTAATCATTCCTTGCACCTATCCCTGTTTACAATGTTATATAATAATGTATGTATAATAGGCATGGTGACTACAATTTTTTTATTATCTCATTAAAAGCTGATCATCAATAGAGCCTATCAACGAAAACAAAATTTTAAATAACTCAAAAATAAATAAGTTCTAAGTATTTTAATTTCAAGCTAGACAGAGAGCGAGCTATACTGAGCTATGACGTCAAGCCTCAGGCGCGGCATGCAAATGCTATACTAACGCATGCTTTGCGAGAAAGGGATAGAGCATCCCCTCTCTATCCCCACCTAAAACTTTAAACGCTCATATCTCAGAGATTTATCAGCCAATACAAATTATTTTTTCAGTTTTTGTAATGTATTTAGTTATATTCATCACTAAGCCTGTTATTTGTCATAAATTAAACATTAGGCCACATGCCTATTATTAATATTTTCTTGTTATCTTACTGTTTAGCTTACTCTGTTTAGTAGTAAGCAAACATATTTTTTCTGTTAGCAAGTATTACTTAGTGCTAGGTAGTGTTCATTATTTAATAGTGTATAATTGTTGATATTCCAGTAGTTGACACAACTGGCAGGTGGACGACTTGTGCATTTAGTCGCGAACCTTTTGTACTCAAACTTAAGTACATATATTTATTAGAGTTTTTATTTTAGTTTATTAATTTTTATTTTATATTGTAACGTACCGATTTATATATTTTTTTTTTTTATGATGTCTTGTAGTGAAACTTCTGATTCTGAATTCTATTCTTGTGCATCATCTGACGACAGTGTTGACAGCTTCAGCAGCATTCCCGCGTTGGCTGATACCCTCCAGTCCCTTGTTTCTGACGTTCCTAAAAACTTCAATGTTTTTCATATAAACGCTCAGAGCATTACGGCACATTTCCCAGAAATGCTTGCGTCTTTCGTACATCCAAATATTCACGCCATTTTAATTTCTGAGTCGTGGCTGAAGCCAGTTCTTCCCTCATCTTCCGTAGCGTTGCCAGGTTTTCGACTCATAAGGAATGATCGTATTGGTCAGGGTGGTGGTGGTGTTGCTATTTACCTCCGAACACACATTCCTTTTACTATTGTTAGTATATCTGCGCAGCCGCCACCACCTGATGCCGGTGAACACCTCCTTATTGAAGTCGTACTGCACCATACCAGATTACTTCTAGGAGTTTACTATCCACGTTCTCGCGCTATAAATTACTTTTCCTCATTTGAAAAACTCTTAGAAAACACCTCTACCTCTTACGATCACACTATTATCGCTGGTGACTTTAATACCTGTTTGCTAAAGCGAGATTATAGGTCCTGTAGACTTGAATCACTGGCCACGGCGCTCAATCTAAACATACTTCCGTTTAATGCTACGCACAATCCTCCAAACAGTACTCCTTCTCTTCTTGACCTTATGCTGGTGTCTTCCCCTAATCATGTCGTTAGGCATGGCCAGTGCGCGGCTGACGATTTTTCCTATCACGATCTAATTTATCTTTCATACAAGATTCGACCTCCTAAAGCCAAGCCTAAAATTCTTTTACTGCGCAGTTTTGGTAGTATGAATATTGACAACCTGTGCAGGGATGCCCTGGAGTTAGATTGGTCTGGTGTTATTAACGCAGATAGTATAGATGAGAAAATTTCGCAGTTTAATCTCATTTTAACCAAACTGTACGACATCCATGCTCCTATACATGCTGTAAAATTGAAGCATGCACCTGCACCTTGGCTGAACGACGAAATAAGAGATCTAATGCGTAATAAATTAACAGCCAAGACTAAGCTTAAGTGTCGCCTTTCTGATGTGAACAAAGAGAAGTATATAAGCCGGCGAAACGTCTGCAATAGAGCGTGTAGGGATGCACAACGCCGACATATTCATAATTCTGTAGAAAACGGTGATCCAGCAAAAGTCTGGAAATTTCTTCGGTCAATGGGAATTGGTAAATCTAGACAAGATAACACTTCAAATAATTTAGACATTAATCTCTTAAACCAGCATTTCTCATCTTCGTCCAGTTTTCATGGACCGGCGAAGACTGCTACCCTTAACCATATTTTCTCTACCATTCCTCCCAACAATGACTCTTTTATTTTTAATCAATTTACTGCTTGTGATGTTAAGAAGAGTATACAATCGATTTCTTCCGACGCTGTTGGTAGTGATAGTATCAGTCGCAAGATGATCATGCTGAGCTGAGCTGCATAGCTGAGGTAAGCCGGAAAATCTTTGGCTCTGCAGCTTCTCTCAGAAGGCTGCGTAACTTTCTTCCAATTACTACCAAAACTGCGCTTGTGAAATCTCTCCTGTTTCCAATATTGGACTACGCAGACGTTTGTTATACTGATTTAACCGAAGAGCAACTCGACAAGCTTGAACGTTTACAAAACTTCTGCATTCGGTTCATTTTCGGTTTACGAAAATATGACCACGTCTCTGAATTTCGTCGAAAGCTTAAATGGTTACCTATCCGACTTCGCCGTAATACTCATATTCTTTCCTTTCTCTATAAGATCCTGTTCATCCCCTCCATCCCAATATACCTGAAGGAACGCTTTGAGTTCATCCAACCGCACTCCAGTTCCCTACGAACCTCTCGCGCCCTCCAACTTAAGATCCCTTCTTCCACCCACTCCAATCTTTCCAATAACATGTCCTTCACTGTTCAAGCTGTCCTGCTGTGGAATGCACTCCCTTCTTCTGTCAGACACGCTAAATCTCTTCCTATTTTTAATAACCTTGTCTATAAACACTATTTTTCCATAAATTAATTGGTACGTCTGTATTTATACATGTATATATATTATATTGGTATATATATGTTATGTATAGTAAGTATTATTTATGTAGGTATAACTATGTTATTGTAAGTATTTTAACTTATATGTCTGCAATATTAATTTATTATGTTTTATATATTATGTACACCACCGGCCAAATTGCATTTGCCTCCTTTAGTCCAGTCCATCCAAAGGTTGCCTGGAAGAAATCGCTTAAGGTGATAAGGCCGCCCCTTGTACTGCCAAATAATGTACCTACCCTGATTATTTGTAAGTTGTTCTATATTTCTGGTGTGCAATAAAGATATATTGTATTGTATTGTTGTATAACTTTATTAACTTTAGTAGTGGTAGGACTCTACTGCAGAGTCCACCTGGGTATTGTTAACCAGTTATTCACCCACCAAGCAGCGTGCAAGCATTACTGTGTTCCAGTTTGAAGGGCAATGTTACCAGAGCAATTACTGGGTATGAAGAGATTTAACATCTAATATCTCAGGGTGACGAGCGCAGTGCGGTGCGGCGCAGGATTGTATTGTATTCAAGTTCACAATTCTGGCACTGCTACTGTTAAAGTAGGCGTGACGCTTACCACCAGGCGAATATCTTGGTCAGCTAGTCACTTGACAGAAAAAAAAATATTTTGGAATTCTCTGCCGGAGTCTGTTTCCCGTAACGTACAATATCGGTGTCACTAAAGTTCTATTATTAATCATCATCATCAGCCCGGAGACGTCCACTGCTGAACGAAGGCCTCCCCCTTAGACCGCCACACTGTACGACAACCTGCCATTTGCATCCACCGGTTGCCCGCGAATTTTACAATGTCGTCGGTCCACCTAGTGGGAGGCCTTCCCACGCTGCGTCTTCCGGTTCGCGGTCGCCACTCAAGAACCTTTCTTCCCCATCGGTTGTCAGTTCTTCGAGCGATGTGGCCTGCCCTGCGCCACTCTAGTCTATTCTCTATTCTATTATTATTAACGGGATATTTACCGTGATTATGTTGTGAAATGAGTTCCCGATATTTCGGCGCAGTTGCATGCACCATGTTCACGAGTAGACTGCGCCGAAATATCGGGAGGTCATTTCACAACATAATCACGGTAAATATCCCGTTAATATAAATAATAATATACCTTTAGTAAACAACCGCGATAGTTTAAAACAGTGTTTTTATATGGGTCCCTTCAAATCTAGAGTAAATAGGTTCCTTCTAGGTAAACGTGCTCCATCCTAGACTGCACCGTTGCTTACCTTCAGGCAGGGTGGTAGTACAAACCTATTCCGAATAATAAAAAAAATGTAAGTAGTGCTCGTAGCGTAGCTTAACTAAGCACATTAACTCTGACAAGGCCTAGGGGACTAGGACTATTAGAGTGATGACTCGTTAAAATAAAGCCTCATATATATATTTTATCGATCGATCGGTGATTGTTGCCTTACATTGTCGTGCAAAATGTGTTAAATACTTTAATAATATACGCTTAATACGCTTAAAAAAAAAATACAACCGACTTCAACTTCGAACTGGATGACATCTTCATATTTTCTAGTAATTTAAATTTAAAAACCAAACTACTAAACCGATTATGATAAAATGTAGACCACGCCTGAAATATTACCTATCAAACAAAAAAATAATAATCAAAATCTGTTCATAATTGGCGGAGTAATCGCGTAACATACATACAAAAAAACATAGTTTCGAATTGAGAACTTCTTTTTTGAAGTCGGTTGAAAAGCGCACAAAGTTTTAAAAGGTCGGTAATGTATTTGTAGTGCCCCTTGGTATTACAGATATATCCATTGGCGACGGTGATTGCTTACCATCAAGCAACCCATCCGCTTGATTACCACCTATGATTAAGAAAAAAGAAATCAAGTTATATGAAACTGCGGGTTCAATTGTTTAATTAACATATTTATATTGTTACGACGACGTTGTCAAAGAGGCATGATGACTACTAATTTTTTATTACCTCATAAAAAAGCTGAACATCATCAATAGAGCCTAAAAACTAAAACAAAATTTAAAATAATTCAAAAATAAATAAGTTCTAAGGCGCGGCATACAAATGCTATACTAACACGTGTTTTGCGAGAAAATGATAGAGCATCCCCTCTCTATCCCCACCTAAAACTTTAAACGCTCATATCTCAGAGATTTATCTGCCAATACAATTTATTTTTTCAGTATGTGTAATGTATTTAGTTAAATTTATCACTAAGCCTGTTATTTGTCATAAATTAAACATTAGGCCACACGCCTATTGGAGAAAGAGTTACCTAGTTCCTCCGAGGCAATTGGTGAATGCAAAAGGCAGGTTTTCGTACAGTGTGGGCGACCTTCTTTCAGCAGTGGACGTCTCCGGCCTAATGGTTATTAAAAATCACAGCCAATTTTGGTTTAGTTTAGTTGAGCGACCACCGCTGAGCCATTATCTCTACAATTTTATTATCGTTACAGGACTCCTCACCCAAAGAGTATCCAACGACACTCAATTACTTAGCCAAAGTCACGACGTCTGTCTGTCCGTCCGACCGACCTATTTAACAAAATATACCCACAATAAAACGATAACGTATACATAGAAATATCTTGAAATGTATGTGATTATAGTCCACATTTTAATATTTAACCTAAAAGAGGGCGAAAAGCAACCCGGATTTGCGAAAATATAAAATTTTTGCTATAGTCGATTCAACATCATTTAGTTAACAAAGCATCAGGAATACTCTTAGTATTATTACGTGAAGAGAGCCTCCGGTGCGCGAATAGAGCCCGCACTTGTCTTATTTTATTACAAGTGGCTTTGAATAATTAAACACAATTTAAAATCAAATTACCATAAACACTATTGTGATTGCCCTAGAGACTGGTTTAGTAAAACCAATAACACAAATTTATTTTGAATTAACTCGATTAAATTGGACTAACATAACCTCCAGTCGGTCTTTTCTAAGAAAATCTAACACACGTTTGATCAATAATGTCTTCAAGTACAATTAATTGTTTTTCTAACTTGATTGTGATAGAAAATTTCTTTTGCATCAACCGCGCCTTTCTCCTCAAATGTCCGAGAAAAAGTCTCATTTCGAATATAATATTTTTTGTTACATTAACTTTTCTGATTGCTGTTTTAATCTACGATATTTTGACAGTGGATTTGAGCGTTGGAACTAGAATGTTTCAAGGGGTTTTGGCGATTGAATACATTGATTTGTTCATTACGGCTAGAGTCCGAAATAAGTCCTTTGACGCTTTGAATAGATTGGACGAAAAATGTGGAATAGAAAATGATTATATCGAAAAACTAGTTGCAAGTTCTACCAAATATACTTTATTCATTATTGCCTGCGCAACTATTGATTTGATTGGTTTAGTTCTACTCCAATCGAGTGTGAGTGAAGTAATTATTTATTTTATTCTATATTCTGCTCAAGATGCGGAACTAATTTTCTTCAGTATGATTGTTGAGGCGATCAATTTGAGATTATCAAAATTGAAACACAGTTCTCCTGTTCTTGGGTCAAAAGTTTACAGGCACGTATTAGTTACCACAGCTCTGATGAATGAAGAAGTTTCACCGAGGGTTAGTATTTATTTGAAATTGTACTTACTGGTAAATGATTCATATAATAGTAAGACCTGGATGCGACGGGCAAAAGCAAAAGAAGGAAGAGAAAAGAGATTGGCGAGACTCGACAGGCCTGTCTAAAGATAATACATAATAGCATTGCTGTTACAGTTCAAAGGTTTTTCGTTTACCACATTATTCCTCTAGTATTATGTGATGTCAAAGTCTGCCAACCTTGTAATAAGAACTGGCACCCAAATGAGGATGCCAAATATACACTACGGTGGCAGTCAAACGCAAGCCTACTAGTACCAACTATTAAAAAAAGCTTTGTTGAAATTTGTAAGATCCTAATAATAAAGCAAGTTTTTTTTTCTGTTTCAGATAATGTTGCTGCTTGCTGTTATTTTAGGGACCACAGTGTCTTACTCCAGCTTTATTATGTTGTCGCCTACAAACACGGTACTTTATACTATTTCTCCACATGAATGATTATAGCGTTGCACAAAGGATAAGCACTTTAAACTACTGGTAACTGGTGACAATTAAACTCTGCCATTCTGCGAAGTAGGCGGAAAAAATCATTTTATAATATTTACAGGGTACGGGGCTTCTTGTCTATCTCTTGTGGCGTGAACTCAAGGTCTTCTTCTGCCTGTGGAGGGTGTGCTACGAGTCCTCGAGGAGCGAGTTCATCTGCCAGCAGCTGGCCTTTCAGCTCGCTAAGAAATTGGTGCAAGATTCTGGTCTTGATAGAGGTAGGAAACGAGACGAGCATGCTTAATCCTCTCTTCTTCTTCTTCTGTTTCCACGTTAGGTGGGTAATTTATCTTTACCAGGACGTTCTGTACCTGTTGGGTCACTAGTCAGTGGATCGACGCCTTATTTGAAATTTTGGGATGTGTTACCACCCTCTAGCCCTATACCGCTAGCCCTCTAACCACCTGGTGGTTTCTCACCCTTTCCTTAACTTTCATAATATATTATCTCAAGGCTTAATAAAGTGTCTGGAAACCAGAAATACTGTCATGTTCTGATGGCAGTATTTCATGAAGAGCTGATTTATAATTGACCGATGAAATTAAAAATCTCCGAGGCTTATTATGATAGTCACTCCGTACTAAGTACCTGTCTTTTTTTCTTTTTTTTTTCAGCCTGTTTTGTCCCACTGCTGGGCAAGGGCCTCCCTTTCCTCCTTCCAGACTGCTCGGTCTTCGGCTTTGGTGGCCCAGTGCTTGTCGTGCGAATTCAACTCGTCACGCCACCTTCGTCTGGGTTGACCCTGAGGTCGTTTAGATTTAGGAACCCAATCTGTGGTGACCTTTGCCCAGCGGTCGCTTGGCATGCGACAGACGTGTCCTGCCCATTCCCATTTCAGCTGTCCGGCTTTGTGGCCTACATCAGTACCTTTACTTATCTAAATATTCCTACAAACAAAATGTATTACAAATGATAAAGCAAGCATTTTTTATTTAAATATCGGCGGATTGATGCGCCTTTTATAAAAAGAACGTCAATCTTCAAATATAAGTGAAGGAAGTCGTAAGGTTGTGTGTAAGGAAATAACACGACCGGGTCAAACTCAGGACCGAAGAAAATTAAGTATGAGTCACGCGTTTTCCCAACTATACTAGTCTAGTCACTCCACTATCTTGTCCTACTAATGTGATATTTATATTAAACTAGACTAGTTGACCTGTTGAACTTGGTACAATGAAATTTTGTTTCCAAAACCACCACAGAATAGAGGCGAAAGACATAAAAGAAAAAAACGGTCGAGCCATTGTCGAGTTTTCGGGAGACTAATGCTCGCCAATTGATTTTTATATAATATAGAATACATACATAGAAGGCGTTGTGCGAAATATCATTACCACTAAAATGGCAGAGTAAAGTAGATTCCTTTTTGCAGAACTCTATATGAATCTTGGCGTAAGTAAAGTTTTCTCACATTAGTAGAAGTCATAAATTCCGTGATAAGTAGGTGTAGGCGCTGAGAGCTGGAATCGAGTCGAAGCGAAACTTTTCCACTTTAGTGTTTACTGTTCTCTTACTAACTTACGCGAAAACTGGCCTTGGAGGGGTTATTTATATTACGTGTTATTTTCCTATTAATCAATACCTATTTACTACAAGACTCCCCAAAAAAAAGGAGTGTAATGTTTTCAGGGTTCGTGTATGTTTGTATGTATGTGCGTTTCTTTATTCCACCATAGCTTCTAAATGCCTGAACTGATTTAGATGTATAGAGTATCGTTAGAATCCTTACATTATTCGAAGTGACACTGGTTATTTTTTTCTTGTCATATATTTGTTTTTACCTGTTTTTGAGAAAAAGAAAACATCGTTAAAAACATCATTACAGTTTACATAAGTAGACAAAAAATACTACTACATTTTTGGTACAAAATTAATGTCAAACTGAAAAAATATGATATAGTGAATGTTTATGGGGGAAACCCAGAAACTACCAATTAATAATTTTATTTTTGAATACTTTAAACACTAAATTTCTATTCTATTTCTATATGTAAAAAATTATGTTTAAATATTAAAAACTAAATAGTTTAAATGCATTGAAAAATGAATGCCAAAAAAATGACGTAAAGAAGTAGGTAAGTATAGGTATATCTAATGTTATTAAGCTATTAGAAAACATATTTTTTTAGCTTATATAAATAACTATTATAGATACATTTATTAACATAATAATATAAGTACATAGGTATCATATTTTTACTAGGTACCTACTAAGAAACCTAACAACACTGGCCACACGCCAGTACCATACCTTTTTAAACATGGCTAATACTCTTCCATTTGTTTATTTCAGTTTTCTTGAAGCACTTCCGACATCTCAGCAGTAATTTCAACTTGGAGTTCCAATATTTATCTATAAATACATCAGTTATTGCTTATCGCCTTCAGATTCCTTCCAACTGATTTTCTCAAACTGAATCTAATTTACGAGTACGGATTTTTCTTGGAAAACCTTTTAGATCCATCCAACCTGCGCTACAAGATTGACTGCAGTCAACCAAGTAAAGTAATTTATATTTGTGACCGGGACACACCCAAAAAAGCCACAATAGCATAAAACATTATGATTTAAAAAAACATTATAATAGCCGGTTTTAACACATTTTTATTTATAATGTTCTCCAGTGAGTTGTAATTTTTAAACTTGCATGAAGTTTAAAAGTTACCAATCTAGGTCAAAATAATTCATGCTGTACTTATAGTACTTAGCTGTAGTCGTTGTTGTTTTTATCAGCATTATAAATTCATGGTATTTTAAGTTTTTAAGTGTTATTTGATATTCTATACTTAACTTTGTTTAAGTAAATTAGATAGGTATTTACTCAGATTTATTGTTGTGTTTTCATCCAGATAGATGCTATCTGATCTATCTAGATCACAGGAATCTCAGGATTATATATATCTGAATCTATCTGATAGAGTATATTATCTTTATTTAGTTTATGAGATGTTTAGTCACTACTCATCAGAATAAACGCTTTACCAGTTCTATTAGTATCTATCATACCTACTAAATTATATATTAACAACATTGTTGTTTCTGTAAGCTGTAGCTTGCAGATAAGGCTAAGCCCCCACCACAAAGGTATCAGCAAATTTGTAAGGTAGTCTAAAACCTAAAAGCAAAAATTCATAGCTTAACTTGGTAGTTTTCTATTCAAAGCAGTCGCTTGAATTGTTCAGGCCAACTTCACACCATTGCTTACAAGAGGATAGTCACTGGCGCAATGTTCTAGCGAGTGGAGTGGGGGGTGTTTACTGGAATAAGGTGCTGGCGCAAGTAACCCACTAGTATCGCCCGACGCTCAGACTTTGCTCAGTTTCCTTGAGACCCTCAATGAGTGCTCTTAAACTTCTTGCTCACTGTTAATTACTTGACAAAAGCTAGTCTTACAAGTACGGAATTACGGATAGCTTGTTTATTTCCTTTGATGAATTAAATATCAATGGACATGGTCATTTTTCACACAGCGCCATCTAGCCCCAAACTAAGCAAAGCTTGTAGTATGGAAACCAGATAGTTCATAGAATACCTATTTACATTTTTTTTTTTATTATACTTATTGTACAAATGTCAGATGTTATTAGTACAATACGTGGATTTGATGAAAGTAAATAAAGGGTTTTCACGTTTCGACATCCAGTCGTAGGTAGATCGATGTATAACTTAACAAAAAAGAGTGTTAATTAATAGGGACGCCACTATTGCATATATTTTCAGTTTTTCAGATACTAGCAACCCCATTGTGCGACAAAAGAAGAATGACGTCTTTGAGCTTACACCGTCGGAGGTGGCAAGCCAAGGCGTACCCGTCTACCATGTGTGCCATGCGTATGTTCACCTCGTCCTCGCAAAAGTGACAGTAAATTATTTTGGCAGATCAGTGGCAGATCAGTTTCAGCATCTCCAATGGTATACCCTCAAAAACGGACTTTATTATCCACTGATTTGCCTAGAGAAACAAAATCCTTTCTTATTATGCTCCGTAAAGCGGTAATATTCCGTAATAGGATTGAGGAAATATGACCCTAATGCACCATCCGTACTTCCCAGTGAGGAACGTCCAAGGGCGCTGCATCCTCAGCCGCTGGTGGTCCTCAGTTCTCGTGGAGCGGCCCCGCTTCATGAGCGGCTCCGTGCTGTCCATCAGCCTCGCCGTGCCGTTATATCTGCTGGACCTCAGCGTCAACTACGTACTAATCATTGTTCAGGTAACTCATTGCTAGGTACACCACATGCCGGCTTCCATTCGGGATGCTCCTTTCACCGCGTGCTAAAAAATCAAGTGATTACAAGAGAATTTGTAGCAAAATCCACAAAGAATTATAGTTTTGCTAGAAATCTAGGTTTGATCTAAAATTTTGCATCCATGGTTATATTTTTATAGACTTGCGTTTGATTGCTAACCGTAAGTGTTAAGTAATGTTTCATGATCATAATGATCAATGATTCAGAAACAGATTCACTAGCTACTTGAAAGAAAGGCCAGACCACTAGAAAGGTATAAAGTAAAGGTATTTGCAAAGCTCTATAATTATAAAATACTATCTGGCTTCCCAGTTTGCAGATTGCCAGTTCTAGTTTCATTATTCGACAGAATGTATCGATATTTACTGCTAGACACATACCCCATTGAGCATACCACAATGGGGAGGACCCCACTGAGCCATTGTTCCCGGTCCCGCACCCACGTGTAAACCACGCTGAGTCTGATGTCGTACCCACGTGTAAACCACGCTGAGTCTGATGTCATACCCACGTGTAAACCACGCTGAGTCTGATGTCATACCCACGTGTAAACCACGCTGAGTCTGATGTCGTACCCACGTGTAAACCACGCTGAGTCTGATGTCGTACCCACGTGTAAACCACGCTGAGTCTGATGTCGTACTCACGTGTAAACCACGCTGAGTCTGATGTCGTACCCACGTGTAAACCACGCTGAGTCTGATTTCGTCAACCCATGAGATCTTGTGACTCGACCGATCCTGCTCAGCATAACTTGACTCGCAAGATACGGCTTCTGACATCCGTGACTTTTGTCCGTTGGATCTCGTATTTCGGTACATAAACCTTGTGAAGTATATTACTATTAGTAGATTATACAACGTGTAACAAAAATGTTGGATAATACTAAAGGGTACGTATGTACTCATCATTTATTAGAGTGTTTCGAATGAAAGACGCATTAACGATTTTGTAACATAGTCGTTTATTAACTTAAATCAATAGCAGGAAAGGTGTGAGTGTTCTCTTCACTGTAGCGCGTCGCAGGGAACCATAAGACAAGCTTTAAAGCCCACGAAGCCAAGACCGCAATAACAAAGATCTCTTGTTAATAATTTTAAATAAAACATGAAAGAGAAAGCATTACTTCGTACTCAAATCAAAGTGAGACAGATTGATTTTTGCTATATTCAACATCATTATGAACAACTTTTACTGCCAACACTGAAATCGAAACAAACCTTGAATATATTTGTATGTTTTTCCACACTTTGGGTATTTCTGTTATTAAAGCATAAACAGAAAGAAAAATTATGACCTCTGACAGGACTTGAAACCTGCATGCGAACAATCTCTTGGTTTCCGTCCCAACTGCTTTACCAATTAAGCTACAGAATTATCTGCCTTACCTGTCATAATTTTCAAACGGTTTAACCTATCAACTAAAGCGTTGATGGCGCCATCTGTAAAAGCAGTTGGGACGAAACCAAGGCATAGGTAATAATTTTTCCTACTGTTTATGCTTTAAAAAACAGTTCCATACATTTTTCCAAAGGTCAATAAACTTTTGTAAATGGAACAGCAGTTTTTCTTCTATTTTGGCCCCATAGCAAAAAATGTTTATAATAATGAGTACATGCATAGCATACCCTTCAGTATTATAAAAAAAAAATGTTACACATTGTATAAATAGTTTAGGTATAATACTTAAGATCACTGTGTTCTTTTTATTTCAGATTTATGTTGCATACAACTGACCAACGAAGCGCAACAACTCAGATATACCTACTTGGATAAAAGCTTCGAAAAGCGTCTTTGTATCCATCATTGTTAATAACTTTCACTATGAGGTCAACCCTAAATTCTCGAAAAAAAACCTATTTTTGTCAATATGACCTTTTTCTATCAAACAGTAGATTTTATTATCGTGATTTCAGTTTCGTTTTCACAATAAAAGCTGTTAACAATGATGCGTAAAATTACCCGCGTACAGCCCAAGCTTGTATAAGAATAACTAAGAATAATGTACCTTAATTTTGGAAAGTAAGGCAAAAAAGTGCAAGCCAGATATTAAAACGCTTCAAATACATCAACTTCTCATCTTATTTTCTTTCCCGTAAGATTACCCATAAAAATATTCCCTAATATTTTCTCGAGATCCTATCGTCTCGGGCAGAAAGCATTAAAGGCTTATTTTGAGCATTTTTCTTCATTTTCCGTAATATATTATTACGGTGACGTCACGGCCTACCATTTGTCATATCGGGTTATGGAGGATCGGAGCAATGGAGATTCCTTGTTTCGTTTCTACGCAGTTCTAAAGAAATGCTCGTGTGATTTTATGTACTTGTCAAATGTACCGACTTATCTCATTATGGCGTCTACTCTAGTCTAGTTATTATGACGCGACGTAGACAGACATGGATGAGGAATATCAAAGTAGACCCGGGAAAAAAAAAAGTGAAAAGGATCATTGGATTTTCGCAAGGGATGATTGTGTTCATTATACAGATGATCACAGAGTTCTATCAGCAGATTATACCTAGATAGCTTATATTTAAAATGCTTAAACGTTAACAGTCTTACCTAAAATAATCTCGATTCTCTTAGCCACTGCTTAAGAGTGCGACTAATGCCAGAAAAATATCAAATTTCACCCGCGCGTCTTGCATTAGTTTAGAGTCGAAAATCGCATGATACAATTGATGATGATCTCGGCTTTAAGCAATTTAGATGGGATTTTATTTAATTATACAAAATGTAGGCATGAAATTAAAAAAGTAAACGGTTATTGTGCTAAAACATTAGTTTGGCTATGTTATTCGAAAAAATAATGTGGGGTTGTCACTGATAATTTAGAGCATTTGAATTAAAACAGTTTTTTTTTGTTGGTAATTTGTATTTTTTTTAAATGAACCACATTATTTTCTAAAATTCTATTCGGTTATTCGGCTTCTTTAGGGTTTTCCCCTACCTGTAGTATTTTTTTTCTGTATATTTACGTTCTTTATCATTAAACTATGTGTTTAAAAATACACCTTTTACTTTTGGCATTAGTCGCCCCCTTAAACTTCTCTGTCTTGTTCTTGCATGTTACACTTCACGTCAGAGAGAAGATGGCAGAGCATCTTAAGCAGTGATTAACGGTTGAGAAGTTTTTTAAAGTAAGGCCGTAAGAATTCTATAGGTAGAATAAAAATACACAATAAAAAAACATGTGTCAAAACCACCTCAGTTTCCATAATAAAATACACAACATAGATTCTTTTAAAGAGCTCCATCGGTAGATTACAATACAAAACCTATAGAGTTATTTGTGTGGAATATAACACAACTTAAATATTTATGAGTAAAGAAGCGCAAATATGCTAACTTCGGCAGAGGTAGCATATTTGGGCCGTTTTGGTGTTGAGACCTTGGGTCCGTGATGACCTAACACATTTTCCGCCCAACGTGATTGCCATTCAACGTGGCAATGCTGCCAGCATGCTGGGCACGCTGCGCTGGACACAATCCTTTAGTTTTTATGTATTAGGTTAAATAGATTACTTGTAGGTATTTTATTGTAGTTAATAAATAAAAGAAGAACTCTATATTATATCTGTTATATCTTAGATATTTTTATAAGAGCTCTACATAGAAGTATATCGGCAAGCAAAATTACTAAAGTTTGAAACATAGAAATACTGTTCGTCCAAATCAGCTTCGAGGAGGATTTCGATGAATTGATTAATCTACTTCAGCAATAAGTAAGTTTAGACGAGGATCACGTCCTGAGGATGCCTCGAGCAGAGGTGAAACACGTGTCGACAACCGAGTACTTCTAAAGGATTAAGGTGATATAATTATTGTTGTTTTATTACTTATTGGTCATATTATTTTTGTATGTTAATAATTATTATCAATATACAGGTTGATCATCATAATCTTGTTTCAGGAAAATATTACATTGAAACAGCTTAAAATCATTATTTGTTTTCAGAATTTGTTAATAAATTGCTTTCAGGATTAATTGACTTTTTGTTTCAGGTTTAATTATTTTTTTGTTTCAGGTTAGGTTCAAATTCAATTAACGTTGATAGTTACAGTAGATTTTAGTGTGTCCCTTCATCCTTTAAGTACTCGAAACGATATTACAGCGGAAAAACACTAGATATTAAAACAAATTTTGGTAAGTAAGTTTAGCCTGGTTTACAATTGTAAATTAAAACCAATGTAGATCTATTCATTATAAAACACAGTGAAAACTGTCTTGAAATAATGCTCTAGACAAAAATATTTACCAGTTTATAAATTGTCTCCAAACTTAGGCGTAAGGAATGTATGGGTAGTACGAATATTATGAGAATCTAGATTCTTACTAATACTTCATTTAATCCGGAGTTTATAGTAAGTTCCTCCAAACTTAACTAGACCAATAAAAAATTCAGCATAAGCTAGAAAGAGGTAGGTAATTTTTATTATTAGCAATTGCTATTTTTATCAGTCTATATTATAATCCAACTGTTTGTGTTAGGTTAGGATCTTAGATTGCATAGGTACTATAAATTATTATAACCTTTTGTTATTTTTTATTTTATTTTCATGCTTTTCCATAAATTTAAGACCTTTTTGGCTACTCCGCAACACATACACCGCAAACATTTGTCAACTCAACATTTAATACAAGATACTAGTAAACTAGTAAGCAAACATTAGCGTAGAGGCATTTCCAGAATGTTCTAGGCTTTATTTTGTCAAGTGAAGTGCAAGATTCCCGACTCGAATCACAAGGCCCGTAATTGGAGAAAGCCCAGAGGCATAATTCTGGAGCAGGCTGTAATAGTAGCTGTGTAATAAGCTCTACGCCATTACAGTGTTTACAATCCCACTTTGACCTTTTGAGATAAGAGCAACGATCAAGACCTAATGACCTTTGTTCATAACAAACTCTATTAACGCTCGTAGCTTGTCTAGGTCAACGATCACCGATGTTAAGCAACGGACGGTCCGGTCAGCCTTCGGATGGGTGACCGTGAGTGGCATTTATTTATTGACACGTTAAATTGTTGGTCCCGGTTGTTTGTTCTAGTTCTAGTTTCTATAAAAACAACCGTCAGCCATATCAGTGGCCTTCGGGCGGCACCTTAACTCTGACACTAGGGCCACTCAGCCTATACGAACTTACTTACTTTGTTGTAATACATATCTAGAAATCGTTATGTTTCATGTTAGAAATATAAAACAGGCTATTAAATATCAAGTAGTTAAAATATATGAGTTTATTTCTATTTTATACCATGAGATAACATTATTGACAAATAGGTACATTTTAGTTTATAAATAATACGCTTTTTTAGAAAAATACAACCGACTTTTAAAAAATTTGATAAGGAAAAAAACATATCACCTCTATTTTTACACGTTACAACCTTTAGTTACAACAGTTTTTATCATTACATTTTTACAAATTTTGCACGAAAACTTACTCATTATATATTGAATTTGTGTATCATTGAAAATGTGTCTGAAACCTCTAAAATCAAATCTTGACACGCACGAATCTGCGTAACTGCCATATTTTTGCTCCGCTAAATGTGGCCCTGTCTCATTCATGTTTAGAATAATGATTGATCACAGTAAAAGATGTGCTTGAAACATTGATGTGCGCGCCTTAAGTCCTAAACCGTATCTGCTGTCCATAATTGTGTAATTGTAAAATAAGTACCAAAGCCAACAAAGAAGTTTGTATTGCGGTTGTAAAATAAGTCCATGAAGCCACAAAATGCTCCTGAACGTTATACCAATCCCGCAGACGTATAAACCGGGCACAGCGCAGATGTTTTCACAATTAAATCCTATATTTTTACAGCTGCCGTAAAAAGTAATGATCTGAATGCTTGACCCAAACAAATCTGCATTCGGAGGGGAAGTAGCTCGTTATCAAGCTGCCATTCTGGACACTGAGTCAGTAGATAATCTATCGCAGTTTTTCTTCTGTGCTACCGATTGCCTAATACTTACCGCTTTACCTTACTTTGGCCGCAGTATAGCGCATTATATTTGGCTGAGTTAGTGATACCTTATGTGATTGAATCAGGCGTTACTTTGCGGAAGCAAGGTGTCACTCCACAGATTAGGTATGTTCGGCCGGCGCTCCGTCCGGGTGGACATTGCAAGGCTGAAGTCAGTCGCCGCCCGCACGCTAGCCTCGTCGCACGTAACTAAGCATACGTGATAGAAAGAGAGCGGTATATCTAGGTGAATATAGCGAGCGGTATTCAGCGCAGTGCGAGTTGAATTCCTATTTTATTGCCTAGTAGATAGAGTCCTTATTTATTTCAATTCCTTTGCGGAGTTAACTTTCTGTACTTAATACTATTATTTATATACCCCTAAAATATTTTCCCTATTGTCAATGTAGGTGACAAACCTGGGCAAAGATAAATATGTATCTCGATTCAATGCAAGTAAATAATTGCGTATAAAGTTTAGGTACTAATATTTTATAGTACTGTAAAGTTGGTCTATGGATGAGAAAAGTGACGAAACAGAGAACATTTAACCCTTGATTGCTCTCGACGGGAAAAAAGCAGAATATTAGTGAGGATACTCGCAATTTCTATGTAATTTTTTAGCTTAAAATATTTTGAACAAAAACTGTCATAAACTTCGAGCATTTAAATACCATTGGAGGTGGTAAGCCAAGTGGTACTCTTCTACCAATAGATAATAATTATAGGTAAATAGCCTAATGTGACCTTTATGTGTGATATGAGTTGTGTATGTGTTCTTATGAATAAAAATTTGTTTTACTACTGGATGTTTCCTCATTTACTCGTCCGCCGCAAGAAGTTTATTTATTATTAATTTTATTTTTTTCCTAAAATAGTTAAGTACATAAAATGATGTAGGCAGATTTCTCCATTGGCGTCTATATGATATTATTATAATGTGTAACAAAATTATTCAACTAAACTGAAGGGTATTTAAGTACTACTTACTTATCATTGTGAACGACTTTTACTATAGAGCCAACATTGAAATCGCGAAAAAAAATTGCTGTTCCATACAAAAACTTCATTGATCTTGGACAAAATTTATGGAACAGCTGTTTTTTTTTTGGGTTTTTAGGGTTGGCCCCAAAGTAAAACTCGTTCATAATGATGAGTAATACATACCCTTCAGTATTATTGAACCTTTTTCTTACACATTGTATACATACATGTTATGAAATAGCTAACCGTGCAATTTGATAGCTTCCGGTGATATTATAGATCTGTGTATTAACAGTATTTGTAACGTCGACGAATTATAGAATCATGAGCAACTTTTATTTTAGATTGTTGTAAATCTACTATCTATACTTAAACAAGCTGTAGTAATTGCTTCAACATGGTTACATTATTCGAAATGGGGTAATAAGTTTTACATTGGTGTCCTGCGCAGAGATCATGGTTCGGTAGAATTTGCCTGAGAACTCGTTATTATTCCGACTGATTATGATTCAGTAGGTCCGTAACTAGGTCAGTAGCTACGGCTGAATATTTACTCGATTGATTTCCTCGCTCTGTACACATAATATTATGTTCTCGGTTAATTCAGAAGTTAAGTTTATATTATAATCACATCGTTGTAATAAAAACTAGAGCTACTATAATTTACTTATGAATAAGGCAAAGATAATCTTACTTACTTCAACAGTCGGAAGACGTCCACTGCTGGTCGGGTTGCCATAATCCCCACGCTTGGCAGGTGGCTTGAGGATCGCAGAATGATCACCACCGTTAACTAGAGGACGATGCTGCCCGTCCTCCAGCGGTTCTGGATGCAGTTTTAGGACATATCCAGGTCCACAAGGTCCATTCTATAAGTTCATTGACCTTGGACAAAATCTATGGAAAAGTATGGAATAGTAAAAGTTGTTTATAATGATGAGTACATTATATACCTTTCAG
Organism: Erannis defoliaria; assembly: GCA_905404285.2. NCBI lineage: Eukaryota > Metazoa > Arthropoda > Insecta > Lepidoptera > Geometridae > Erannis > Erannis defoliaria. Next base: position 612,401 of record FR990085.1, on the reverse strand, counting down.
TATTGTTGAACCTTTTTGTTACACGTTGTATAGGTAGGTGTATAATACATTTCTCACAGCGCCACCTAGCTCCAAACTAAGCAAAGCTTGTACTACTTTATTTTGTAAATACATACAACACCAGGACACAGAACAAACATCTAAGCTCGTCACATAAATATTTGCCCTGGGTGGGAATTGAACCTACGTCCCACAGCTATGAAGGTATGTCTGTCTGACATACTACCAACTGAGCTATTTAAAAGGTAGCCATTGGCAGTAATTGGCGTATCCATGCTATTCCCACGTTCTGTACCCATTATGGGCTATTTTTGCAGTTTATAAAATGAGCGCTTAATGAGTCTCTTTGTTTTCGCCCACGAATGAACTGAAACTGTTGATATAATGAGGATGTTACTCCGTATCTCCTATTGTTCCCTGATTGGATTTCATTTAGAGAATTTAAATAAACTTTCTCCATAGCATCATTGAAAACTAGCTTCATCTTGCGGGGTTGCCTCAGGGCACAGATCATAATTTTATAGCCTAGTTGAAATGCAATAATATTAAAAGGCAAGGGTGTACGCTTAAAAGAGTCTTAGGACATTTTATTTACGCCCAAGAAAAAAATAGTAGTGAAACTTCGCCAACCCCATGAAATTGACAAATAGTCCTCCATGCCTTCACTGTATGTGCCATATTTGAAACTGTGTACTTGTAGCGTTGCTTGACTAGGTGATTCTAAAGGATCACCAACAGTCCGGTCCGTTTTCAGGATGACCGGGATCTTTACATCTCAGCGCTAGCGTGGGTCGGATGACACGTTAAACTGGCCCCAGTTGGTTGTTCTGTGTTTCTTTACCTGTTTCTGATGATTTAAACAGATAATGTGGTCGATTCTGACGGTTTTAGTTGACAGTTCTAAACTAATTAAAATATTGCTGTCACTTTTTTACTAGGCATGTTACCTAAGGAAAGCAATACTTTAGTTAGTTTAGTTCTGTCAACTAAAACATTCAGAATTGACCACAACGTAATGTTAAAATGAAATTAAAATAAGTTATTGTTATTTGACTACAAAATTTATGGCCAAGTTGTGTTTGTTTTGTCGATAATTATGTACAATTTCATTGTTTTCTTTACTAATTCCGTCCCATTGTCATATACGAGACGACTGCTCACCAACAGAGTCGGTGCACGACTGTAGAGTGGAGAGGAATATTCATTGTGCTCATCAGAGTCGGTACCATAAGATTTTCTGCATAAGATTTGTTTTGTAAGAAACAGAACATTTCTCGATCCCGTCCCACGTAAAAAGCAGAAACGCGTCGATGCAGCAGTTGGCTTTTATTTCGGCCACGTCCGGCTGTCGTTTGAATCATACCGAACACTCACTACGCACCCTTTAACCTTATCTTCTTTGCTTAAAGTTGCTAATTTTTTGAGTAACTACATAAGTACGTTTAGTAAGTAAGTTTAATACCACACTATATACTCTATTATAATCTGTCTACTAGTGTAAAATAAAACAACTGACTTCTTAGTTTTGTATTTTATTAAAACAATTTGTTTTAATTAAACAATTATTTTCTTAATATAATAATAATTATGTGTTAGCCTAAACGATGTCAGTCGGGTTTACCTAATAAACTTTTAACAACCAACATTGTGAACTATATAGGTATAAGTAGTTAATTTGTTTTTGTCAAATAGTTCGATGACACATTGAAATAATAATAATGTGTTAATAATTACATCTTAAAATAATAATATAACTATAATTATAATAATAATTACAATTAGTTAACTTATACTAGTGAACATTTCATTAAAATTGTTTTTAAAATATTTTTCTTATTTATATGGAGTCGTGTATCTGTTAAAAATATGTTTAATGATACAAGTCAAATAAACAAATATCTATTTTGTTTTTTTATGAATTCTGAAATTGTAAGTACATTTAATTTTATTTACCATTTACATTTTGGTACATAGATCACAAAAAAAATACATTTGTATGTACGGTAAGTAATATTACAGTATCTTAGACAACAGAGTTATAATGCGCAGACAAAGTCATTTAAAATTAATTAAAATCAGGTATTCAAATAAATTTGTTATAAAATTAGTTTCTTAGTGAGTGAATAGTTGAAGATTTAAAAAATTAGACATCTCTAACTAAATATATTACAATTTATTTACATTATAAATAAAATATTTTACAAGGAATAGAGGTAGGTTTTTAACCCTGATTTTAAAATTAGTTTTACTAAATTATACGTTTTTAACTAAAGTAAATGCTAAGTACATCTTAGGATAAGTTGAAATACCTCAATACTTATTGTTTGTAATAAGAATACCTACTTAAAGTTAAACACAATGGCATATGAACAGTTTTTAGAGTTCGAGTAATCTTAAAATAACGAAAAATTAAAATAATAATCCAACCAAATAGATTAAAATGTCACAAAGATTGTGACAAGAATAGCAATTTATCAAAACTTTTACCAGTTTATATCTGGATTGATAAATCATTCAAAAATAACTGTGTGCGATATTACAATATTTTAACGACAAGTATAACTAGTTTATATGAAACATCTTTCAAAGCAACGATTAAAAGAATTTTACTTAAAAAGCATATTATACTGTTGACGACTTTGTAAGGGACAAGCCTGGAAATCTATAAGATTGATAAATTATAAAGAATATTATTATTATTTTTATGTAAAATCTGACGTTTAAAAGTGTACCCAACTGTACCAAATAGAAATAAATGATTGATTGGGTGTGAAAACAAATTATAATTAGTTACGATGTGGGTGGCTGACGCAAACATGTTGCATGCAACTGTGCCGAAATGTGGAGAGCTCGCTTCACAACATAATCACGATAAATATAAATATATAATATCCCATAACTAATTATAGGGGACATCGGGTAGCGTCTGAGAGAGGTCTGCCCCGCGCTGGGTACAATTTGACCCAGCAGATTTTATCTGGCCATCCAGCGCGGTATCACCGCTGCTACAATGGGCGTGAAAACGTTGTGAAAACGAAGCGTTTTGTAGTGGTAGGACTCTACTGCAGAGTCCGCCTGGGGAAGTACGACACCTTTGCCAGTTATTCAACCGTCAAGCAGTAGTGTGCAAGCATTACTGTGTTCCGGTTTGAAGGGCAATGTTACCAGATAAATTACTGGGTATGAAGTCTTAGGGTGACGAGCGCAGTGCAGTGCGGCGCAGGATTGTGTTCGCAAGTTCACAATTCTGGCACTGCTACTGTTAGTGGCAGGCGTGACGCTTACCATCAGGTGAAAGTCTTGATCGTCTCCTCACATGAATGTATAAAAAAAAAAATATGGGCACGTTTGGGCAGGGTGGGGGATTTCGGCGAGGTAGCCAGCGTGACGTAGGTTGATCTAAGGGTAGCAGTGACGCGTTCAATATAATGTAGTGTGTTCTATGGATTATGAGGCTCACCACATCACGTGAGGGTCTTGTGTTTGTTTAAAAAAAACGCCTTCTAAACGCAGCAAACTAGTGTTAATCCGTTAGTTAACTAACATAATTACAATAATTATGTTAATCATATTGTGGATTTTCGAATAAAGGAAGCCTTGTGTGACCATAGCCATGCTTAATTAACCGTAATTGGTTTGGAATTGCACAACTTTGGTACAAAATGCAGTTTCCTCTTGAATTAAAACCACTGAATTACCTCCTGAAAATTTTATTAATATTACCTTATATCATGTATTTTATAATCTGTCAATCTACGTTGCGCAGTTTCCAAGAGAAGCCTAAAGACCTCTGCTGGTGGAAGCCTCCCTTTAATATAGAGAGGCCATAATCCCCACGCTTGGCAGGCGACTTGGTGATCGGAGAATGCTCACCACCGTTCACCGAGAGGACGCTGCTGCCCGCCCGCCGGTGGTTCTGGATGCAGTTTTAGGACATACCCAGGTCCAAGGTATGAGAAGTTTTATCAACATAACATTTTACTCGATCAATTAACAACTCATCGTAAGTGTAAACCACTCAGTGTAAAATTAAGTATTTTTTCGTAATCGACGCACCAGTGGCATAGTAGCGTAAGGTGAGTTGGTAAAATATTAAACCATGTTGCTTACGATGCAATTTCAATAAGTACAGAATGGAAACAAACCTTCTCGTATCGCACCATAATTATACAGGGTTATAAGTTTTGGATGTACCACGCCAGAAGTATGTAAGTATGAAGTATGTAAAGGGGTCATTGTAGTCATCAGTGTGAACAACTCACAATAGCACCACCCTGAAGCCACGAAAAAATCAGCGGTTTCATTGTTTTTTTGGTCAAAATTCATTCAAGATTTCAGGGTAGGCCCTGTAGTAGGTGTTGTATGAGTACACTACACCTCTATCGGCTTTGTACATCTCAAGCTTAAAACCCAGTAGATATAAACATTTTTCACCACCAACTTAATTTCTATTTCATTAATGCTACTTACCTGTAATATTTTTATTATGAAAACTGACGTGGTTTTGACACATTTGCTAAGCAAAAAAAAAATGTGCTAGCAGGACGCAGCTGCACGCGCGTCGGGCTCTGTTTTCACTCTTTGAAAAAGGTCACCGGATGTGATCGAAACTATAGTCGGAGTATCCGATTTAATTAAACGTGACTATTCCCGTATAAATAAAACAAAAATGTACCTGTAAATGTGCTTTATAATTGAGTTGTAATTATTATTTATAACTCGTATCTTGCATAACCATTTACCGATGAGCATTTAATTAAATACAATGAGTCAATGCACGTTTTAATGACTGTTACGCAGCGCCTAATTTTTGCACAAATTGAACCAACGTAACCAAGAACTTCATAATATTATTTTTCTTTTCACATGCCGCAATCCTAAAACTCTCACTGCCAAGGGATCCGCCGGCGGACCCCAACATTTTTAAATCAGCAATAATAGATTTCCTATTAAAGGGGAGGCGTTTGTCCAGCAGTGGACTTCTTCTGGCTGATGATGTGAATTAAAAAGAAATGTTAACTTACAGGGCAAGGTATCCACAGTTGTACTTCAAAAAAAATGCCAATGCAATGCGGGATCCGCTGTAACCTGGTTGTAGTGGTAGGACTCCACTGCAGAGTCCGACTGGGGCAGTACCACATCTTTGTCAGTTATTCAACCGCCAAGCAGTAGTGTGCAAGCATTACTGTGTTCCGGTTTGAAGGGCGATGTTACCAGAGAAATTACTGGGTATGATGAGATTTAACATCTAATATCTCAGGGTGCAGGATTGTGTTTGCAAGTTCACATTTCTGGCACTACTACTGTTAGTGGCAGGCATGACGCTTACCTCCAGGCGAACGTCTTGATTGTCTCGTCACTTGAATGAATAAAAAAAACCTAAATTTTAAAACCGTAACGGCTGGCTTACTAATAGAATAATAATAATACAATTGGTCTTTATAAAGAAAGTAATTACTAAACAATAGAAGAAGAAAAAACGAATTGGAATATCTCTGGTGTTGGCAACACTACGAAAATCTGCAGTTTATGTACCATGGATAATGGATATCTATGTACCTACCTTGACAGAATGGCTTTATGGCTTTACCCTGCCCGACTGCCAGACGTTTTAAAAAAAAGAAGAAGAAGCGAGAGAAATTGTTTTGTGTGTTCTAGAATAACTTCTTACCAGAGAAAAATAGAAAAATAAAAGCGTAAAAAGTTTAAAACAGGCTATTATTCTAACAGTGGTTTTTGTAGCGTACCCTGCCTCAGAACGTAGGCCGCATGACATTTAAATGGCCAGTTGTGCACGAAAAGTCGGACATTGTTGGCCACTTAGATTGCTAAAGAAAGAGCTTGTTTTGAATATTTTTTTTATTAACTAAATTTGGTATGTATATTGATTGATAATAATGTTTAACCGTAACAAATAATACTTATACCGTCATATGCATAAAACGCTAAAACGTATTACAAACCTATTTTAGCTAAAAAAAACGTGTTTTTTTTTATTTCTTTCGAATTACGACATGAGTTTGAAAAACGAAGAAAAAACACTTTTTTACAAAAATAGGCTTTATGCATAAGACTGTTACTTTTTAAGGTCAAATTGTCCAATTGTATAAAAATTAGTCTCTGCGTCATAACAGTAAAATAAACTATAATCCCGACGTTTGAAAATATCAGTTTATTAACTTAACTATTTACTCTATTTCCCCATAAGCGTTTTATCTTCCAATGCTTTTTTATTAAAAAGCTTTTTTTTCACAATAGTAGCTATTTATTTATACTACTATTTATTTTATTAATTAATAACAACCCTGATTTACAATACTTAATTACTATTAAATTATCCTACCTATTATATTTGATAATTAAAATTGTTGTAGGTTACATTAACCTGTTATTTTTTTTTATCATACAGCACAGCACAGCACAGTACGGTCTCTTAAAAAAATCGCAAGAAAAACACCTTTTTTTCTTCTAAAGGTAGGTACAGACGTGTAGATTTGAGTCGCACCATTTACGGCAAACTGGCGCCGCCACCGTCTAGTACCAAAGAGAAAGAAAGAGACAGAATACGTCTTACACTCTTTTTTCTCGTTGGTATACCGTGACCCGCAAATCTGTTAGTGGTATAATATTCACGAAGAAGTAGTTATATTTTTACTTTAAATGTCCCCGTGCATGAATGTTTCTTTTTACTCGAAGACCTTTCAGCTCCCACTCAGAAATATCTTCAAACTTTTATCACAAAACTTTCCCGATTTTATATCAAACCCACTTGATAACTTAACAGGAAAAACGTTTAGAAGTTTGCAAATTGTGAAACTTATTTGACGAGTGCGCAATGATTTCTATGGCGTCATACATTTTTTCCGTGTCTCTCTGTTATGATGATTATCGATATCTTTTCAGAATGTAATATAAATTAAATTGTTGGACAAACTATTATCCCCCTTGATACACTCAATAAAGTAACCTGTGAAGTAGTCCAGGGAGAGAAAGAAAACAAAAGACAAACTGACGCAAGGATCCTTTTTCTGTCAGTGGTTCCACTTGATAAAAACCGAATAAAATATTGTAATGTTCCTAAAACCACTCAGAAAGTTTAAGAAATTTTCAAACGACTTCATTGTAGGAGAGTCTCAATTCAACTGTAAGTTTTTTTTAAACCCCCTTAGCAGGGCATTGTGTGAGGTGATTTCTAGACGAAGCAGTCGTTTCGCACAAGAACACCATTTTCACTCGTCTTGCTCAAAAAGTCCGTCATTGTAGCGTACCAGAGAGGGAATAAAATAGCATCTATTTTTCTCTTGGGGGAAAAGTTTGTTGTTTTTAATTTTTCTCTGTTGAGTGAGAGAGAGATCTGCCCCCTAGGTTACCAACTACCCTACAAAATTAAAAAGTATTTATTCATAAGTAGTATAATAACAAATAAAGACTCGACTAATTACTGTTTCAAAAAAAATAAGAACATTTTATTTTTGAAAATGGAACTAAAAGTGGCGATCTCTTTAGTAGAATGCGTGCGTTGCGGTTATAGAAGAAATTAAAAAAGAAGGCATTGGCGCGAAATTTTAGGCTTAGGACTTTTTCCCATAGGCAGGTGGCCTAGTGGTACAAACTTCCCATACCTCCTTGTATGTACTAGGCCAAACTGACACAAATGAATAGTGTAGTGAGAACGGAGAAAGGAACCTAATTTGCAGATGGAAGGAAAATAAATAATTTTCAATCTGTTGCCGTCAAAGTCACATAGCGTTTATTTTGTATTGGATTATTTTATTTTCTCCCAATCGTAGTGAAAAGTAGAGTGTAACACACGGCGCTAAAAACCCATTATAACTCGGTTTCTATTTACTCCCTCGCTCGGGAGTAAAACTACCTCGTATTATAATGGATCATTTAGCCCCTTGTATCACAATCTACTATTTTTCATATTTTCATACCCTGTGTTTCAAAAAGTTTATTGAAATTGAAGAGTACACAAACACTCTACACTTTTATCAATACAAAATGTCCCGTACATTTAATTCTCAGAACTAAAATTGCTATTAAAAAAAAAATGAAGGAAAATAATATTTGAAACATATATCTTGTAATATAAATTACTTCATAGGATACAGTTCTACCCTAGCTTACCGCATACTTTGTACCTATCTCCCCGCCTTATCTCTAGTGTCGAGTACGTTAGTGTTCTATATGCAGCTCTCCCGGACCCGCCTGGCGGTGGTGACGACCTCGGGCCGCGCGCGCGCGATGTCGGCGCCCCGCGCCAGCACGCCGCGGTTCACCACGCTGATACTCACTGACGACTGTGGACAAACAAGACTACTCAAATACTTATCTATTAATACTTGTGTAGTGGTAGGACTCTTTTGCAGAGTCCACCTTGGGCAGTACAACCCCTTTGCCAACTATTCAACAGCAGTAGATTGACAGAGCAGAGCTGTCAATCTACTGCTCAAAAGCAACGTTGAGCAGAGATTTGACAAATATCTGAGGGAGCGCAGAGCAGTGCGGAGCAGGGTTTGGTTCGCAAGTTCACAATTCTGGCAATGCTACTGTTATGGGCAACCGTGATGCTTTGGAGAAATCTGCCGCAACATTTAGATATTCTGGGTGCTTTTTGCACTTCTCCCACTGCTCGTCCATCACCCAAGCGCCGTGGCGGCCGTGCGGTGGACACGCGGCTTTATTAATCTTGTTCCGCTACTTCGGCGACGTCATCTCGTTCTCGTTTACGTCTCGTTGACGGCGGCGGTGGATAAACGCCCTAAGAAGGCGATGGTGCTTATCATTAGCACCATCACCTGGCTTTGGACCATTGTACTTACACTCTTTATTAAGATCCCTTATAATATTACAAATAAGGAATGAGTATTTTGATTTCTTGTTTTGTGGTTCCATCCTCGATAAATTCAATTTCAAAATTCAAGCAAACTAATGAAACTAAATGGTATAGTTGCACAAGTAAAACAAATAACTCCGCTGTCAATAATCATAAACTAACTTTGTTGGCTAACAGTCCACAATGTAACGTAACGATGCTGTGAAATAAAATAGTTTTATATCCTATATAGCTCCACACTGGGTCCTAAAGGCTTCGTCAAACAGAACGCGTACATAACGCGTGCTAAATAATGTTTTCACAGACAAAAGCGCACTGCGGGACTATAGGTACGCCGCTATCCTGGGAGAGTCCGAAGCGCATGTTGAGCGCTCTGGTTGGTGCGTTCCATTGAATACAAGACAATACATGACAGCATTATAGCTCAGTTGGTAGCATGTCTGCCTTCAGAGCTGGAGGGCGTGGGTTCGATCCCCACCCAGGACAAAAATGTATGTGACAAACATAGATGTTTGTTCTGTGTCTGGGTGTAGTATGTATTATAATAATGTATTTACGAAAAAAAAATGTATTAAAATTTGTATTGTATTAGTTGTTATCAGCTATCTGGTTCCCATAATACAAGCTTTGCTTAGTATGGGGCTAGATGGCGCTCTGTGTAAGATGTCCCCTTATATTTATTTAATTATTTATTTATTTAATATCTTGGAGCACTCTACCGTGGTTACAATCCTTCATAACCCGACTTATGCGACATAAGGAACGTACGCGTTCTATTTAACTCAGCCTTAAAAGCCGTCAGACACGGTGAAGATGCTATAATATTTCATAACTATCATCTTAGAGCATGTTTCGATATACACATACAAAACAAATTACGAACAAGTGATGAAGATAATATATATTAAAAAAAATATATTAAATAAATATTATTATTATTTTTATTTTTTATTATTATTATTAAATTAATTAATATTATTATTTTTTTTATTTTTTTTTATTATTATTATTATTATATTAATATTATTTATTTATTTCAAAATTGTATGGCGAGCGATATTTTATCTTAACATGAAATATTATAGCATTTTTTTCGTCTGTGACGGCCTTTACTGTATGTGGCAGATGTTTCGGTTACGTCACGGCACTCACACAAAGCACAATAAATATATCGGCCAAAGTGAAAAAAACTGAAAAAAAAAATATTCTAGAGACTGTCACTACATTTTCTAATCTAACACATTAAAAAGTCTGCTTTTGGTTGTCAACTATAGAATAAGCACCGCACAGGCTCGTCAACAAATCTTTCAATCTAAAACTTCAGGTTGTCTCTAATATCTCAAAAAAATATATAAAAAAAGAAATCCCTAATGCTACACTCTCACCGTGTAGTTTGGCAACAGATAACGCCTAGCATTGAGCAAGTATCACTTCAGGGTTGACAGTATGCGTAGCCACTTACTGCGCTAGCCGGCAGGCTTGCTCTCTCGCTATATATCCTGTGTAGCTCGCTGTCCACACCAGGAACTGGCGTTTTGAAGTCAGCCAGTGACTTCTTATCTGCAAACAATGATAACTTATTCAATCAATCGAGTAATAAAGAATACTTAATAATGATCGAATAGTTAACAAAACGGATACACTATAAGCAAAATGTTAATTATTCAAATTCCTACAGATTCGAGGTTTTGGCATTTTCTTTATCAACCAAGAAAATTATTTTATTATAATTATTATTTAAACAAACTTTAGCATATCAACTTTATTGAACACGGAGATGTGATTATAATAATAATAATATTTTTTTATTTCAGACCAATTACGTCCATATACACAAATTACACATAAAAAAACAAATGGATTAGATTTAAAATTCGGTGTTAGATCAATGTCAATCAATAAATTAAATAATCAAAAGACAATTAAATTATAATTAATTAATTATATTATAATTATTTAAGCATTGCCATCCAGCGTGGCAATGCCGCCAGCATGCTGGGTACGCTGCCGACTGGTAGTGGGTTTGACCATTTGGATTGTCTCTATACTTTCATCGGTCTGGATACAATCTTTTTGGTTTTTGTTCTGTAGTAGGCTAAGTAGTCTTTGTAGTTTATTGTAGTTAATAAAAGCTTATGCCTAAAAAAATTTGTCCTCTAATTATAATTACAACAAATAAAAATCAAATAATAGTTAAATGTAAAAATAAATATCAATAAATAATTGAATGACAAATTAAAAAATAAATAAGTAAAGATTAAAAGTCAGTGAGCTTTGTAATATTAAATTTTCTAATTTTAAATTTTGTTATTTTGTTTAATTATTTATTACTGACTGACTGCGTGCTTGTTAATAGGGCAGTCGACCCACCCCGCTATAATGCTCAGGATGCTGACTTTTAGGATTGTGACTTAGCGCTTTTACCTTGTGCTTGTGTGGGCTTGACACCAATAACGACAGAATACAGATCATCCGATCATATACGCGTATGTAGTACACAGTGTCACTAGTTTTAATAAACCTGACAATTAGTATCTTTGCAACAAATGGAGAAACTACCATTATTACCTCAGTCGCTTTAGAGTTTCATCCAAGGCACGAAGCATAATTATTATCTAAGGTTTAACTCAATTTCCGTACATTTGTTTTACGAGTGGCTCGGAACATTAGCTCGCGAAACAGCCGAGTTCCATCGGCTCCGATAACGGCGGGCTCCGGTAATGGCTTACGTGACTATTATGCTATTGTTCGACTAAATATACCTTGTTGCTCTTTAACCATTTATGTACAACTGTTTGCTTTCACGTGGGGATGGAATCTTGCAATGATGTGGAGATACTGTTGCTTTATCTATGGTATTGTCAGGTAACGGTCGTTAGGTTCCTATCGACTAAGATTCTTCTAAGATCTTTGTGCTAACGTTCTTCTGCAACACGTTAACGTTCTATCAGCTATCTGATTTCCATATTATAAATAACTGGAAAGTATGGATGTAATCATAATATGTCATCCATGTAAACAAAATTGAAGTCGGTTTTTTTGGGTTCTTTTTATCAATTAAGTACAATTAGTTATAATATCTGCATTGTAGTCACAATTAAAAGCGAATACATTACTTAAGTTTCAATTTTATAAAGCGCAGTCTGGTGCTTCGGAATCAATCTACTCATATTTATTTATTTATTTTATTTGGGAAACATACAGTGATAATAACTTAAGTAGACTTACATAAATTTTGGATAACTATACACCATTTACACGTTTCCGCATATAAAAGTCTATATCACTTGTTAACATGGTTAGCTAAGGATTTTGATTAACATTGAAAACTATATTATATATTATACGATTTAAAGAGAGAAAAAAAGAGAGATAAACAGTTCAATTCGCACCAAACCAGTTCTTGGAGACTATAGTTTTAAGTTTATGTATAGGGGTATTAAACAAATCGAATTTGGGATTTTTTTTTAGGTTATTGACGGTATTGGCTGATCTTATGAAGAAAGAATTTTGCCTGTAATTAGTAAGATAATTATATTTATTACCAAAAGAAGATTTACATGAACAGAACGATAATTAAGCTTATTGGTAAGAATTAAGATACCAAGATCACTGACTAAAATTGCTACGACTGTTTATTTCTAGTGTATTTCCGCTCTAATATCGTTTCGAGTACTTCTCTTCAGCCCAGTCAGCCAGAGTAGTTCAGTCGAGTAGTTTCGATTACTTCTGTCTTGGTGGGAGTCTTTTGTTTCAGATATAATAAATTTTTCGTTTAAGGTTAGGTTGATTTTCAATTTACGTTGATAATTGCAGTAAAAAACCGATGGTTTGTCCCTTCATCCTATTAGTACTCGGATCGATAGTAGAGCGGAAATAGACTATAAATAAACAGTCATAGCAATTTTGTTTATTTATAAAAAAAAAAATAAGGACACAGAAAAGCATGAACAAGTAAGCCAAAAAAGTTTTCACCAATAGCAATTTTTTCACAATTTTAGTCAAAATGGACTTCCGCAAAATAACACCCGAATCAATTACTTATGATCACTTTCGCAAAAACAATGGACTGATCCAATCTCACCATAGTGACAAGGAATGATGTCAGGGTCTGTGTCCTCGGCATCCAGCTTGACCTCGTACTGGCTGCAGTAGTCCAGTTTCGGAGACGCGCAGTACGTGTTTAGGTTGTCCTGCTTCGTCAGCGAGTCCACGCTCTGCTGTATGTAGAGAGCGTTCCTGTAGGAATTATAGTTGTAGATAGATCATACGTCCTTATAAGCTCATCAGGAGGGTATCTACTCAAGAATACGGTGATTGGAGGTTAGTGCCGTTTTAATTATACCCCCGTTCGTAGAAAAAATTACGCTGCATGATCACAGTACGATAATTACCAGTCTATTTAGTCCTCTGCTGGACAAGCCTCACAGGAGGCCACTCAGCCCGATTTTCAGCTATCCGCTTCCAACCAGTGCGAGATGACCTACGTATGTCGTGACTCCGTCGAGCACAGCGTCCTCTATATTACATACCGATTCGTGCTAAGGCTTAAAAAACCGCAAAAACTTAAAATCAATCTAACTCTCGCACAGTCAATGCACTTATTATAAACCTTGTGTTTTGTTTGGTCTAAAATGTGGCATTGAAGATAATACCTACTTATAGATTATAGATACATTAAAGGATATAGACGAGTAAAATAACCTGCCACTAAAATCTGTCAAGCCGTTTAGACTGATAAACGAACAACGGAACAAAAAATATATATTTTGAAAAAAAAACTTAAAATATGATAACTTTTTATTATATATACCAAAAAATATAAACAGAAAGCGACGTAGCAGTATTAGAATAACTAGCATCTTAGTTCATTTGGGTGGAAGCTGTTTAAAACAATACAACAATCCGGTTATACAACTTCATCGCACAAATAAATCAATGTTAGTGGCCATTATAAAACACCGCAGAATAATATAGCATGTATTTTATGAATTACAGCCTGAAGCATCAACTGTTATTGGCAAAATGGCAAAAGTACTCTCGATATTATTTATTATGCCAATGAAACGAATATTTCTCTTAATTTAGAATTTTATTTTATCATCGGAATATGAATGTGAACATTGAACATTTAGTTTTAGTTTGTGATTGATAATACTGGATTAATCGCAAATTATGGTATTTTTTAGGGTTCTGTACCATAGAAGGAAAAAAGGAACCCTTATAGGATCACTCCGTTGTCCGTCTGTCTGTCTGTTAAGACCCTTTTTCTTTGGAATGCGTGGAGGTATCAAGTTGAAATTAATATCAAATACGTGAGTTTACGGTCCCTTGGAGCTGTAAAAAAATCAAGCTTTTAAGTCAACACAATAAAAAAATACGGTCATTTTTGTGAGACTTTTAGAGTGAACTAAATCGTAATTTATAGGGTACTTCCCGTTGACTTATTGGCAAGAAATTTGACAAGAAGCAAGGTCACATAACACTAATTACAGTAAAAATATGAAAATTGCTAATTTGTGGATATATTATCGTCATTTCTCAAGCCAAAACTGAAATGGTTGTTTTGGTTTTTTCTGTAGTTCCCAAAAAAAATACTGGATGGCGTTCTACACCGTTAACACGCGCAAACGTTTTGTTCGTAGGTCTTTATCGCAGCTGTTTCTATTTATTTATTTATTGAGATACGCCAACAATGAACATATTGTCACATTCTTAAAGTAGGTACATAACACAAGGATCTGATACGATCACCTTTTACAGGCGTATACAACATTCGCCATAAACAGTGTTTATACAGAGAATTCATGTAAAACTATAAAAACTATGAAAACTATAATTTTAGCAGAACAGACAATTTAAAACAATATGTAGGTACTTAATACGTAACTGTAGAATTAAAATACAATCATTATTCGTCTCTGGTTAGAGACTTTACTAATTTGGTTTTAAAAACCAGTAAAGAATCGTTAAATACATCGAGATCATTCAAGGAGACGTTAAATTAAATTTCTTCTTACAATTGTACGAATAACTTATCCCTACAGATGGATAAGAGAGCCATGAGCGTAGGTTTTCAAGAAAACTGACAGCTGCATTGAATTTTTTTAGTTCTTGCATTTGACCAACATTACAAATAAGTTGGAGGGCTACAATTCAAATTTACCTCTTGAGGATTGTGGAAAGGAGTTTTAAAAACTAGTTAAAACCTTTTCTTAGGCCATATTCATTGCACCATATAACCTACGGAGAAAGGTAATCACATAAACATTTAAACCATTTAAACCTTTTTTTTCCTCTTAGTTATTGGCATCGCACGTTGTGCATTTTGCCAGTGTTAAATATATGAATTTTTAAGTTTTTATAATAAAATCAAGTCAAATATGTCATCACAGTGAGTCACACGAATTAGCCAAAGTCGAATCCAAGTTATGCCCTAGTAAAGTTATGGCAACTTTACTACGAGCTTATACGGAGTTTTGAATACAACACGAAAAGACTTGTTACACCACATTATATCACTTGCCTACACTTGTGTATGTAATTTAACACTCAATGAATAAAACACCACCAATTTTTATCCTTAACTCGCGAAAAAAAAAACAAGTTTAAGAAAATAATAGAATGCAACGACATGATTTTTCCGTGTTCCCGCCAAAACTTAGTTTAAATCTTTTCTTATGTAAGTAAGTACATCGGTGTCTGCGTTTTTTTTTTCTTATTTTTTGGTTTCGCACCATATGTATTCTGCCAGTTTTAAGTATATGCATATTACAAGTTTTTGATAGTATCAGGTCTTAAGTCATATGCTAAAATCATGGTCAAGTCCAAATCATGCCCTAAAATTGCTTAAAACTCGCCAACGTTTTTTTATACAATCATGTGACGAGACGAGGAAGACGTTTGCCTGGTGGTAAGCGTCACGCCTGCTATTAATTGTTATTGACCAAGTTTAATAATGCAGGATAAATGACTGGCTTTCATAATCTATCAACAAGAATTCAATGCAGATTTGTAAGCCATGTAGGCCATGTAGCCAATCAAAAGTGTTGGAAGCATGTAAAATTCAATCATAAAAAAAAAAAAAAAAAAAAAAAAAAAATTTGTACCTTGCAACATTTAAGAAGGATACAAAAATGTACATACACTGAATCTGATTGCAGATAAAATCGGGTCGATAATTCTCAGTACTATTTTCATAATTGTCAGGCTTAACATTTAGGCTTCTTCTTAAGGAATTAGGCATTATGGAAAATGGGACAACACTAAGAAAATGTGATATTATCTGCATAACGCAAATAGTCGACGGGAAAGAGACGTCTGTCAGTAAAGCAGACACAAGAGAGGGGGATGTGACAGAATAGAGAGCTGTGAATACTGAACGAGATGGCAAGTTATTGTGACGTGCATTACATTCTTCCCCTGCAGGTATCAATACTGTTAAGACTATTTGGTATATTATAGCAGATGGCTCGGGGATCGAAAAATGCTCATCTCCGTTAAACGAAAGAACACTAATGCCTGCCCTCTAATGGTTCTGGATCTAGTTTTAGGACATACCCAGTCTAATCTGGATTATTACATAGGCTACTTTTTATCCCACAAAATAAGAGAGATGACTGCTCTGCCGAGATCATAGCACCTACATGGAGCAGGCGTAGTGCATAGTCCATACTCACGAAGAAGGCGGGTGCTTGTCGAGATGGTGCCGGCGTGCGGCGTGCCGGCGGTAGAGTGCCGTCAGCACGCCGCACACGCCCGTGCAGAGCAGCGCGGCCACCGACAGCAGCGCCACCAGCATGGGGGAGAGAGGGATGGACGTACTCACTCCTGTGGGAGAACAATGTCAGGAACAACATGCAGACATAAATCGCAAATGGGTTCCTTATTAGGTAAGCGTTTTCCATGTCCGGCTTCATAGCATGAAATACGGTCCCATCCGGCAGAAAACATGAAACTTGGCATGCTTGTAGCTTTATGTTGTGCTTTAATGTAGAAGGAGAAACACGTCGAGAACCCCCCTTCCTCCCTCTTTTTGGTC
The DNA here is from genome assembly GCA_905404285.2 of Erannis defoliaria. Taxonomy (NCBI): domain Eukaryota; kingdom Metazoa; phylum Arthropoda; class Insecta; order Lepidoptera; family Geometridae; genus Erannis; species Erannis defoliaria. The sequence continues at coordinate 595,521 of FR990085.1, read as the reverse complement.
CCTAATTTAGTTTTTTCGATTTACAAAGAAATCGGTTAAAGCTACGATAAAACTGTTCAATAATTATGTTCTCCATTAAATTTTCTACAATAACGTCTTTGGAAGTCTCTTAATAGGAATTATGGTTTTCAAGATATGATCACATTTGTTCCAACTTTTTTACAAAATTGCATCATATTTACTTTATTAGGCGAAAATACTTCATTTACAGAATGCTGGTGTTATAGACCGTTTCCTTTCAGGGCATGCTTAAAAAGGTCTTGGGCTATCTTATAAGCTATAATATAATAGTTCAGCGAAATTTAAAGGCTTTCGAGTTTCTTAAAATTTTGTAAAAAAAAACCTTTTGAACCATAAACAGAGGATTTCTGTCAAAGAAATTTAAAGATTTCTGTAACAACTATCTCTAAGTGAATGTTTATCCCAACGATCTTATATATAAGATCGTTGGTTTATCCTTATTACATAACAGGAACCATAACGGCAAAATTGACAAATAAATGTAATCATAATAAATGTCAGTTTTGAAAAAGCATAAAAAAGTCCAATAAGTATTTATATTTGCAGGTCGCGAACAAAAAACATTTTTTTTTCACTAAAAGTCGACTGATTTTTTTCCTGGAAAACATACAAAAATCTTTTTTGTTTCAGTGGCATTCAGTTGGAGTTGGTAGAGTTGGTAGAGTTTGCTTGGATTGATTTAAGGTGGAGAATTTTCAGAGCGGGCCGAATTTCTTCCGTACGCGGATGAAGTCGCGCACGAAGTCGCGGGCTACGTCTTTGATAATTATTTAGTAAAATTTAAGCATTTTCGAAACAAACTATTGCTATAAGACATGCTTATTACTACAGTAACCTAGGCGTATTTGCTTACCAGTGTATTTGTCAGGTGATCGTATACCGACTGTATACAGTGTGACTTCCTCGCTCCTTCCCTTCGCGTTAGCAGCGTAAAGGACGAGGGTGTAGCTGGAGTGACTGTCCAGATTCTGGACATCGAACACTGGAGTGTGGTTGGATGACACATTTGCTCTCACCTGGTGGAAGAAGCAACACTTGACTCAGCTTAAAGATTTCAGCTAATCTATGAAGAAATAAAGCTCATCATCATCCACAGCCTTCTTTGTCCTTCTTGCTGGTATAATTATGCATCTCTCCCTCAGACCATGATATAATACCAAAGGAGAAGCCATTGGCGATAATCTGCCTATATAATTTTCTACCACTTTTTATGGGGGACGACGTCTGACACAGCTTACGCAAATATGGACGCACATTAACTCACAACACATACAACACTAGTTATATATTTATGGTTAGTAACCATATAACTTTTGTCAGCGGGGTACGCCTTGCTTGCCACTCCATTGGTATAAGCTCGAATATCTCTCCTGACTGAAAAGTATTTAGTGTAAAGGCTTAGGTAATTTTTCATACGTAGGTGACCCAGTGGTACAAATTTAACATACCTCTTTACCTACATTCAGCAATAAATATTCTTCATTCTTGATTCCTTATATCAACTAAAAAAAAAAAGTCCAAAAAGTCACATGCCTTTAAAAAGACGTCTGCATAAAGCACTGTAGAAAAAAAAATGTCAGCTTACAATCATGGTAGGCACTTCCAGCACCTCCATGTAGAAGACCTGCGCGAGGCCTCCGTCGAACCCCTCCACGCACTCCACCTGCAGCGCGGCCGCGCTCTGGTTCACCACAGAGCAGTTCTGCAGTGACGTCGGGTGACCTGTGCCAACAGGTGAACGATGATTGCATTAATTCCTCATAGATAAAAGCTGAAGCAATTTTACATAGGCAAAATGTTAACAATAAGCGAAGAACTAGAAGGTATTCCTACCGAAATGAATTGCTACCCGAAAGATGTCCAGCGAATGTGTCAGTTTCTTTTTTTACTTTATTGTGCTGCGTCTTTTGAACCATAATTATTTCAGGGGTTACTACAAAATACGAAGCCGAAAGGGGATCATCACACTCATCATTGTGAACGACTTTCACTATGGGCAAACACATAATTCATTAAAAACCAGCCTGTTTCTTAGATAATTTGTCATTCTATTCTTCGCTCGGTTGGCCCCATAGCTTGTTCCCCTAGTTCACAATGATGAGTACAATAATCTTTTTTACGTGCCTGCGGGGCTATAGTGCTACACGTAAAATGCAAGCGCTACGCGGAGCGAAATGAACTACTTCCTCCCCGCAGCGGCACGTAAAATCGTATATACACCACGGGAGCAAGTAAAGAAGCCTCAGATCTCATGTTTGTCACGGGAGACAAAAATACACAGAATACGCGTAATTTTAATATGGCGGGAATGCAATAACACCATTCTAGTAACAAAAAATATAGAATAATTATATTAAATTTAATAATAATTAAATTTTATTGTAAATTCTTCAAAAAATCGGGATGACTAAAGATTTTATAACTGAGGAAGACGTATGAAAAAAGAACAACTTTTTGGGCGGGAAGAAATGGATGATCGGAGCATCAATTCGCTCAATGAGTCGTGTAAAAATGAATGGGGGGGTAATAAACTGGTGAATTTTGGGAGCGGGCCGAATTTATTCCGTACGCGGACGAAGTCGTGGGCGACCTCTAGTGCTCTAGTTAAGCTTGGGCGGCTTTTTTTTTGTTTATTTTGTCTTAGAGAATTAATTACATTAAATTAATTAGATTTAATGAGAATTAATTATTATTATTACTATACGGAGTATTGAAAACAACACGACCACATGAACACAGACATGTTTCACCACATTATATCACTTGCCCACACTCGTGCATGTAATTCATCGCTCAATGAATAAAACACTAGCATTTGTAATCAATAAGTCGCGAAAAAAAACAAGGTTAAGAAAATAATAGAATGAAGCGACATGATTTTTCAGTATTCCCGCAAAACCTTTTCTGGAACCTACTACTTACGTTGTCAACTGATAGTGGGCTTGAGCATTTGGCTTGTCTCTATGCATTTCACCACTAGTAAACTCAAAGGATTGAATATTTATTACAATTATTTAGTTTTAGCGAATAAAATAAAATACGACACGACCCAGTTTCTTTACAGATATTTTTAACTCTTGTATTCACACTTCAGTGATCATAAAATAAGAAAACAAAGGCGTCACATTTATTGTTATTTACACGTGTCAAAGGCGGCATCCTCCCAGAACCCATATATAGCTTCGTTCGTTCGCTTTTATCGGAAACACATATTTTCCCATCACACATTTTTAGATAAGACATCGAGATGGTTTAACCTTTTTTACATGCAAAGTCGAAGAGAACATGGAAAGAAGAAGCGTTCAATTATTTAGGAAGTGCGTTATATTGTGAGTTGAATAATATTGTAAAACCGACAGATGTTAATTTTTCGTCTAAATGATGAGAGCTCTGCGTAGGATAGCTAATATTTATTAAATTTAATGTATTTTTTTCTGAAAAGGGCGCTAAGTAAGACATTACTACGCTCTTGTTAAACCTCAAAATTAGTTATTATTCATTTGATAAAGTTCATCGTATATAATTAATTTGTTAAAAAATTGTTTGTTTGAAACCATAGACAAACTGCTCATCGACATAGACATCGCACGTTAATAAAACTTTAAGTATGCTTGGCCGGACCACGACCGTTAGTCGGCTGCTGTCAGAGAGGAAGAGTAGCGGAAACGCATCAGAAGTGGTTCGGCTTAGGTTAGCTGAATCAGGCCCCAGGTCTGATAATACTAGTCAGGGCATAGTTCACAGGTATACAGTGAACTTACCCGCGGCCACCAGTTTGTAAAGGCACGGCGACTTCATCTCGCCGACGGCGTTCCTTGCGGAGCACAGCACCGTCCCGAAGTCCATGTCAGTGGACGGCGTGTACCGCAAGGTGGACGAAAACCCCGTGTTCATGAACAAGCTAGAATAACACGCGTCAATTAGAATCACAATAATATTATAATAACGAAAGATTGTTTGTTACCTTTTTACACCAAAACGGGATGAATGGATTAGGATGAAATTCGGAAATGAAATAGTTTATTTCCGCATTGGCTAATTTTTATCACCATCATTATTGCCGCGGGTGAAACCACGGAGTGAAATCTAGTATATAGCATTTTTTATTTATTTATTGAAAATCTTTAGAACGGGCTGCAGAGTGTTAAATCTGTAAATTAATATTTGCGGAAAACGGCGAGCAAACCAGCGATGCGCGCGCAGGTGACATGTTCTTTAGCCGCATAAAAACTCTTTGTTGGTTACTTACTTATTATAGTAACATATATCTGCTTATTATAAAAAAGCTTGATACTCCAGCCAAGTCACGTATCAAGTATGGAAAATACATGCAATCTATTGTTCACAGTAGTTGCAATAGTTATTGTTGTGCAAGGAAAAGACATTTTAAGTTTTAAAAGGCCGCATGGTGGACATTTCATACAGTGCCATCTATATATTTTTTTAGACAGTCAAGTGACGAGACGAGCAAGACTTTCACCTGATGGTAAGCGTCACGCCTGCCACTAACAGTAGCAGTGCCAGAATTGTGAACTTGCCAACACAATCCTGCGCCGCACCGCACTGCGCTCGTCACCCTGAGATATTAGATGTTAAATCCCTTCATACACACTAATTTCTCTGGTAACATTGCCCTTCAAACCAAAACACAGTAATGCTTGCACACTACTGCTTGCCGGTTGAGTAACTAGCAAAGGTGTGGTACTTCCCCAGGCGGACACTGCAGTAGAGTCCTACCACTACAAAAAATCTATCCCAAAAATCTATTCCCCAAATCTATTCCCAAAATAAGTTAAACTTTTAATACTAGTTTTGTATTATCTGTTCTTGTCAATGATTTCTATATCAATGGTTTTTTTCCGTTTCCGGTCGTTGAGGTGTCAATACCACTGTGATTTTATCCGAAACAAATTGTTTAATAAAAATAGTTAGAAGCTACACCTGGATAAATACACGGACATAAACAATAACATTGGAGTATCGGAAGACTTAGAAGCAACAACTCTTGGATAATTGTGAAGATCTAGTCCGTAAAGTGAAACCGAACATTTACAAAAACATTTGAGGTTAGATTTATTACTCATCATTTCCCATTTCCAAAACTGGCCAAAAATAATAGACTATCCGACAGTCTGTTAGGTTGGCATTACTCGTTTTTAATAATTCATGGTCATGGATACAAGTCTTTCTGCCGCATACATACTTTAATGTTACCAGCACATGGAAAATATATTCTACTAATTGTACCTTTACGTTCCGTTTTACACAAATTGATCAAGAAATTATGGAAGGACAATTTCAATTATTGTTTGATAAAATGAAGATGGAAATGCAGAAGCAGACAGCTGACCTAACAGAAACTCTTACTAAAAATATCATGGAGCGGATGGACGAAAAATTAACTCCTATTATTGAAGAAAACGAAAAACTTAAACAGAAAATCAACAACCTAGATAAAGAGATAGAATATTTAAAAAGAGACAAAAAAAGTAATAACATAATCATTTTTGGATTGGAAGACAGCGAAAAGTCAACATCGGAACTATTTCAGAACATTAAGGATAACTTTATAGGTGACCTAAATATCACTTTAGAAGAAAACGAAGTAAACAAATTATACCGCTTAGGAAGGAATGTAGTCGAGGACAAACCGAGACCTGTGCTGTGTTCTTTTATAAACGGTTGGAAAAAGGATGAAATTATGAAGAATAAAAAGAGTTTTAAGAAAATTTATATATCGGAGGACTACTCGAAGGAAGTATTAGAGAAAAGGAAAGCTTTGCTACCACAACTGCGAGAAGAGAAAGAAAAGGGAAACATAGCTTTTCTGAAATACGATAAATTAATAGTCAAAGAACCTAGCACCAACATTGATAAAAGGAAAAGGCAACCATCTACTTCACCACAGTCGCCCACAAAAACCCAGCCCAAAAAACAACCAACGCTAAGTTCTATTAAAGTTAACAGAATAAACGCATTCGATGCAATGCGATCCCGATCAAACTCTTTAAATATTAACTCTACAAATAAGAACCAATAGCAATTAACAACCGGTAAACAGGAAATCAAAACTAACTACGAAAACCGACATGAAGATAAACTACTGCCTCTCCCAAGCCGACTGGTCCTCGTGGGGGATAGAGACCACAACCCTCCAACAGTACAGGAAAATAAAAACAAGACATCTAAAATTTATGTCGCAGCCCTCAATGTGCTTACACTGAAAAATGAAGAAAACCTTACAGAACTAACGTATGCGTTAAAACATATCAAATGGGATATCATCGGCCTGAGCGAAGTAAGACGAATGGGAGAAAGAATTGTTTCTTACCAAGACTTCTTGCTATACCATATAGGAACGACCCCGGGCATGCATGGGGTTGGTTTTATTATAAAAAAACACCTCACTAATTGTATAGAAGGATTTATAGGAATCTCGGAGCGCATAGCAATAATGAATTTGAAGCTACCAGGGTATAAAGACTCATGGTCTATAGTACAAATATACTCGCCGACAGAACAATCGGACCTAGGAACAATAGATACATTCTACCATGATCTGAATAAAGCTATTCATGAGTACGCTCACAAAAACTTAATAGTAATGGGAGACTGCAATGGACAAATTGAAAAAAGCAGTCCAAGAGATAACACAGTACTAGGACCATTCACTCACAGAAACAAAACCAGAAGTAGAAATGGAGGAAAAATCGTGAACTTTACACTAGAACACAACTTAACCATTCTTAACAGTGTATATAAGAAAGATAAGAAGAAGATGTGGACCTGGGTTTCACCAGATGGGAAAACAAAAAATGAAATTGATTTCATAATGACTAACAGAAACACCTACTTTACTAACTTTAACGTCATCAACAAGCTCAACTTCAACACCAACCATAGATTGATCAGAGCCGAACTAAAAACAATACAACCGAGAAAACTTAGACCAAGACATAAACCAGGAAATGTTAAACTCAGAAAACATCAAATGGAACAATTAGCGACCACCCTGAGAGACAAATTCAAAGACTTCAAAGAGAACATAAAGAGTTTAGAAACACAGAAAATGTACAACTGGATAGAAAATGCTATTAAAACTCAGACACAGGTATTTGCAAATACGGAGAATGAATCGCGAAAATGGCTGACAAGTAACACTATGAAATTGCTAGAACAAAGAAGACACCTAATCAACGTAAGAGATGCAAAGGACAGAAGAAGGCAGTTAACAGAAATTAGTAAAGAAATAAAAGAAAGCATTAGAAAAGACAGGAAAAGAAACAGAATGGAAACTATTGAAAAATACATAATCAAAACAGGAGGTACCAAAAAAGCTTATAAGGAATTAGCAAATTCAACGGACTGGGTCGTAAAAATTAAAAGTAACAACGGAAAATGTAAGCATCACAGAAAAGACATATTACAAATTGCCACAGCTTATTACAAAAAATTATATGAATGCAACACTTTACAAAGTGAAGTTCATCTGGATGAGACTTCAAATATCCCTAGCATCCTACTTGCTGAAGTCGAGAAAGCTATCAATACTCAAAAGAGAGATAAAGCACCAGGACCGGACAGTATAAATAACGAAATTCTACGACAAAGCAAAGAAGTTATCACACCAATCCTCACAGAAATGTTTAACGATATCATTAACACTGAAATCATCCCACAGCAATGGACTGAATCTAACATTATCCTTCTGTATAAGAAGGGAGACAAACATGAAATAGGAAACTACCGCCCTATTAGCCTTATGTCCAACATATATAAGATATTCGCTAAGATTATACTGAAACGGATTGAAGGAAGATTAGATGAAAATCAACCCATTGAGCAGGCAGGCTTCCGTAAAGGCTACTCAGTGATCGACCACATTCACGTAGTACGCCAAATCTTAGAGAAATATAACGAGTACCAGCGTACATACTATATTGCATTTGTAGATTACAGCAAAGCATTCGATTCACTGTTTCACGAAAAGATATGGGAGTCATTAAAGGAACAAGGAATAGAGCATAAATATATTCGCTTAATAAAAAATGTATATAGTCACAGTACTGCAAGAATTCAACTAGAAAAGAAAGGTGAAACATTCAAAGTAGAAAGAGGTGTTAGACAAGGTGACCCGTTATCTCCAAAACTATTCTCAGCGGTACTGGAATCAATATTCAGATGTCTCAATTGGGAAAATTACGGAATCAATGTGAACGGTACCCCATTGTCGCACTTGAGATTTGCAGATGACATAGTGTTATTTGCTGAAACACCAGAAGATATAAGAATAATGATTAAAGAACTGGCAGCTGAAAGCGAGAAAGTAGGGTTAAAACTGAATCCGGAAAAAACAAGAGTAATGACAAATGGATTGAAAAACGACATATATTTAGGAAACACTAAAATCGATTACACAGATGAATACATTTACCTGGGACAGCTAATGACACACAACGATCCTATACTCAAAGAAGTTGAAAGAAGAATAACTAATGGCTGGAAGAGATACTGGGGATTAAAAGAGGCTATGAAAGATAAGAAGCTCCATATCCGTGTAAAAGGAAAATTATTTAACACCTGCATACTACCTGTCCTAATGTATGGCAGCCAAACATGGGCTCTAACACAGAATATGACAAACAAGCTCGCAACCTGCCAGTATGCGATGGAAAGAAGTATGCTGAATGTGAAGAAGTCAGACAGATTGAAAAACCGTGTCATTAGAACCAAGACAAAGGTCATAGATATAACATACAAAATCAGAAGGCTCAAATGGCGATGGGCAGGGCACATGATAAGAGGACAGGACAAATGGAGCAAAAATGTCACACAATGGTACCCTAGAGAAGGTAAAAGGAAAAGAGGTAGACCACAGAAAAGGTGGGATGACGATATCAGACAAGTGGCAGGAGTGATGTGGAACAGAGTAGCACAAGAACGGCATGAATGGATAAGGTTGGAGGAGGCCTTTGCCGACTGGCAAACAGATCTACAGAAAGTAAACAAGACACAAATACTAGACTAGAATAAGTATGTTTTTAAAATAAGTTTAAATATAAAATCGGGTCTAAATGTAATAGAACACTAAGATGATCTGAATAAAAGGCTTATATTATTATTATTATTATTATATTATATTATTGCCGCGGGTGAAACCACGGAGTGAAATCTAGTATATAGCATTTTTTATTTATTTATTGAAAATCTTTAGAACGGGCTGCAGAGTGTTAAATCTGTAAATTAATATTTGCGGAAAACGGCGAGCAAACCAGCGATGCGCGCGCAGGTGACATGTTCTTTAGCCGCATAAAAACTCTTAGTTGGTTACTTACTTACTTATTATAGTAACATATATCTGCTTATTATAAAAAAGCTTGATACTCCAGCCAAGTCACGTATCAAGTATGGAAAATACATGCAATCTATTGTTCACAGTAGTTGCAATAGTTATTGTTGTGCAAGGAAAAGACATTTTAAGTTTTAAAAGGCCGCATGGTGGACATTTCATACAGTGCCATCTATATATTTTTTTAGACAGTCAAGTGACGAGACGAGCAAGACTTTCACCTGATGGTAAGCGTCACGCCTGCCACTAACAGTAGCAGTGCCAGAATTGTGAACTTGCCAACACAATCCTGCGCCGCACCGCACTGCGCTCGTCACCCTGAGATATTAGATGTTAAATCCCTTCATACACACTAATTTCTCTGGTAACATTGCCCTTCAAACCAAAACACAGTAATGCTTGCACACTACTGCTTGCCGGTTGAGTAACTAGCAAAGGTGTGGTACTTCCCCAGGCGGACACTGCAGTAGAGTCCTACCACTACAAAAAATCTATCCCAAAAATCTATTCCCCAAATCTATTCCCAAAATAAGTTAAACTTTTAATACTAGTTTTGTATTATCTGTTCTTGTCAATGATTTCTATATCTGTCTATGGTGATTGTACGTAAAATTATACTAGATACCTACTGGTAACTCACTACTGGAATTTTCAGTTGATTGTGAGCTTTAAAACATAACTATTCTTTTTCCTTACTACCAAACCGTCACAAACAGTCTTAACATAATTAATCACTTTTCTTTGTCCAATACGTTTTATTTATTGACTGATATGCCATCTGATTATCATTTTAATCACTGAAGTAAGGACCTATAGCTTATAACTGAATCTTATCCTGTTGTTAAAGATCTCTCCGCGACTTTATGGCGGTAATAAACTGGTTTCCCATCCAACTGGCAATGTGCCATCCCATTACATTTGTTATTATAAAGAGGAGATTTTGTTCTAGCTGGTAAAAATTCTAGCGTTTGAGGCGAAGGTATTTCAAACAATAAATGTTGGGTGTGGAACAAAATTCATGAAACAAGTGACTGGGAAAGTTTCTTTTGTAAACAATCTTGTGTCTATAATTATTTGGTGGACAGGTGATATAAAGATATAAAAATAACAATTGGAATTGAGTCACCTGTGACCACCTAGGTGATCGAGGACGCTAAAGAGTCACCCCTGAATAAATACCTGGGATCCAAATCAGTCTGCTCTCCAGAGCTGTTGAAGATCCAGCTGAAGCTTGCAGGCGGCGGGCTGGAGTCCACCTCGCAGTGCAACACGATGGTCTCCTGCTTAAGCGCTCCATGCACCTCGCCCTCGTTGAAGGTCTTGCATAGAGGAGCGTCTGCAAAAATAACTTACTAAACTACTGGCCAAAAATATCAAAGATATAGAGAATCTACTGTCTTCCTTCCCGCTGCTGGGTGGTTTCTCTCTTACTAAGCCTTAGTTCTTTTTTTGTTCTGGGGATATCCTTAATGGATACCGTCAGCTCCGGGGAGAGCAAGGAGATTATGTGGGACTCTCCGCCAGAATTTATACCTGGCACACTTGTGCCGGGGCTATAGGCTACAGGTATGCTTACGCACACGTCTTCGGCCGCGTCGGCGCTGATCCCCTAGGACACACACAACAAAAATACCGCGCCCACTACCTCGGGGAAACTTGTCAGGCGACAGACTCCCCTGAGTCCAACGCCCTGTTATGGGGGGGTCAGAGGAGGGCTTGGAAAATCCTATCACTGAGTTTAATTGTGTATAGTATATCCAACTAATGAAACCAGGCTAGACATAGACTAGATTTATGATTAATTGTAACTTACATAGTATTTGCAAAGAGACCGGGTTGCTGGTGGCGCTACCCTCGCTGTTGTAAGCGAGACAGCTGTAGTCCCCGGCAGACGCCCTGTTCACTCTCTGCAGCACGAGGCTCTGGTCGCTTAGCAGCGTGCCCACGCTGGCGTTGTGCTGGATTTCTTTGGACTGGAACAACCAACGATGTTAGAAGAGATATTGGATGGTTTTTTGATGTAAGTATTTTTTGTAGTATTTTATGTTGCAACCCTTTGTAATATGATAGAAGTAAAAGTAAGTAAACTTATCACTTAATGTTTCAACCGCGTGATGATAAAAAACAGTGAGGATGATGATGATGAAAAGTGCTCTATACTATGTTATTTCCGAAATAATCTCCATTCCGAGTTTTATCCAAATGCGTTCAGCCGTTTTGACGTGAGAAACATACACAGGCATACATATAACGACAAACTTTCACATTTATAATTATTAAGTAGTGTGATAAAAGCAAAAAAAGATAATAAACTCAATAGCTATAGACTATACATACTTCAAAATGCGAAGCAGGACGTAACCAGAAATGTGTTGTACTTTTAATTTTAATGTTTATATTACTGCAATTTGACCACAAGGATTCTTTTCCTGTTGGATAAATCAGTTAGACTATCTAGTTTAACCACGAGGAGGAATCAGATATGAGTACCGTCAATCTCTAGACTTAGTGGCATGAGATCTAATTGTCTTGATTTTTAATTTTTAGACCATGCCTTGGCATGCTTGGTCTATGTCTATATGCTGATCATAATAATGGCGAGGCGTTCTTCAGGATTCAGTCCGAAAAACCATTTGATTGAAATAGCCTGACAGCATTGAAATCCCTTACCCCTTTATACCAGGTAAGCTTGTGAGTCCTGGGGTTGGCCTTGACACTGCACTCGAAGTACACGTCGTCTCCTTCCTTGATGTGGCCGGGGTTCAAACTGGAGCCCAGCTTCAGGGTCACTATTGGAACATCTGGGGAGAAGAAGAATGTTTAACTACTAGCGGTGCCAGCCCAGCTAGTCCGCTATCTTATCTGTAGGGTCCATCTAAATTTATAGATGTGCCTTTAAAGTCACGAAGCACAATTTGGGGCAAGTCGTTTATGCTAACTAGGTTAATGGTAAATCCCCCTATATTAAAATCGCAAGAGGCCTTCATCCAGCACTGGACCTCAGCGGTCTTCTGGGTGACGATGAGTAAAGTCTATAATGTTTTCATTCAGCTTTTTACAATTGATAAAATGCATCTGCAGTGTGAAAAACTGATTTTAATGAGACTGTTGTATAACGTTTAAATCAGTTCCAAACCCTTCTTAAAACGTAGCCACTCTAGCGCTAACAAATACTATACTCGTAGTTCCCGAATACAGTAACAGTTGAAAGGTACAGGTATACTCGTATACAGGGCTATTAATGATTTGTAACAACCGCAAAGTGTAGATTTTACTTAAAAATTAAACAAGGATTAGTTTCACGACTCTTAAAAACTTTTAAAAAAAATTTTTTCTTTTATCTGTGAAAAACACCAACATAAAAAATAATGATTCTGCAAAGCAATACTGTATGCATCCTCAAATAAAATGGAACATGAGAGCGTGTTGTTTTTTTTTATAATCAAAAGTAGGCTATAAAAACTAGAGCATTTTTCTGGTGGTAAGTGGCGATTAGATGTAAAATAGAGCACGTACTTGAGATACTAGTTCAGTCTTTCTATGTAGAAAATACAAAACTAAGATAATATTTTTAAAAACCTTTTAGCCTGCGGGCTTAGTTTGAGTAGTATATGGTGAACAAGATGATAGAAAAAGAGATGGGAATTAATACATGAAATTCGATGTGCAAGCGATGTGTGTTTGAGAAGTTGTTGGCTTATTATAAATAACCCTGTATAGCAGGTACTAGAAACAATGCGAGAGTGCCCATTGAGTCGTGACATTTATCCGACGCGTGCCTTCGCAATACCAAACGAACGGATACCACATTTTGGGATAATCTTACTGATGGATACTTGTATAGAGTTACTTGTGCGAACTCTATTGCGAAGGGTATTGGGTATCAGTTGTTATGTGCTGATATCAGGCGTGCTATACACTAAAGCGAAACATTCGGTTGTGCAGAATTTGTAGAACGACAAAGTTACCCGCCAGCATTTACTGCATATAAATAATATATACAGGGTTAGTTCTAATCAGTTAGCATCCTTCTAAGGGCATATTCTGTACATCAAAACAACGTTGAAATCGCAAAAAAAAAACCGTTGTTCCATAAATTTTGCTCATCATCATCAGCCCGGAGACGTCCACTGCTGAACGAAGGCCTCCCCCTTAGACCGCCACACTGTACGACAACCTGCCATTTGCATCCACCGGTTGCCCGCGACTTTTACAATGTCGTCGGTCCACCTACCGATGGGGACATCGGTTATCAGTTCTTCGAGCGATGTGGCCTGCCCATTGCCATTTTGCTCAAGGTCGGTGAACTTTTTATATGGAACAGCTGTTAATGTCCGGGGCAGCTCCAATAGCATCCTGCGCGTAGTGGCGGGCAGGTGTGACTGCCCTATAATTACCCACGCAGCCCGATATGTATTAGATACGACTGTAATTAGTAAGTATTGACATTAGTATATTTCTGACATATTTTTAAGTATTCTAATTTGAATTTTTGTTGTTTTTATTTTGTTCAGTATGGATCGATGTTCTGATATAAATGATTAATAATATTAATCGACTGATCAATTGTTCTAATCCTGTATATTCGGCGTTCATTCGGCTTTCAATGGCTGATTTTACTCAGTAGTTACCATTATTTATTAAGACCTTAATGTAACACAGCTTACGACAATAAATATTATCTGAATCCGAATTTATTTTCCCGAACTTTAATCTACATAATTATATTCGATTTGACCGCCTGGCTGTGCCGAATAATGCCAAGCCGCATAGGTGTATACAAAGACTATAAATCCTGTTGACTGCTCGTCCGACTTCCCCTTAAACGAAAATGTGTAGTTTAAAACCACTGCTAGCCACTGCTAGTACGTCAGAATCTCATTGTATTTAATAACTCAGATTGCGTCATCCCAAAAATTGGCCAATAGCAAGCATAGATTGTTACCTCTCCCCCTGCTCGCAACGGTGAGTCGTATTTGTAGGAGAAATTATGTTCACGAGCCATTAACAGGCCATATCATCTGTTGGTGTATAGCACGCCTAGGTAGTACACATGGTACTCAGGCTACACTATTATAAAGCGTGATTATTGTCAGCTCATGTATCTGAAATAGTGTGTACATAGACTTCCATTTTGACTACCTGGATGACATCTTCATATTTTCAAGTTATTTTGATTTATTCCAGTAATTTTGATTAAAAAACCAAACTACTTCATTATTGGCGGAGTAATCGAGTAAAATACATAAATAAAAGGAATACAGTCGAATTGAGAACCTCCTTTTTTGAAGTCGGTTGAAAAAATGTACATAGATTAGTTTAAATTTTATGAACTACCTACTAGGAAACAACGTTCGCATTTGGATGTGGCTGTATTTTCTTGGAAGGTTCTAGGTAAAGGCTTGAAACACATCTTGAACATGATGCATTCTATGTGAAACACATTATTTTCAATGCGGAACTTGCTTGGTATCTATGCTAGCTACTAATTCAAATAGTTTTACTGATAATAAAATAATTGACGTTTATTTACTAAAGGCATGTGACATTTAGGCCTAGTTCATACAAGGAGGTATATGGGAAAGGTATGGCAATGGATTTTGTTCGATAGATAACATTTAAATACTTATTGGTAAAGTAAAGCCCACAGCTAAAGTAAAATCTCACAGTGAACGTTCAGCCTCCATTTGTCCTCTATGAAGGAGTCGGAGACCCTGGGGTTCTCCGCGCGGCAGACGAGGAACTTCTCGTGGTCCTCCGCCATCGGGACAAAACTCAGCACGCTCAGGGTCGAGTTGGCTTCCGAGAACTGCAAATACAGAATGTAGTATAACACCAAACATTACATCGGACATAATAATATTGTCAGCTTAGGCATAGATATTACATCGGACATAATAATATTGTCAGCTTAGACATAGATATTACATCGGACATAATAATATTGTTAGCTTAGGCATAGATATTACATCGGATATAAAAATATTGTCAGCTTAGGCATAGATATTACATTGGACATAATAATATTGTCAGCTTAGACATAGATATTACATCAGACATAATAATTTATTGTCTGCTTAGACATAGATATTACATCAGACATAATAATTTATTGTCAGCTTAGACATAGATATTACATCAGACATAATAATATTGTCAGCTTAGACTAATGAACTAATTGTCGGCATGTGTGAGATACTGTGAAAAGTGCTGTGTGAACGAATGATATTTTTTTAAAAATTATAATTATATTGATTAAATTTTTTTTATTCTTCTTATGCTAGGGCTTCACCTGCGTGATTTGACATTGAATATCGGCTAACGGCTAACGACGTTAATAATACCACTAGTCTATTAGCGTGCTAATACCCGGCCATATATGTTCTGTATAAAATACCGCTCTAAATAATGGCATTACACGCAGGTGAAGCCCTAGCATTAGAGTTTATAATAATCATATAATTTTAACTTGTTTAACTGACATTCAAATGTAATTAGGGTAATTGGCGTTGCCGCGCTAATGCAATAAAATATATTTAAATAAACATTAAACAGACGTTAGATTGAATGAAGTTATATAGGTATACGAAGACGCCTCCAAATAAACTACTTCTGTACCTGTTTATACTTTCTTCTTATACGATATTGTAAAAATCGCGTGACAAATCTCCATAACAGCACTGGGGCCGTACCGTGAACTGCTCTTAGCGGGACCGAATAGGTTCAGCTGCCGACACTGGGCGACCGCGAACCTTATTGCCAGGCGATAAAATTCACAGTCACGCAGCGTCGGCAGCTGAGCGTATTCGGTCCCGCTATAAGCAGTTCACGGTACGGCCCCAGGACCGGGATGAGTGGCGTACAATAAGAGAGGCATAATGTTAAGTAGTTACCTTGTTCGACCCTATACCTATAATAATAATATAGTTTACCTTTAACGCGCAGTATGTTTTGAATCATAATAGACAACCCCTTAAAATTTTCACAACAATAATAAGCCGTTCTTGAGATTTCATAATGGAATCTAAAACAATAACTAAAGGATGAATTTATCTCTAACACTGTAAACAGCCTTTATGGGTAGATGAATGACCCGCGGTTCATTCAACGAGTAACCGGATCGTCCATTGCTATTACAAGTTGAGTTACGCCACGAGTGCTAACTTATTTCAG
The DNA here is from genome assembly GCA_905404285.2 of Erannis defoliaria. Classification (NCBI taxonomy): domain Eukaryota; kingdom Metazoa; phylum Arthropoda; class Insecta; order Lepidoptera; family Geometridae; genus Erannis; species Erannis defoliaria. The sequence goes on along the minus strand of FR990085.1, from coordinate 578,978 downwards.
TCGCTAAAATTAACCTCGATACAAATCTGGCAGCGCGTCCACATGAAAATGGAAGTAATACTCCTTTCATAATGACGTGAATCGATCGGCTGACCGTTTCGTATGGGATATGGAACAGCTGGGAGTAATTCGTTTTGTTCCCAATCGCTACGTTCAGGTACTCGAGAGCAGTAAAACCATATGTAACAGCGTTGACTTTAGTATTAGTAAACTATGGTATTAGTTCAGGAGGTTTATTCTATTACATACATCTAGGAATTCACGATGACAGAAACAGGGCCTAACTCGAAGACTAAATAATTTTAAATTCTGACCCTTATCCGATATTTAAGCTTTGCGTTTCTAATTCGTACATTTGGGGAAGGGACAGTTCGGCTCTGTTTCCTAGGAAATAAATTATCTAGATCTTTTCGTCATAAACTCTGTATCCCACTGCTTTACCTGCCATACACTATTGAATTTCTTCCCCGCTCAAGAATTATTATGCAGGTTTTTTTTTAAGGTTCTGTTCTTCACTAAAACGCCAGCCGTGTGTTAAATTCTATATCATGTTGAAGTAAAATGGTAGTAGTTATCTCCCCAGTGGTCCGAATCAGGCTACTAGGATTTTTATTGATTTTTACTAACTCTTCCAGGGATAGACCGAGTCACTGAGTTAATGCCTGTGTGCCAGAGTCCCCAGTTTAGGTACGTCCATCAGCTACAGCTATACGGTGTGATGAAAATTGTGAAAAACCCCCCTGAAGTAAATCAGGAGAAAAAATTCAATGGCGTATGTGAATCTAGCAACCCGAACTAGGCCAACGTGGTGAATATGGCCCAATCGCCCTTCAAGGGTACGTGTGCCTTATGTTGTAGTGGTAGGACTCTACTGCAGAGTCCGCCTGGGGAACTACCACACCTTTGCCAGTTAAGTATTCAACCGCCAAGCAGTAGTGTGCAAGCATTACTGTGTTCCGGTTTAAAGGGCAATTTTACCAGTGAAATTATGATTATTATGTTTATGAAGAGATTTAACATCTGATATCTCAGGGTGACGAACGCAGTGCAGTGCGGTGCAGGTTTGTGTTCGCAAGTTTATAATTCTAGCACTGCTACTGTTAGTGGCAGGCGTGACGCTTACCACCAAGTGAACGTCTTGCTCGTCTCGTCACTTGAAAGTATAAAAAAAAACCTAGTAACTAAACCAAGAAAACTAGTAAAAGTCTAATAATTATGTATTTTCATGTACAATCGAAAACATAACTCATTTGACAACAATGACAGTCGTCACTTGGGTTTCGATTATAATGTACCAGAAAACATCTAAATTGGTTTATTTCTAAAACCTCTACATAATTTATTCTTCCCAGTTTGTCCCAATTTCATCCCGGGAGTATCATCCGGACCCCCTGGGATTTAAACCTCGGAAAATATTGTTCTCCCGTAATTCCCTGCCTAATTAAAACGTGCCTAATTATTCAGGGGGTGAACGCAGCACGAAATCCATACCGTACTAAGGACTTCATTTTGGGGGAAAACAAATATGAAAGAACTTTTTATACAAAAATATGGGATATAAATGGTCCTTAGTTTGATCTCATATCACGTGATAGCACAGAATAAATATTAGTACTATGTACAGAAAGTTAACTCCGCAAAGGAATTGAAACAAATAAGGACTATATCTACTAGGCAATAAAGTAGCAATTCAACTCGCACAGCGCTGGATACCGCTTGCTATATTCACCTAGATATACCGCTCTCTTTCTATCACGTATGCTTAGTTACGTGCGACGAGACTAGCGTGCGGGCGGCGACTGATTTCTGCATTGCATTGTCCACCCGGGACGGAGCGCCGGCCAAACATACCTAAACTGCGGAGTGACACCCCCCTGGTGGCTAGAAGGTTAGGATGTGTGGCAAGTCCAGGCAGTTCGATTCCACTGCCCCCCTGGTGATAGTATCTGTACCTTTATTTTATAAAAAAACAAAAAAAAAAGAAGAAAGATTAATTGGAATATGAAAGAGTTTTTCCTAAACAAGATGCTTTTTGTGGGAATCGTCTAACTGTGGTCTATACCAACAAAGCTTGTTGGCAAAATACTTTTACATTGGGTTTTACTGATTCTCCAAAGATACGAGTATACTCGGGTTTTTTTTCGAATATGATGTGGATCATGAATAATCTAAATCGAGCATTAAATTTATTATTTTATCTAAATTTGCATTTGCAGAAATTTCTATAGAATCAGAACAAGCCTTTAAATTAATAAAACGACGCGCTATTTTTACGGAATTGGAATAAACATATAAAACGCAGTGTTCTATATCCTGCAGGCCTAGCATGCGGACCGTGACGATTAATCTTTTCTATTTTCAATTTTATGAAAAACACGTCTACGCTAAGTCTTATTTATTTATTTATTTATTTACAAATACAAATACAAATAATTTATTGATAACACCAAAGTTACACGTCAAATTTCATTAAGTAAGTCAAAAATAATAATTACTTAGGTAATAAAATGAAATAATAATTTATTTATTTAATAAGGTACAGTTACAGACTAAAGGCTAACCTATATCAAGAAAATAACATAGTAAATAGAGCAATGTGAACCTAAAGTCCAATTAAAACCATACACAACTTATACAAGAAAAAAAAAACATTGGTATCTGGTCTGGTTCTGTCTCGTTTTCGCATAATATTTATTGATAATTATGACAAAACTTGCTAGGTTTGCTGGAATAGGATATAGGAAGACATGCCCCAATTTTATCCCTGATTTCGCCCCTGAAGTTGTCCGTGTTTCTAGCTCACCAGTGGTACGAGAGAACACGGTCAAGTGTGCAGCATTTAGTACGTATGTGCATTTTAAACAGGTGTGGGAGATTACGCGTGCAACGCGCGCGGAGTACGCTAGGACTCTGAAATATCCTTTTTGTATGTAAATTTTAAATTATGCGATTTTTAATGGAACAAGCTAGGTTTTGGTGCCGCTCGTGTTCTTGTACAGTGCGACGTCGAGTGTATTTTTTTACGCTAAGCAAGCTCTATTAAGGCGTAATTTTACCGAGCTCTGTGGCGCTAGTCTTTGCAAGAGACTTAAAAATAAATAAACACGAAAAATCACGTTATTAGAGCATAGGATTTTTTGGCCTAGTACATATAAGTGTGTTTGAGAAAATTTAAAGCTTAGACCTAGCCTTAGTGTCAGTACAGATCGAGGGTTGTACCACGACATACTTATGATAATAACATTTCTGTCACGTATAAATTAAGATGTGTTTGGTTTTGGTGGGGCTTGGCTCTAATTTGGGCAGTTTTTACTAGTTACTGTGATATAACTTTTAATTTTCTCCTAAAGAGGGTCCCATTCGACACCCATTGAGTTTATGTTTAGTTGGATATAAAAAAGTCTGAGGGAAAACACAATTTCTCACGATTGACAAAATAATATGACATTTAAATTATGATATCGACAAATATTTTGTAGTGGTAGGACTCTACTGCAGAGTCCATCTGGGGAAGTACCACACCTTTCCCAGTTATTTAACCGCCAAGCAGTTATATGCAAGCTTTACTGTGTTCCGGTTCGAAGGGCAATGTTACCAGAGAAATTACTGGGTATGAAGAGATTTAACATCTAACATCTCAGGGTGACGAGCGCAGTGCAGTGCGGCGCAGGATTGTGTGCGCCAGTTCATAATTCTGGCACTGCTTCTGTTAGTGGCAGGCGTGACGCTTACCACCAGGCAAAACGTCTTGCTCGTCTCGTCACTTAAAAGTATTAAAAGTAATAAATAAGAAGAATGTTTACCGATTCCTGACGTCATTTAAATTGACAAACCGTCTAAGTAATATTGCCACCAATCAGACTGGCCATGTGTGACGATCGCTGATTCCGTCAGTCAGCTCTTCAGTCCCACACGCCTCTAACGCTTGTTAAGCTAATCGAGTCCCCAACTCAAATAGCCGGCATTGTTCACGCGAGATTATGAAAATATTCGGAAAGTTACGGAATGTTCCGCGCGGAGAACTTTTTTCACGCCGGATTCCTATCGCATAGTAATTGAACTTTCGCAAAGCTCTAGAGCTTATGTGAATAGGTGTTTTAAACTTAGTTGTAGCTGAAGCAGGAAGAGAAATAAACCGCTTTTAGATTTGTTATAAAATGGTTTGCAGCGAATGCTCAAACGATTAAATACAGGGTTAAGCGAAACGATGGTACTAAACCGAAAATAAAACTCATTGTACTCACTGTTGTGCTATTTCAAGCAGCTATTCCATGTGCAAATTATATTTTTGTATGTTAAGATCCGCGTAGTACAAAGGACCATGGAACGGGCCATAACATCGCATTAGAGTCGAAGACGTTGGAGCCCAGATCACCAAGTTGAAGTGGAGATGGGCAGGATTTCAACAGAGAACTTTCGGTAACAAAGGCAGTTACCGAATGACATCCGAGCAATGGGCTAAAACTTAGAGTCGGGCCACCAGCCCGTTAGCTAGATAACAATGGGGATCCACGCTGCGTTTTTTTCCCGCCAGATGGCGCATCATCGATGTGGCCATAGTCAACTGTTAATCTCTTGTTTGACATTCTGTTGTTTTTTCCTACAATTTAATAGTTTTACTCTTAATAGACTCGGATTACCAGGGAAAATCTGCATATTTGCATATTATACTGGTTTGTTCAGCAATCCTTTGCCTTGCTAATTAAAGCTCTGTCCAACATAAAATCTAAACAACTACCTACAAATCTATTTTCAGACCGTCAACAGCTGCATAGATTTTTTAAAACAAGGCACAGTACTCAGTATTTTTCCTTGGAATAGATTATCACAACGCCCTCATCAACAACAGAGTGAGCGCGGTATATAGGTCAGAATGTCAATTGAATTATGTAAGTATTCGCACATATATTTTTTTTGTATTCCAGTTAATTACCAGCGTTTTTATCGTCACCGATTTGCGTTTGACCACATCCTACCTGAAGTATAACTAATAACGTAAAGCATTGATTTTAGAAATAGAGGACGTCGCACGTTGTAATTGAAATGCGAAAATAGTGGAACATTTTAACTACTGAAACGAATAGCAACTCTAATCTAAGAGGATAGGGATAAAAATGAAATAATAATAATAATAATGTATTCCATGAAAAAGTCACGAAGAGTACATAATTGGTAGCATATGACACAAACAATACAAACGCATGATAAATTTTTGGTTACTTCTGCTGAACTAGGCTTAAAGCCTGTGTTTCAGCGTCAGCGCCCTCCCCATATAGTTGCACATTATGTTATTACAAGTTAAATTAAACATTATGCACATTACAAACTAGGAACAACCATCACATATTGGTTACAATTAAATTTTAATTAATTATTACTGTTTGAAAATATTTATATAAATTATAATATCAAAAATATAAGCGCCTAAAATCACTATTTTAAACTTTAGTAATTTTAGTGAACATTTTTGTGGTACAGTAATAATTCTAATAGTTTTAAATAAAATAAATAGTGTCAACTTTTGTACTTTACTAGATGGAGTTTTGCTCTGTAACATAATTTCTATAATATAATATAAGTAACATAAGTTGTATTCTATTCATATAAGTAACTGGTTGTCACGACTCGAACGACAGCTGATCGTCACAGAGTTTCAGGTGTGCCGCGGTCGAGCGACTGCTGCAAAATCCTCTATCTCATTGATCTAAGACGTGAAGTATAAAAATATTGATATAAATAGTCAATAGATTCTCGAAAATATAAAGTTTGTGTTGGCTGCTGCTTCATTGTTTCTAAACTAATTTGTGGCTGATTTTTACGCACCTCTTTATTATCTACTTAACTGTTTTTCAACCGACTACAAAATAGGAGGTTCTCAATTCGTCTGTATTTTTTTTTTTTTGTATGTATGTTACGCGATTACTCCGCCATTTATGAACCGATTTTGATGAATCTTTTTTTGTTTGGTAGGCAATATTTCAAAGGTTCCATATAAATTTTATTGCAATCGGTTCAGTAGTTTGGTTTCTAATTCTAAATTACTATTAAATATGAAGATGTCATCCAGGTATGCGAAGTTGGAGTCAGGCGTTTTTTTTTTTAATCGTATTATTTGTTTAACTAACTAAACCCATTTTGCGCGATAAGTCCGATTCAAAAATAGTCCAGGCACTTAAAACAATTTTTGTACATATTATTTGTCTCTAAAATGTACGGTCTGCGTATCAATCATCCTATAAAAGTACTTGTGCGTTAAAAATAATATCGTGCTAATCGATAACGCTAGGTGTACACTGTACACTGTACAGGCACTCAGTTGATACAACAAATCACCATCAACTTTTTAATCCAGTTGTTGATTAACGACCGATGATTGAGTGATTTACAAACATTTCCAGTTTATTGATTTCTTAATTAAAAAGTCTGTTTATTTGTTTTGTTACTTTCCTCTAACATGGACAGCTGGTAATGGATTGGGCTCGTTTGTTTTAACTTTGGTAAACGGAATCAAATGTTTGATGAAAATTATTTTCGTGACTTTTTTTTAGATAATACTGATAATGTAGTTTTTTTAATCAGTTATTTGGACAAAATATTAAAACAGCTGTTTTGTTTTAAATTCCGTTTAAATCTACTGAGAAAGACACTTCACTTCACTCGATATTATATATTCATATATACGCTGGTACATTTAATAGATTATCATTTACTTTACATAAAAACATCATGGTAACACTTGTAGTATAAAGACTTGTCTGTTTGAGCAGTGGATTCGAACTGCCTGGACTTGCCATTCTGCTCATCCTTCTAGCCTTCTACCAGGGGGGTGTCACTCAGGAGTTTAGGTATGTTCGGCTGGCGCTCCGTCCGGCAGGACATTGCAAGGCTGAAGTCAGTGGCCGCCCGCACGCTAGCCTCGTCGCACGTAACTAATCATACGTGATAGAAAGAGAGCGGTATATCTAGGGGAATATAGCGAGCGCTATCCAGCGCTGTGCCAGTTGAATTGCTACTTAGTTGCCTAGTAGATAGAGTCCTTATTTATTACAATTCCTTTGAGAAGTGAACTTTCTGTACGTAGTACTATTATTTATTCTGTGCTCCTATCCTCTATCGCCCTGCAGTTGGTACCATTGCTCAGACTTGACGAGTGACGAATCAATGCGTTTCGGTGGCCATATAAATCGACTGTCAGTAAACTTAACAGGAATTAATTAATTGAATAAATATAGAAATCATAACAAATCTATGAAGCCGTTACCATTAGCACAAATATAACAGACTGCCAGATTTTGAAGACCGCCACTTTTGGCATCTTGAGATCGTTAGTTCAAATCCCGAGCGCGTATAAATGAGCTCTTTGGAGTTTAAGTACGAATAATCATACCACTAGCTTTTCTATATACCTACTGCCTATACCTACCTACTGGGGTTCCTATATTTTAAACATATTATTTACGTAACCGAACATAACTCTGTATGGTAACATTGCACTTGAGCCCCAAGATAGCCTCGAGCCTAGTTTCGTGCTCACCGTAAATTATCTTGATAAAAAACTGGATTTATAAGTCTGTACCTAAAAGTAAATATGTACTAAGTACTCTATGTGGTTGGTAATAAAAACTATTTCTCAAAAATGGCGTAAACGAATCCACCAACTCGTAACTGGGCCAGCATCATCATCAGCCCGGAGACGTCCACTGCTGAACGAAGACCTCCCCCTTAGGCAACCTGCCATTTGCATCCACCGGTTGCCCGCGACTTTTACAATGTCGTCGGTCCACCTAGTGGGAGGCATCCTACGCTGCGTCTTCCGGTTCGCGGTCGCCACTCAAGAACCTTTTTTCCCCATAAGTTATCAGTTCTTCGAGCGATGTGGCCTGTCCTGCGCCACTTCAACTTGCAAACCCTGCGAGCTATGTCAGTGACTTTGGTTCTTTGGCGAATATCTTCGTTCCGGATTTTATCGCGCAAAGTAACTCCGAGCATCCATTGCCCGTTGTGCCACTGGGCCAGCGTAGTGAATATTTTCAAATGTCCAGCAATCGCGTATTAACAAGCTGATTATGTTAATGAATTTAACTATTTCATCTCATAAAACGATGTAGTAAAAAGTATTTTAAGTACATTGCCATAAAATAGACAAGTCAATTAGGCCGTCGGCCGGGCAGACACTCAATTACTCATTCCGAAGGCTGTCATCAAATGTGACGCCACAATAGACCGAAAAACAATAAAACAACAATACGGCTAAATGTCCTCGTGGCATTCTCATTTTGCCAGAGAAGAATAATGTTAACCAAATTATTGGAACGGAGGCTTTGTATGTCATTAAGTGTCGCCTACTCTCGAAACGTGAGCCAAGACGCAAAATGTAAAGTCATTTTCAACCGACTTCAAAAAAAGAGGTTCTCAATACGACTGTATGTAATTATTATTTTTTATACGTCCGAGGGGCGTTCAATAAAAACGGAGAATGAGTATTTTGTTTAACATAATAATAGTCTTCAGCATGATCACGCCACTAGTCACTCTGCACTATTGTATACATTTTCCGCAATTTAAGGGAAATTGCCAAGAATAATTCGCTTTTTTTTTTTTTAATACAACCGACTTCAACTTCGAATATATAGATGACATCTTCATATTTTCTAGTAATTTTGATTTAATTACCAAAACTACTGAACCAATTCATCTCTGAAGTATTACCTACCAAACAAAAAATCATCAAAATCAGTTCATAATTGGCCGAGTAATCGCGTAACATACATACAAAAAAAATACATACAGCCGAATTGAGTACCTCCTTTATTGAAGTCGGTTGAATAAATGGAGAAAGGCCTGACCTCCGGCTTCAAAACTACACAATCTTAGTTCATTTGTATACAAATACTTGAAACTCCTGTGGTTGAATGATTCGTAAAATGATTTTCTACTTGAGAATAATATTATACAGCTACAATAGAAATTAGAATAGAATAGAAAGATTAGAATATAATAGAAAGATTAAAATAGAATAGAATAGATTAGAATAGAATAGAAAGATATTAAAAGATATTAAATTTTATTGTAGTTGTATGTATTATTCTCTAGTACGAGTAATGGCTGTGGGTTTCAAATTTGTAATATCTGCCACACTATATTTTGAATAAAAACAATTTACACCAAGCAAAATTTTAATGATGCAACTTCTGCTCGAAATTACACCAACTGTTACGTAATAGCTATTACAAGCTATACAAAGTAAATAAATGCAAAATAAATTACTCTGAACGAGCACTTAGGGCACCTATTGTAAAAGATTCGAAGTGGATTTAATTTCAGTAATTTCTGTCCAAGAGCGATGCTTAAACTGTCACATATTTTACAATTATACAAACATTTAATAAATAAATCTTGTATGTAAACACTTGTAAACACTTAAACGATAGTTAAAACACTTTAAGTTAAGGAAGAAATGTATAAAGTTTAGCTTACAGTTGTTGTCAATATACCTACTACCTATACCTACCTACTGGGGTGCCTATATTTTAAACATATTATTTACGTAACCGAACATAACTCTGTACGAGTATGGTAACATCGCACTTGAGCCCCAAGATACAGGCCCCGAGCCTAGTTTGGGGCTCACCGTTAATTATCTTGATAAAAAACTGTAAAATGTGATAAAATATGTACTACTCTATGTGGTTGGTAATAAAAACTATTTATTATTATTTATTTATTTATTATTCTAAAATAATATTCATCATCATCATCATCAGTAGCCCGGAAAAGTCCAATGCTGAACGAAAGCCTTAGACCGCCACGCTGTACGACAACCAAAACCAAACCAGCACAAATGCAAAATTAATATTCATAAAAAGTTTTAAATTATTTGATGTGTTATTTGAAATAGAGCTGGGCAAAGGCCTCCCCTCAACTTCATAAATTTTCCAGGTACCCTAAAAAACTAATTTCCCTTCATTCAAGCAACAAAATTATAAGCCAAATGAAAACGCTAACGAATTATGTGATTAAAAAATTAAAGCAGAAAGCTACATTTCAAATAGGTAACCCTTCAGTGAGCTTCAACGTAAAAGTACGTGTCACGTCAAAGGGTCAACACTCGTCTCCAGCGAGCGTGTGACGCGGAAATGTGAGTGAAACGTTCGCGCACTTCTCCGGCACTCGTCGGTAATTGCACAAAGACGTGACGTGAAACGTGACAGCTGACGATTGCGCCGGCTTCACGATGCATCTGTTGCCTTATATTGCAGTGGCAATTTCAGCTGTTGTAAGTTAAGATTATTACAACAAAATTGTAGTAATATGTCACCTAATTAAATAATTAATTCACAAAACTGGCGACCACGACTCTGGTGAAGGTCAGTATGCGTACAGCAGTTACGTAGTGTTAATTTTGTCAGACAATATTTAATTTGAATTTGAATTTTCTCCTTTACGAGTCAGACGTCGGATTATAAGCCTAATAACAGCAAAGAGCTCAAGTTTTCAACTTGAAAGATTTTATAGGCTTTGTTCATTTTTAATAAATCAAGTATCTATTCATATCTTTATAATGTAATAAAGTTTCGAAAAAAATATTTACCAAATTAATTTCTACCAAAAGTTCAACGGTATAGTCGTTTTACTATATAACTCGGACACTAAGTGCCACTTGTCAGTGATTGCACAAAGCGCCGCGTCACTCGTGTCACGCCGCGTGACACTTGACGACCTGCAATTGTCACGCGCTCTGATTAATTACGCACAACTCTAACTAAGGGTTAAACCATTGGCTATTGGAATACAGACCGAGTGGCGCGGTGTTGACCTAACCTCTTTCGGACGTTGAAGGCGTCAGTAACATTGCGCGTTTTCCTCAATATTTTAATGATTTATTATGTTTGGTCAATGAAACGAAAGCATTTGAGCTAATGCAGTGTAAATATATTTAATAGTGGTTTTTATTATAATCCATGTATTGCTTCTTCTTACTCGTATTTTGGTCTATTTTTTTGTTTTTAAAATTAGTATGTTTATGTTGTGTATTTGTACGAGATCGCACACCATATTTCAATGCCCCAGTTACTCGGACTGCCTGACTACAGTTACAGTTACAACCGGTGATCTTTTTCAAGGAGTATAATTAAAAGCGGCGTGCGCGTGGTACACCTTAGCATTGGTTCATCTAAAAAACAAACAAATCGAAACAAGACGAGGTCGCCCAAGTGCCACTTTTTTTTTCTCCGTGAGAAAAGCCACCAAATCTTTAAGAAACTAAGTTAAACACAAAACTAAACTTATTAACAAAAAATATTAGACTTGATTGTAATAAAAAAAACGTGAAAAATTCTTAAACTTGACACTGGCAGAATGCACAACGTGCGCTGCCAATAAATAAGAAAAAAAAGTATTAAGTCCAAAACTCACGTTCTTAGCGGAGCGCTTGATCTGGCGGCCAGCCTTCCACCAGGAGAGCAGTGCGTCGGGCCGCGAGCCCACCGAGCGGCACTCCACGTCGTACCGCCGGTCCGCCGACACCTGCCCGCGCTTGTTCAGGATCGTCACGCTCAGCGGCCTCACTGCGCCGATAAAAACAGCATGCTTTAGGAAGTTAGAACTGTCTGCTGACTCCTTCGACACTGTGGTAGCCGGCTAAATCTTCAGTCAGTAAGGTGACTAATAATTTCTTGCCATTAAGCAAAGTTCTCAACGCCACGATAAGAAATCTTAAGATGGGCCAGCGACTACGTCCGCGTACGGAAGAAATTCGGCCCGCTCCCAAAATTCACAACGGTTTTTACCCCAATTCACAAAGGACATACACAGGTCCAACTATTTGTCTATGATATTTGTCTAGTTATAAATCTCACAGTTGATGTCTAGTATGAGCAGCTTGGTTTCGGGCGGCGCCAGGTTGGTGTTGGCGGCCTGGCAGACAAGGCGCGCGTTGAGGTGCTGCCGGCCCACGCTGGGGAAGGTGAGCGAGTTCACGGTGACCCCGTCCGGCCGCTGCTCGAACGAGTCGTCGATCACGGTGTTCTCCAAGTACCACGTCAGCCGCGGCCGGGGGTCACCTGCGGGCCATAGAAGCTGTGTAAACCTTCAACTGCAACAACTGCATACGATGATTGATTCTAAAATAGTAGATTACTCACCTAGGAAGCAAAGGTAAATAATGTCTCAGATCTCATGTAATTGTCTCCCGTGGCGAATCTGAAGGTGATAAACATGAGATCTGAGGCTTATTTACTTGTTCGCGTGGTGTGTGTACGATTTTACGTGCCGCTGCGTGAGGAAGTGGTTCCTTTCGCACTGCGTAGCGGGGGCTACTTTAGCCCCGCAGGCACGTAAAAAACACACTGCCTAGTCCGCACTTATCGCGACCACGCGAATATTTTTATACCAGACTGTAGCGTAATGAGTGGATAACTGATAACTGAGTGGCACAGAATAAATAATAGTACTATACGGTGGTGAATGACATTTTTCTATGGAACAGATTTTTTCAGGTTTTCAGAGGTGATCCCATAGTAAAAATTGTTCATAATGATGAGTACTGTGGTTAACAAAACCAAAAATTGTGTTCTGTAAAAGTCACTTAGTTTTTAAGTTATTCGAGTAAGGTTGTAAATCAAAGAATTGTCTCTATCTGTTTTATGGTTAGTACTCTTGGTCAGATGTGCTATCTAATCTATAAGTACTGCCATTTTCGTATCGCGAATATATTTTTTGTTTAAGAAAGAAAGGCGTAATATGAAAGGGCGCTGCTAGTGTGTAATACTTATGTCAAGGTGTAAACTATAACTACTTTCATACTAAACTCCCTTCAACAAGATACATTAGCTGCTGCCTCCAAAATTCTTGAGTGCTTGAGGCTTTTGTATTGTCTCTGCGTTTTCGTGAGTCATTTTTATAACTAGCTTTTGCCCGCGGCTTTGCCCGCGTAGTAATGTTGAATACTGGAATTCGGTTAAATCGGGGCCCAACTCAATTGAATCATTAAAATACGTATATTATTGCATTTTTTCCAAGCCGCTTGCAAGTCTTTAAGTTTTCTTGAGGATGACCAAATTTGGCATGTCGCGTTTGCAATACTTACTTCAAAACAAAGCCGTCTTGTTGAATTTTAAACAGACAGACAGATGGACATGACAAACTTATAAGAATTCCTCGTAGTACTACGGAACCTTAAAAATGTCTGCTAATGACGCTATAGTTGCCGGGGCCTTTGACCCGAAAGATTACAATATTTCTTTGTAGACAACGTTTTTGATTTTTTTGTTGGAAGGTGCTAAAATAGCTAGGCTTTCAGGGGAGCTAACTCGCGAGCAAGCCACATAGAACTGACCATGCGAAAAACAGTCCTGCCTTAAATCAATACCAGCGTATTTTAAAGTTTGACCCTGAGCCTTATTGATGGTCATGGCAAAACAAACTTTTAGAGGAAATTCAAGCCTTTTGGAGTCATAAGGTAAGTCACTGGGAATCATGGGAATACGCGGCACAAACACTGTTTCGCCATGGGCACACCCAGTCAAAATGATGGCCTCAACCAGATTACGATGCAGCATTTTTACTTGTAACCTGGTTCCATTACACAATTTGGGTGGTCTTAAATTCCGGACCATGACGGGTGTACCTTTCTTCAGGATAAGCCTCTGATATGGTAGCCCCGCTGGTCTTAATGAATTTAAAAACTCAACTGGATAGTTTACAGCATCATCATTATTGCATACCGTATCAACAGAGTCAATGAAATGAAATAAGCTTAAGCAGAAAAAGTATGATAACAAAGAACGTAAAAAGATTACCAAAATATCGCGAGAATTACGAAACTTCGATAAAATACAGTGCTGCACTGATCGCTTAGGTAGACTCGGTGTGGGTTGGAGTGGGGCGCGCTCGAGGTACAGCGCGTCATACTCGGGTTTTAACGTATCTGAGCCGACGCGGGATGGACGTTTCGAAAGCGCTGTGCTTGGTGCGTGCACCGGATCAAGTACATGTGTTTAAAATATTTATCTTCTTACGCATAAACACTCGATTAGCTAATCTATAAATATAACATTTTTTTTCAAATGAAAAACTGACCCTTGGCCTTCCAGTTTTGAAATTGTTTGAAAATTCTGAAACATGTTTATGTTTATTTTAGTCAATAAACTTAACAGCCTTAAATGAATGGTTTCGGCAAAATGGTATTTTAATGATACATTGAACCCCTTGCGAATTTTTCAAAATCGTTGCTGAGTGTGCGTTTCTCTGCATCAGCCCTTAACACTAATGGTATATCGGCCTACCCTGATTGGGCCATATTCACTACGCTGGCCCAGTGCAGGTTGGCGGATTCACATACACTATCGTATTTCTTCTCCTGAAATATGAAGGTTTCCTCATGATGTTTTCCTTCACCGAAAAGCCAGTGGTATTATCCATGCGTAAGTTTCAAAGAACTAATTGGAACGGGCTCGCCCGGGTTCGAACCCGCGACCCCAAGAATGTGAGTCGAGCTTGATCTCACTGAAGCTACCACAGCTTGAGCTGAGTGTAAGTTTACACCACTCAAAATTTAGTTTAGGCATTTAAAAGTAAGTTAATTTAATATTACAAATTAATTTAGCAGCTTAGGCTGTACAGTATCTATAATAATTATGTCCGTCAAACAGTCGTCTGCGTGGACCTACGAAAAAATAGCCTATGTCCGTTTCCGAACCTTATGCTATAACTACCTATCCAAAAATGCAGCTCCATCTGTTCAGCCGACCAATAAATACGCCCATCCCCGTCCCCATTCCCAGCCTCATCCCTATAAGCGCCCCCTTCCCCATCCCCATCCCGATACCAAATGTCATTTTAATATGAACACGCCCATCCCCGTCCACATCCCCGTTCCCTCTCTCATCCCCATCCCGAACCCCATCCCATCCCCACCCCCATCCCGATTTCAACTTTCATCTTAATATGGACACGGCCATCCCCGTTCCCAGCCTCATCCACATCCGCATCCCATCCCCACCTGTCCCCACCAAATCCCCACCCATCCCCACCCCATCCCCATCCCATCCCCATCCCCACCCCATCCCCATCCCGATACCAATTGTAATCTTAAGATTAACATGCCGATCTCCGTCCCGTCTCCGTTCCCAGTATCATCCCCACCCCCACCCCCATCCCCACATCTATCCCCATCCCTATACCAAATTTCATTTTAATATGTACAGCCGTTACAAAGTTAAGGAGAAACAAACGTACTATCACTAAAACTTCGTTGTTTTTTTTTATACTAACGGGAGCTGATTTTGAAAAAACTGTGACACCCGTATCTTCTTATTTTTATAGTAAAATATGTATACCAAGTTTTGTATCAATCGAACCAGATAATAAAAAGTTTCATACAAACTTTAACACCCCATTTAACCCCCGTCGGGGTTGATTTTCGAAAAATCCTTTCTTAGTGGGCGTTTACACCTCTCCAAAAACATACCCTCCAAATTTCAAGTCTCTACGTTTAGCGGTTTGGGCTGTACGACGTACGTTGTTTATGTGTCAGTCAGTCAGTCAGTCAGTCAGTCAGTCAGTCAGGACATAGCCTTTTATAGTTATAGATTAATATAAACACGCCCATCCCCGTCCACATCCCCGTTCCCTCCCTCATCCCCATCCCGAACCCCATCCCATCCCCACCCCCATCCCGATTTCAACTTTCATCTTAATATGGACACGCCCATCCCCGTTCCCAGCCTCATCCACATCCACATCCCATCCTCACCTGTCCCCACCAAATCCCCACCCATCCCCACCCATCCTCACCCCATCCCCGCCCCATCCCCACCCCATCCCCATCCCCATCCCGATCCCCATCCCGATACCAATTGTAATCTTAATATTAACATGCCTATCTCCGTCCCGTCTCCGTTCCCAGTATCATCGCCACCCCCACCCTCACCCCCACCCCCATCCCCATCCCCACATCTATCCCCATCCCTATACCAAATTTCATTTTAATATGTACAGCCGTTACAAAGTTAAGGAGAAACAAACGTACTATCACTAAAACTTAGTTTTTTTTTATACTAACGGGAGCTGATTTTGAAAAAAAACTGTGACACCCGTATCTTCTTATTTTTATAGTAGAATACGTATACCAAGTTTTGTATCAATCGAACCAGAGAATAAAAAGTTTCATACAAACTTTAACACCCCATTTAACCCCCTTCGGGGTTGATTTTCGAAAAATCCTTTCTTAGTGGGCGTTTACACCTCTCCAAAAACATACCCTCCAAATTTCAAGTATCTACGTTTAGCGGTTTGGGCTGTACGTTGTCTATATGTCAGTCAGTCAGTCAGTCAGTCAGTCAGTCAGTCAGGACAAAGCCTTTTATAGTTATAGATTAATAGAATGTTCTGTAACAATTTAAACGAATAAAATAACAACTGCTAAAAAAAAGAAGAAAAAGAGATATAATGTAGCAATAGTACAGTCAGCATTAAATAGTTGATGACTGTCAAGGGGTCGTTAAAGTCATAAACAGTTGCGTACCTACGAAAAATTATTAAAACGGAAAAGCAATCCTTTTTTTATAAATGGAACACAGTTTTTTTTTTCGTCGCTGGTTATGGAAAATTATGAAAATTGAAAAATAAATCTTGTTTAATAACTAATTATAAACAGCGAAGAAAATTTCTTTTTCGTAGCTAGTTATGAACTTTTAGTTACGAATGTGGATGAAGGGGTATTTTTTACAACAAAATTATCGTTTTAAAAGCACTTACCTTAACCAATTATTTTAGTGTAGAAGTGTAGGCATAATGTTAGTACAGTCCGCGAGGTATAAGCTGAGCTTTGCATTAGTGTGAGTGACTAATGCAAAGCTCAGACAGAATGGCGCCGCGCCTCAGGCCGGTTACCCAAAATCAGTTTTTACCGGGCGAAAATGGCGCCGCGCCTAAGGCCGGTTATCACACCTACACTATCCATGTACACTCACACAAATGCAAAGCTCAGCTTATACCTCGCGGACTGTAAGTGTTACCTCCATAGACCTCGCAGACGAGCTCCAGCGTGTCCCCCTCGCTGTAGGGCTCCAGGAGCCGCGTGTGGCTGCGGCTCTGGGCGTCCATGATGCTGGGTCGGTTCGGCGGGGCTGTCACAAAACACATGATAGGGTTGGTTCCTTAGACTTTGTCTCCGCTTCAGTTAGGTAGGTCAAACGTGAACCCATTCCACATAAAGTAATGTTTTTGAAAAAAATAACTAAAACCGACTCTAAGACTATACCTATTTTATTTTTTATTTTTATACAATCAAATGACGAGACGAGCTAAACGTTCGCCTGGTGGTAAGCGTTACGCCTGCCACTAACAGTAGCAGTGCCAGAATTGTGAAACTGCGAACACAATCCTGCGCCGCCCTGCCCTGCGCTCGTCACCCTGAGATATTAGATGTTAAATCTCTTCATACCCAGTAATTTCTCTGGTAACATTGCCCTTCAAACCGGAACACAGTAATGCTTGCACACTACTGCTTGGCGGTTCAATAACTGGCAAAGGTGTGGTACTTCCCCATGCGGACTCTGCAGTAGAGTCCAACCACATTTTTTTTTTAAAATAAGAAGCGATGCAAATACATTTTTGTCAGAACTTAATTGGTTACAAAACTGGACCTGTATATTATGTCTTGTAACTGGTTCCAGAAATACTGGAAGATGTGCAGCGTGCTCTCGGTTAGCGGTGGTGAGAACTATGTCTACACCTCCTATTAAGATGGAGGCCTTCGTCCAGCAGTAAAAGTCTTCTGCCTGATGATAAATTGGTTAGAAACATTCTTAATAAATGGATAAAGCTTAGTATGTTGCTCGCACCTTTGGGATGGACCTGGGTATGTCCTTAAACTGCAACCAGTCCCACCGGAGGACGGGCAGCAGCGTCCTCTTGGTTAACGGTGGTAACACTGCGATCCCTAAGCCGCCTGCCAAGCGTGGGGATTATGGCAACACCCCTCTATAAAGAGGGAGGCCTTCGTCCAGCAGTGGACGTTTTATGGCTGACGACCTTTGGGATGGATCGGCTATAGGTACCAGCGTGAGACGTTGGCATCAATCGAGAAACGTGCCTAGATAATCATTGGCAACGACCCCCTGGCTCGGACCTAGCCACAAGTCTTGGTCATCGGCGAAAAATAGCTGGCCTTCGGTATTTTATCGGATACATTTCGGAGAGTGTGCTTCGAATTTGCATGATCTTATTCCCCCAGCCCATTCTTCTATCGGACAGCCAGGACCTCGGAAAAGTAACAGCGTTTCATGGTTGATATACCAAAAACTCGTACGAAACAAAAATTCCACTTTCTTTATTCGAACTGCTGAACAGTGAAATGCGCTGCCCGAGTGGGTTTTTCCCGATAATTTAATCTGGGTGATACATGAAGACATACTTCATTTTTGCGTGCTAAAAAGTAGCCTATGTTTTAATCTAGGGCATGAGCTGCCTTCATAGCGAATTTCATCTAAATCCGTTCAGCCGATTCAGCGTGAATAAGCAACAAACATTCTAAGTCACGTTGGTCATCCCAAGGAAATACTCCACTTATTTGGGATAAAATTTAGCCCATGTTTTAATCTAGAGCGTGAGCTACCTCTATACCAAATTTCATCTTAATGCTTTTAGCCGTTGCAGCGTGACAGAGTAACAAACATACAAACACACTCACACATCGACAAACTTTCGGAATTATATTATTAGTAGGAATATACCTACTAGGTATAATGTAAATATCTATTAGAACAAATATTTTTTAAGCATTACTTTTTTGTAATATAACTATCGATTATAACAAATGGTAACATTTTTTTGTAAAATATTATGATTGTCAACAAATGTGAAATTATCGTTATATTATGTTTTTTTTTTGTTTACTTTCCGGGTGTTTTACAGTTTTACAGGGTTACGTGGAACGGTATAACTAATCAGAAAGAAGGTCATTGTACTCACATTATGAGCTACATTTACTAAGGAGACAACCCTGAATTCGCGAAAAAATATCGGCTGTTCCATACATTTTGTCGTGGGTGAATGAATTTTTATCGCGGGTACGAACTTGGATAAAATTAACATAGGACCGGGATAAGTGTCGTACAAGAAGAGAGGCCTCTCCTCAGAAAGCAGTCGGTGTTTACAGGTTGAAATAATAATGATGACGACTTGCAGATCAGTTGACACGAATACCGCATTGTGTCACTAGCTCGCTACGTTATCATGTTACAAGATTATCAGTATTACAATGAGAGCTGTGAAGAGAGTGAAGTTTAAAACTTCACTGAGCTGTTGACAAATGTCACCGTCTCACTTTCACGAACAATTTAATTCAGAATTATAACTAGCTTGACAATAGAATTATGGGACTAACACCCTAAGATCTGAAACTTACTTGAAAAGTCAACGCGACGTAAACACTTTAATCTGACTATGAACACTGCGTAGGACGGAGATGAGCCATGGACTTGATTTTAACGGAGGAATTTAATTAAACTCATATTTGATCGGAAACGTCTCACCAGAAGGCATGATACAAAAAATCGCTGTCGAAAAACTATGTGCCTAGCAAATGCATCCGCAGGACAATTCTACAGACACCCATTGTTTTATTTGTATAAAAAAAAAAAGTAAGTTCGTATAGACTGAGTGCCAGCCTTGGTGTCAGAGTTAATGTGCCGCCCAAAGGCCTTTGACATGGCTGACGGCTGGTGGTTGTTGTTATAGAAACTAGAACAAACAACCGGGACCAACAATTTAACGTGTTATCCGACCCACGGTAGAGCTCAGAAATAAATGCCACTCACGGTCACCCATCCGAAGAGTGACCGGACCGTCCGTTGCTTAATATCGGTGATCGTTTAGAATCACCTAGACAAGCTACGCCGCGAGCGCTACGCTAAAGTATTTTTTTTTAATAAGAGGGTCAAACAAACAAGCTGGCCTTCTGATGGTTAGAGGTCACCGAAGACTAAGGACAACTGCAATATCAGATGCTGGTGCATTTCCTACTCTTTGTAATAATTTCGCAGAATACAAGCGCAACGCACGTCTAAAACGAACTATACTTTGTTTTGTTTGTTTACCGAAAAACTATTTAAGAAAGAAAGAAAAATAATGTATTTTGTGACATCATTAACGTAGGTAATGTTAAGTTATATTAGATAACTAAGTATAGTTAATTACCAATAAAATTAAATTAAAACAAATGTCACAAAAATGGCTTCAACTCAGCGTAATGCTGTTTATCAAACAGCGCTGATCTTCCGTTGAAGCCAATTGAAGTGAGGCCACGAAAGGCTTAAAACAGTGAAACTTTTTACAATTAAAACTCAGTATAATAATATCTGTACACACTAGGAAAAACTTATAAAGGTATGAGATTTACAAAAAAATATTAAAATAACAATATTTGAACATGCACTGAACTGAACACATTTACAAATTATCCAAGCTAGAACAGTATCAATACCAGTACTGTTACTGCGTAAAAGAACGACAAGCTAACCAACAAACACATTTATGTTCACAATTAATACAATAAGTAAAATAACAGTGCTATTATACTGTTGATAATTATTTTAACGACATAAACATTCTAATATAATAAATCGGCCCGCTCCGCATAACGTTGCCATACCCTTACAGGGTAGTTATAAAGTACCTAGGTACTATAAAAAAAAAAACATACTATATAACGGGGCACAATATTATAATAAATTACCAAACAATATTAAGGATGCAAAGTCTATACAAATATTCAAAAGTAAATTAAAAGCTCATGTGTTCGATAAATATTCAATAGCATAATGCTGTGTCAATTCTGAAGGTTTGGGTTGACAGAGCTGAGCTGACTAAAGTATTGCTGTCCTTAGCGAACATGCCTAGTAAAAAAAAAAAAAGGTGACAGCAATATTCTAGTTAGTATTGAACTGTCAACTAGGACTCAGAATCAACCACATTATGTAGGTATGATACATAGACAAAGGATCCCATTGTCTATGGTATGATATGATGCGTTTAATATTTTATACTAGAAACTATCCTAGGTTATTCTTGTTTTACTTGATATTTTGTTTGAATACGATATACCACCTACATGTACAATATTTTTTCAAATAAGAAGTTTACTTGCCTATTAAAGCATAATTATACGTTTATTTTTATGTACATTTATTTACAGTCATGCAAATATTTCCAAAATTGTATTTAGTGCCCACTGGCCACAAAATTCTACTGATAATGTATAATTTTAAGATATCGCCTAAGTGAGACGTAATGTTTCTTGTGATATTTAAATAAAGATCTTTGAACCTACACCAACGCATCGAGCTCAAAACATATTTTTGGTACTAAAATTTAATTGATGGTGTATATATTATATCTGTGGTGTATGGTGATAAGGAGCTTACTCAAACACGCACCAAACAAAACAAACAAACCAAACAACCAACAACAAACGCGTAACAACTCGTTGTTTGTGACAAACTTAATTTATTAAATTCTGTACAATACAAAAATGCAGTGCTATCTAATACAGAATGTTCATTTGAACGACGGACATATTCTAGGATACAATAGTAATCCTCATTAAGAAAAAGTTTTACTAGGGGACGGACACTGAAATCGCGGAAAAAAACATCTGCTACATACATTTCGTTGAGGGTGAATTAAAGTTTTCTATGGAACAGCTGATTTATTTTTCACAATTTCAAAGGCTGTCTCATAGTAAAAGTTTTTCATAATTATGAGTACTATTATATCCTAGAATATCGCCGTCGTTCAAATGATCAGCCTGTATATTATAACGCCTTTTAATTTTACTTTTAACGGCGTTTTTAAGTAAGGCTGTAATTATTTAACTAGTCGAATATTTTTATTTAACCAATTTACTAGAAAGAAATCAATAAAAGTCCTTTTCGCGCTAAATTCTAAATAACTTTTTTATCACACTTGCTCATAAAGTGGATCTTATCACATCGGTTTTAGGCTCATAATCCAAGCTATTACGCACGCGTGCCTTTTACTTTACATTACGACACTTGTACTATAACAGGTATAACCCGGTAAAGTCAAGTTTGTACGTGACTGCAATTAGACGTATGTATACGAAGCACTCTTAATATAGCCGGGTAATACTTACAGTTTTTTTGTAATACCAACAAAAAGTTCTTATGCATTTACTTCAGTAAATGTCAACCTGCGCGCGCATTGCTGGTTTGGGCGCCATTTTCCGCAAATGCTTGTTGACGTTTTCGCTGTGTGGCTGATTATTATCAAAAAAAGTTTGTTTTTTTCTCACAAGTGTGATGAAAATTGTCGTATGGATCTCTTGTGCTATTAGTCATTGCGCTCTCGGCTTCCTTATCGCGCTCGCCTGCGGCTCGCGAGCATAATACCGCCTCTAGTGTGTCTAGTGTATAATGCACTAGAAAACAATACATGTAATCTACGACCAAATTCATTGTAGACACATAATCACGCACATTCCTCCTTAATTACATACGAATTGAGTTGAATTTATTCTTCAACACTTAATGTTAGGCTCTCAAGCCCGTAGTGAGAAATAAATGTGTCTATCCCAGTTAAAGTAGAGATAAATAAAGCTAAAGCTGGAGTAATTCTCTATCGTAGATTACAATTTCTTAGCCAGTTTATACTTTAAGTGGATTTGAAAGGGACTACTTAAATAGGGCCTCTAAATACGAGTTTTGATGTTTAAACCTTTGTTTAGATAAGACGTAATGCCTGCGCGTGTGCTAAAAATACTTTAATGACGCCTGTCTGCTTAAAATACCTCTTAATAAGCCAGTGATTAAGTTTAGTACGATAGATAAATCCTCCAAGTAATAAGCATAATAATAATGTGAAAACTGACGCCGTCATCAGCCATAAGACGTCCACTGCTGGACGAAGGCCTCCCCCTTTATAGAGGGGTGTTGCCATAATCCCCACGCTTGGCAGGCGGCTTGGGGATCGCAGAATGCTCACCACTGTTAACCAAGAGGATGCTGCTGCCCGTCCTCCGGTGGGTCTGGTTGCAGTTTAAGGACATACCCAGGTCCAGGAAAACTGACGTGCTTATGACATATTTATATAGGTTGACATGGAATTCATAGGCATTCTTAGGATAACTTTTACTATAAAAATAAAAGCAGAAATCGTGAAAAAATTCAGCCACTCCATACATTACGTCACGCGTAATTGCATTTTTTGTATGGGACATCCGATTTTTTCGCATCGTCCGGGTTGGTTTTTATGATGGTTTTATGGTTCAAGTTGACCGTTACGATGAGTTGAATGACTTCCTAGGATAATGACCGTGAATGCAATGTCATCCTGTATACGGGAATACCTTGTAATTATCTAAATTTCTTTACCCATACATACAAGCTTTTTCTCTTTGGGATAGGCAAATACTACAGATTATGATTCCACTTGCTACGAAAACACACAATATCTTTCGCTTCTTCTACTTTCATAATTATGTGTTTTCTTTTACACTAGGTATCTCAATAATCATAATTTTATGACATAATGAAATCAGATCACAGCCAGAAAACATCCACGGCTGGACGAAGGCCTCCCCCTTAATAGGGAGGTGTTGCCATAATCCCCACGCTCGGCAGACAGCTTGGGGATCGCAGAATGCTAACCACCGCTAACCGAGAGGACGCTGCTGCCCGTCCTCCGGTGGTTCTGGATGCAGTTTTAGAACATTCGCAGGTCTTTGTAGCTAATTCTAAGCACAAGTTAAAACGATGATAACTCCAGGCTAATTTAAAGTTTTTAGCATCTTCACCATCAATTCAATATAATTAAGAATTAATTTATAATACACGACAGAAGTTGTGAATAGCCTCGCATAATACGTAAAACAGTTTTATGTAGTTTTTAATCCAGTTAATAGAGGAGATAACATAAACCAGTCCGTATACAAACGGTTCTAAAACGATAAATTTCAACTTAAGATACCTAGTACTTAAACTGGATGTGCACAGATATATCTGAGATATAAGCGAGCAAGCCGTTGAATAAATGTGCCCTTTAATGCAAGGGGTTACGGTTGAGAGTTGGGGCTAAGGAGTGGTCAAGTATTGCTTGGACGATAGACTCCGGATGGTCTTTAGGAAATTGTCCTGCTCTCTCTTCTTCGTTCTATTCTGTAAATGTTTACGGGACATTTTGTTTGTTCGAAATCGCAGAGATTTTTCTGTAGACGCTTTTAAAATGCCTGAAAATAAAATAGTCTCCGTTAGATTAGTAAATAATTCAACTTTGTTTTCTTATCGAGCTGTTTCTGTTGCTACGTTTTTATTGTTTTGTATTTTTATTTGTTAACATTTTACTGGCCCATTTTCATAGATTTTTAAAATAAGGATTAGCTTCTTCAAACATCTCGCGTTCCTGTATTTATACCTAGGAGTACTATATACTTTAATAATAAACGGCATTCGTCAAACTTGTCACCACCTATGCCGTATTATTCTTAGTTAGACGGACTAAACTAACAGATTTAACTAACACTTTTCAAAATAAAACTGACAGCTAAAAAAAATGTAATGATGGATTTATTTCAGTTCTAACATTCAAAAGAATTTATTGATAATTATTAACTAGCGTTTAAAGTGCTGCCTTCCGACTCCAAAAATACCTCATTATAAATTGTAAAGATATACTTACGGGTATTATGTATCAATAATTTAGGTGATTGTCCTATAATGCTCTTTGCTTTGAAGTAATTAAAATATTATTTTATACTTTTTAGTTTAAGTTTGTTCATAATATAGGTATACTCTAGAAGTCGGTTTTTCTTTCATTAATTTTCAATTTTTTTATTTTTTTTTATTTTAGTTTGTAGTAAGAGTGTTTTGTTTACGCAACGCTCCCAAGAGTTTGTCGTGGATATGAACATATTGTGTCGGCTCTAACCTGGTTAATGAAAAACAATATACTCTTAAAGATATAAGACCTCATTTTGAGAATGATATCGACATTTCTTAAATTGTTCCTGAAGCGCCTGCAGATGGAGGCGAGCAACAATCATAACGTCATCTATGTGTAAATGTTGCAGCTAAATTGCAGAATACGCCGTATTACATAACGGCTAGCCATTTTGAAAAACAACGCCGTTTTATAAAGCGGCGTATTAAAGTTTAGCCAAATAGTATTACGGCTGAAAGTAAGGTCGCCGCATTGTATGCGTGCTTCGCGTTCTATAACACGGCTAGCCATATTGTAATTGAGCGGGTCATGATCCGCTGCTTTGGCAATCTTTAGTTAAAGTTTTGGACACTCGCGGCGGTTTGGCGGTTTGATAACTTAAGTGTGACCCTTTCATTCAGTTTAAACATTTGTTTGCCTGCTCTATACCAAGTGTCCTTTTTGTCATAAAATTGTATTTTTTACTATAATACATACTGTATTTTGTTAGTGTGATAACCATTTTGCATTGAAATATCTTGATTACAATGTGGCTACACAAATGCCGCCTTATTGTAGAACGTATCGCAATGACAATCCGGCTAAACGTTGATCCGCCGTTTTTACAAAACAGCTGTTTTTTATAATGGCTAGCCAGTATTTAAAACAGCGAATTCTACAATTGGGCTGCGACATATATATTTTTTGCAGATTTTTCAAAAAGTGCTAAGCAATTTCAATAAAATTTAAAATATGGGACCACCACTGAAGTATGATCTTACAAACAAAAAAATAATCTTCAATATCGCTATATAACTGATGGAGTATGCGCGTGACATACATAGAAAAAAAACATACAGTCGAACTGAGAACCTCCTCCTTTTTAGAAGTCGGTTAAAAAGTAAAAACATAGGTATTGATTTTTTAAGATTTCTCAAAAGTAATTTTAGCAGTAGTTATTAAATCATCATCATCATCATCAGCCCGGAGACGTCCACTGCTCAACGAAGGCCCCCCCCCTTAGACCGCCACACTGTACGATAACCTGCCATTTGCATCCACCGGTTGCCCGCGACTTTTACAATGTCGTCGGTCCACCTAGTGGGAGGCCTTCCTACGCTGCGTCTTCCGGTTCGCGGTCGCCACTCAAGAACCTTTCTTCCCCATCGGTTGTCAGTTCTTCGAGCGATGTGGCCTGCCCATTGCCACTTCAACTTGCAAACCTTGCTAGCTATGTCGGTAACTTTGGTTCTTTGGCGAATATCCTCGTTCCAGATTCTATCGCGCAAAGTAACTCCGAGCATAGCTCTCTCCATTGCCCGTTGCGTGACTCTAAGTTTCTCCAAAAGGCCAGCAGTTAAAGACCACGTTTCAGTTCCATATGTCATCACTGGCAACACACACTGGTCGTACACACCCTTGTCTTCAGATACTGCGGGATTTTGGACGAGAAGATATTACGCAATTTTCCGAAATAAAATTATTTTTAGTACTAATTAAGTTATTAAATAAATTATATTTATTTTTAACAAATACCTTTGTAATCCAATGAACTAAACAAACTATCATATAACCCGACAACCGAAAGCCTAAATAAGAAAAAAGTAGAAAATAAAATAATATTACGTATATTACCTACTCACTCCAATCCCAATCGGAGTCGCTCGACTGACTTCTCCCGACGTTGGTCCCTTCGCAACTTCCAGCGCAATACCACCCCGTATGTTCTACATTCCGTAACCAAAGAATCACTGTAATACGCTTTTAAAAAAAAACAACCGACTTCAACTTCGAATTCCTGGATGACATCTTCATATTTTCTAGTAGTTTTGATATAAAAACCAAAAAATGAACCGATTTCAATAAAATGTATATGGGACCACCTCTGAAGTATTACCTAGCAAACAAAAAAAAAACATCAAAATCAGTTCATAATTGGCGGAGTAATCGCGTAACATACATACAAAAAAAAACATACAGTCGAATTGAGAACCTCCTTTTTTGAAGTCGGTTGAAAATACTTTCCCTTTTTGACCAAAACTTTCGTCATAATCCTAAAAATCCCCAAACATAAGGTCCATAAATTATGAACGGTAAGCACACCAGTTATTTTTAACTTCTTCCCGATTTCCTCAGGGCTTCATGCTTGTTTATTTTTGAAGTGAGGTATCCCATTGTTTCTCCGGGAACTTTTCAAAAGGCTGCCCCGGTTCATATTGTAATCTATTTTGTAGTGAGCTTGCGGGATCAGATGGGAAAATATACGGCATCAAAGAAACGCTAAATCATTGTTGAGATTCTGGCTAAGTAGGTATTGTAGCTTGATTTATTTGATCAAAAGTTATAATACTGCCTCTAGAGATTATCGGCGCAGTATTTCTATTATTTAGTGTTATTTTCCGACCCGTACTATTAGGTACTCCTTATAAAATGTGAGCAACGTCTCGCCCTAATCACAATTGACCTCTAGGTTCAAAGCTTATTGACAATTTTACCTATTCCTAACGTTAGGCAGCGAATCACATTTCATACTTTCATTACTTGTATAAAGTATCGGCTGCAAAACTTTGAGCATTCATGTAAAGTTGCTCGTATATCGGTTTATTTGGATTTTGGATTTTGCTAACATTTTGGAGAAAAGGGTTTGTTTGATTTCAACTAATCAGAGGTAAAATATATACGCAGCCTGGAAAATTGTACCCGAGTCTCGCGTTATTTGGCCTGGCCTATTGCGGGTATCACCGTCAAGTCGCTTAGTTATTATTAAACGGTTTTATTTAGCTTGACCAGTTTGTTGATGTTTTTTGGGTCAAATTAGGTAACTGAAACTTTACCGCCTTCCTGTTGATAGATTGATCTATCGTTTGGTACACACCTTTAATTCCGATTACAAAACCGTTTAACTTATTTTTTTTTAGTGTTTTACCATTTTATTTATCTCAAAAACTTAAACCTAGTTTTAATCAAATTAAAAAAAAATATAAGCTTGATGTTATCACGTTTACGTAAACAAATAATTAAGCTTGTTTTTATCAGACAAACGCGACAAATGCCCCACGTAATTCCAGAGTTCATAAATAAATTAATAAAACAATTGGACATTTTACACAGCGCCATCTAGCCCCAAACTAAGCAACGCTTATAATATGAGAACCAAATAGCTGATATAGAATACTTTTTTTTGTAAATACATACAAAACATAACACAATTAGGTACTTACACCACTCAGGCACAGAACAAACGTTACATGTTCTTCACATAAATGTTTAATATAAGTCTCTTGGTCGTAAAATATATAACCAATGCAAAATCTATATCTAAAAAACACTCTTAAATACTGCAGTCTTGTCTTTAATTCTCAATGTACCTAATTATAATATTTAAAAAAATATTTCTTTCTCATTAGAAATATAAATATATAATAATTTGTTTGTTTAGCGTCTTGTTACAGATTGCTTTTAGTAAAAATGTTAGTCAAATAATAATTATATTGATATCTTTTAATGGTCTGAACTAGCCCTAAACAAAAAAATACTAGAAATCTAACCTCGACTAGTCAAGCGGAACAGCCTTTTCAAATAACCCAAATTTAATCTTCCTTTCCCTCAATCGTGACTTTTCTGACTTTATTAGGTACTGGGAACTATAACAGTTCCCTCCTTACGCAGCAATATTAACCAATCTGCTCACAAAAAGCTCCGGATCCACTGTATTTCCGGGGTTATTTCATTCCTGGATCTTATTGCAAACATTTTGTAACAGCTTGTAGTGGTGGGACAAATTAGCAATCGCAGATCCAATAATAATTCATATTATTTTGTGAAGACGAAAATAACATTTAATTTTAACATTTATTATGCTACATAATAATTAAGTATCCATAGACGTATATGATAATACGCTTTTTTTAAATACAACTGACTTCAACTTCGAACACCTGGATGGCATCTTCATATTTTCTAGTAATTTTGATTTAAAAAACAAACTACAGAACTGATTTCGATAAATTTTATATGGAACCGCCTCTGAAGTATTACCTATCAAACAAAATAAATAATCATTAAAATTAGTTCATAATTGGCGGAGTAATCGCGTAACATAAATACAAAAAAAAACATACAGTCGAATTAAGAACCCCCTTTTTTGAAGTCGGTTGATAATAAAATAGATTACCATAAGCATAGGCTAAATTGAAATTGTTCAATTAAACTTACAAAATAATTATTTATTTTTATCGGTGCTTTTTATCTACAATAGCATAGATTTTATTAGGCTTAGCAATAGTTCTGTCCTTAATGTAATACGATTAATTGAATTATATCAATTAATTTATTATTCATAATAAATAACTTTTAGTTAGGTACAATTGCAACCTTGCTGAGAAACGAATGCAAAATGACACATTCCTGTCAAAACGAATTTTAATTCTATCTTTGTACATAGTGAAAAGCTAGACGGAATAATCGAAATAAACGATTGTGTTAATAATACGCAATGAATAAAACATATTTAATAATTAGCATAGTAATAACTGTTAGCATGTTATTTTTAACTATTGCCTTCACTAATGGTATGCCTGGGGCTTTGAAATTGGACTCTTTTGATGGCACGTTTTAATCATTGACGCCTGAGAATACGTGCCTCCCTTTAATATCGCTCTGAAAAAAAATGTATTCCGGTCAGTAATTGAATTCCAAGTCTGTGTTTGAAACTTTATTCCATTGTGTTAAAAAAGAAATGATTGAAATCTCAGGAAATACGATGTTCCAAAAACTCCGTCAAGTTTTGTTATGATTATTTTGAACAGCACAATTCTTAAGGTTTTTGTTTGCTGTTTTCAACACCGGTCTGTCTTGTCTCGGTTCTTAAGTTCAATATTTCCTTTGAAGGGTTCCGTACCCGATGGATGTCTAAGAGTACCCTATCACTAAGCTTACGCGATCTCTCTGTTCGTCAGTTCGACTAATGATGGCCTGTTACTTTGGAACCGTAATAGTAACAGATAACTGGTTGGACTTTTCAGAGAATATGCTTGACAATAACAAGTTTTATAACAATAATACGCTTTAAAATAATATTACAACTGACTTCAACCTCGAATACCTGAATACCATCTCCATATTTTCTAGTAATTTTGATTTAAAAACCAAATCAATGAGCAGATTCCGATAACATTTTATGGGACCACCTCTGAACAATACTTCATAAAAATTACCTACCAAACAAAAAAAATATCATCCAGATCAGTTCAGAATTGGCGGAGTAATGGCGTAACAACATACAAACAAAACTGAAAATTACGTACAGTCGAATTGAGAACCTCCTTTTTTGTAGTCGGTTGAAAATCAATCGTTCCAATAAAGTTTCAAAGTTATGAGCGTCAAAATAGTGTTTATAGATCGGCATTATTTCTTACAAAAACGAACGCATCTTGTTCTTCTACCATGTTCTTTTACCATAAAAACGCTGATTATTTATTTATTTTACTCTGCTAATTTTCTTGTCTACCTACTTTATAATCTTATCTACCAATTTTCCGTTCTCTTTCTATCAAGTCTAAATTTTTAGCTCAAAACTGTTAATCGATAACAACCTACGCTTCAGACGCTTACTTATATATCTCACGACATAATATTCAGCTATAAATACATTTAAATATACCTAAGTAATATATAGCATTCGTATCTCGTATAACTAATGACGTTAAACTGCTCAATCATTCCGTTCATTGTTCATTCACAAGACGACCGAGATAAATATTCCGGTGGTGACTATAGAGAACATAGCCAGCCTGCTCTGCGCTGTAATTCATATTTTGTGATATAAATTAATTATGGTTACCACAATGACGTTTGTTTACGTTTCACAATGGCTGCTCATTTGTGACTGAACTTTAGTATAGGTATAATATTATTTGGCATTATATCATTGATGACGATGACGACGATGGCATGGGATAACGGCAGGTGGGTCAGAAAGTGAGGAAGGGGACAGCGGCCACGGAAGTGGGGGGCAGAGGGGGCCAAATGCCCCCCCTAAAATCAAATGAGGCTGCGCCTCATCCAATATTAATACCTGGTAAAGAAAGTTTCTCTGTTTGCCCCCACCGTCACGGAGTACTTCCGCGGTCCCTGGAAGGGAAGGAGCTATTAGCTGAACTTAGTAGTTTGGGGAAAGTGAAAGCACACAGTCTGCGGTGGCTCGCACACCTCCATGCTCGCACATGACGCGTGAATGGAAGGTCTGCTCCATATTTTGCAAATCTGGAGATCACACATAATATGGTTCTAGCGCTCATTCCGTCCGTGCTCTTGAAAAATATGAATGTCCTACTTGAGAAAGGGATTTCGCAGAGTTGTAAATTGGAGCGTTTTAAAAACGGCGCCACAAACATCTCTATGCGTTGACAACGTATCGACAACATTGCTAATGTAGCAGAAGTCCATTGGTAGCGGTGAGCTTACCTCCAGGTGAACTGTCTGCTTGTTTGGTTCGTAACTACTTGGGATGGCTGTTTGGACGTTGTACGAAAGAAAAGGATTTGCATGAGTTCTAACCTGAGTGGCACAAGATCACACAATGCCCGCGCCGCGACAACTGACATTGTTAAATTTTATTTTTGTGAGCTTCGATCCTGGACTTTCAGACCTGGGTATGTCCTTAAACTATAACCAGACCCACCGGAGGATGGGCAGCAGCGTCCTCTAAGTTAACGGTGGTGAGCATTCTGCGATCCCCAAGCCGCCTGCCAAGCGTGGGGATTATGGCAGCACCCCTCTATTGGGAGGCCTTCATCCAGCAGTGGATGTCTTATGGCTGACGACGGGGTTCGATCCTTTTTCTTAAATCGCGGTTGGGAGCCAAAACACACTTTGGGGTTACGCGCCAACGTAGTAGTATAGAAATCGTGTTATTTTGCGGCAATAAAAACACTGAAATATTCATGAAAGTGCCTTATAATAATAAGCATAATATATTCTTCTTGTGTTGGAATATAAACTCGTTCAACGTCCGATATCGATCGGATGTCAGTGTGAGTCCAATTTCGTTGGCGAGTGGACGTCGCACTTGAGCAGGATTACTTATTACTAGATTTCTGCACATGGACGTAATGGTGTAGTAGATAAGACACAATTTTTTCGCTACATAGTATTAGTAAGGATTATGATATTTTAAACTTGTCTTCCTTAGCAAGTTTGAATTATTTTTTAAACTGTATAGAATGAATTTGTTCATATTCCATTTAATTCCTTTGAAATCGTCTTCCGGCTCATAATGAGCTATGTTGTTAAGTTACCTTTGTTCTCTTCCTTGTTAACTTTACCGCGAATTCCAACAAATTTTAATCCTGCCACCCAACGATAATTAAAACCATAGATGTAACAATGAGCGTCATTTATACATCGGCTATATCTTCGAGCATATACTATTGATAATGACGAGCGAAGGCGTGCGTACTCCTCTGCCAAAAGGTATAAAATATGGTGACCACTTTTTGTTATTTATGGTCACTCTTAGATGGCAAGGCAAGTATGTATAAGCTATGGCCTCTACTCTGCTATAACCTTTTGTGTGTGTGTGTGTTGTGATTTTGTTTTGATGTGCGTTCATATGAATAGGATTTTGTTTTATTAGTGTGAAAGTAAATAACGTGTGCCACGCTTGATTACTTTGTCCCCCTAAAAAGTGGCAGAAAATAGTAGGTAGATTATCGTCATTTGCATCTCCAATGGTACTTTTGCTTGAAGACCTAAATTGAGAAATTCCGCTACAAAACAGTAATACTTATCATAATTTCGTCGCGATTTTAAGATAAGCATTACAGATATCTTATTATTTACGGGCTATTTAACATGATTATATCATCATAATCATCATCATCAGCCCGGAGACGTCCACTGCTGAATGAAGGCCCTTAGACCACCATACTGTACGACAACCTGCCATTTGCAGGCAGCGATGGGCAGGTCACATCACTCGAAGACCTGATAACGTATGGGGAAGAAAGATTCTTGAGTGGTGACCACGAACCGGAAGACGCAGCGTAGGTAGGCCTACGCTACTACTAGGTGAACTGACGAGATTGTAAAAGTCGCGGGCATGGTTATGTAGTACCATAATGGCATGGCATGTTTTTGTACTAAGTAGTTATGTAATTATTTTCTTAGTTCTAAAATTATAGCCATATATGTGATTGATACAGGCGTTACTTTGCGGAAGTCCATTGTTACCAAAATTTGTTTTAATTTCTAGTGTTTTTTATAGCCTACAAAGTAAGGTTTTTTCTTTTCTGTGATCTTAGCCACGGATGTACGCTATGTAAGATAAAGAGCTCTCTACTAAATTACTTCTGTAAGGTCTCAGCAGTTATTTACGTAAAAAACAATATATCTTAATGTTTCACAAATTTTTAAAACAAAAATCCTAGGCTATGAAACTAAGTATAACCAACGACGATATATACAAGGAGACGTGCAGGCCAGAACAAAAAATCGTCCAGCGCAAATCGCGTCTTATTTCTAGATGGCGCTAGCAAATAGCCTGGGAGTTTTTGTTTTAACACTCCTAACTAATAAAATTGGTTTACTTCTGTACCAATCAAGCGCAAAATATTTCTATTAAGTTTTACAAACATAAGATTGTTTATAAAACGTACTTTACTTATTTTTAATTTTTAGAATTAATTTGCCATCTTTCATCGGCTATTGATAGATGGCGATGCGGTCGATTGGAATCTAGCTTATAAAGTAACTAATATTCATATCGCTAGATGGCGCTTAAAATATATAAAAAAAGCACTGGCAAAAAACAACTACCTACATATTTTGTTTTGTATTCTGATCTTCAATGATTAACGAATTAAAAGGTACATAAATAGCTACGTGTAAGTTAACATTATCGAATATGTACTTAAACCCATTTAGCCAAGCTAGACTTGTAATAGGGGGCAGAAAGTAAGGCATCACTGATGAAGCAAGACCTACCTACTATAGCATTTTCCCACAGAACTCCAATATAATTATATCTGTGCCTTTCCCAGTTATTTCACCGCCAAGCAAGTCTTCTTATATCTGATATAAAATAAATAGCGTTTTTCAGTGACCTTGTGCAATCTAAGTACAGCGTCCGCCCGCTTGGCCGGGCGGATTCGCGCTGCTTACCGCTGTTAGATCAGTGTTGCCAGCCCGTCTGTAGTAAATGTCGCTAGGAAGCCGGTTGAAAAGAGCTAGATGTTGCAATTTTTTTTTGTCATTTTGGGGTTGCACTGTGTTCATTCTGCCAGTGTCAAGTCTATACATTTAAAGTTTTTAGATAAAAAAGTTAAACAAGTCATAGAATCACAGTTAGTCAAACGAAATGAGTCATAGTGAAGTATAAGTCATGCCCTATAATATATTCTAATATAGTATAGTAAAGTTGTTAGTTGTTAGTTAAAGTATTATATTATAGTAAAGTTGTGGCGACGTTCACATAAGCTTTTTGTTCTTTCTCTTGTCGGGCAGGCTAAAGCCGCAAGCCCATACTGCCTCGTCATACGTCATCAGCATTGTGAGGAGTTATAAAAAAACAATGTCTTAGAGATATTTTATGTCCCATTTCGTGACAAGCATTTTTTTTATTCTCATGTCTCATTATTGAACATTAAAGGGCTTGCGATTTCTAAATATTCTAGAACTAACCCAATAACCGTTTCCGAGATATTGACCGATGAAAATGCACATATTTGCAGCACGGGCTAATGATGTTTCATACAATCATAGCTGACATGATTCATGCATTTATTATAATTCATGCATTCAAATTAATTACTTACCTAGGTGAGCACCGTAAACATGTTTTTATTTATTAAAACATAGTCAAGTGTTTATATGTACACGTAATGTAATATATTGGTATTTATACTTACATTATAGCCACAGATCAACTTCAATTAAGGCTTTGATGAATAATATCTGTTTTGGATAATACAATCAAACTCTGGCAATACCGGTGAAAGAACACCTAAAACCTCAAAAATAAAAACCGGTCAAGTGCGAATCGGACTTGCACACCGAGGGTTTCGTACCACAATAATAATTCGCAGGTTCAGGAATGTTACCTGTTGTTTTGTACGTTCAGTTCATAATCCCTAGTT
This sequence comes from Erannis defoliaria, assembly GCA_905404285.2. Taxonomy (NCBI): domain Eukaryota; kingdom Metazoa; phylum Arthropoda; class Insecta; order Lepidoptera; family Geometridae; genus Erannis; species Erannis defoliaria. Next base: position 543,903 of record FR990085.1, on the reverse strand, counting down.
AACTTTAAAGAAGGAACGATGTGTATAAGTTTAAAAGCTCGGTACGGACATACGTGTTTCACTCCTCCTTACCGCACGAATGCTCTGTCTATGTCTAGACATCTTCGTAGGACAACACGATAATATCGTGAGGATACCGGTATGTTACACGATCATAACCAACAGCTTATTTTGTCGCAGCAGTTTTAAAATAGCGACCTTGCGTCAGCAAAAGCTTACATCTAGCTACCGCGGTTCTAGTATGATATGTCTCCTCTACATCTGCTTCATCCGCACCGGCATGCACCGGGCACGGTCCGCCGATCGGCACGAATTGTGAATCGTGCCGCAAAACAATAATTTAATAATAGTTTGTCGGTGACGATATCATGGACGGGAATTGCGTAATACCTTCTCGTCCAAAATCCCGCAGTATCTGAAGACAAAGGTCTGTAACTAGTATGTGTTGCCAGTGATGACATATGGAACTGAAACGGGGTCTTTAACTGCTGTCCTTTTGAAGAAACTCAGAGTCACGCAACGGGCAATGGAGAGAGCTATGCTCGGAGTTACTTTGCGTGATAAAATCCGGATTGACGATATTCGCCAAAGAACCAAAGTCATTGTCTTAGCCCTCAGCGTTTGCAAGTTGAAGTGGCAATGGGCAGGACACATCGCTCAAAGAACTGATAACCGATGGGGAAGAAAGGTTCTTGAGTGGCGACCGCGAACCGGAAGACGCAACATAGGAAGGCCTCCCACTAGGTGGACCGACGACATTGTAGAAGTCACGGGCAACCGGTGGATGAAAATGGCAGGTTGTCGTATTGTGTGGTGGTCTAAGAGGGAGGCCTTCGTTCGGCAGTGGACGTCTCCGGGCTTATGATGATTTCGTGGACGACAACGACACAGAGCGAAAGCGTTTAATAGTAATGGTTTGAAACTACCAGTCCTAAAATATCGTGTCGGTGTCGTAACGTGGCAGTGTACAAACGCCCAGTACCTAACCGATGGCGTGTAGGTTTAGCGGTTCCACCACAATTCACACACCCTTCGCGTACGGAACCCTAATGTTAATTTTCACAATTCACAAAATAATTTGGCCCAGTAAGTAAAGTATCCAAGAGCGGCAACGTCGCGCATTCGTCATTATACCCACTGAAGAGAGAAGAGTAGGGTCTTTGCTTTTCTGCAATCTGTGATCATGCCGGTCACGCGCGCCGATTAGAAAGAGAGAGAGCGAGCTTGACAGCACGAGCTGGCAACGGTAAACGAATGTTTGTTGGTACCTTACGTTCCGATTGCTGCATGAAATTAATTATATCAATAATTTTTATTCACTAAATAAATAATGTTTATAATGTTTACCGTTTTATTATTTTAACATGCCTCAATATTTATTTTGTATTTTTTACACAGATTATTTAATTATTTTAGTGCAAATGTATAAAAAACGCCATCTAGTCGTTTTGAATTGTACTAGCACAAACGACTGTAACCCAATCGTATGATAGAACTTAGTAGGAATTGTGGTAGATCTAATTTTTATGCGTAATTTAAGCAGTTTGATACACTTAGCGACATCTAGTGTACCAGTAGGTAACTACCGATCGGCGGATGATTTTTTGTTCAGGCCTGCTTGTCTCCTTGTATATATCGTCGTTGGTATAACCTTTATTACGTTGATTCATAGTATAAGATAACAAAGTCCATCGAAATCAACTTTGCCGTTACAATGGCCAAACTTTACTTCCAGGCCTACTCATTAAAACTATGAGTCGATTGTTCGTCAATTTAGGGGATTTTATTAGAAGTTTCAGATTTAACATCTATGGTTTTAAACAACTTTGCTCGCCACAACTCCCATCACGTTCAAACTGTAACTTCCATCTCTGCTTGTTAACACCGGGCCATTAAATTTCCATTTTCAAGGGCGAAAAACAAAGAGAGCAATTCTGCCGCATTTATATTGGACGTTAGTTCGCTGATAAAGTAATGTATCGGAGCTAGGTTCTCGAGTCCCTAGGTAATAGCTGAGATAGGTCAGCACCTACCGGTAAAATATGTGGTAAGTATTAGTGTTTGTACTACTATGTATTCTGTGGTATTGGCTAGCTTGGGTGAATAAATTAAGCACTGCATGGATCGTGAACTAGGTACCAAAAACGTAAATATTTCGGAATGGCAGGAGGTCGAAATCAGACAAATACCACCAGCAAGCGATACGAATAAACAGCGATAAGATAAAGTAGCGCTTTCTACATTTACACTTTGATATTTTTTTACTGGACGAGGGCCCCTTAATTTGGGAGGGTTTGCCACATTGAACAAGAGCACTACTACTGCTGGTATTATTGGAAAAAGTTTGAGCACTAGTTTTCTAAAATTCATCGGGTGTTGTCCTTTGACTTATTATTTGTCACATAAAGCTTTACAAGGGTCAAATTATCAGCGACCTCTCTTCCAATATACAGACTTATGAAAATCTATAATACGTAACCACATATATACCTACACTATATCACGTTGGTTAAAACGCCGCAAGAACCCTTACGACGGGCTGTTTGTTAGGAGTACCTATACCTTAAAATAATCTGATATTGATACAGAATTGCTTCACTTGTGAGGGTTCTCTCGGCAGACTTTGCTGTAATATTAATTATCGAACTATATGAAGTTTTGTTCCGCAGAACTTAGCTAGAAATAGCAAGGTGAAGCGAAGTCTGCCTACATGAGCGGAAACTACGTCTTTGGAGGAAATGTATGCAGATTGTAGCTTGCTTGCCAACTTCCCTGTTTCGATTGTAGGATTCCTACTTGTGTAAGGCTGGGTGAACACAGTAGCGTTCTACAGATCATGATGCAAGTCAACAGGAGCACTACAGCTTAATTGCGGACACGCGAGTTTTGTAATACTGCAATTATGAGTAGGTTACTAATGTTAAAGAGCTGGCTCCTGCAAGGCATTTGACTTTGTTTAAGGGTGATAAGTATCTGACTGTCGATAACCGCTGGAGTAGAAATTTTTCTATAGTGGAGACCACGAATTGGAAATCGAAGCGTAGGACGCTCTGAGACTCGATGGAGTGACGAAATGCGTGACAGCTGGCAGCGGTTGGAAGCGGAAAATATGAAGATCTTACACATAATGTTTGCTCATTCGTGGTGTCCACTATAGAACACGCCTACCCCAGCGGTTATCGGCTCTGCGGCTCTGCGACAGATATGACCAGCCCACTGCCACGTAGGTGACCTATGTCGGTAGCTTTAGTTCTATGGCGAACTACTTCGTTCCGCTTCGTTTGTACTCACTAATGACAGTAAAGTTGACCCTCAGGTTCCTGGTGGGCGAGTTCTTGAAGTCGACCCGGCAGCGGTAGATACCCGCGTCTCCGGACACCACGCTGTCCACGAACAGCACGGCGGGTGCGGCGGCAGCGCGGAAGTATGCGCGCGCGCCGAACCCCGCCGGCGACGACCACAGCTTGGGCTGCGACGCCAGCCGCCCGCGCACGTCGTAGCTACAAACGATTCTATATTTACTAGCTCCGCCCTATGGTATAACCCGCGTGATAATGACAAATGGTAATGATGACGAAGGCAAAAAGTAGCCTATGTGTTATCCGGGAAATAAGTCTCCATTCCTAGTTTCATCCAAATCCGTTTAGATGTTTTGTCGTGAAGAGGTAACTAACATATGTTTTGTACTTTTTGTATGGAACAAAAAATGATTTTTTTTTCGATTTCGAGGTCGGTCTCGTAGGAAAAGTTGTTTATTATGACGAATTATTATGATATTAGCGAGGTCCAAGTTCACGGCAAACAACTACTAGTGGTTGGTTGGTGGTGGGTGGTAGCATGGGAGTGTTGACTCTCACCTGTAAAGCGGCTCACCGTCCTGCTCCTTGAACCAGAGCACCATGGACACGTGGTCGTCCCCCGCGAGCGGCTGGATGTCGCACGGCAGCGCCGCCTTCTTGCCCAGCACGCCCTGCGCGTGCGCCGTCGGAACTGAAACAAAATACAGACAATATTTTTACTCTACTTAACCTACTAAAACCAAATTACATAGTAGGTTTACAAAAATCAATGAAAGTCTAGTGATAATCCGAATGTCTAGAACTTGCATCTACGGTAGATTTCATAACCTAAATTCGCATAAGTAGGTATTATAAAAGTATGTAAAAGCATGTTTGGTCTGAGTCTGAGTGTAGTATGTATTAAATAAGTAAGTATTTACAAAAAAATATAGGATATAAGTATTCTATCAACTATATGGTTCCCATAGTACAAGCTTTGCTTAGTTTGGGGCTAGATGGCGCTGTGTCCACCGATATTTATTTATTTATTATTATGGTGACACTTCATATCGCCAATGTTTGCCAAATAAAAAGGGGCGCATTTATGCAGGCTGCATAGAGGCGTCCCTTTTTACTTGGCAAACATAGGCAATGTGAAGTGCCGTCGTTACAGCCAATAGGCTAGATGACTGGTTTTTTTTATTGTCCTATTAAAATGTGGCCTATAAATATAGCTGGTTAATAAAAAGAAAATGAAAATCTGATCAAAAATAAGCAAGTTATAAGCATTTTAATATCATGCTAGACAGAGAGGCGAAACAGCAAATCGTGACTTCACTTCTCAGTACGCCATATAAATTATATTCTAACAAGTAAGGCGTGACGTCATTTTTTGTTTTGTGGGAAAGTGACAGAGTTATCTCTAACAAAAGCTTTAAACGCTCATATATCAGAACATTATTAACCGATTGAAATTATTTTTTCAATTAACATACTATATTTACTTAAACTCTTCATCAAAGCTATTGGATTCAACGATATACACATCAGTCATCTAGCCTTTTCTCGAGGCTTTATTTGTTTGACATAACTAAAGTTACTAAAAGCAAACCTATAAACATTTTTTTTTATTTATGTTTTACTTTTCCGTGCTCTGTGTAACTGTTGTTTTGTTTATACTTTTGCCACGAATAAACTATTGTCTATCTTTTTTATTGCAGCATTAGATAAGGACTGCAACATTTTCAGTAAGTTTACATTTGTTAATTAAAGCCTTCGTAATTAGCCTTAGTTTACAAATATTTTTGAGGCTTACTTTTAAAGACTACTTATATTATTTCGACATACCAACATTTCATTTAAAAGACTTTAAAAGAAACATAAATTAATTTCTTAGTGTAATCTGTTTAAATACCTACTCATCATTTTTATTTACTGTAAATTGCTATACGATAAAAAAAATAAAAGAGATTCTACTCTAAGCTGCCATCTTTGTAGCTGTAAGAACTCTCAGGCGTCTGTAAAAAGAAACGAGGGACTTTATATTATGATGTGAGAACAAAAAAGAAGTTTAATTGCACTACGACCTACAGTTAATAATTCATGTTCCATCTGGATGGGTCGCAAGTCGCAACCAAAGCAAACTAGCTGCATTAGTAAATTTTAGTGAGATCTTAAGTTTCTGCTCACAACTTTAAAATTTTTTGTAAGTTTTTGAAGTATTTTCTCGACTTGTCTGTCACAAAAGTCGAAATACGGTTTTGTTTATCAGCATTCAGCTTAGTTATGAAAACGTCAAAACAAAAACAAAATTAAGACGGGTCTCAATTTTTGCAAAAAACTCTGCCGGGTGAGTATTCCCCAAGAAATCGGAGCATCTTCAAGTTGCGAGCGAATCGTTTCTTCAACATAGGTCACCTTAGCGTGGGATCCAGTGCACTGCACACACAAACAGATTTATTAAAAATGTTATATCAATATTATATTAGTTACTTGCAAGGTATTTAGTATTGTATGTAGTATCTAAGTTTGAAAAATAAATTTATTTATCGTATATTATCTGGTCTCCATTCGAGATGACTGTAAGCATAGCACAATAATATCTGCTGTTGTTTTTTTTTATCCGTTCAAGTGACTGGACGAGCAAGAAATTCACCTGATGGTAAGCGTCATGCCTGCCGCTAACAGTAGCAGTGCAAGAATTGTGAACTTGCGAATACAATCCTGCGCCGCACTGCACTGCGCTCGTCGCCCTGAGATATCAGATGTTAAATCTCTTCATACCCAGGAATTTTACCCCAAACACCTTTTTAAGTACAAAATTAAATTGCATCTAGATTCTCAGGAGCCAAAACTGGCGGAGACGGCTTAAACTACAAAGTAGGGCCCTTCCCAGTATTTTGCATAAGTATATGGGAATCCACCAAGCTTTCCTATCAAGGAAATATCTGAGATAAGATGAGTTCGGAGTTGGGAGAGCTCCGAACAATGTTTTCGATTAGATTTACGCGTTTTGTTTATGTAAGGAAGTTTACTCTTGGCTAAACAATCTTTGCAAATTGTGTGGGCAAAGAATTACGCACTCAGTAAACGTGTGTATATATACATTTAATGATTATACTAAAGAGAAAATAAACACTCATTTACAGCTTGAAAAAGCTATTATGAAACATTATCGTCCTGTGGATTTACGCACTACCTCACTAGCGTGCTAGAACTACTTTATACCTAATAGTATTCATTCCAGTTTTCCTGTATATTGTGTTAGTATCTTCATACTTAATGTCCAAACCCATTTGGACATTACAGGGTTCAGTAGCGCTAATAGGTACCTACTGACACTTTTACCTGTAATCTTCCTTTAATATGCAAACTTGCATTTTACTTTATAATTTTAGTACCTTATTAGTCAATAATAAAACGTGATTTAATTTCATAAAGTTAAACGTATTCATTTAAATTCATAGACCTTTTAAGTACTCAAGCAGAAAAATGTATAATGTTAGAACGCTCTGTGGTTCTAATTGATTCCAAAGAAAATGATATTTTTTTAAATAAATATCACAATAAGTATTTTTATGATTTATTTTTATTATTCTGGAAAACAGATCTATTATTAATTTCCCTATGAATCCTATTTCCAATTATATTCCCAGCACCCCTGGCTCCAGTACCCCTGGCGGTAGCCATCTTTCTCATTTACCAACTTTAACTTTTAAACCAGAATTGATAAAAACTTTTCTCTTCAAACATTCTGCTGTAATTTAATATCCTTTTTACAGCCTAATTTTTCTGAAAGGAGTCAAACTCCTATCCGAGTCAAGGACCGAGATATTGCCAAGTTTTAAGTTGGCGATAATTGTAACTTAGGTGGTAACTTACGAAGGAAAGGGGTTGTAGACTTACAGATTTTTATGAAGGTCACGATAGGATTTAATTACAAATTATTATAATTAGAAAACTGTATAATGACAAACGACGCGCCGGACGTCCACCAACTCGTTGGGTCGGCTATTTTTTTTATCAAACCCGGAAAGCCAATGATCACGATGAGTGACGTACAAAAAAAGATATGCATAATGCTTAGCAGTGGAGCCTGCAACCGGCAGGCTGACAAACGACGATGATTAGACCTGTGATTTTAGTGTTGTATATCTTAGCACAAAAGCATGTTATAGTAATAGTATGTATTTGGAAATTCGATGATTGTAGCGCTTGTGCTACTAGTCTTTGAATTTAGGCACTCTCAGCTGTAATTTTGACCTCAATATTTTAAATTCTTTTTCAATGATACTGCACTGGGTTTAGGAAAACATGCCTTATGAAGTTTCCAATAAAATATTTTCTACGGTGTTATTATTATAAAGAAAGGTAAACGAATAAAAAAACAAAGATGTAAAGTCATTTTCAGTTCTAGTTTTAGTATTTTATCATAATTTATTAATATCTTTCTGACAAAATAATGACAATAGATGACTGATGTTTAAATCGTCGAAACCAATAGCTTTAATGAAGAATTTAAGTAAATATAGTATGTTTATTGAAAAAATAATTTAAATCGGTTATTAATGTTCTGATATATAAGCGTTTAAATATTTTAGTAGAGCCAACTCTGTCCCTTTCCCACAAAACAAAAAATGACGTCACACCTTACTTGTCAGAATATAATTTTTAAGGCGTACAGAGAAGTGACGTCACGATTTAATGTTTCGCCTCTCTGTCTAGCATGATATTAAAATGCTTATAAGTTGCTTATTTTTGATCAGATTTTCATTTTCTTTTCATTAATCAGCTATATTTATGGGCCACATTTTAATAGGACAATAAAAAAATACCAGTCATCTAGGCTATTCAGTGAAAACCCGTAAATATCATTTTAGACCTCACCGGTTTTTGTGCAATCTCAGTAATTGATTGAATTTAACTAACAACCAATGGTAGAGTTAACAGAAAATGCTTACTGTGTAATGACATATTTAAAAACAAGTGCTATCTTTTATCGTAAGAGGTCTCGGACAAACGCCAACCCAAAGTAAACCCTAATGTAAAGGTAAATAATACGTAATATCATTTACGTAGTCTGTCCTTATAATAACGCTTGACAAATCCAAAAGAAACGCCGAGCTTTGTTCAGGACTACCGTAAATCTCGGAGGCAAATCTCCCTTCACCACCCCATTGCTCATATCGTAGCTTAGATTAATCTTTTCAAGTATTCACTCCGTACAATTTCCTTAAGCAGAAATAATGTACCAAAGACGTTTGAAGTCCGCGCTTGAACCTCGTGACGTCGCGCACTCGGCGACGCGTGACGCGCGACGGAGCACGACGTTGCGCAACGTCGCGTGACGTCGCACGGTGTCGCGACACGACGCGATGAGAACGCTCTCGGGTTTCAGGTAAAAATCAAAGCAGAGAATTCGTAATTTGAGATTTAATTTTGTATGGTTGGTTGATTAGATCTGTGTATGAAGGTAAGTGTTAATGAGAGTATATATCAACTGATATACAACTGAATTTATCTTTAAACCCCTAGCAGGACCCTGCGTTTTCACACGCTATCCCGCGGGAACCGTACTTACATTGTACTGGTGTAAGTTTACATTATATACACTACGGTACCAAACCAATCTATAAAACACAAATAAATACATTTTATTAAATTTATTTTAACAATTTTTTTGTTCAACTGCTGTTCAAAGCTATCGGAGTATGACTTCGGGGTCGACTTTTGGTGGGGGCCACACATTCCGTAGATGATCCAGAACCCATGAAGAATGGGAAGCAGCGTCCTCTCGGTTAACGGTGGTGAGCATTCTGCGATCCCCAAGCCGCCTGCCAAGCGTGGGGACTATGGCAAGCCCTCCTATTAATTGGACGGCCTTCGTCCAGCAGTATCCACTGATGGACGAAGGCTTCCCTCGTCTGGAAGGTCTTCTAGCTGATGATGCGATGACGCTCCGTAGAGAAGTAAAGAAGTTTGCCCACCAAAAAGATTTATCACGGAAAAATCACTGGTTTCTTAGAGATTATCATACCGGGTGGAATCGCAGGCGCAGGCAGTCTTCTTTAAATACTGTATTAAAACTGTGAAGAAAAACTTACCAAACATCTGAAGTATAATAAGAACATAGTTTACAAGTTACTACATTAACAAAAATGCCTACCAAACTTTCTTACGCACTTAACTAAATTGAGAAACTTCACAGACAACCTGAAACTTTCAAATAAGTATTTTCCTAAGCCTTTAAGTTATTCTGACGTACATTTTATGGTATTAAAAGAGCCGTGGATTTGCCATCTGACCAACAAGAGAGAGAGTAAACATATTTCCCTCTCTATTGTAATTTTTTATCGGCATATAAAAATGACATCTGACTATACAGCGTGTATCAGGTCGGTGCAATAAAAAATATCAATTATTTATTGCACACAAAAAATACATTTATGAAATGTGTCGGCCCTAGCCATCAAACCCGACGAATCTCGAACTATGTGACTGACTAATGTGTGAGTGTGTGTGTGTGTGTGTGTGTGTATGTCGCATATTTCAAGACTTTGCAAATTATAACTGTCGTAATTGTTTTATGGTCTGAATTTACATTGAAAGTTTTAATAATTATTAGTTAGTTACTTAAATGTTGATTTATTTCAACCATCAAAAGCAAACAACTATTAGACCACAACCTTGTTGAATTAAAAAAAAAATGGCCTCGTACGAAATTGATCACGTAGCTGGTTTTTTGCATGGAAATCATTTTATTTCGTACATCGCAAACTTGTAAGTATTTTGCAGTTGCTATGAATGTGATAACATGTTGCTATACCTGTATGAAATATCCTGTATAGCTTTTACAGTTATAAAGATACCAATAATTTTAAAAAAGATCGACTCAAGCAAATGACGTAGGTAAAAAAAAAAAATGGACTTACCTAGGCTTACTATAACAGAGGTCCGTTGGATACTCATTGGTTTCGGAACCCTAATATTAAGTTATGTAATAGAAACAATCAACTCGAGTTCTCCAAGATAACGTACAAACTGTACTAAAGTGAACAAAGTTGTTAGCCGGTAGTGGTACTCCAATCCGCTAACTGTACGAAACCACATAATAGTTAATATTAGCCTATGCGGAACCCGACCAAATCGCGCGAGTAACAATAACACACATAATATACGGCCGTAGGCGCGCTTAGAGTTAACTGGATATAAGCCGTCGCTCTCGGTTAAAAAAAAATACAACCGACTTCAACTTCGAATACCTGGATGACATCTTCATATTTTCTAGTAATTTTGATTTTAAAACGAAACTACTAAACCGATTTCGATAAAATTAATATGGAACCACCTCTAAAGTATTACCAAAAAACAAAAAAAGAATCATCAAAATCAGTTGATAATTGGCGGAGTAATCGCGTAACATACATACAAAAAAATATAAAAAAACATACAGTCGAATTGAGAACCTCCTTTTTTGAAGTCGGTTGAAAAACGCTGAAAAGCTTCAAGACTAAAATGCTCTAATCAATGCCTATTAGAGATAGAATAGATATAATATATAAAAATATAATAGATATAATTTTTATTTAGGAAAACTAACTTCTATGCGAAGACGCGGTCTACGTTATAATACGAGTATGCCGTTTGAATAGACGTAACCGTTTCACTCGCGACTTGAACATACCCAGATTGTAGTTATCGGGAACAACCCACTCTGGAAACGCATTCATAGGTTTAACAGTTCGTATGATAAAAAGGCATTCAAACCGTTTCGTTGGTGGTTTTGGTACATTAAACATAAAACAATGTCGCGTTTTCGAGTTCCTGGACCACCGATAGGCAGGGGAGTACCAGAACATGCAGATCCGAAGCACACTTTCCGAAATGTATCCGATAAAATACCGACTGCCTAGCAACTTACTCACTAGAATTGGTTTTCAAGTTCAAAGTTCTTATTTACTTTAGCTTTTAGCTTAGTTATAACTTCACTCTTGCTAGAGCATTATACAAAAAAATGCTATACGTTATGCTTATTTCGTTTTACATTACAGTTTGTAGACAAACTCAATCATGAAACAAACTTGAAACAAGTTTTTCTATAATAAAAAGATGCCAAATCGAGCACCTAGTATACTCCGCAGTGGGTGAAACATTGTTTTTAATAATGACATAGAATTAAATCAAAATACATTAAATATTATTCTGATGATAACGATGGTGATGCTTTGAGATTAATATCTGAGATTAATAAGTTTGATACTTTCAGTTAAATTCTTTGACTAGGTATCATATTACATTGAACCAGAATTGTAAAGCTGTTCCAAAAGAGCTACATTATGACAACCGACGACATAAAATCGACATGAAATCAATTTTATGACTATCGTGTTCTATGCATAATATCAAAGCTATAACTTTATCCACCCGGTACAAATCAAGTTTATGTGCAAGTTCAGTGCAAGTACTGAAATATAATGTTGATATATTTTATCTTCACGAAAAAACAACGACTACTGTGACTTTTTTTATCGATAAGTGCAATTATTTAACGGGTATCGGTTTTATTTTAACGATACGAAAAGATCGACAAAGTTGATAATTATAATCATCACAAAGTATAAATAATCTAAAGAGTTCATTAATTTGGTATTTTTTTCTGATGTAAATGCTTAGTATTTTAAGGAATGCTTTAACGAGCTCTTTTTTAGCTTAAAATCTCAATCCCCTTCTACTTTGTTCATAAAAAAAAAAAAAAAAAAACTAACAATCCACATAATTTTTACGATATTCTCTATCTGCGACATCAATTTGTCGATCAAACTTCTACTGTTGTTATTTGCTGCAGTATACAATAAAATCTAGTAAGGGCTTTGTATACAAGCAGCGTCCATCCAATAATAGACGCGTACTCATTAACCTGCGCGTCGGAATAAACCGCACAACAAACGAGCGTGGCTACCAGAGAAAGCAGGGCATGCAGTACGGAGGTGACACAAAAACCAAACAAACACTATTGGTACCTATGTTGGCTTAAAAAGTTAAAATATGTGCTAGTTAACATGTTTTGACAATATTGCCTAAGCTTAATAGTTAATTAATTTAACATAATATTGATGCCTACAACTTGTCTCCTTCAATTGGGGAGCTTTATCGTATTATGCACTTTAGTTGGACAACTGTCTGAGTGAGGCTAAGAGTAAATAAATCTATACCTAGCTCGGAATCACAGAAAAGCGAAATCCCTACTTCTTAGGTAGAACGACTGTCAAAACAATGTTGTTGAGCAATTATATGGAAAACCGCTGTCGCTAGTTTCACACAAAATTGTATAGAAACTACGACGAAAAAATGCCAATCATTGGTCGCGCATTTGAAATAAAACGCTCGAAATGCCATTTGCAACAAATTAAAATTGATCCAATTACGATGCAATGTGGTTTGGTTTCCTACGCATCTATTTAAATTGTCTTTTAGAGTATTCTCAGTTTAAAAACATGTATATTGGTAGAATTGTCATTAAGCGCATTTGCACTTAATGCCGGCTAGCGCGGCCCGCCACATTTGCGTTCTATTCACTTCTCTCTTCAGTGCTCGGAATAATACAACGAATAAGGAATTGTACTTAGAGGGGTTACAGTAATGGGAAAATGCATCAATATCCTTACTGTCATTTAAATGAACGGCCACAACCTGAGGGCAATACGGTACACGTACACATGGCAAGCACCCTTAGCTTGGGCAAACTATGGCTTAATCTGTGACCCATACAAATGTTTTTAACTGGAAACTGCTTTGCAGCAAGAGTAGTTTTACATAATATACAAATTTTACACCGCGCTTTACGTTTCTGTTGGAAATATGTTTATTTATGCTCGAATTCAAGCTTTGTCGAAAGCTTGAATAGTAAACATGCATGGTATATTTTTCTTATTATTTTGTGATGAAATAGAAAGGGTATGTTTTCCACCGCGGAGACAATACTGCTAAAAGCTCTCGATCTCGAAGTGAGAGAAAGATTGACAGGCCCTGCCCTTCAGCTGCACAGTCGCAGCTTAAATTATTATCATCATCATAACAGCTTATCACTTCAGGGCATAAGCCTCCTCCCTTTTTCTGGCCTTCCGCGGCTGTGCTATCATCAGCTAAAATTATACAAACAATTAAATGCCTTTGGTGTAATAAGATAATAACTGACACGCTTCGTTTTCGTATTTGATAAGCCATCCCAGAATCTTTCAGAAGTTCGAGACTCGGCTTATACGAACTTTTGTTTTCAACTGTTACCTAGGATTAGCTATACTTACTGATCTAACATATGCTAAAAATCTCTTTTCAGCGCACCAATAACGCAACAAACGTCTCTACTACGAGTACGTATACAATAAACGAGAGAGCGGCGTTGCTTCAGAAGTTTGAAGTTAGTACATAAATAGCATCGCGATAAACAATATCACGTAGAATGTTCGAGTCTCGAGCGATATCAGTGTCGAGTCGTACCTACAATACGGTTCGCAGTACACGTAAATGTAAAGGCTTGTACAAATGTACACACTAGCTACTGGAGCGTCACAGTCATTGTAGCCCGTTCGCTATCAGATAGTAAATAAAAGCTTTTTTACAATTGACAGGCAAAATGGGAACGTTGGTTTTTCACTTTTAAAAAGGCTTCATTGATCGTTTTATAGCAGACTAGCTAGTAGAAAGCCCTGTTCCTTGTAATAAAAGAAAATAAAAACGTGAGAATCCGCTGAAACTTTTTTTTCCGGTAGGAAAACGCTGACCTATTAAAAGAAGTGTTTACTTTAAGATAAGTCCGGACCTAGTATTTCCTTAAACTGCAACCAAAACCACCGGAGCACGGGCAGCAGCGTCCTCTCGGTTAACGGTGGTGACCATTCTGGGATCCGGAAGCCGCCTGCCAAACGTGGGATTATGGCAACATCGCAGTGGACGTTTTATGGCTGATGGCGAAGTCTGGATAGCGTGTTCAACGCTAACATAGAAAAAGCTTAAGTATTTGCTCTGGAATTGGTGGAGCACAGAGTTATGTGTGATAATTTGTTTTTTATCAATCACTCTGTAGTAATGTTCATATTATTACAATAACCACAGCAACGGATTTCAGACATTTGTTTTTTTCATGTATCTTTATCTTTGTGTTTTTGATAATGGTGTGTAGAAGCCTTTAACATTGTCATATCATATTGTGGTGCCGTTATCACACCAACTGCTCCCCACAGCTGATGCTGTATTCTTACAAACGTAAATGGGACGATATTATACGCTGCCTTGTCTTGAACAGAAAATCTATTTACATTACTGATTCAATAAACCAGAAGTGAGACACGTCTGTGAGGTCTTTTTAATCACAATAGAAAGATACGAAATTATTGTCTCTACAATAAATTTAAATATACGAAATAATTGTCTTTACAATACATTTCAGAAGTTATAATATAAACAGATAATATGCTTTTTTTTTAAATATTATTAGGTGGATTACGTTCAGTTGCTCAAACTATTTCTTATGAAGTTAGTTTAGCCTTAATTTAACTTCAAATACCTGGATGACATCTTATGTTTTCTAGTAATTTTGATTTAAAAACCAAACTACGGAACCGATTTCAATAAAATGTATATGGGACCACTTCTAAAGTACTACCTACCAAACAAAAAAATAATGAACAAAATCAGTTCATAATTGGCGGAGTAAACATGGAGTAAACGCGTAACAAACATACAAAAAAAACATACAGTCGAATTGAGAACCTCCTTTTTTGAAAAAAAACAGAGGTCGGTTGAAAAGAGATCAAAATCACAAGCAGATTTACTTTCTCATTTTTATTGTTAAGTAGGTATCGCTAATCTAATTTTAGGATCAGGCTTGTCCTATATTACTTGATCATTATAATATTATTAATATAATGATCACAAAATATGCTCCGTAATATAAAACAATAAGAAACGTGTTGGCGGAGCTACTGCGACTGGTGGTTGATTTCTTTCTACATTTATTTTAAAGGTTTCTTTTGTATGTAACATTTTTATGTGAGCCGTGCATTTTATAGGATGCGGGTTGCCCTCGAAGAGATATCCTTCCGCATTTCTCACATTTGGAAATCAGAGCAGCGCTCCATCTCCGTGGCTCATCACTAAAACAGCCGCCTAAATAAAATATTATTACGCTTCATCTCTCATTCGCTGCGTAAACATTCACTTCACGGTATTCTAGCGGCAGTAGGGCACGAACTACCAACTGCACACGGCTAGTAAAACTCGTCCTAAAATTGTTTTCAACGCTTTACTGTCGTCAGCATTAAGACGTCCACTGCTGGACGGGGTGTTGCCATAATCCCCACGCTTGGCAGGTGGCTTGAGGATCTCCGAATGGTCACCACCGTTAACCGAGAGGACGCTGCTGCCCGTCCTCCAGTAGTTTTGGTTGCAGTTTAAGTACATACCCAGGTCCAGCCTTATCTTAAAGTAAACATTTCTTTTAATAGGTCAGCATGTTCCTTCATGAAAAAAGAGTTTCAGCGGATCCTCACGTTTTTATTTTCTATTATTACAAGGAACAGGTTTTCTACTAGCCAGTCTACTATAAAACGGTCGATTAAGTATATCATATCGTAGTTGTCCATACTTACTGTAGTACATTATAATACAAAGTTTGCCAAAGTTTATCTTACATTTTTTTTTTTTTTATAATTCTTCCAAGAATAAGAATTCATCCCGATTCCCTTACTCTTATTCTAGCGCTATAGGTTATGTTTTGTCTGCGCTACTGAGGAAACAAATACTGCGATTTTACGGCCTCTTGATGGAGAAAATGATGGGCGTATATTTTCGATTTGCGTCTGCAAACAAAGGAGACAAACAGCCGGATGACGGATGTCCGGACGCGCTTTATAACTTGTTACATTATGGATGGGCTCGTCTGAGCCGTCCGGCCTTAACTAGGGCGAGTCGAATTAAAGATGTTCCGCGTTTTATTAGAAAACTTTTCCTATATGCGGTCTCGGCTTGTTGTAGCAAAAGGTGCATGTTAAAGGCAGGATAAACCACGATTAAAATGTTTTTGGTGAAATGGTGAAACGAATTTGAAAGCGAGAGGTTTGGCCCAAACGATGACTTCTACCTTGGTTATCTGCGCTTCTCCGCTACTAACCTAACCTCACTGATTCAGCTATAGACATTATTTACTGACTAAGTTAAGCTTTAATGATTATCAAGTTATTAATGGTACCTTTATTCAAGTCAAATTTAAACCAAGTGAGTTAGGGTAAATGTGGTATCCCTCCCAGTAACGTGTTAGAGACATGAGGCTTATCTGGAGTTTTGGGAACAACAGACAAATTATTATTATTATTAATCATTTCTTTCAGACCATCATAATCCATATTACATACAATTAAAAGAACAATACCATTCAATTAAAATCAGAATACTTAAATTAAAAACTCAATACTTACGAATTACTAATACATGTAGTCGGGCTGCATGGGTAATTATAGGGCAGTCACACCTGCCCGCAACTACGCGCAGGATGCTATTGGCGCTGCCCCGGATGCGACTGAGCATCGAGGCCGCTCGACAAAGACTACCATATAATATTATACATGCATAGTTGCATACACCATGTGCACACATTAAAACACGTATAAACGCGAAAGTTAATGGATGTGTGTGTTACCTCTTCACGCCAAAACGGCTGAACGGATTTGGATTTTTGGGGTTTTGTGGAACTTGGAGCTTATTTCCCGGAATACCGGTACATAAAAGCTATTAATCCGTGCAGTTTAACCACATTTTTTTTCCTGTTCGATAAATCAGTTAGACTATCTAGTTTGATCACGAGGAGGAACCCATTTTTTGTCATCATCGCAGTCACCGTTTTCATCATCACGTGAGTAAAAACGCGGGACACAGCTATCACAGCATTCTAAAAACAAAGTTTTGGATAAAAACATGACTCATACTTTGGTTAAGTAACCAGTGTAGCCTCCGAGGCCTACATAATGAAACTAATCAATATTTGTTCAAAGTAACCAGTGTAGCCTCCGAGGCCTACATAATGAAACTAATCAATATTTGTTCAAAGTAACCAGTGTAGCCTCCGAGGCCTACATAATGAAACTAATCAATATTTGTTCAAAGTAACCAGTGTAGCCTCCGAGGCCTACATAATGAAACTAATCAATATTTGTTCAAAGTAACCAGTGTAGCCTCCGAGGCCTACATAATGAAACTAATCAATATTTGTTCAAAGTAACCAGTGTAGCCTCCGAGGCCTACATAATGAAACTAATCAATATTTGTTCAAAGTAACCAGTGTAGCCTCCGAGGCCTACATAATGAAACTAATCAATATTTGTTCAAAGTAACCAGTGTAGCCTCCGAGGCCTACATAATGAAACTAATCAATATTTGTTCAAAGTAACCAGTGTAGCCTCCGAGGCCTACATAATGAAACTAATCAATATTTGTTCAAAGTAACCAGTGTAGCCTCCGAGGCCTACATAATGAAACTAATCAATATTTGTTCAAAGTAACCAGTGTAGCCTCCGAGGCCTACATAATGAAACTAATCAATATTTGTTCAAAGTAACCAGTGTAGCCTCCGAGGCCTACATAATGAAACTAATCAATATTTGTTCAAAGCTCTGAGCACAGTAAGTATAGAGTGTCAAACTTAACAACTATTTATATATCAATTTGTCGTACTTAAACCGTCCCATTATAAATCGCTATTCCCTTTGACAGGCCTTGCAAACTGATGACATTGTAATGTAATAAACTCTCGCTTTGAGCGATTTGATAGACGCGAGCGTGGCGGGCGGGGGTGTTGTTAGTTTCATTTCACCCCGCGAGGTTTAAATGGGAATCTGATACGAACGCAATACGTCTACAATCTGAATACATTACCGGGTAAAGCCAGGTGGCACTTAAGTAAGCGGAGTGGTTGTAAATTGCAATGCAATGATTTACTCACAGTACAACTCAAAGTTTAGTGCTCTTGGTTTATCCTGATGAATCTAATGTAACGGATCTGTAATTAGTTGCTCAGAAACTTCATAATATTATGTTAAGTAAGTAAGTAAGTTCGTATAGGCTGAGTAGCCAGCCCTAGTGTCAGAGTTAATGTGCCGCCCGAAGGCCTCTGACATGTTAATTAGTATTATTTTGTGCATTGAACAATTTTTTGCTTAAACTGTTGTATTTTGATAAAATTCCGGATTTTTTACGGTCGTAGCGACGCGACGATGGAATAGAATAACCAATTCATAGACAAAACCTCGAAAACCGCGTCATACTGTTTTACATAAAAATATAAGGCCGATTCACGTGACTACAAATTATGGTACGCAGCTCGCTGATTCAACGGCAATAATGTGCGCTGGAATAGAAACCTATACTCACAACCAGCAGTGGGGTAAAGATGGTAGTGATTGGGTACTGTCAAAAACTGGTCTGCACTTTTCCTGCAAACAAAAACTGCCAATTAAACCTATTTTTTGGGTTTTACTGTAACTACAACGTCGAAGGCATATTAACGTAATTGGGATAACAAAAGGAAAACTGTAAAACGTACGAAAACTTTTGATGAAGAATAACATGTTTGCCAACAGATGGCGCTAATGGATACTCGTCATGTCTTCCATGATTCACTCACATCAACGCTTCTCATTAATTGAAACATGTTGCCTAATACCTTCGCCGTTTGTTGTTTCTCTTCGCTGCCCATCTGAGCTTGAGTGGTTGAACTCATGTACAAACTAAGTATATGTACAGCATTTTATTTTTACTTGTAACTAGTTAAGCCTTGCAATTTCATTCGCGGCAAGAATCCCTTATAGCTGTTTGATTTTCCGGGATGAATTAATAGTACATTATGATACAAGTGTGCTATGTTGGTCATTACACTAGAGGCGGTATTATGCATATGCGATAAGGAAGCCGAGAGTGTATGAAACATAGCACAAGAGTTTCATACGACTGTTTTCGTCACACTTGCGAGGAAAAAACATATTTTTTTTATAATAATCAACCAACATTTGCGGAAAATGGCGCCCAAATCAGTAATGCGCGCGCAGGTTGACATTTACTTCAGCGGCATAAGAACTCTTTGTCGGTATTACAAAAAAACTGTAAGTATTACCCGGCTACTTTAAGAGTGCTTCGTATATGTACGTCTAATTGCAGTCACGTACAAACTTGACTTTACCGGGTTATATCTATTATAGCACCATGTGCCGTAATGTAAAGTAAAAAGCACTCGTGCGTAATAGCTTGGATTATGAGCCTAAAACCGATGCAATAAGATCCACTTTACCAGCAAGTGTGATGAAAATCTATGTTACTATACTACAGGATTACTTGTAACTCTATTATTAAGCACAAAATGAGGTCATTGTACTCATAATTACGAACAACTTTTGCTTTATTATTTATTATTAACCGTGGTTGTCCTACCGCAAGGCAAAGGCCTCCCTTCCCTCTTTCCACTTCTCACGGTTCTGGGCTTTAGTTGACCGGTCGCTATAGTGGAAATCAAGCTCGTCTCGATATCTCTTTTTGCCAGAGCCGAGCCAAGGGGCCTCGTAGTATTTGGAGTCCACATTTTAGTAGTTTTGTCCCACATATCTTCACGCATACGGCAGATGTGTCCAGCCCAATTCCACTCTAACTACCAGCCTTTTGTCCGACGTCAGCGATCATTGTTTTGGAAGGCAGTACCGATTTCTGTACCCGGTCGATCAGTTTCACTCCGAGTATACTGCGATCTGTGGTCGCTGGCAATTTGGACCTCTTATGTTTTGTGAGAGACCAACACACCTGCATGTGCACTGTAGGTGAGAATGTATGTCCATGAGCTTTTTCTTAAGTGATAAAGGCAGATTACCTTTCATCGACCAATAGCTCTTCCAAGCGTTCTCGGTGCTTCTAGCCACTTCTAAATTGCGCCTGGAAAGAGGCTACATGGCCGAGATAAAGGTATTGTTGGACTACTCCATCTCGACCTCCTCAATATCATACTCCTCCTACTTTATGTGATTTGGCCTTTATTTGGGCCAGAAAATTAGCCTCGCAATCCAGCGGGGCAACGTGGCCAGTATTTTGGGCACATTACCCGAAATTAGAGACCGTTTAAACGATCTATAGGTTTGCTATCTATAGATACTTTTAACGGTCTGTTTTTTTTTTAAATATTAGTTTACTTTTATTTAGGTGGTTTATTTAATTAGAGATGAGTTTGTTAAATAAATAAATAAAATCTTTATGTAATGTTATTCATGAGCTTGGTCTGCGACATGTTCAAGCTAAGTTCGACCTCAAAGCATACCTGTTTTAGGTCTACTATCATAGAAAAACTTCATTAAATAGAAAAATAGAAATAGAAAAGACTTTATTTGTGACAAAAACATAACACACGCAAAAACAAAAGAAATTCAGACAATTAACAAAACTCTAGACAAAATGTAAGTAACAGATTTTTCAGATTTCAGGGTTGGCCTTGTAGTGAAAGTTGTGCACAATAATGAATACAATAACCTCCTTACGGCTTACCCTAAGCATGCCCCAAGGTATTAACCAGTAACCCTTATACTTAACTCAGTTTTCCCAGTATTAACAACCTAAATAGATATCTAATCTACTTTACTTATTATACACAATACACATGGATGGAGCTAAATCCAAGACTAGGATAAAGGATAAAAATATACTTACTGAATGTATAACTCTATATATGACAGGAAATAGGAAGAAACAGGAAAATTGCGCGTTAAACCGCAGAGTGATATGTGAATAATAAATGATACCGCAATAACCACAGATTATAAATTCCTCCAGTTCACGTTTCTTTTGTACGTAAGTAAGCAAACAGAAGTAAGATGACAACTAATACTTCCTAATATTTTATCCAAAACGTATCCTGACTATTGTATATGTTCAGAAATGTGACTAAGATCAACATACAAATACAAATCGTTTATTGATAACACCAAAGTTACACGTCAAATTTCATTAAGTATGTCACAATAAAATGAAATAATAATTATAAAAAATATGTTAATAATCTCTTATTTTAAAATAAGCTTCAATGTCATAAAACAAATTCTCTTGCAACCACGCTCTGAGCTTGGTTTTGATGCACCCGGTGGAAGGAGCATCCCGAATGGAAGCTGGTATACGGTTGTAGATCGGCATCCCTCCATGGCATGCCCTCCTATATAATACAGGGTTACGTATAACGGTACTAATAACCCAAAAAGAGGTAATTTTACTCATCATTGCGAACAAATTTTACGATGAGACCAACCCGGAATTCGTGAGAAGTCATATCTGCTGTTTCATACATTTTATCTAGGGTGTATGACATTTTTCTATGGAACAACGGATTTTCTTTTCTTGGAACTTCCAAAATATTAAATGCTCTTTCAATGCCTCCCAACTAGGTTAGGTTTCACAAATACACGCGTGATACCTTTATGTTCAGTGGTTCGTAACTAAGGGGTCATCATCATCTCACTGTAGTTCTCTGCTTGACATAACCCCTCCTATATAATGCTTGCCACTTAGCCCGATCGAGTCTCAGGGCCTTACATGTTCCGTATCTTGGTCTCTCTTAAACACGTCTAAGTCATTGTCAATGTCAACGATTTCCCATTCAATAGATCCCGATTTACACAAGTCATAAAAAACCCTAACCTCAATAGCTTTGCTTACAAATAATTATCATCGTGTTCAAATCCCGGGCCCTTAACAATGAGCTCTTTAGGAGCTAAGTACCTACGTATTTTCACACGACTGTCTTTTTGATGTAAAAATATCGTGAAACCTGCACAGTACACACGTCCGGAGAAGAAATTCAACAGTGAACGTGTGTGATTTAATTATTATTTATAGGCTTGCGACTATGTCTTAATCACATTTCGAGGGACCTATGTCCAGCAGTGGACTATGAAAAAGGCTGATTATAATATATGCTTATACTTACTATCCCTTCACTTCATTCACTGACCACTGACAAAATAACGTTTGACTGTGTTTGCGCATTTCATGAAAAACTTTATGAAACTCATTTAATCGACCTCTGTTTGAATAGGACGCGATCAATAACGCCAAATAAGTTGGAAATGAAGACATAAATATGAATTTAAAGTCAAATATAGCGGATTCAGCGGGCAGCGCGCCAGGGCTGTTCTCTCTCTGATGTTTTATGTGGAAAACGCTATTATTGGAACGCACCATATTACTTATTTAACTTGAAGTTTGGAACGCAAACATTTCTAAAATAATTTAATGATAGGAAGTAGTACACTATTGAAGCTGTCATTCTGGTTTGTTCAAGCTATTCTGCCGAGCATTTTGCTAGAGTTCGCTCTAAACGTTATCGGGATAATCTTACACACCAATTATTACATTAGTTATTTATCATGCGAAAATTTGCGAGTGCGTGTGTGTGTGTGTTTGTTACTTCTTCAGACAGACACAACATACAAGAAAACAACAAAGGTGAGAAAATAAATTAATAACAATGAATTCAAAATTTTAAAAATCTCTAACTTTCTTGAATCTTGGCTAGAAAAACTCTCAACTAAGACAATTTTCATACGGAATAAACATTTTATTATCAATCATAACTCTATTATAATTATGTCCACTTTAATTTGGCTACTTTAATTAGGACCTGGGAACATTTTGTAAAACTGCATCCAGAACCACCGGAGGACTACTATGGCAACCTATCCCTGTTAAGGGGAGGCGCCTTGAGGCCGGGAGGCTTTCGTCCAGCTGCAGTGGATGTCTTCTGGATGATGATGAAGTCCACTTTAATTAAACAAAAAAAAACGCAAAAACTTAACCATTAATGTTGTAGTCATAATCCCCACGCTTGGCAGGCGGCTTGGGGATCGCAGAGCTCACCACCGTTAACCAAAAGGACGCTGCTGTCCTCTGGTGGGTCTGGTTGCAGTTTAAGGACATACCCAGGTTCATATTCCAACTGTATTACGCTAAAAGGCAACTATATCGAAAACTAAAATAACATTTAATAAAAGTTACCGGCAACATACTTCAGTTTTATTGAACGCCCCTCGTACTTAGCTTTATTTGCGTTGGGATCAATCAATCATACAATACATACAAATACATTCAAACTCACATTTTAGAAATTTAACTTGAGATTTGAAATCCATAGAAATGTGAAATCAAGTAACCTATAGGAACAACTGCAGAAGCGATGAAGGGCCTCAATATAAACACTACTATTACTATGTGATTGAATCAGGCGTTACTTTGCGGAAGTTCATCTTAATCCAACTGTTGATATACTACGTTTATTACCCATTTATTGGTGTGTGATGAGTGTACACAAGCTTTTAAACCCAATATGATGCGTGTTAGATCTGTCTTTGTTATTAGTTCCGACAAAGTGATTATCACCTGAAAGCTTTTGATTATGGATTTTCTAGCTATACGAAAATAACAATATCGTATCACAAGACTAAATTGTACTCAGTTCGCTGGAGATGCGCTTGCTTACACGTTAGCTTAGCTTATTGGGTTAATACAAGTCAGTCGCTCGGCTGCTAAGTTTTTTTTTATTAACTCAATTGGTCTTAATATACGTCATTTGGTCTTATTAATAAGCGTGGAGTAGTTTCGGGCTAGTTAGTCCGTAAATTTTCTATTTTTTTTTGTCTCTTTTCAAACTTTTTTTTTTGAAAGAATGGAAAAGAAAAGCGGCTTAATTATAATATACCTTTACTATAACTATACCTACAAAGGCTAATTCACGTTTAAAAACCGAGGAGTTTAGTCGAAATTCATAATAAATAACAAAAATGCAAATATATATTGGCGGATCTAGCTTTCTCGATTTTTTATATAAAACTTATAAGAGTACGAGATTATTTCCCGGTATTAAATACAACTATAAGTTTATTTATACAAATACAGGTTATAAAAGTGAGAAAGAAACAGAAATGAGCGCGCAATTTTTTTATGTAGACCTGTTTTTTTTTTTTAATAATAAATATATAAATAAATATCGGAGGACATTTTTTTCACACAGCGCCATCTAGCCCCTCATTAAGCAAAGCTTGTAATATAGAATAGAATAGAATAGAATAGAATATTTTTATTGCCAAAACTGTGTACAAAAGATCTTATAAATTAAAATTAGTACTTAACAACAGTTTACCCATTGCGGGCGTGCAATATTTTTAGTAGGTACATAGGTTTAATGTACCTACAGCTGCAAGTTTAGTGCATTTGTATCATAAAGATAAATACATATTTTTAAATCTACGTAGGAACATAACTATTTTAAAACAAAGACTAAAATTACGTTTTATCTAAATAACATAAAAAGATTTTTTTTATATTTACACCTTATATCACTAGTATAAACATTTAATAGAACAACAAAGTATTTATTTAAAAGTATCATTAAAATATTCTTTTAATTTGTAAAACACTTTTGAAATTAACCAGCTCTTTAATTTAACTTTAAACTGTGATATGACATTTAATGACTTTAATTCAATAGGTAGATGATTATATATTATGGCTGCATAAAATGAACTATTGTAGAACATGGCATTATTTACTTGTCGTATACTTATATTGTACTTGTGTTTAGGGCGTAAAATATTAGCACGACTTGACTCTACATCAAAGAAATAACTTTGGTTGTTTTTGACAAATAGACACAGTTCTAATATATATATTCCTGTTAGAGTGAGGAGGTTATTTTCCTTGAAAGTATTTCGTAACGTATCTCTGCTTCCTAGGTTGAAAATTATACGAAGACACTTCTTCTGCAAGAGGAATGTCGATTCTACGTCTACTGAGTTTCCCCAGAATATTATCCCGTAGCTTAAATGAGGATAAACATTGCCATAATATGTATTTGTTGCAATTTTTTTTGAGGTAGCACTTTTAATAACTGATAGAGCATAACAGTATTGAGAAACTTTGGTGTTTATTTTGTGTATATGCTGTTTCCAGCTTAAATTCGTATCCATGATTACCCCGAGAAAATTTGTTTCATTGACTAGATTTACTGTTTCACCCTTATTTGATATGCTAAGCTCTGGATATTTCTGTTTGTAATTTTTAAAAAGTATCAGTTTAGTTTTTTCTATATTTACCCTTAGATTTAGATTTTCAAGCCAGTTTACAATGTTTTCTAAAGTATTATTTATTTTAGTTTCAAAATCCTTAGTGCTTAGAGTTTTTTTTTAAATATATATTGTTGCATCGTCAGCAAACATTACACTTAGATGCTTTGTGACTTTGGGTAATTCATTTACGTATATCAAAAATAATAATGGCTCAAGTATGCTGCCTTGTGGCACACCTAGTGATATATTCATAAAATTTGATAGTACTTGTTTTATCATTTTTGTCTTTTTGTCGTAAGTCTGGATGGATACTGCTTGAGTTCTATTTTTCAGATATGATTCAATAAGTTTAAGAGCTTGTCCTCTGATACCAATTGTTTCCAATTTATTTAATAGTATTTCATGTACTACGCATTCAAAAGCTTTGGATAAATCTAAGAATAACGCTACTCCTGGGTTTTTTTATATTTATGTCATCCCATACCTGTTTGAGCATTTTGAATATGGCTAAGGACGTGTTTTTGCCTTTTTGAAAACCAAATTGGTTGATGTTGAGGATGTCGTTTACGGAGAGAAATGACTCTAATCTATTATAGATAACTTTTTCAAATATTTTGGAAAAACATGGTAGTAGCGCAATTGGTCTGTAGTTATTGACATCATTTTTAGGTCCTTTTTTGTACACAGGTTTTATTATAGCTCGTTTCAATTCATCGCAGGAAAACATCCAGTAGTGATTGACAGATTGATTACATGTACAAGTGGATCAACAACAAAGTCAATGCAGCTTTTTATCAACTGCATTGAAATATTGTCATGGCCAGCAGATTTTTTATTCTGGAGTTTTTTGACAATATTTATGATTTCTAATCTATCTACTGGGGTCAGGAAGATAGTTTTAGGGTTTGATTCTGTTAGTTTTTTGCTATTTCTATTATTATTTTCACTGAAAAATTTCGTTTTATTGAAGTTTATAAAGTGATCGTTGAATTTTTCTGATATATGCAATTGATCAGTCACATCTTCATCATTAATTTTCAAAGAGTCTATGCTGGTATGTATATTATTGACAGGGTATACTATAGCATGCAGGCAGCATATAGCAGGTATACTGCTTTACAATTCCCCAAGTTGCTTTTGTTTTGTTTGTACTTCTTTTTATGTACTTTATATTGGTTACTTTTTTTGAGTATCGTATTAGTTGTTTTAGTGCCTTTGAGTACTTTTTATACTTACTTATGTTCTCTTCAGTATTTTTAGAGCACGTTTTTAAGTATAATTCTTTCTTTTTTTTACAGGATGTTGCAATACCTACCGTTTTCCAATTTGGTTTTTTCTTGTGATATTTTTTAGTCTTTTGTACTGGTATGCTTAGGTTAAATATAAGGGTAAATAGTTCGATGAATTCTTCATAAGCTTTATTAACATCATTTTGAATGTAGACGTTAGCAAAACTTAGTTTCGAAATGTAATGTTTAAATATATGTAAATAATTGTCTATATTCCTTTTTTCTTCAAACCAGTACTTTTCATTGAAACTAATAGTTGTTTGTATCGTAATTTTTTGTGCTGTGTGATTTGTCATGTCTTTTTGTACGCGTATAATTTCTGTTTTATATCGTTTAGTATTTGTTAAAATATTATCTATGCACGTTTGTGAATCGCATGTAATTCTAGTCGGTTCTGTAATCGTAGGATGCATTTTGAATGAGGTTAACGTGTTTTTAAACGTCTCGCTAATTTTGTTTCTATCTAGTAAATTTATATTAAAGTCCCCCAAAATAAATATTTTTTTCTTATTATGTCTGGCCCTGACAGTTAATTTGTGTAACACCGTTTCAAGAGTCTGGATGTAAAGGTTAAAATTGCTCTTTGGCGTCCTATAATTGCATATAATAATTGCATTTAAATCAGGCAAGAGTATTCCACAACTTTCAAAGTGACATTCTATTGACATTTCTGTTACCCAATCAAGTTTTTTGTAATTAATTGAATTTTTAACGTAGATAGCAATGCCGCCTTGTTTTATTTTCTTCCTTGAGAAGTGAGCAGCTTTCTGGTATCCATCTATTTGTAATATGTTAGCTTCACTGTCGCGTAAATGAGTTTCAGTAAAACAGAAAACATCAGGTTTGTGTTCATCATTAAGTAGTTCTATGTCATCGACTTTATATTTCATGCTACGTATATTTATATGCATAATATTTAATAAATTATAATTAATATGGAAACTAGATAGCTGATGGAATAGTTATATATATAATTTTTTTGTAAATACATACTTATAATACATACTACACCCAGACACAGAACAAACATTTATGTTCGTCACATAAATGTTTGCCCTTGGTGGGGATCGAACCCACGCCTTACAGCTCTTTTGGCTCTAGTCAGGGTTTGGTTGAAAAACTACTGAATGAATTTATTTTAACTAAACTTATTTGAAATGTTGTTGGAATAATCTATGCTGCTTAATCAATTATTTAACAGTTTTCATACTCCATACGTTATTAACGTATGTCTAAAGTGGCGTTAAAATTGAGCTAAAATACAAGACCTGGCTCATAGCTTTAGATAATGAAGAGATAGATCGATATAATAATAATAATTTTGGACCTGGAACAGTACGTAGGTAATATCCCTGCCCCATCTCTATGGAGAAGTGTTCGGCTATTTTATGACCTTTACGCCTCATCCAAACAAATAAAGTATAGTACCTATCGCATATTTGACGTTCTCAACTATATTATGTTTATTTGACACTATTTCTAGTAGACGAGCCCGAAACATCGTCTGGAGACTCAATAAAGTGAGCCATAATTTTATTTATTTATGTTAAAATAATTTCGTCCAAAAACCAGACGAATCAAGTCTCGAGGGACACTCCCTGTTGCTGTGTGGAGAATAATTTTAGGGCAAAAGAGTTAAGAAGTACTGAAGGTTGTTGAAGATATATTTATTTGCTATAAGCTGTTAGATTTGTAGGAGATAGTTGTAGGATGTAGTGTGTTCATAATTTTTGTCACAACATTGTGCTTCAAACTATCTAACAGGAACAAATCTTAAATCTAGGTTTTTTTTTAAATACTCCTATCAATACTCAGAACAATTCAACTCATCTACAAGATGGATGATTTTCTCTCTCTAACGTGGAAAAAAACTAGTAAAGATTTGCTATCTATAACTATAAAAGGCTTTGTCCTGACTGACTGACTGACTGACATATAGACAACGTACAGCCCAAACCGCTAAACGTAGAGACTTGAAATTTGGAGGGTATGTTATTGGAGAGGTGTAAACGCCCACTAAGAAAGGATTTTTCGAAAATCAACCCCGAAGGGGGTTAAATGGGGTGTTAAAGTTTGTATGAAACTTTTATTCTCTGGTTCGATTGATACAAAACTTGGTATACATATTCTACTATAAAAATAAGAAGATACGGGTGTCACCGTTTTTTCAAAATCTGCTCCCGTTAGTATAAAAAAAAAACTAAGTTTTAGTGATAGTACGTTTGTTTCTCCTTAACTTTGTAACGGCTGTACATATTAAAATGAAATTTGGTATAGGGATGGGGATAGATGTGGGGATGGGGGTGGGGGTGGGGGTGGCGATGATCCTGGGAACGGAGACGGGACGGAGATAGGCATGTTAATATTAAGATTACAATTGGTATCGGGATGGGGATGGGGATGGGGTGGGGATGGGGTGGGGATTTGGTGGCGACAGGTGGGGATGGGATGTGGATGTGGATGAGGCTGGGAACGGGGATGGGCGTGTCCATATTAAGATGAAAGTTGAAATCGGGATGGGGGTGGGGATGGGATGGGGTGAGGATGGGGTTCGGGATGGGGATGAGGGAGGGAACGGGGATGGGGACGGGGATGGGCGTGTTCATATTAAAATGACATTTGGTATCGGGATGGGGATGGGGAAGGGGCCGCTTATAGGGATGAGGCTGGGAATGGGGACGGGGGTGGGCGTATTTATTGGTCGGCTGAACAGATGGAGCTGCATTTTTGGATAGGTAGTTATAGCATAAGGTTCGGAAACGGACATAGGCTATTTTTTTGTAGGTCCACGCAGACGACTGTTTGACGGACAATTATTATAGATACTGTACAGCCTAAGCTGCTAAATTAATTTTTAATATTAAATTTGGTCATCCTCAAGCAAACTTAAAGACTTGCAAGCGGCTTGGAAAAAATGCAATAATATACGTATTTTAGTGATTCAATTGAGTTGGGCCCCGATTTAACCGAATTCCAGTATTCAACATTACTACGCGGGCAAAGCCGCGGGCAAAAGCTAGTTATTTATAAGTGTTTGCGATAGTAGCGCCCATATTAAATTCAAATATTTTTTGCCTATATCAAAAACGTAACAAGCGCTTTCTAGTGGAAAACAAAAAAGTGTAGATACTTGCGAAGTAAAACATAAACTATAAGTAGATAGCTAGGATCGTCGCCGCAAAAGAAAAATACTCTTACATTTTCAAACATATTTTCTCCTTCACTCTATTCGTCTCCTATTTTATTATTTATTTATTAATTTAGTGAACATACAAAACAGAAGGTAATAATATTAAACTAAAATTGTTTATACATATTGCAGATCTGTATCACATTCCAAAACTATGTATGTCCAGGTGCATTCATCAACAGCCGGAAGACGTCCACCACAGGACGAAAGCCTCCCCCTTAATAGGGAGGTGTTGCCATAATGCCCACGCTTGGCAGGCGGCTTGGGGCGGATAGGTGCATTAAAATATCGAAATTAAACAGTCACTAGAGGAAATTACAATTTGTGATTAAAATTAAAAGTGACGTACACAGTCAAATTGGGAAATAAAATTGAAATTGCATTGAAAATTGAACCGGTGAATTATAAACTTAGTGCTGTTCTTTGATTCACATACTTTGTAGACGAACTTCGTAAAGTGAAGCTGACTCAATGGTGTGCACGGTCAATTCCTCACCAGTGAGAACTCCGTCGCACGGAACTTCGTTGGTGAGTATAAGTGACGTACATAGTAGGAATTTTGACTGATGGCGCTATTTTTAATGACTTTAAATCGTCTAGTATAGTTGCTGTTTAAGTGACTTGAAAGCATAATATCATAGATCTTTCTCAAGATATTACTGCATCATTTCCAAAATTCTATTTTCTCATAGCATTTTGAAAACCATGGTTTTATAACTTATTTATGTCGGTAGATACAAATTCGGCCAAACGTTAAAGGTAAAAGCTTTTTGCTCAAGCCAAAACTAGTTTCCCTCATAAATATAGGTCAGCTTATATATATATATAAACTGACTATAGGCCTTCACAAGAACAAAGGGCTGATATGAGCACAAAACCAGTGGTATTAATGTCCCCAAACAATGGTATTTAGTTAAATGAAGTATTCATGGGTTCTTGAACTTATCCCCAAAGTCGACAAACTTGGAGAGTGGGCGTCACAAAAACAGAGCAACTGTTTCTATTTAGGGACATTCAATTGAGTAAGTTTATAAATCATGCGGTTATTATCATCATTATCGACTTATTTGTCCCCTGGCCATAGACTTGAATTATATTCATGAAGACCAGGCCTAAATGGAAGTTAGTTGTAAGTGATTATGATTTTGGTGTGAATTCAACAGCATGGCATGCTGAATTCTGCTTCTGAGCGTTTATCGTACTTCAAAGTGATGGAACATAGTAGAGTACGAATGACGTAGTTAGTACTTGAAGATGTGAACAGATGGCGCAATTTCAGGATAAATACAAAATGGAACGCAATTTTGCGGATGGCATTTAATCGTCTCTATTTAGAAAGTTAGTTGTGGTCCCAGTACTCCGATGCGGTAGGTACCTACTAACTTCAAAGCCAACCGTACGTAGCTCGTAATCAAGTCACACTTATACCCGACCACAAGCCCTAGCGCCCGCCATATGCTAATACCCATTACACAAAGTTAAATAACTTCTCGAACAGGCTGTCAGCCTAATCCAAACCCCAAAGTTAACCCTGAGCTCCTATCGATACAAAACATTACAGTTTTCTAACAAGCCTGACGCGCCAGACATTATAAATTCAAAACATGTATTCCAAAACAAGTTAAGATACTTGCAGACCTTCCGACGCCCTCAGGGCTTGACGGACTTTAGAATATAGGTGTGAAAAGGGTCACAAGGGTCTTTTGCTCTCGGAATAATGATGGACTGCGGAAAAGGAACCTATGTAATAAGATGATGAAATAACTCGCGGGGGATTCGCAAGCCTGCATGGATTATGAGGTAAGGGAGCTATCGCCACTCGGGTCGTTATCAGGGAACGCTTGTTGCTCGGGTTTTGATTTCATTTGAATCAAAAGGAGGTTTGCTTGTGAAAGTAACCTTTGTGATAAGATCATTTATTTTATGGCAAAATGTGGGATTGTATTTCAAAGGGATTAATAAAGGACGGATTAAGTTAGCAACGCGTCACATTTGTAGATCTTATCTTATAGATCTACAAATGTGACGCGAATGTAGCTCCCTGCTAGGATTAGCCTGCCTGGATTGTCTGTTAGGATTTTTTTTGCTGTTAGGATTGCTGCTGTTAGTTAAGTTTTTTTGGTAATAAATAAATTGAAATTGAATTGAATTAAGCCATGGAACAGACAGAAGTACAAGTAGCACCAACAGATTCGAATTCTTATAACAGACAACTAAGCTTATCTTTCGGTAAATCTGTTACTTATTGACAAACGCGTCGCTACTTGTAGGTCGTTTATTTACTTGATTCATTTTTATGACAAAGTCTGTGAAGCAAAAACGAGTAGTTCCGCTACTCTCTAAAAATTTGATTTCTATTATTTATCCGATAAAATTACGTTTTTTAACATACAATTTTATGTTTTTAAAGCTTAAACAGGAAGAAAAATTATGACCTCCGGCAGGACTCGAACCTGCATACGAGCAGTCGCTATGGGTTTCCGTCCCAACTGCTTTGCCAATTAAGCTACAGAAGTCTCTGCCTGAGATGCCAAATTTCCGAACCTGTTATAAGCTACCAACTAAGCGTTAATACCATAAGTGTGGAATCACTTCATACAAAAATATTCAAAATACAATTTTATTTTACTTTCTGAAAGTCATCATAAAAAATATCATAACTAGAAAATACGGGTGTTATTGGAATCAAAACTCTAAACTATTTCGGGTAACATTCAGTATATAACGTACGAGTTTCTACAGCATTTCCATAGCGAAAGCGCATTATCGCATCAAGTTTCTTTGAACCATCTTCTTCTATTACAAAGTACAATTATCATCATCAGCCCCTTAGAGCCTTAGACCGCCACACTGTATGACAACCTGCCATTTGCATCCACCGGTTGGCCGCGACTTTTACAATGTCGTCGGTCCACCTAGTGGGAGGCCTTCCTACGCTGCGTCTTCCGGTTCGCGGTCGCCACTCAAGAACCTTTCTTCCCCATCGGTTGTCAGTTCTTCGAGCGATGTGGCCTGCCCATTGCCACTTCAACTTGCAAACCTTGCGAGCTATGTCGGTAACTTTAGTTCTTTGGTGAATATCCTCGTTCCGGATTCTATCGCGCAAAGTAACTCCGAGCATAGCTCTCTCCATTACCCGTTGCGTAACTCTGAGTTTCTCCAAAAGGCCAGCAGTTAGAGACCACGTTTCAGTTCCATATGTCATCACTGGCAAACAAAGTACAATAGAATTGGACTTTTACATTATTTCTAAAGCGTCTCACTCGTGAGTGTCAAAATTCCTCACAAAAATGCCGCGATGCATACCTAATGATCCCAAGGAAAGGTTACCTACCGTGGAGGTCTGTAACAACGCTCTGAAAGCAAGAAAAGGGTTTCAATGTAGCTCTTTTTCAATCCTCCTGTCATGTTATTATTATAGTCGGCAGGAGTGGAAGGTAACTGGATGTCAATTCATATTACGGCTTTTTTATTCGTTTCTCGGGAAATGTGTGCGAAAATTGGCGCCTATCGCGGGTTTGACATCTTTTACGTGAAACTTACTCGATGATTTTATGCTTTTTCGAAGGTGATATTACTTTTACGCTTATTTTTGGCGACGAAGGTTTTACCTTGTTTTGTCGGATGTTTTTTCGGTAATTTTTCAGAGTTTAATTGAACATGTTTTGTGAAGGTCTCATGTTTAGGGTGAATGCAGAATTTTAAACAAAATAATGACGTAAATATAAAAAGTTTTTCAAAATGCCAGTGTTTTTTATAGTATATATTATTCTACATTATTTTATGTATTTGCTCAGTAACTTTTAAATAGTTGACAAATTGCTACCACAAGACCTAAATCTAAATGATTAGAATTATGAACGAAATTACATTAGAAGTTCGTAAAATAAATAATAAGTCAAAATTCTAAAAAAGATACCGATTAATTGGGAAGTTTTCTGACAGCTGTCAAAACGTAGTTCTACAGCCAAAGGATAAACCATAGTGTTAAATTCTCTTTAGGATAGACGGCGCTGGCGAGATAAGGCCAATTTTTTCCGCATATTTATTGTAAAAAAGCAGTTCACTCACCTTCACTGCTTCATTTCATAGTTCGTGTTCATTAGTGAAGTGCTTTTCCATGTTTTCTTGTATCATTTTGTTGATATTCTGATAAATTGTTATTGTTATTATTTTTTGTTGATAGTAATTGTTATTTTTATTGATAGTAATTAATTAATTATTTGGCAATGTGTATTTACTAATTTGCGTGGAATAACGAAAGCTTAAGAAATACTATGGGCAAGTACTTTGTTATACAAACAATAACCACAAAAAATGCATGACAGATCTGATATAAAATGAAATAAGGTTAATTTTAATTGGCTGTCAGAAAATCGCTCATTAATTGTATCTACAGTTACTATTCAAACTCATGACAAAAGAAAAATCACTCTGAAAAGTAAAAAAAATTGCAGCTTCATAAGTCGAAAGTAGAATGACCTAAGCCCAATTTATTAAGACTTTTGTCAGCAAAGCAAACTTCAACCCTCCCAATACGTTACAAGTACGTAATTACATTGACAGAGATTCCACAAAAGCGGTCAAATTTATTTATCGTCTAGCCAATGAAAATTGTTAAAAGAAATTAACAGAAACGTACTCTTATTTTTTATTAATGCATACAATAGTTTATACGTTACTTAAATGTGGCGTAGCAAAGACAAGATTTACAAAAAAAAAAATATTGCGCTTGCTAGAAATCGCTTTTATGCTTTTGCTTTTTGTCGCTAGATACTTACTTAACCTTACTTTAAACGCTTCACCAAGTTTCGTCACGATTAGATGAAAAATATAACCTATACGCAAATACCAGCATCCAAAAGCAAGCATTATGCTGTATTGAGAACGAATCGCGCGCTCACTGCGATGGCTGGAGTAGGCTGTCATAGGTGGATTAGAAAAAACCTGTCATAGTATGCCCTGCCTACTGTAGCTATTTTGTGTGCTCGCGCGCATTCGTAGGTAGGTATCATGTTTTTATTATTATTTCGTAAGTTGTTTACATGTTTAAATGCCTTTTATACGATTGTCGAGGATTTATTGTATACATAAACCTAAAGTAGATTTTTAGACAATAGAAAAATATTGTATGATAGATTTTAAGATTCGATAAATAAATTAAAAAAAAAAAAAACATTAGGACAGATGAAAGCAAATGCTGCCAGTTGTAGCAATAATTTCGCTCCCTTTGCTCTCTTGGTTAATTTCTAACGACTCAATATTACACATTACTTACATTTTACAAAAAATTGTTCACATAGTAAACAGAAAACGCGAGTGACACGAAAGTAGAGCTAAATTACAAATTTAACAAGTTTACTTAAAAGATAATTTATAATCTAATTTGCGGCCAAACCATAATACCCAGGTACAAATATGTGAGTAACCTAGTTAAGGCGCACGTCGGGCCATTCCGGGGCAAGTGAAATATGCCCGGATTCTGTAAACATACCCTGGACCGAGATTGAGGATCCTCTTTGCCGACCCGGAGCGTCCCCCGGGACCGGCGCAAAACCGACATCCTTGCCAAATACTCGAAAATATACTAGTGGTAATTTTAAAACTGTGGGGACTAGATTCGTTTCTCTAGGAACTTGTTACAAGATTAAGGATGGATTTGTAGGTTAACGAAGGTTTTTTTGTGGAATGTATTTTTAGTTATCTTTCTCTATTTTGGAGATTTATTTAAGAGGATTATTAGGCATGTGGGCTTTCTGATTGCCAAAGCCCACTGCCTAAGGAAAACTACGAAACTAGAATTAAAATGGATGCTCTGCCTTATCAAAGGAAAAGTAAAAAATCGACTTCAAACCTGTAAGCGCACGGACGAAGTTATTTGTATTATCAGATCTAGTTAAATATCTGCTGAATCAAAGTAATAAGACTATTTGAAAGGACCAGTTGGAAAGCTTTCTCCATACAGGGCTATGTGGAAAGGTGTTACTAAACTTAAAGGAGGTAATTGTGCTAATCATTGGGAGCAACTTTTACTATGGTTGGTCCCATGACCTGAATTCTAGAAATTAGCTGTTCCATACATTTTGTCGAGGGTGAATAACATTATTTTAACATGTTTTTTTTTCTTAATTTCAGTGGTTTTTTTGTTAGACATTCAAGTGACGAGGCCTACTAGACGTTCGCCTGGTGGTAAGCGTCACGTCAGCCACTAACAGTAGCAGTGCTAGAATTATGAACTTGCGAACACAATCCTGCGCCGCATTGCACTGCGCTCGTCACCCTGAGATATTAGATATTAAATCTCATCATACCCAGTAATTTATCTGGTAACATTGCCCTTTAAGCCGGAACACAGTAATGCTTGCACACTACTGCGGTTGAATAACTGACAAAGTTCTGTAACTTCCCCAGTAGGACTCTGCAGTGGAGTCCTACCACTACAAGAAGAGCAGTGTTAGCCTTATACTAAAAGTTGTTCCCAATGACGAGTACAATGACCTCCTTTGGCTTAGTAATACCGTTACGCATAGCCGCTGAATAAAATGTCAATACCTACTCCTACATACTCGTAGTAAATAGTAATGAATATGAGAGTCGATGACTGCCTACAAACATCTATATGCAGTTTGGCAGAGTTATAAATTGATCTATGTAACAATTTCTCTAGGACAACAAAATAAAATAAAAAAGGCAGGTTGTCGTACAGTGTGGATTTCGTTTAGCAATGGACGTTGTCGCTGATGATGATAATAATAACCCTGTACAATAAAACGTCTATAAATCGATTAACAAATATTGGTGTAACCGTCATACTTACAATATAATTAAAGAAAAAAGTGGTGGTTAAGTCCCTTTCTTCATTTTTAAGTCGATCAAAAAAGCACATAAATCTTTATGCACATCATGATTCCTTAACCTGCAATACCTTAATACTGCTGGACCTGGGTATGTCCTTAAACTGCAACCAGACCCACCAGAGGACGGGCAGCAGCGTAACGGTGGTGAGCATTCTGCGATCCCCAAGCCGCCTGCCCAGCGTGAGGATTATGGCAACACCCCTCTATTGGGAGGCCTTCGTCATGCAGTGGACGTCTTATGGCTGACGACGATTCCTTAACTGAAATTCAGAACAGCTATAACAATCCACGTCCTTCCAACTACAGGCTACAATCCACAACAATGTAAACAATTAAATAACCTCCCCTTTGAATGTAATTAACAATTCTATTTAAGTCCATTATCGGGTTCTTGTAAGGCCGACTGCACATCGTCAGCTCCCCGACAGAAAATAAATACTACGAGCAGCCGATCGCACCCAACTGGGGTTATAAGAATCCCGCCAGGCTGTTTACACAAATGTCGATTGACGTCTGGGACAGGGCATGAGCGAGTGTCGGTAAATGACTTGGAGGGTTTACCTCTCTCTATCTCTCTACGTAATCAAAGGTAAAT
The DNA here is from genome assembly GCA_905404285.2 of Erannis defoliaria. Taxonomy (NCBI): domain Eukaryota; kingdom Metazoa; phylum Arthropoda; class Insecta; order Lepidoptera; family Geometridae; genus Erannis; species Erannis defoliaria. Next base: position 506,561 of record FR990085.1, on the reverse strand, counting down.
GATTGCAATTCTATTGATTTACATTGAACTCCACTGGCTGCTTAGTAAATCCGTGACTCTACTATACTAAATAAATTCATCAACTTATATTATAAGTTGATGTCTTTGTTTTAGAACTAAATTACTTACTTCTGAAATAAAATGTAAAAACAGCAATTTTTTTTTATTATTCTGCTGTATCATTATTATTATCGTTTGAACTTAAAAAATATTTGATGCTCTGCGTCATTTTGATGATTTTGTTTAAGCTGACATTTAACTTTTTGACATAATTATAATTGAACATCCAGGTAATTAGAAATTTAATTATTTAGTAAACTCTGAAACTTATTTGCTTTATGTATTGATCTAAGAAAAAGATGGTTAATAAAGACAAGCAATAAGCGGGTAAAATTGGGACACAAAGAGCTGCCAAGCTTAGTTTAGTTTGTCTCTTCCATGATGGACTAAACGTCGTAGTAAAACGACGAGAAATAAAAAAATCGCCCTCATTTCCTGTCGTTTGTCCTCTTTTTCTTTGGACATCGCGAACCAAATCCGGTCTGTTAACCTGTAATATAAATACAGGATTAAGATGACAGTTAATCTAAATACCGTCCCTTTGTCTTCATTTATTTATTGAAGCCAGTCCCCGCCCTCGTCCTTGCCCCCGCCCCCGCCCACGCCTGTCCCCCGGGCTGCATCATAAAGCAATGTTTACAGTCGCGACCGGGCGCACCGCGGGAATACATTACCGGACTTGTGAATGGACAATTTCAGCGTCCATATTGACATTAAAATAATTATGTTTACACCAAGAAACGTTTTTTTTTTCTCCCTAAACTTGGAGCGATTTATTTTGTGTACCTTCGTGGAGCGAGACATTGATTAATTACGATCTTTGAGACGATAACAAATAAGTCACGGCTGGGGAGTAAAAATATGGTTCGAAAAAGCTTTAAAGATAACAAATGGAGTGACGTCACGACGTGTAAGTCGACCAACTTGTAATATTTAGAGCGGGAGGCCGCAGTTGGCAATGTTTTTTGACGAAAGGCCAAGTACTTCAAAGCATTATCATTATTAACCACTAAACGATAATCATTAAGTTCTGTTCTGTATTTTTAGTGTACCTAAGCTCCACTGTTTTAAGCCTTTCGTGGCCTCATTTCAATCGGCCTCAACGGAAGATCAGCGCTGTTTGATAAACAGCATTACGCTGAGTTGAAGCCATTTTTGTGACATCACTTTTAATTTAATTTTATTTGTAATTAACTTTACTTAGTTATATTAGTACCTTAGTTAATGATGTTACAAAATAAATCATTTTTCTTTCTTTCTTTCTTTCTTTCTTTCACTTGCTTTAGGTTTTTTTATTTAATCGAAAGGATTTAATGTTTGCATTTCATATTATTTGATGCTTCTGCTTATCATTTCGACAGACTTAACTACAAAAATCTAAAACAGCACGTTTGTGTAAGCTCTCTATATATTTTTTTTGTAAAACATACACACAGATTCCATGAAAATGTCAACCTTTTAGCTATTCATGTTTCAAAGACAGGTAATTAGTTAAATGATGTACAGACAGACAGATACCGTCGCTTTATTCCACTTCCACGGTGAACAAAGTGGAAATTAAAGTCTCTTTATTTCACCTTGGACTTATTGCACCTAGGTGATATCACCTGGGTGATTCGGCTTAATAAGAAAATACTGAAGAAAATAATGAGACAATACTGACTAACACAAAACTTATTCAAACTTAAAAATGTATCATGTAGTAATGTGTAATGTAGCAATTTACAGTCTGTGCAGTTCCTATACAGCAGAATTAATGTATGTAAACTCCGATAAAATGCATAATGCAAAGAAAACTGAACTTCTGACACGGTCCTGACCCACCGACACTACCAACATCCGGACCGGAGCCAATCTAATCCCTACACTGTAATAACTCGGGAAATTCTCCGCAAAATCCAACTTTAAACCGAGCAATATGCATAAATTATACTAAACAAGTAACTCTTTTCGAAATTCAACTTCGATCGCTCATAACAAAATTACGCAAAACAATTACGTAACTTCGGAAGTTAGGGACCTTATCGGAACAATTCGTTGACGAAGATTTTGACGTTTACGTTATCTCAGGGAAGTGGAATCGCAGTTTTTGGGTGACTGGAAAGAGAAGGGGGAACAGGAGGGCTGACAAGAATCCCGTTTTATGTTAATCTCGTTTTTCATAAGGTGCGACGAGACGGCCTAAAATTAGGAATTTATCGACGATGAGCTCTCGGCGCTATTTCGCTCTAATAGGTTTCGCGTGAATGTATTGTAAGGGCGCGGACGCACGCCACCGTTTACTGGTTGATAGCACACAATTAGTGGGAAAACTAAACTAGTTAAACACATGGTAGAACTGAATATTTGGGTTTGTTTTCCTACGCTTTTGTCACTTTTCTTTCATGGTGCAATCATCATTTGAATATAATTATTTAAATCTCTTTTATGATCTCAGATATAGTAGATATAAAGTAATAGGCATACGATATAGTAGGTATACAATAATAGATATAGTAGGTAGGAAATAATAGATATAATAGGTATAGGATATAGTATATATAGTATAGTAGTAGAAGAACTGCGGAGGTGTGGAATTCCTTACCGGCGTCTGTCTTCCCGACCAAGTACAACCTGGAATCGTTCAAGAAAAACGTGAATAGGTATCTCCTAGGCAAGCATGATCCAGCGTTGATTACATCGTCACTTCCCATCAGGTGAGATTGTGGACAAAAGCATGCCTAGTAAGTTTGAAAAAAATAATAAAAAAATTGTAGATATAAAATAATAGATATAGTAGGTAGGAAATCAGGTTCATCATGATCCTAATGATTTAAGCACATCGGGTGCTTTAACAAATTATGTCCTATGTGATAATGATTTTAGATTTTCCGAATGGCGTATCAACCTCGCGAACCTTACGACCATAATCATTATTTATTTATTTATTTGTCCCCCAATGTTAAACTGGCCGCTAACCAATTGCTGCAGCAAATTCGGAACTGCAGTTTTCCCTTGTTAAGAGTAATACCCTCCAATAAAATAATCTCTGTTTATTTTCTTAGTTTTAGAATGAGGTTAAAACTTTAAAGAAAAGTGATCTCATATGAACACCTAGCCTTTATTTTTAATCCAACACGTATTACGTAAGCACCCAAGTCTAGCGAGCGACGCCTCACGTTTGTATATTTTGGACGTGGCGTTAAAAATCGTCTATCACAAAGAATATTACCAATTTGAGCTAACTATGTCGGCGGCAGGCCTGCTGACATAAAAGACGTTATTTTTATATTTGTTCCATATTTCATCTCCCGAAACGTAACAAATTGCACATGGATCGTTAAAATTATAACCGGCGCATCAAAAGTAGTTGATATAAAATCTTTAAAAAATATAGTGATGCATAATGCAATCCTAGAAAATGTCTTACTACCAACAGATAATATAAATCAGTAATCACAATTTTAAATTACTATTTTCTGTATCGCATTTGACAATATTTGTTGCCCACGAAGACTGTAAGCTTGGGTGACTACAACTAACTGCACATAAAATTTAAGTTTTGTAACCATCGGAGATGAATGTATGTTCTCAAATGCAAATTAAAAAGTCACCCAATCGAGTCAAAATAATGCAAGTGATGGACAATTCAGCAACATTATACCGAGTGTAAGGAAACCACTTCCAAAAACGACGACAGAATTGATGAACATACCTATAAAAATTTGTATTGCTAGAGGTCTATATCATAAATCAGAAAGAGTACGAATAGAACACGCTTAACATAGATTGGTACAGTAAGAGGTCTATTAACAGAGGTTTCGTTATCCCTTTTATTAACTGATATTTTTTGTATAATGTTATAAATAAAAAATAGGTTTATCTTCTAAGATCGGCTGATATTATGTGTATAGCGTGATACATACACTGCGAACTAAAAAAAGGTTGTTTTTGCGATAATATTGTATATTAATATTGTTTTTTTTTATTGTATCGTATTAGTAAACACACGTACCTGTCCTCGCTTTTGGAAGCGGCTTCCTCACAATGGTAATATTTTAACGCAAAAGAATTTCTCGCCAGGATTGCAATAATAAATTCAGTATTCCGCTCGAACCTCTAAACATGTCAATGGCCACCGCTAAAGGTCGGCGCGTGATTAAAATAATTCTCTTCCGTTAATATTTTCTCCGTTAATATTCTCTCCGTTAATATTTTCCGTGTCCTATCTCAAAAACAGAAGATCGTCAGAGCTCATTACGCATTCATTCTGGATTTCCGTGAAAATGCAGTCGGAGAGTTTGTGGCTAGTTCTATCACTGTAATAATTACTTATTATTGTAATACTGTGTTAAGAGCTTTGATAGAGGGAGATAGCTAGATCCTCCAAGGTTATGAGTCACAGATAATCAGTCAGTCATAAGGCTAAAATTTATATTTTCAACCGACTTCAAAAAAGGAGGTTCTCAATTCGATTGTATGTTTTTTTATTTTTTGTATGTATGTTACGCTATTACTCCGCCATTTATGAACTGATTTTCATGATTCTTCTTTTGTTTGTTTGTTTGGTAAGTAGTACTTTAGAGGTGGTTCCATATAAATTTTATCGATTTTTTTTCTTTACTTGTAAATATGAAGATGTCATCCAGGTATTCGAAGTTGAAGTCGATGGTTTTTTTTAAAAAGCGTATTATCTATGTTCTCATTTTTAATAGATTTTGACAATAGAATTTTTATGAGAGGTGTTACCGAATACCTGGGACCTGGGTATGTCCTAAAACTGCATCCAGAACTACCGGAGGACGGGCAGCAGCGTGCTCCTGGTTAATGGTGGTGAGCATTCTGCGATCCCCAAGCCGCCTCCCTGCCAAGTGGGGATTATGGCCTCCCCTTAAATTAGGCTATTGCCCAGAAGTGAACGTCTTCTGGGTGATGGTGATGATTACCGAATAGGATATTTTAATAAGTAAATAAAGTATTTTGTGATTTAAAAATCTAAATTAAGCCAATTCTTAACGTAATTAAAATCCGCAGCAGCAGTTAGACTATTTTGAATTACGCCGAACCAGGTAGAAGTAATTAATTTAATAACTTACCCTGGCACTAAAATTGAAATAAACTGCCGAGCTTCACGGTTGTTAACTAAAAATTAGTTTTAATTAGGCTCCGCTTTGAAATAGTTAACGTTTACGTTAACTATTCAGAGAAGCCCTGGGAATTGCGAGACAACCTTTATTAGGTTTTCAGGTAACTACAGTAAGGTTTAAATCGAATTGCTTTCACATATATAATTATACAGAGTGTGGCGTAACATTTGAGTGGACATTGGACGACCTTATACGTACATATCATCGTGCAGGTTCTGAAAATAACAAAAATTTGTTTAATAAAAGTCACATAAAACATAATTTTGAGGATGCACCGCCCGACCGCTCGAACTCACTCGTGGACGTGTCTAAAAAGCATGCTCTCTTCATCAAACAAAGTGTGGGAAAGGGAGAAAGAAAGTGAAATGAGCGCGCATTTTTTCATGTCGACCTTTGGCTGCAGGATTGTGATGAATAAACTACTGAGCTAATTTGTTTCATCTAAAGTTATTTGAATTTTTTATAGACTAAACTATGCTGCGGAATACATTATTTTAGAGTTTTCGTACATCTTATGTTATTTAACTACGTCCAAAGTGGCGTTAAAATTGAGCTAAAATACAAGATGTTTCCTGGCTCATAACTTTCATGTTTATTAAATTTTACTTTCTTATCAATTTACAATCCTAGATAATGAAAGGACAATAGTAGATTATGCACTAAGAGAATAAATCAGTGTCTTACGTCGCGAGCGGATATTGAATTCTGAGCGTAACGAGGGAGTTATATAGAGTCCTGAGTGAAGCGAGGGTTCAAGCTGCCCAAGACAAAGACAGGCTTTATTCCAGAGGAGCATACTTTACTTTTCACACCTTCTGCGAGACAATAAAAAGCCAGGGCTCCATAAATTAAAGTTCACTGACAATCACACACAATAACAGAACGGGAAAAATCTTTGATAGGCAATCTTACTCGAATAACTCACAATATCAAATAACTCGAAAACTATGCGACTTTTACAGAACACAGTTTTTGTTTTCTTAACAACAACCGACATGGACAACCGATGGGAGACATGATGTCTCCCATCGGTTGTCCACTAATTACGCCACACTCTGTATAATTTGTTTTCCGAGAATGTTTACTTAGATACCAGATTGCCGATAGGTTGCTATTGGAATTTCTATTTGATGTTCCTTATTATATGTAACTCATAAAATAAATTATAACAATACGAAAGGTGAGAAAAATTACCATTTGTTGCCACTCCGGTAGTATTTATATTCAAAAGAATTTTGTTTATACAACATTTCATAAATTTTTCAATGCCTTACCATTTGTCCCATTACGATACTGGCTAATAGTACAACTGGATTGGCTTGTACGACTTACTTATACACAATAAAGTACTACTGGAAAATATATATGCCAGTTTTTTTAATATATGCTATGGAGTGACAAGACGAGCGGAACGATGGCCTGTTTGGTGGTGTGATAAGCATGTTGTTCCTTCGATGGTATAACAGACTGGCTTAAGAAATAATCTGGCCAGTACAAACTTTCATCGCCTTAGCTTTAACAGCTGCACCAAACTGGTACTAATAGCAGTAAAAAAAACGAAATGACAAAGATGGGGCTGAATGGCGTGCATTAGGAAAAGCCCATGTCCAGCAGTGGACTAAAGTGAGCTGAGTGTGAAGATGTTCCAAACTGGTACCTACTGTTCAACAGAATAACTGGTACGGCGCTACTAATTCAGTGCCTAAATTTTAATTACTGAACTTAATATTCTTTACAAGATCTGCAATGACAGGGCCAATCCGTCATCATCATCATCGCCCATAACTGGAATAAGGCTTCTTACTGTGTGCTAATCTGATCTAGTGATGGTGACGATATCATCGACTCATCTCAGTTGGACGACCAACGCTCCGCTTACCTCGCCTGAATCACCACTCTGTCACAACCTTACTCTACCTGTCGTCACTACACCGAGCAACTTGCCCTTCCCAGCTCCACTTTAGCTTCATAGCCAACGTCTCGAACCTTTGTTCTTCGCCGGATTTCAATCAGTAGTTCATTTCAAACCCACCGACACGTGGACCACGCCCCATCTTCTGTAGAACGTTCACTAGCAGCCCGTTAATTTGGCTTGTCTAATCGCGACGGGAATTCTTCTACCCGCGGCGTCGCTAACGACTGCACCGATTCCGCGTAAAACCAGTATCAGCCAGTTTATACCGGTATCAACTGGTTTATCTTCGTTCAACATAATAAATCTGTTTGATGTCCGCGTTATGACTTGTTTATGGATTTTGTTGTTGGTTTATATTAACTTCTGATGTATTATACAAACGTAAACATAAATAATTTAATCCGAGTTGTGACTTGAAGTTTTACTGGCAATTTCCCAATTCATTTTGCGATACGATGAGTCATTATTCCATACAAATATTAATTGCAATTTTAATATTTACTGTTTAGTACTCTTCTGGACCTTAATTTTATGGTCTGTGACATTTTGAAAATCAGATCTGGGATAATTTTAGTTCTTGTATCATTTTACTCTAAAAGTAATTTTTACTTTTTCTATTAAAGAAGCGCCTCAGCAACCACTAGAAAACATTATTAGTAATATCATAAATAGTTTAAAACCAAAATTTGCTACTTCCAAAGTAATAAATACTTGCAAAGCACACTACTACTCAATAACTGTTTCAGAAACTAATCTATCTAAAAAATATTATTAGATATTACTATTAAATTTATATTAAAACAAAAATTTGAGACTTTCGCTCTACTAAAGTTCTAGTAAATAAAGTGATTAATTATTGTGTACTTGTTAGGACAGCAGCTGTATAAAACAATTATTAAACTTTTAAAACACGCTTGTTTTGTTATAACAAACTAAATTTGAAGGATCTAAATTTGAAGGTTTAAAAAACTATCCTCCTGGCTCCATCCTCAGATAAGCTCTAAACTAATTGTATTCTTGTCCAGATTATTAAAAAGATTTTAATAGAATACAACAATTTTATTATAAGTAGATCAAAGTTCCAAGACAAGCATAGTTTGTTCGTTAGTTACGAGTGAAGCTAAAACTGCTTTAATAAAAAAAAACAACAGACAAAGCCCCAGAAAACCGCCAATAACGCTATAGCCAGTCGTAAAAGGGTGGCTGTTATAAAAAAGCCCCAGTAATGACGAGTTTATGTAAAGTGTCCGCTGAATGAAGATAACGCGACCCGAAGGGACACCCTTTAGGCGCAACAGATATATTGTGGACCTTCCCAGACGTATATATAGCGTTGTATACACGACTATTAGCTACAAAGAAGGCCAGCATTAAGGCCGGGTTATTCCACGTTTCAAGCACATTTTTTAATGAGATCAATCATTAGTCTAAAGCTGTATCAGGTAGAGTCACATTTAGCGAAGCAAAAATATGGCGCTTACGCAGATTCGTGCGTGTCAAACTTCGATTTTTGAAGATTTTCTCAGATTACTTGAAAAGTATAGAAATTAATAACTTTTAAACCACAGCATGCTCTCCAAAATACTATTAACTTATAATACATATAGTTTTTTATGTGACTATGTGCTGTAATTAGGACATAAAACTGAAAATGGTTTAAAAATAGACACTGTTTCGTTATTTTTTTCCGTCGAGGAAAGTATAATCAATCGTGTTTTCATCCAGAGAAATTACTAAGACGGATGTTCTTCTGTAACATTTTGTATTTTTGGGATTTAAATATAGTAATTTGACTAAATAAATTTGATTTTGCGAGGGGCAAATTTGGTAAATACAACCCTTAAGCTAGGACAGACGCAGCTTGCAAGTGCCGACGTTATGATTTTAAAGGCTTCACTTAAATTATTATAGTATTATGTTATCTGTGGTATTATTAAGTACATACTAGTAGCGCCTCACAGGATATATTATGGTAATATGTAATTTAAATCCTTACGTTCTCACGTAAAACCACCGCTTTATAAATGATGTTTGTTAACTTAAGCAACGTTATTAAATGTTACTGTATCTATCTATACCTAAGACCTTGTCGTGTGTATAGATATCTATCTACTACTGTCGATTCGTTCATAAGCTTCCGTTGCTGCGTAAAAGTAGGAATAACAAACCAAAAAATAGACATTCGTATTTAAGTTATTGGTAGAAATATTTTTGCAGTTCTTTATAGCAATTTCTAGAAGTTACTTTCAGATTTCATTATCAGACTCTTGCTACGTTCATCATCATCATTATGATAAGTATATTAATTATTAAAGTTAATTAGACAACAAAACAATCTAAACACAACCTTACTTTTTAGTGTCCAGCTCTCGAGCCAGATAAAATAATATTAAATAATTTTACTGTCGTTGAAACCCTATAAATTTCTTTGTTGAAACCACACATACCTGTAAATTATTACCTCTGTCTCTGACAAGTCTGGCAAGTTGCTGAAAGTTAGTTACTCAGTAACTTTCTTTTTTTTGGCAAGTGCCTTTATTATCTTGGAAAAAGGTTTTATTAGAATTTGAAAGTGGTTGGAAAATCAATACGTACAAGGCCTAGAAGGAGGTGGAAAACGAGCTCGATGCCTATGAAATTCCTTTTCACTACAAAAGCAGTCAATAGAGAAAGGAAGGTGAAAAGAGAGGACAGATGGACAAGATAAGGTGTAATAAGGTTAAGTTTCCTAATTATCTTACAGCATTGCGCGCATTTTCAGATTTTTCAGTAACTAAAATAAGTTAGTTACATTTGGTAATATTTATGTACATAATACTAGTAAATATAACTTACACTACGCATTATTTAACTGCTACCCAATAGCTTTCTGAGTGAATGACTTTATCTCATCCAGTGTGGTCTGATTCTACTAATAATAATCAAAAAGAAAGCTATAATACCTCTGCAATAGACGTCCCTGAATATAAAATAGCGGTAAAAACAGAACCCGTTTCAAATAAAAAGTGTACTCTCAGCTTTACAAGGAAGGTGAATGATTGCCGGTGGAAAAGGGCTGGACCCTCGCTCTGATGAAATAGACGAACGTTGGTCGCGAGCTAGGAATAGGCACGAAACTACCGCGACGGATAGCTAGTCGTAGATCACGGTATGTAATATTCAGCGACCTATGGCCATCATTTAGGACCATTATGGGTTTATATTTCGGCAAGTATGCGGCTGTATTATAAAGGCAGCCGTGCCGTACGTATGGAAGGCAGATTGGGGTAACGCGAAGCTAGAGTAGAGATCGCGTAACAATAACAGTAGTTGCTACTACTGTTATTGTTACGCGGGTGGGTAGAGCGCCGGTTTACAAAAGGCTGGTAGTAAAACTCAGAGTCACGCAACGAGCAATGGAGAGAGCTATGCTCGGAGTAACTTTGCGTAATAAAATCCGGAATGAAGATATTCGCCAAAGAACCAAAGTCACTGACATATCTCGCGGGTTCACAAATTGAAGTGGCAATGGGCAGGCCACAACGCTCGAAGAACTGATAACCGATGGGGAAGAAAGGTTTTTGTGGTGACCGCGAACCGGAAGACGCAGCGTAGGTAGGCCTCCCACTAGGTGGACCGACGACATTGCAAGTCGCGGGCAGCTGGTGGATGCAAATGGTAAGGTGTCGTAAATCGTGGCAGTAAAAGTCCAAGGGGGCCTTTGTTCAGCAATGGACGTCTCCGGGCTGATGATGATGACGATAAAGTGGATGGTGGTGGTGGACATTCTTTAGTAGAGATGTATGTCCAGCAGATAGAAAACATTATAAGGAAACCTGCGTACTTACGTCGAGCGGAGAAGAAATTCATTGGCAAACGCCAATGAATTTCACCAACCCAGAACTACTACTACTGCCACACCACCCCTACCACTAGTCATCATACCACCTTTTAGACGAAGGAAAACATCGTGATAAAACCTTCATACGTCTGAAGAAGAAATTCAATGGCTGTATGTGAATCCACCAAACGGAAACTTGGCCGGCGCAGTAGATACGGCCCAATCGCTCTTCGACAGTCTTATGTCCAGCTCAGTGGACTCATTAATAAGGCTGATTATGAACATAAATGTACTTCGGACATTATACCATATTATTATTTTTAGGCATAAGCCTTTATTAACTACAACAAACTACAAAGACTACTTAGCCAACTACACAACACAAAACAAAAGGATTGTATCCAGACCGATGAAATTCTAGAGGCAATCCAAATGCTCACACCCACTACCAGATAGATAGTGAATTCTTGCAGATGGATACTGGCCATTAGTGATTACGAGTAGCGCAATAAAAAGCTTAGTTGGAAGAAAACGTCAGTCGCACAGCACACGCGAACGCCAAGTTATAAACCAACTCCCAGTCCGTACCAGGTGAGCCAAGTTTCTGACACCGGTAACTTCTTGGGCAGAAGTTTAAGCGAAATTATATCTCAGAGCTGGACGTCTCAGTGCACTGATATCATAAACTTTGTTTTATGATACTGTTGTTGCGAAATTGAGAAGTGTTGCGGTTGTGTATGGAAAGTTTTCTGTAAGTGCTCCGGCCCGAGTGGGTTATAATGTTTATTGCTACGCTCTCTTACGGGGCTTGTAAAACTTGTATTTTTATTACCCTAACTTACCCTAAGTTGGGTTCGACGTGTTTTGTGTGCAAGGAAATGCATTATTGGGCAGAAAGAGGTTTATATAAATAGATGAGGCACTGTTGGCTTTTTTCTTTATTGCTCAGCCAGAAAACTTTTCAAATGTAATTAATTATTTATGCTTCGATCAAAATCTACTATAAGTTTGTACCGCAGACTGCAACTTTGCTAGACATCAGGCGAGTTAGCGATCAAACGCAAGACTAAAATCAAATTTAAAAATTCCCAGGAGATATATCTATCAAGCTTCTAAGCGAACAAAAATTACGAAATTTACTTTTGTCTTACTGTATATGTTCTTCTTTTCACTATAATATCATAAGATATTGCTGGAAGTAGAGGTAGCTGAAACTCTGGATAACACTAGCAGTTTTTCATAGTACAGCTACTTAGCAATATTAAAGGCCAAACCTACAAACACATATCACACATTATCAGCCTTTTTACATTTCACTGCTGACAGGCTGATAAGGTCTTCCCTTGAAGGGCTCAGATCTGGCCCCATCGGCCAGATCTGACCAGATCACGCTGGCCCAGTCGCGGGTTGGTGGAAAAACACATAATGCCTTGTAACCATAGATTTATTTAATAAAGCCGTCAAGTACGAGTACTTGCGACTCGGATAACTACGGTTCCGTACCACCACAAGTACAAAGAAAATCCGCGACAGTATCTAATGAATATTCCATGAAAACAACCGGCTACCTATTACGATTTACGAGATATACGTCGTTATACATCAAAAACAGACAAACTAACACATAGATAAACAGAGACGGATTGCTTAGTCATAGGTACAATTTAACATCCTTTGGATAGAGCTATCCTTTTGGGTAGAGCTTTTGGCTAGGGTTAATTATTGATGCCAATCCTCAGATAAAAGAAACCACGTTTAAGCCAGTTCACGTTTTTAGGGAGTACAATTTTTATGTACGCAGCACGTACCACCACAAGGACAAACAAAACAATTGCGATAAAAGAGTGGCGCGGGCAAATTTTGTCTGTGGCGCCATCTAGTTCAGTTTTTGAGAACTAAAGAACGGAAGCCAACCGAACGGAATAATCATTCAAGTTTTGGCTTGAGAAATGACGATATATCTACAAGTTATCAATTTTCAGTTTTTTTCTATAACTAGTGTTATGTGACCTTGTTTCTTGCCAAATTTCTTGATTCTAGATCAACGGGAAGTACCCTATGAATTTTGATTTACTTGCAAGTCTAAAAAACACTAAAAACGGCTGGCTATAAATGGCTGTATTTTTGATTTCGTTGACTGAAGCTTGATTTTTTTACAGCTCATGATTGATTTTTTGATTTTTTTCTAAGGGACCGTGAACTTACGCATTTGATATTAATTTTAACTTGATACCTCCACCCGTTTCAGAGAAAAAGGGCCTTGACAGACGACAGACAGACAGACGGACGGACAACGAAGTGATCGTATAAGGGTTCCTTTTTTCCTTTTGAGGTACGGAACCCTAAAAATGACAAAATGCCCAATCTTAACGCTTCGGGCGTGGACTTCACAAGTTAGAGGTGCAATCCACACAAATTGACATGTTTCAATAGAGCTGGGGCTTGTATCGCAAGTGTAGCTTAGTGCCTACGTGTACTTGCCAATTATTTTGCAATCTGCATAGGTATCATTATTGTTGGAAGCACGTAAAGCAAGATACGAGAAATATGGTTGTGTGGGTGTATGTTTGCTTGTAGTCGTATCAGGCCCTGTTGAGTCTAAATCATATTTACGTGGCATCGTGCTGTATCTTTATTCTTTCAACTATATCAATGCCTATAAACTATAAATATGTCATGGGTAAATAAATACATTTTTACATAACAAAAATATTTTTTATTAATAAATAACTTGCTGCGACGCGCGGTATCACCCGCATGGTGATGAAATACGGTGATGATGATGTTGATAAAAAATAGCCTATTATGCTATTCTGGGAAACAAGCTATCTTTATTTTGAGGTTTATATAAATACGTGCAGGCGTTTTGGCGTGAAGAGGTAACGTACACACACACACACCGACATACTTTCCCATTTTTTATATTTGTGTGATTAAATTTCTTAAATGATGTGCCTGTAAGCAGTACTTGGGAAGCTGGAAGACTTTAACTAGGTCGGTCAATGATCTCGATTTCCAGAGTTGTCATCAAAAAATTATAGTTAATAAAAAAGCTCAATCACACTGAAATGCTTACTCTTGTGTTAAGCAAGAAAATACAGCGTTTGACACCGAAATGAACATTTTTATTTTATTTCATTTGGAGACATTTTGTTCCGACTCTTCTTATCATATAGATTGGCGCAACATTACGAAAACATTGTTCTAAACTAGATTTGACACCGAACTATAAAATAATATTTTATCAACACAATTGTGGTCGATTTTGAAGGTTTTAGTTGACAGAACTAATAGAGCATCGATTAGGTTACTATACAAGACATCGAAGCGTAGACAAGTTTAGTGATAGGAATAAGTAGGTAATGCCGTTTTCTATTTATATAAATATTACAAACGTGTCACTCAAAATACAGCGTAACAGGTTGAACACGTGTTATGCTCAAGGACATTATGATTCATTGGATTCATTGTAAAGATTAAAATGCAAAATTTTAAATGTACAAAAATATGTAGCCCGCATGTGCGCATCAGATAATGGTTATTTAGTCAAGTAGCGGAAAAACTTTATGCTTAGAAGATCACTCATAATGCACGCCGACGGCCACACTGCTCGACCTCACCAGCGCGTCGTAGGGCTCGTTAGTATGAGGCTCGGCCTGCGGCCTCGCCAACATAAGCAAGACCTTCGGCCTCGCTAGTTTGAGGCGCACCCTACAGCCACGCCAACGAAAGCGTGGTAATCCATCTTTATACATGTATGATGATGATGATGATTACATCACCTTACAGTAACGTCCCATTTCAGGGCATACGTAAAAGGCAGGGCCTCAAAATGCGGTTTAGTGATACCACGAAGCTGGCGCTGCTGGCCCGGTACGGTTTACGTTGTACAGGTTTTCTCGCGATGTTTCTCCTTTACCAAAATGTTTGGTGCTGGCCTGGAATCGAACTCGTTAACATACAATTACGATGCCCGTTTTCTCCGAATAGACTACCACGATTTTAACTCCATTCGATCAGTTTTATGGAACCATAATAATCAATTGTCATCGTAACCACATATACTTACCTGTTAATCTCATATCGATCAGCGCTATGATTATTGTCAAAGTCATCCATAAAAATTGTTTTTGCCTGAAATTTAAATTTTAATGTATAAACCGGAAAACAAATAGTCATCAAGTTCAATCAAAGCTTCAAACTAAGCTGGAAACTCGGGCAGTCATAATATGGGACCTTTTAATAAATAACCATCTATATTATGGTCTCTACGATATTGTAATAGGACACCATTTTTTGGCTAGGACATCGTCATTGCAATTTTACTTTTTTCCGATCAAAAACCTCGAAAAAAATCTTCGAGAGACAAAGTAACTGCGTAATATAATAGTAGCCTTTATACCTTATTGAAAAATAATGTAATTTTGTAATAAACTTTATACGGTTACAACCTATAAAATTCCAAGCCGTTCAGTAAAAGGTAATTTCTCTCGTATAAAAATACACAGGCGCTTGTTCTAAGTAGCGCCGGCTTATTTTGCACAAAGTAGCGGACACACTTCAGGAATGACACCATCTTGTGAAATATAGATGAGCGTTGTCATCAGGAGGTAATGAGTAAACTCTAGTCTTGCAAACAGCGGACCTAAGTATATACACTTAACTGAGTGGATGAAAATTTAACAAGAGAGGTGTGAGTGCGCCCCGAGGCAAACTTGTGGCAAATCTGATGCTATAACTCAGACTACGGTACCTTGCATTACCTGTGATAGCTACTTTATAGGCGTTATAGCTCTTAGTGGGTCTGATCGAAACTATAGTCGGAGTATCCGATTTAATTAAACGTGAGTATTCCCGTATAAATAAAACAAAAATGTATTAAAAACCACGTCAGTTTTCATAATATATTATGAATATTCGAAATTTTTATAGTATCGAGTTAAATAAGTCTCAAAATCATAGTCAGTCACACAAAAAATTATCACAGTCAAGTCCAAGTGATGCCCTAGTAAAGTTGTGGGTACTTCACCATCATCAGCCCGGAGACGTCCACTGCTGAACGAACGCCTCCCCCTTAGACCGCCACACTGTACGACAACCTGCCATTTGCATCCACCGGTTGCCCGCGACTTTTACAATGTCGTCGGTCCACCTAGTGGGAGGCCTTCCTACGCTGCGTCTTCCGGTTCGCGTTCGCCATTCAAGAACCTTTCTTCCCCATCGGTTGTCAGTTCTTCGAGCGATGTGGCGCCCATTGCCACTTCAACTTGCAAACCTTGCGAGCTATGTCGGTAACTTTGGTTCTTTGGCGAATATCCTCGTTCCGGATTCTATCGCGCAAAGTAACTCCGAGCATAGCTCTCTCCATTGCCCGTTGCGTGACTCTGAGTTTCTCCAAAAGGCCAGCAGTTAAAGACCACGTTTCAGTTCCATATGTCATCACTGGCAACACACACTGGTCGTAGACCCTTGTCATCAGACACTGAGGGATTTTGGACGAACGCGATCCCGAACAGTTACATGATTAGTCTGCTGGACCTCGAAACATTAATTTGAGTGCCGTCTCAGGTTGTGGTTAAAGTAAGTTTTATTATTATCTATCAAGGAATTTATAATACCAATATTTTTTTATAGGTATCTGTTACATGAATCTGTTTGTACGAGCCTATTCTGATGAAATTGAAATATCATTAGGACAGCAAACAGAACATTAAAGTTCAGACAAACAACACTTTAGTTGGATATGAATAGACCGGCTGCTTTATAATTGATACTTAAGTATTGATATTACATTGATTTGCAGAAATATGTTTGACCTTTTCAGGAGTCGAGTGCTTTGAGTGGGCGCCCAAATAATGTTAAATATAACTTTTATTAGATATTTTTTTTGTTAAAAATAGTAAATTATACAATCAATTTATTACTTTTTCGAGATTGTAAAACATTTTACGAGATTTTTGTGATTAACAAAGTAGGTATCTATCTACTCGTATATAATACTAGAAATTGTATTATTTTTCTAAAAAAAGAAAACTTCACAGCATTATTACCTATTTACCACTATACCTATTTACTTTAATATAAGTTATAATGTTGTACTGTGTAGTTAGAATCCCTGTTTTCCTTTCGTAAAACAATTACATTAACCTTAACCTTGTCGAATAGTTAACTTTTTTCTCAAACAGTTTATATTTAATGGCTGTAAGTACCAATTCAAATATGTGTGGAAACGTGTAGGTTGTTAGGCTTAAACTTGTACGGATAACATAACTTGAAATTTATGTATGAATATTTAACCAAGTAATTTAGATGGTACAAGAAAGGGATGTTTATAATAAGTGTTTAGTAATAGTACATTATGATACGAGTGTGCTATGTTGGTCATTACACTAGAGGCGGTATTATGCGCGCGAGCCGTAGGCGAGCGCGATAAGAAAGCCGAGAGCGTAATGACTAATAGCACAAGAGTTCCATACGACTGTTTTCGTCACACTTGCGAGGAAAAAACATTTTTTTTTTGATAATAATCAACCACACAGCGAAAACGTCAACAAACATTTGCGGAAAATGGCGCCCAAATCAGTAATGCGCGCGCAGGTTGACATTTACTTCAGCTGCATAAGAACTCTTTGTTGGTATTACAAAAAAACTGTAAGTATTACCCGGCTATATTAAGAGTGCTTCGTACACGTACGTCTAATTGCAGTCACGTACAAACTTGACTTTACCGGGTTATACCTATTATAGTACAAGTGCCGTAATGTAAAGTAAAAAGCACGCGTGTATAATAGCTTGGATTATGAGCCTAAAAGCGATGTAATAAGATCTACTTTACGAGCAAGTGTGATGAAAATACAAGTTATTTTGGTAGGTGAGTTTAAAATTATTTCAATACCTAATTACCTGTCACAAATTAAAAAGAACTAGTTACAATGTTTAGCTTAATAATGATCTTCTTCTTCTTTATTATTATATCTATTTAATTATAAATCAATTGCTGTTCGTTTATCTCGCTAAAACTTGAGAACTGCTGGGCTGATTTAGCTGATTTTGGTTTTGAAATGTTTGTCGTAGTCCAGGGAAGGTTTGAACGGTAAGTAAACGCCTGGACCTTGTTGGATGTATTTTTTTTTATTTTTTTTTAATTATTTATCGAATCTTAAAATCTATCAAACAATATTTTTTTCTATTGTCTAAAAACCTACTTCAGGTTTGTCTAGACAATAAATAATAAATAATAATAATATTCATAATAGCGGAATAGCGGATCATAGTAGCGAGGCGGAAGGCCGATCTCAACGCATACGAAGTAGAGAGTGTCAGCTAGTATTATATAAAAATCATTTACCATACATTAGACTCGCAGAAACTAAAAAGAGGTTTAAGGCCGACTTGCATTAAAAAAAAAACAAAAAACAGGTGGAACAAAATTCACCGGGTCATCTAGTTTACGGTAAAAACACGTGCGAGATGGCAGACAACGCAATCCACAAAAAGACATTTAGTAAATGATATCAATACCAACAACAATCTACTCAATACTCCATTGAGTACCGAGCTAAGCTCTTTTCTTGTCTGTATTAAATGAATATTGAATTACACACAAACTCCAGGCGCTTCAGTAAACTCGGGCGACATCCCGCGCCGCCCAAGTACACAGACAAAATACGGTTTTAATATCACGATTCCGCGTCGCCACAAAAACTCATAATTCTTACCAAACTCATTTGAAACCGGGTCTGAAACGTTGCTGATATAAAAATAAGTAATCTAAATACAAAGGCGCACTGTGAAAACATGATCCCGGGACCGTCTTAAAAGAATTCCTTTCGGGAATGGTTTCGCAGTGGAGACGCGAAAATGCAGGAATTTTGGCGTTTATCGAGCGAAGAATTACCTATGAGAATATACTTCTCGTCTTTTGCAGCTGGCGCCACTTTGAGTTGAGAGGGTTTAAAAATGAAATTATGTTTTAAAATAATGTGTGTGTGGAAATATGTTTGTCTTTATAGAACTTATTTATGGGTAGCTTTATTGTTATAATATATACATCTACACTATTTAATAGTATAAAGAGATTAATATTGAAAGTTTGTTCGAGGTAATCTTCGGATCTATTGATCTTCTTCTGCTTCTTATAGACCTTGTATTGCACCAATAGAAAGCGTATATTGTACTAGAGGTCGCCCGCGACTTCGTCCGCGTACGGAAGAAATTCGACCCGCTCCCAAAATTCACCACTTTAAATCATCACGAGCAATTTTTTTAGCCCCCCCAACTTCCTCCCTTTGAATGAACTACCCAAATATCAATTTTCATCACTATAACTTCAAAAACAAAGAACTTTCCATACAAAATTCCACCCCCCCCCCCCCCCTCCCCCCTCCCCCCTTAAATCATCCGGTTTTTTTATGAACATAGTATTTTTTATTTTAAATAAACTATCCAAATCCAAATTTTCGTGACTAAAAGTCCAAAAACAAAGGACTTTCATACAAACTTCCCCCCCCCCCTTTCCCTCCCTTGGGGATCGAATTTCGTAGTCCTTTCTTAGTACACCCCTCAGCATCGAGACGAATACACACTCCAAATTTCAAGTCTGTACGACCAGCGGTTTGGGCTGTGCGTTGTCTGTCAGTCAGTCAGTCAGCGGGCCTAGACAAGTGGCAATCGCTTCGGAGCGATTCCATGTCGACAGTCGCTATCGCTTAAGCGATAACGAAGTTCGTTAGGTAGACAAAGTCACATAGGTTTCGCTAACGCCTTCTCTATTCGTTTGTTCGATAAACATTACATTTTGTCTCTGGACTTTCGTCGGCAAGCGTCAAATTGCCATAGATTACTTGAGAGTTAGTATGAATTCGCCGGATCATTGTTTATGTTAGTTAATATAAACAATTCTTATTGCCATGATCTTGGCCTTGTATTAACCGACCTTGAAAAATATATAAGTATTCATTGTTATTACCTATTACATAATATTGCAAATAATTTTAAATTTTTAAATGCAGTTTTTTGAGCCTAAAGTAGTTGCATCACATCACACTTCCAATATTTTAAATGCGTAAGTTTGGTGATGTGTGTTTGTTTCTTACTCCTTCATGCTAAAACGGCTGAACAGATTTGGAATTCACTTTATAAAGAAGTAGCTCATACTTTGGAAGAAAACATAGGCTACTTTTTATCCCAACAACCGCGGGGTGCAGCTAGTTATAAATAATGCTTTATCGCGTCTTCTCAACGGTTTCCAATAAGTTATCCACTGGTATTCACACATAAAGCGCACACTTACCTACACATTATATTTTAAACAAAAAACTCAAAATAATTCACAACATACCGCTCAAAACAGTGTTAAATCGCCATTTTGTTTCGTTTTCTACAGGGTCTCGGCATTCGCTAGGGTTTCTATCGATCGAATCGAAAACTAAGCGATAACGCTAGCCAAAAGTGCCGCTTGTCTACGCATTTCTATGGAAGTAATGACCAACCTAGCATACTTGTATCATAATATATACTGTTATTATATTATGAGCCACAGCAATGCTCGGCTACAGATAATATTAAGTTAAAAATAAGAATATTTCATCGATCAAAAATACCACTGTATTTATGTTACCCTTGTATTAGGTTTCATCCATTTCCAGTCTACCGTTACGGAGTTGAGTGGAAAGACCGTACACAGCGTTCAAGTATGTGAAGTGTGTAAAGCTAACTTTAAGGTGTGTGAAGAGTAGTGTCTTATATAACGACAAGGTGTTTCTAAAGGATTACCGGTAAAGTTTATAACTGGACCTTGGAATAAGTGGCCGCGAGTAGTATTTAGAGATAAGGTGGGGAGTGATGCGTTTGTATAAACTGTAAGTCTTGGTTATTTTACATATAACTGCAATAGGCAATACATGTCAGAAGCCTGCGTGCGATATTTATTTTAATTATTTATTTATTTAATATTTTTACACATCAACTGTGAGACTAGAGTTGCCCAGCTGACCACTCAGCTTATAAGCACTTAGTACAATTGATAACGAGCACTATTTCTGTAACTTTGTCCACAAGATTACGTCTAACGCGGATAAATAATACCTATAAAGTCGAAGTAAAACAGTTTAAGATAAATCCATCACTCGAGAGTTGCTCGAGAGTTGCTCGAGAGGAAAGTCCGTGACTGACAAATAAGAAAAACTAGATTACTGACATTGATAAAAGAGTTTCTTACAGAGCAGTTTTTAATACTGCTGGATGTTTAAATTTAATAGTTACATCACCATCAGTAGCCTATCCTATTCCTCTGCTGGACGTGTCCTCCTCTTATGTACGCCACTTTTTGCGATCTCCGGCTTTTCTCTCCCAGTGCACCTTTGCACCTGGGTATGTCTTAAAACTGCATCCAGAACCACCGGAGGACGGGCAGCAGCGTCCTCTTAGTTAATGGTGGTAGCACTCTGCGATCCCCAAGCAGCCTGCCAAGCGTGGGGATTATGGCAACACCTCCTTATTAAGGAAGAGGCCTTCGTCCAGTAGTGGATGTCTTCCGGCTGATGAGTAGAGTAATGTCTTAAAACTGCATCTAGAACCACCGGAGGACGGGCAGCAGCATCCTCTTGGTTAACGGTGGTGAGAATTCTGCGATCCTCAAGCCGCTTACCAAGCGCAGGAGTTATAGCAACCCCTACCTATGAAGGGAAGGCCTTCGGTCATCTGGCTATTGTTGTTGCTGTTGTCTACTCTTTGTCTTATCGTCACTCCACTGAGTCTCAAGGCGTCATTATGCTACGTTTGCTGATTTCATCTACATTTATAGATTCTGCAACAGAAAGCCGGTCGGCTGCCACCTAAGCTTGTTAATACGTTAAATTATATCGGTGAGTTTGATTTTCTAGTAAATTACTAAGAAAACCCAGTATACGCCAAATATAGACGTGTCTGTAGCTCTGTAGCGACAGATCTGTAACGATGTAGTCTAATTAGAATGAGTTATTAGCTATTTTGTATCTGACAGCAATTACAGAATTACTTTCTGACTAAAATTATGAGAATACTTGGTTAACCGAAAGTATGATTGTCGCTAAATGTTCAATGTAAAAAGTTTCAATGTTTCTTATTGAACGTTTCTTAAAATATGAAATGACTTTTATGTAATTTGCTATATGTAGTGGCCTTTGATTATATGAGAGAGAGCTAGTTCCTCCGAGGTAGTGGCGCAGACAAAAGGCTATTTTTATTTGACGCGCGATCGTGAAATTTTATAAGGAGTGAAGGGCGAAAAAGTATCTGAAGACCTCTCAACCAAAACTGAATACAAATAATTTGGGACAAATATTTATAAATGTGGTTATATTATTACATTATATAATATTTTTCATCGAAATATACCTTTCATCACCATTTCGAGATAGGTATCTACGTTTTATGAGATCATACGTAGGAATAATATTTAAATAATATCGTTACTTGTGCGTTAATAAAACCGTTCAAGGATTCTTTTAAGCGGAGGAATAAAATTTAACAGGCAAGATATTATATCGTTAAATTAAAAGCTAACTGTTATTTTTAACTTTTTTTCGCCATTTATCCACCAACTCTTCTTTTTCATCTACCTACATGAAAAAGCACTTATTATGACCTATTTAGGATTCCGAAAAGTGTAACGGGACCCTGATATTGAGCGTACTCGTTTATTATTAAAAAAAAATTTTTTTTTTTTATCTACTGTTTTAGCGATGTCGAGCGCTTGCTATTTTGGATCATGGGATCGTTCTGTATTTTTCAAACATGTTTACTGTATTATGCAATTTCTATGATCTGTTGTAAGTGCCTAATAAATAAATAAATAAATATATTAAGGCTCAGATTGCTGTCGCAAAGGTTGTATTTATTTTTATCGTAACGGCAACACCGAGGGAGAACTAAAGTGTCAACGTCAAATTGTAATTTGGAGTCGACTCATTATTCGAACGGCAGCTGACAAGCAGTTGAACAAACGTTTCGTGAAACACATTAATACGAATAAGTCCAAGGAAATCATAAGCATCGCGGTTTTATTGCTGAGATAAGGAAGAGATCTTTCAATACAAACGTATTCCCCTATATTTTTCCTGAATAATAACTCCAGAGTAATCTTTTTTTTTTATAAAGTCTAGGTCTACTAAACATTATGTCTCTGTCATTTCCTGTATTTCATCAACTAATTGCTAAAACAAATATAACCCTTTACATATTTTTGGAAGGTTATATTTTCTTTAGCAATTAGATGCTGAAAAAAGAAAATGAACGAGACATGTCTACAGTAGACGTAGAATGTATAAAAAAAATAGCTCTAGAGGCATTATCCAGGAAGAAAATAGGGGAATATGTTTGTATGGAGAATCGCTCACCAGATTCCTTCTTAAGATTGCTGTATCTTTAGAAATAATGATTTTCGGCTGACTCAATAGATGCCGGTAAATACAGGGTTACGCGGAACTGTATTATTAAGCCATTCATTGGTCTAAGACGTCATTGTTCTCATCATTATGAACAACTTTTACCAGGGGGCCAAGCCCGAATTCTCGAAAAATATCAGCTGCTATATCGAGGACATCAGTTTCATACATTATGTAGAAGATGAATACTTTTTCTATGGAACAGCATTCTTTTTAAGTGAATTCATGTTTGGCCTTACATCAAATTTATTACACAATTAAAATTCTGTAACAACAACACAACACAATTAACACACAATACACACAAATACTACACAATACACAATTAACTTATTCACAATGATATAAAATATAAATATAAATAAATATTGGGGGGGACATTTATTACACACAGCGCCATCTAGCCCCATACTGAGCAAAGCTTGTATTATGGAAACCAGGTACAATATATTAGTTGCCTCCTTTCAGCGTAGTAAAATCCGTTTTGCGAAACGTTGTATACTAGGAAATATCATGATTAAAGCCCTATTTTGGCGGATGAATAGCGGAAATCTGCTATCACGAGAAGTTTACCGAAAATAGCTCTGTAAAACCCTCTCAATATCTGAGAAAATAGGCACTAAGGTAGAATTAAATGTCGTGTAGAAAGAAATGAAACGCTGTCAGTAAATTATCTCGATATCGAAGGTCAAGAGAGTTAAAGCTACTACTTAAAATAGTTGTATCTAGGCCTTATAATAGGGAAGACATGAGATAAATAATATATATAATATACACATGTATACACAAGTATACTATCAGGCGTATATTTATACGAAAAAGTAATCATCTAATAGGTACATTTAATACGAGGAACACAAGGCTTTTTTCAGTTCTATTATTATATTCATTCATCATCATTATCAGCCAGAAGGCGTCTACTACTGGACGAAGGCCTTTCCCTCAATAGGGAGGAGTAGAGGTGGTCGGTGCAAACCGTAAACAGTTTAAATACCCAGTTATCAATGCAATACCCAATACCGGGCACTCGGAGTTTCGATAACTGGGTATTGTGAGAATCTGGGTATTGGCGAAAACGCGAACCATCTCCACGTCGTCGTAACGAGCGGGAACCAATACCTGCACGTGCCGAGTACCACGAGCGACGGACGATACCGATCGTCGCTTTGCAGCCGACGTGATGCGCCCGAGTTTTTTTTTTTTTTTTTAATCTTTTTATTTTATATTTTATTGGGACTTTGGCCAACACTAATCCGTAATATTCCGAACGTAATCGTACTCTCCAAGGCCGAGAGGCGACTAAACTAAAGCGACAAAAGTAAAACAAAAAATGACAATTATTATAACACTTATTGCTGAAACATTAAATGCGTTTTTTGAAAAAAAGCAAGGGTTTGAATTTGAATATCATTCGAAAGTACAAGATTATATCACACTTTATTCACTGAATCAGTGCACTTTCTGGGAGTCTTTCGGACGGGCGTGAAAGAAAGTCTTCTGTATTTTTACTAATTACAACTAAGTTTTAGCCAGTCCTAAGCCTGGAATTAAGTTTGAAGGAAAGTACGTTTAATTCAATTTAAAAAAACTTATTTTGTTTACATAAAACGTAGAGTTTTGTATGTTTAATGCTATCCAACAAATTTAATCAGTAATCTTTAATTCATAAGCATTTTTATAAATACTACTAACTAGTAGTCATCATCGTCAGTCGTCATCATGATGAATAAATTATTATTATGATAAAAAGTTTAAACGGAATCATCAAAAAACATCACCAAAAAATTTACCAAAACCAATTGGTATTTGTACTTTCTTGTGCAACACAGTTATTTTTGTGAATCGTTTTTTTAATAATAACTGAAACCAAATACCTCTGTAGAAACTCAAAAACTACGTTAGTAAAGAAACGGCCAATACCTAGTTATTAAAATAAACAGTTTCAGAACCCGTTATTGCCATTCAATACCGATACCCGTTTCGGTACTGCAATATACCATACCGACCCACCGCTAGGGAGGAGTTGCCTTATTCCCCACGCTTGGCTTGGGGATCGCAGTTTGTACCACCGTTAACTAAGATGACGCTGCTGCCCGTCCTCCAGTGGTTCTGGATGCAGTTTTCGGACATACCCAGGTCATATGATTACATTACTTACGGGATATTTCCGTCGGAATTACGAGAAATTACGTATTTACAATAGAGTCCGTGAACATGGTCCACGCAACTGCTCCGAAATATCGGGAGCTCGTTTCACACAAACATAACCACACAAATACCTCGGGAATAATAAGATAAGATAATATTATATCATAGAACTTGTAATGTACATCCGTTATAGTTTAAAACAGAGTTTTACCCAGTTACTAGTATAGTATTACATTATCTATGGGTTTACTATATTTTTCCTCGAATTTATCAGAAATGTTCTTAAAGTTGTTGAACATTGTGCTAACACCACCTGAAATAAGCTGTATAGGTAAAAGTAGTATTTAAAATAGACAATAGACAATAGACAATATTTTATTTGTAGAAAAAACACATTTTGTACACAAGACAAGACAATATAAACTCATAACAAATTTAAACAGTACAAAATAGTTTTTCGCCACAAACCGGTTCCAACTCAGCATAATGCTGGCTGCGAACAGCCAGCGCTGGTCTTCCGTTGGAACCGTTGGTGACGTCCCCCACGCATACCACACGGCAGGGTACGCTTAAACAAACAAACAAAAACAATACAAGGTAATAATATATAAACAAATAAACGACGGCGATTTTAT
The DNA here is from genome assembly GCA_905404285.2 of Erannis defoliaria. NCBI lineage: Eukaryota > Metazoa > Arthropoda > Insecta > Lepidoptera > Geometridae > Erannis > Erannis defoliaria. Next base: position 480,432 of record FR990085.1, on the reverse strand, counting down.
TTTATATATCGTGGCAAAAGACTGTCGGAAAACAGGTGTCTGACAGTGACATTTGATCCACTCTGACATAATCTCGAGCGCTATAGAGTAAGCACTGGCAAAGATAATGTAACACTAAACACAGGATGCGGTGACTAACCAACCAGTACCAGCCTATTACTTTACTTGAAATTTAAGAATCAAAGAATACTTCGTAAGCAAACTTGAAATCAATCTGATTGCATAGCACTGGTGCATTAAGTGTTCGGTGGAGTGTCTTTGTGGAGTTAATAATAGGACTATCATGATAAAGAGCAACAGTAGCATTTACCTATATGGCACTGGTGTCTGTAACTAAGAGTTGTTCGCTTTTTTGGTGCTTGAAAATAAATCTTTTCAATTTCATTTTAAATCCGTGTATACTTTGCAGGTTCCTTATTGGCGGCGGAATGTTGTTCCAGCACTTAGACGCAGCGTATCTAAAGCTTCCTCTAAAAGCGGCGGAACAGTGTCGCTCTGTCAGAAGCTGCGATGAGCACTGGCGAGACTCAAATTTGCGATTTGTTCTCCACGACAACTTATCATAAAGATAAATCGGTGTTTTATTTTTTATGACGCCGAACATAAGACATGCCAGATGTAACTTACGGCAATGCTTCATTTTCAAAAGAAGATGATTGTTTAAAAACGGGGTTACGTGAGACCTCAACGGAATGTCAAAGCAAAAATAAATTATATTTCGACCAATCAGCATGGTGTTTTTATTTATTAAGTATGTTTCTATCGCTAGCAGAAACGTCTGCCATTACTGCGCCAACAAACATGAAGCACGGCACAAACTGAACAAAAACTGAATTCCACTGATATCCAATCATAGTTAAGCTCATCGCGTCCAGCGAGGTTAGCGTCACGTCACGACTGATCAGCCGGGGACGAGTTGGGAATCGGGATCAATTGGGAAAATCGGGATTCAGATTAATGTGACATCTGTACCATTATTAACTCCCACGGATAACGGTTTTTTTTCATCAAATCTCTGTTACGCAATGGGAACATGGTTTCAAATCGAGGTACGGGAAACCTGACTGAATAGATAAATAAAATTATATCTTCATAATTCTGACAACTTTTCTCAATAATAGAATTCAACATTTACTTTTATTTAAGTCTTAGGATATTTCCCTTATGCATGTGGCCTCGTGGTACAAAAGCCCATACCTCATTGTGTCAAATCCGTGTCAATCAACGTCGCTTATAATATCTGCAATACCACCACAAATACGTTGCTAACCTTTTAATAGGGAACTATTTAAAAGAAAGTAACCGCCACACTAAAACGAAGTAGTTCGTTTTGGCAAGCAGTTTAAAATATCCCACGTCTCAATGCCACCTTACCTATGTAAGTACCTGTCTTTGTCTGTCTCTCTATTATACAATTAGAGTATAAAAGAGACGGCGTCATTCGAGGCTAACATTATCGGATACCGTAAGTTGTTGCTTTCTTTTCTATATCGTATAATTATTTCTATAGTATTATAATAACTCTTTGGTAGCGAATCGGTTTAGCAACGGTAAACAACGAGTTATATCGGTTTTGGTATGGCAAACATGCCAAACCCGTTCCTTTACAATCATTTTTAGGAACAAAAGCTCTTTTCAAGAAATACTGTCTCATAAGATCGCAGATCTATATTAATAAAGTTGCTTCTAGAGTCTGTCTGTACGTCCATAATGACAAACAGTAAAGTTGTAAAACGACTTCACGGATTTCTTCAAGTTTTAATGGGTATTGTAGAAAAGAACGTCTACTTTCAAAATAATGTTCTCGAACTGTAGAGCCTGAATAATCAAATCGTAAAAATGCGTTGATAAGTTTTATCTTTTTCTTTTTAGAAATGTATTTTCCTACACATCAGTTAGGCAACTGATTAGTCCTCGGCAAGACTAATACATGTACACTACACCATGTATTTTTATTTAATGGTTTAGGTAGTTTGGGTTTTAACTAACGTTGACAAATTAAGTCGTCACTTATGGAATACATTTTCTGACTTTTTATTATATTTGAGTTTAGAGAATAGGATACATTTTATTTTATAAAACTTAGACACTAAATAGAAAAACCTTAGCAGTAACAGATATTTTTGTTTTATTTATACGGGAATACTCACATTTAATGTGTCAAAACCACGTCAGTTTTCACAGTAACAGATAATATATGTTTTTTAGATAATATAATAATATTGAAAAACTTCACAGAAGGAAACCTTTTTATTTTAATCACATGACGTCATTCTAATTTATCTTTAATTATTATCGATTTATTTATTCGAAATTTATAAATTCACAGACCAAAATGTTTTATTGTTTCGGATAGCAAATTTTATCAATATTGGTTTGATAACATTTCCCTCGATTTACTGTGTAAAAACCAGAAACAACTTACTAAAATAAAAGTGAATTTCCACTGAACCATCGAAAAAATACGTTCGTTTCCACCGCCGTTTTCCATTCTCCCTCTCTGCCGCATGTACATTCAAATGGGCCTACTTAAGCTACTTAAATCGATTTTTTCAAAGACACAGTCATTATTTCCAACAACGTGTTTACTTTCTTAAATAGATTAACCCTGTACCCGTTGCGAACCGCGTGCTTCGCAACTACTGTCACCAACCATCTGGATACTTTAGGATAAGTGTAAGTATTTACGTACAATGAAGACTCCATCGACACTAGATGGCGCTGCCGTCAAGTTAGACTACGCAAAAGACTTGAGCTAGTGTCGTCTTGCCAGAACGGTGATTGTATCGGTTTTGTAATTATTTGGGCCCCCCCCACCCCGGGGGTGAAAAAACGTGGTGAATTGGTGGCCGAACTGCTTCCGTACGCGGACGAAGTCACGGGTGACCTCTAGTGATTACATAAAATTAAAATAAACAGTCACGTGTACGTATTATGATAGCACTAAGCTAAAGGACCTTATATTACTCATTAAAAAAACAACCGGACTAGCGATGCGAAGTATTCTCAGTTTACTTTGCACGCAACTTTCCTTATGTCCGCTGTCCCTGTAAAAGGCCTATTTACACTGCTCTATATTTTATTGAATCTTTTTTTTAATATATGTTTATAAGCTTGCGTTTGACTGCCATCTCGTCTGATGATAAACAAAGATGCAGTCTACGATGAAGCACGCTTGCCTAGAAGAAACCGAATCACTCGCGACTTGAAGACACCCAGATTATAATTATCTTATTTATTATTATTTAATTCTTTATTGCACACATAAACACATTAATGTACAAAAGGAGGACTTAATGCTTATTTTAATCGTGGAGATGTAGATATGATATGTAGAGAGATAAATTAAGTCAGATAATAAAACCGATATGCTTAGCAAGTAGCCATGCTCACTTTAAATACTGGACCTTGCATTAATATGTGTAATATTTCAAGAATATTTATTATTTCATTTTTTTTATTAACAAGCCCTTTTGAAACGTGTAAGTTATTGTCAGAACTTATCAAACTCTACATGGTCACCTTACTCCCAATGTCAAACTACCCTCAGTCACAAAGTAAACTCTAACAATAGAGTCGTAGAGTTCACAATAGAGCAAGGGCAAATTTAAACAGTAGAATGTTCGTTAATTATTAAGGTGGGCCATTCGTCAATGTTAATCGGAACTAAATGCCTATTTCAGTACAATGTACAGGAGTATAATAGGTGAATTAGTTACAGCCACGTTTGGATTGTATATGGGCTTTGTTTCGAGTAAACCGACCACAACGTGCGGGGCTGGGAGCTCCCAGCTTTACTTGCTTTTACTGAATATTTAGGCTCGGCAGTTTGATTGTGAACTGAGTAGGCATGCTGCTGTTTCTCAAATCGTTTTCTTCGTCTTTGTATGCCTAATACAACTGGCAACAATTGCGAGTTAGTCTTGCAAACCGTTCATTCTGGGGGGCCACCCCACGACAAAAACTATCGTCTAGAGTAGAGTAGAAGATGCGTACAAAATAATGTACTTAACTTTTTTTTACAAAATACAAATTAAGTAACGCGAAAGCCCGTCCTTACCATATGTTATTACCACATAATGCCTGTAAAGTCCTCTGCTCGATATTGGCCTACCCTCAAAGGGCAATGAGGTTCCACAGGCAAAACATTTCGCTGATGGCGTCAGCGGCGGTCCACACACACACAAACCACACACACATCAGCCAGAAGACGTCCACTGCCGGACGATGGCCTCCCCCTTGATAGGGAAGGGTTCCCATAAAACCACCCTCCCCCCTTGGTAGACGGCTTGGGGATCGCAGAATGCTCACCACCGTTAATCGCAGCCCGTCCTCCGGTGGTTTTGGATGCGGTCTGTATGTGGTAATAATCAAGTTTTCTTGTTAATCGTTCCCTATCTGTTCTTGATGAGGGTGTTTCGTTGTCGATAATCTAGTCCAAGGAAAAATACTGGGTACTGTGCCTTGTTTTAAGAATCTATGCAGCTGTTGACAGCTTGAAAATAGATTTTTAGATTAGATAATTGCTTACATTTTATGTTGGACAGAGCTTTAATTATCAAGGCAAAGGATTGCTGTGCAAACCAGTATAATATGCAGATTCCCTCTGGTAAGCAGTCTTTAAAATGTTCTCTGCAAAAATAAAACAAAAAACAACAAAATGTATGAGACTGATAGTTGTCAGCAGTGAACCACCTAGCAGAAAAAACCGCAGTGTGGATCCCCATTGGGCCATAGGACCATATCCACCACGCTGGCGCAGTTTCGGGTAATTAGGTCCACAAACGCTATTAAATTTCTTCTGCAGGCCTATACAGGTTTCCTCACCATGTTATCCTTCACCAAAAAGCCAGAGATAAGAAAATCCATGCATCAATTCCAAAGAGCTCATTGGTCCGCGCTGGGGATTTGAATCTACAACTTCAAGATTCCAAGCTTAGAAGTATTGCCATTAGGCTACTCTGGTTTTATAGTTCGTTCATAATTAATATTAAATTCCAATAATGAAAAATTCCGAGCATATTCCGTTACAAATGGGTATTCCATTTTTCCACCTCTGCTTTGTACTTCTGAGAAATATAAATTACTTACGAGTACCTTGTCTTGTAAGCAATATTATACCATTTCCATTCAAAATATCTACTTGTTTTTTCGTGTAGGTGTGGTTAGAATTTTAATTTATCACTAATATAATACTTGATGACTTTTTACTAATATAATTTTCGTTCCTCGCCCTAAATGTATATAACAAGACCCACAGGTACAAGTTATAGTTTTCATACAGGGGTTTTAGTTTTGTACAAAGGAAAACTAGTTTTTGGCCGTGACTTTAGAACATTTAATTCAATTCATTTTTTATTTTATTTTATTTGAACATGCTAGGAAGAAAGAAGTGACAATAATTCAATAAATTGGAAATCACAATAACATACATCTAAATACATTTTACAGTATACTATTTAACGGGTTTTTCCGTTTAAAAAGGCGGAAATAATGTATGTCTTAGTAGGTAGTCCACTAAACTTTTAAAACTTTCTATAATAAATATCGGTCGAAATTTTTCACACAGCGCCATCTAGCCCTAAACTAAGCAAAGCTTGTAATATGGAAACCAGATAGCTGATAGAATACTTAAATACTTTTTTTTTGTAAATACATACTTATAATACATACTACACCCAGACACAAAATAAACATCTATGTTCTTCACATAAATGTTTGCCCTGGGTGGGGATCGAACCCACGCCCTACAGCCCTGAAGGCGGACATGCTACCAACTGAGCTATAAGGTAGTCAAAACCTCATAATGAGTCCGCAAAGATACATGTCATATGTGTGGTAATCAAAATAAGCATTTGGATTGTATCTAGACTTTCATCAGTCTGGATAAAATCCTTTTTTGTGCAGTAGGTTAAGTAGTATAAGTAGTCTGTGTAGTATCTTGTAGTTAATAAAGGCTTATGCCCGAAAAAGAAATCAAAATTCCTTTGATGATAGTCGAAAATAGTTAAACTAAACCAACTTTGCAAAATCTCGATTCTTTTCTCGGCTCCATTTATTTTCACAGAATGATTTACCAATTTATTTGAGCTACATGAAAATAGTAAGTATTTTGATGGTATGTATTCAGGTACCGTAAATTCAGGCCGTCCATCGCTGTAATGAAATTCATAGGACTTCGTTCATGTGTGATCACAGAGTAAACATTTATTTGATGGCAGAACATAATGTGCAGAATCAACATGGAGAAGCTGAGCTGGGATCTAAAATAAATCAGTTTCTTTACAAAACGAAATGAAGTTACTCGTTGTAGTTCTGAAATAGATCTAAGCTAAGTAATGAAGCCAGACATCAGATTTATTTAAAAACGAATGCTTTTGAAACAATTTATTTTATTCAGATTAATCTGACCAAAATAAATTGACAATCCAGAATTCGGTGTATGTTAATAAAATCGATACTTTATCGCAATTCGCATTGTAAATGAGGTACAGAAATCTATAAGTTGATGCATAAAGCATTCAACGTGGCAATGCCGACAATACTTACGCTGGATGTGCTGAGGACTGGTAGCATTTAGATTTTCTTTAGACTAAACTGAAAATAAACTATTCTTCGAACAATTTTGTGAAGAAAAAATCAGTTTGTGATAAATAATATGTTTTTCTGAGAAACGGAACTCTTTCAGACGTTCAGGGAGAGACGTGTGTGAAAAATAAGCTTTTAACTCTCTCTGCGCACATCGGATGCTTTAATGCTGAGATGAAAAAATATTTCTAGAAATAAGACTAAGTCTTTTCTTTCTATATTGTGTTTTTTCGACAAGCCCATATACAAGTTAAACAACAACCGTCAGCCATGTCAGAGGACTTCGGGCGGCACATTAACTCTGACACTAGGGCTGGCCACTCAGCTTATACGAGTTAAAAAAAACAACCGACTTCAAATTAATATGGGACCACCTCGAGAATACACATTTAAATAAAAAAAGAATTTTCTAAATCGGTTCATAATTTACGGAGAAATCGGTGAACATACATAAACAAAAACACAGAAGACATACACATAGAACTAATATAGAACTTCCTTTTTTCGAAGACTGTTAAAAATATTCTAATTTAGATTTTCGACAACAAAAAACTATACAAAATACTTATTCTAAAATGAGTATGCAAGTTTATGCAAACTGGAATGAGTAGAATATCTCTAAACCTAGTGGTGAAGTGGAACGCATCTGTTACATGTACATGTATACATGTATATAGTGTTGAGCTTCATACAGACTCTCGTTCTATGAAGATCTGCGAGAGAGTAGTGCAGCATGAGCTTGACTTTATAACTAGTTATTTTGGTTCCTACATTGAGTCAAAAGCTCAATTGGCCGCCAAAAAGCTGGGATATCCTCTCGAAGGTGCGACGGTATTTCACGCCGGAACAGTTGCTCTCATTGTACTAAGCGCAAATTCGGTCGTGCATGGAGTACTGGTCGTACCTTTGGGATGGATCAGCCAAGTACCAGGTTGAGAAGTTGGAAACAATCGAGAAACGTGCCAAGACATAGACAACAACTGATTCGGACTAAGCTACAGTCTTGACCATCGACGGTAAGTAGCTAACCTAGCTTATCGGTATTTTTTCGGGTACATTTCGGAGTGTGTAGTTGGTAATCAAACTCGGAGTGTGGAGATGGTAATCAAACGCAAGCACATAAATAATTTAAAAATGCCCTGCTGCTTCTCAGCCCTTTTGGCCCAAAAGTACAAGTTGTTCACAATGATGAGTACAATGGTTTTCTTTCGGCTTAATAATTTATTTACGCGTAATCCTGTATGATTTAATTCAAAGACAAAAAAATAACATTTCAGACTGGCTACGATTGCTACGCACAGCGCTACAGCTCCACTACGAGCGCTACGAACGCTACGAGGCTCGCGTTGTTACAAACTAGAGTTGCATGTGTCCCAAGCTTTACTTTGTATTGCGCTCGCCGTGCAATGCAGCCCTGACGGCGGAACTAATGTCTGATTACAGGTATTACGGTGAAATTAACTCTGTACAGCACACATTGTACCCTGCCTTTAAACTTAATTAGATCGGGCGGGATATGGTTGCAGTGTATGTGACTCTATTTTTAGTCTACAGTATTTGTGGCGGAAATTCTGAGCGCAATTTTTTTCAAATTTATCTAGCTTGTGTTCTTAACGTCGTTTTCTTCAATGTGTAGTTCAAGATCCTTGTTACACTCGCTTGAACCCTGTAGGGTGTAAAGTATGATAGAAGGATATCTACGGGTTTTACAGACAAAGGACGTGTCGTTAATTAACTGTCGTGCTTGACGGTGCAGTGTCCAGCTCCAGTGTCGTCTCATCTCTAGTGTACTTATACTTAGGGCTGCCAACATTCTCGTATTTAAATATAGTATGATTGTTCGAAGCTACCTTCTAACAAATTATAGTAGATAGCAAAACTAAAATATGCGAGTTTTGAGAGTTGAAGTTGAAGTTGGATGTTGAAGATTGTATGTTTATTTGTTTGATAGTACATTGAATTTATTTGTAACGATTAGTTCATAATTCTTAACTCTTGTAAAATAGGTAAATAATAAATAGTGATCTTAAATTATACAATAGGCAAGGATTCTATTTTCGCTATCGAAGCATGCAAGTAATTATACAGAATGTTAATAAAGACAAAATTAAAATAATATATAAAAATCGGAGGTTATGCCTTAATCACAATACAACATCTGATGTTATTATGCATAAACTACTTATGAAATTACATGTCAATGTAACATAAACAGCGTAGATAAATAAAAAATAAATGTACCTACAAAGTGCAAGAATAGTGAACTTGAGAACATACTAATATATTTCGGAGGTGGTCCCATATACCTACATATTATCGAAATCGGTTTAGTAGCTTGGTTTTTAAAACAAAATTACTAGAAAATATGAAGATGTTATCTAGGTATAATGTAATAACATTAGACTAAAAAACCATATAATAAATAATATATAGATAATATCACTAATATATTAGATGGCATGTCAAATCTCTTCAAGCCCAGGAATTTGTCCAAGCCCCATAATCCAGTAATGCCCAGTAGTATTTGGATACCAGGACAATGATAAAATGAATGGACGGGAAATAAGCGCACGGATATTGAAGACTATATGTTGAGCGCCGGCTCTCCACTCGCGTCAGTCATACTCTGTTTTTACGACATGTGAGCCGTACGATACGGCAATACCAACTTCTAATACATGTACATGTGTTCTCTTTTTGTCATGCAATTAGATTCGCTATCTCTATTTCCTGGCAAATGTAATATGCATACTTTTAGCATGCAGGTATGCATGACTGTGTTGACTTAATTTTGAACGATTTGCAAGCGCTGGGCCCGTTCATTCCAATAACACTTTCGCTGTTTGGATACCTAATATTTAAAACACTATAAAGTAAAGTTGGCAACCCTAAGTAAACTATACTACAGGATGTCTCACTGAGATGCAGCGCTCGGCTACAGGCGTCGTGTTCAACAGATCAGGGTTTCCGTGTTCACTGAGCGGTCATTCACTGACTCGCCATAATGCATGTCACGCGATGGCTTTACATCGGTACTCTCTCTATATATATCTCTTATTTTTTTAACTTTCGAGTCTCTCTTGCTGCTCTTACTATCTCGTGACTTGTGCAAGTTGAAACTCGATAAGCAATAATACGCTTTAAAAAAATATATACAACCGACTTCAATTTCGATTACCTGGAAGATATCTTCGTGTTTTATAGTAATGTTGATTTAAAAACCATAATACTGCACCGATTTCAGTAAAAATTATATGGGCACCTCTGAAGTATTAACTACCTAACAAAAAAAGAATCCTCAAAATCAGTTCATAAATGGCGGAGTAAATAAACGCGTAACCGACATAAAAAACAAAAAAAAACACACAGTCGAATTGAGAACCTTCTTTTTTGAAGTCGGTTGAAAATCGAACTGATCAACGAGAAATAACAATTAAAACAATTAAAAGACACGACATGAAAAATTTGACTAATTTCATACTCATACCGAAAGTGCAAATACAGATGTTATCCAATTGAGTAATATCGACTAGTGATTACTAGTTGTACGAAAACTCATAGATTTTATTTGATTTTACTACAACAAATTTTCTCAGACTCTTTCAAACAACCATAGAGAGCGTTATGTTTTAACGCCGATAAAATAATCGACATTGTCGACAAGCAACGATTCGAATCGAATAGGAAAATCAAGAGAAACTTGAATTGACAAACTATTTTAATCGATTTGAAACTGACGGCCAGAAAGATCGACATTTAATTTTAGTTTTAGCTCTGAATTTATATTATTGGACGTAATATAATTTTGAACAATTGAGCAAAAACAGGTTTACAGTTGATCAATAATTCAATTCAGACCTAAATAAATGTTTGGCAAACTAAATCAAATCAAATAAAATATCTTATTTAAACGTTTGAACCTGCTTCAGACAATAAGCTCAGGATAGGTTGAACAACTCCTAATTCCACGCATCTCATCTGAGAGGGTTCCAACATGGGACACATAAATATCGTAAAATCTGGTAGAAAATGGACTCACTTTGTACGTATTAGCCTAGTATTGGGTCAGAAGTCGGGACCTATTATACCTACTAGCTACGTATTCTTTCACAAAGATTTACTGTACTCTTGGGTTTATTTGAGAAACTTTTTCATATTTGCTGTATTCGCGTTTTTCTTACTAAAACAATAGTTACAAATCAAAGATATAAAAAAGTTCAATAATATATTTTAAGCGACTTGTCCTTACATATTTTTTTACTGTATAATAATTATCTGACTATGGCAAAAGGAGAGTTATAATTTTAGCAGCTACGTATTTTACCAAATTAGGCATATTATAACGTTAGCTTAAATTGCATAACGTAAATTCTACCTTCTCCTTCATGAAAAAGGCAAAATATAGATTACTTATTAAATGTATATTTAGGTAAGAAAATAATTTAAAACTACAATGGCAATGCCACCGGCATTCTAGCCGCTTCTCTATATAATCGCCTTCTTGCTAGAATGGAGCTTTTAGTTTAGGTTTTGTGTTACAAAGATATCACCAGCAGCCAGTGGTGTGGTTATATTTTTTAAGTCTAGAACAATAAATACCTTTTACCCGTCTCTAAAGCAATTATATTGCGGTAAAATTATGTTCAAACATCATGTTTTGTTGTGTTTCATGTCGATGGTAAAAAAATATTGCTGCTTGATGGAATAATTAAATGCTACAGTCGCTCGTGGTATGTCTGTCTATAGAGTTAGTTGTATAAAACGAAGAAAAACCTGCAACGCTCGTATGTTCTGAAAAGTATTATATTCTTGTTTCAAAACGTAATGGAGAATACCTTCATTTTTATTTTAACAACTAGGCAGCGACGGTGATAATGGAATGGATGGGCCCAGCGCTTGCAAATCGATCAAAATTAACAAGACAACACAATCAAGCATACATAGCTAAAAGTATGCATATTACATTTGCCAGAAAATAGAGATAGCGAATCTAATTACTGCATGACAAAAAGAGAACACATGTATATGTATTAGAAGATTGTATTGTCGTATCGTACGGCTCGCATGTCGCAAAGGCAGAGTATGACTGAAGCTAGTGGAGAGCCTAGATAGTAGGTAGGATAGTCTTCAAAATCCGTGCGTTTATTTCCCGTCCATTCATCTTATCATTGTCGCTGCAACTAGGTACATATTTAGTAAAGGGCATCAGAATAGAAGGTCGGAATTATGCATATTTCGGAAAAATATATTATTAACCATCATTATTTGGCAATAAATGTTTTTTTTTTTACACTTGATTAAAAACCAGCAATTCTACTTATCCTTAGTAAAAACATGTTTTTACAAGTACGTACGTATTTCTCTTATTCTCTTTAGCTAAAATAGACTTGACAATCTAAATTCAATTGTCCTCCAAATTTAAATAATACTCATACTTAAACCATACATTAGGAAAGCTGGTATAATTGCAAGCTTTAGCTAGTGATTAATAAAATGAAATTATTTCAGTAACTCGAGGTAGCACCCGGCAAATTTACGAGCAACGCCTGTAGACTGCATAAACACCAGCATTGCTGACTGCACCTCTAGACAGCTAATGTATGCAGACAGCTTTAAAATATGCAATGTGTGGAAACAGGTGACAATACATAAAAACGAAAATAATAAGTTCAAATTAAAACATTTTCAACCGACTTCAAATAAGGAGGTTCTCAATTCGACTGTATGTTTTATTTATTTATTTTTTGTATATTGCTACGCGACTACTCCGCCAATTATGAACTGATTTTGATGTTTTTTTTTATTTGGTAGGTAATGGACCTGTGTATGTCCTAAAACTGCATCCAGAACCACCGGAGGACGGGCAGCAGCGTCCTCTTAGTTAACGGTGGTAACATTCTGCGATCCCCAAGCCACCTGCCAAGCGTGGGGATTATGGCAACCCCTCCCTATTAAGGGGGAGGCCTTTGTCCAGCAGTGGATGTCTTCTGGCTGATGAGTAGGTAATATTTCAGAGGTAGTCCCATATAAATTTTATCAAAATCGGTTCAGTAGTTATGTTTTTAAATCAAAATTACTAGAAAATATGAAGATTTCATCCAGGTATTCGAAGATGAAGTCGGTTGAATGGGTACAATCGGTTATTTTAAGAAACTTCCTAAGACATCATACAAAAATAAAATAAGGGTTAAAACTATTACACTTAATCCAAAAACCCTGGAATCGAACTCCAAACAGGTTCAACGAAAATCACGAAAATGTTAAAATAATCGATAACATGCGTATTCAATTCACCCACATCACATCACGCCTGCCTTAACACTAGCAGTGCCAGAATTGTGAACATGCGAAAAAAAGCCTGCGCCGCACTGCACTGCGCTCATCCTAAGATGGGTGTAAAGTCTCTTCATGCCCAGTAATTTGTCTGGTAACATTAACCCTTTAAACCAAATCACAGTAATGCTTGCACAGTAATGCTTGCACACGGCTTGACGGTTGAATAACTGGCAAAAGTTTGGTACTTCCCCAGGCGGACTCTGCAATAGAGTCAAACACAAGTTCCTAAGTTCTAGCACGATAATTGAAATTCTGGCCACAAGGTGTTCGAGCTCTTAGTAGCCACCATCTCGTGCCAGCTACCCCCGTGGCTCCCGTTGTAATTGACCCGTAATGCAATCCGGCCCTCACGAGAGCCCCGCGCGCAGTCGGCGGATCTCTACCTTTGATCTCGAGTTCTTTGTCTTTATCTCAATTGAGTATATTTACTTAAGTGAGTCTCGATAGGTATAATTGGAGTGTTAGATGTTTCCAATGACACAGATTTCTTTCATTTACCTGCTCTGGGAAGGAGGAAGGTCCTCAATTTAATTCTTATTTTTATGTACATCAATTTATTCTCAATGATTTTTTATTATTTTTTCTTTATTCTGTGTCTGGGTGTAGTATGCATTACAAGCAGTGAGTTGAAATAAATAGAGTAGTTATAGTCGAACAAAACTGCTTTAAAAACTGACTAGAAGTTGTCTATATAAATATACTTACGCATGTTTATATGCAGTTTGTGAAGAAAAGGAAGGAATATGACCGACTTTATACGCCACACCTGTTGTTAGAAAGAGACAAATATCTAATTTCTCTTACGGCGTAATAAGGTACACAAGTTGATTGGCCAGAGCGAACGCCTTCGCTGCGCCGGTGTGGTTCTCTTTCACTCTCTCACACAAGACGATCTATCTATCTCGGCCATCCATTTCAAAGTGACAACAGTCGTCTTAGATAAAATAAATTTCATTTTTTCCATTGCAATAAAAATACAGTACTTACGCGTGAAATGAATTTTTTTTTGTCTCTCACAGTGCCTGTGTAGATTGTGCAGTGTATAAATACACAGAACGGCATAATATCACCATCTTTTTGCTAGAAAACATACGATTAGCGGCAGCATATTACCGGACATTCGGAAGTGAAAGACTGGTAGCGATCACGGCAATTACCTTGATTTCGTCTAGTAAATATGGCGGGGGGGACAACTCATCTACAGGTAAAAACATCTTAGATTACAAGTATGTATTTACGAAAAAAATATGTATATAAGTATCTATCAGCTATCTGGTTTCCATAATACAAGGTTTGCTTAGTATGGGGCTAGATGGCGCTGTGTGTAATAAATGTCCCCCCAATTTTTTTTTTTTTTTTTTTTATTTAATTGATTTTTGGTACGGTTACCGCAATGCGAATTTCGGAACCACCATTTATTTTGATTTAGCAGTTTTTTGTCCACTTAAACAATATTCAGGTAACTGTTGTCTGCCCTATAACTCAGTTGGTAGTATGTCTTAGCGTGGGTTCGATTCTCACCCAGGACAAACTTTCATTCGTGACGAACCCAAATATTTGTTTTGTGTCTACGTGTTGTATATAATAAATAAATATAAATAAATATCGCAGGACATTTTTTTCACACAGCGCCATCTAGCCCCAAACTAAGCAAAGCTTGTAATATGGAAACTAGATAGCTGATAGAATACTTATATACATTTTTTGTTTTTTGTAAATACATACTTATAATACATACTACACCCAGACACAGAACAAACATTTATGTTCGTCACATAAATGTTTGCCCTTGGTGGGGATCGAACCCACGCCCTACAGCTCTGAAGGCAGACACGCTACCGCTGAGCTATATGGCAGTCAATGTATATGTGCAGTGTATGTATTATAAGTTTGTAAATAATTTGTAAAAAGGAATAATTTGTATGTATTAAAAAAAAAGAATGTAAGTGTTATATCAGTTACCTGGTAATTTATTATTACTAGCTGCGCCCCGAGGTTTCACCCACGATTTCATTCCAAGCTATAAGCTCACTCACTCATCAGCTAGAAGACGTCCACTGCTGGACGAAGGCCTCCCCCCTAATAGGGAGGCGCTGCCGTAATCCCCACGCTTGGCAGACGGCCTGGCGATTGTAGAATGCTCACCACCGTTAACCGAGCGTACGATGCTGCCCGTGCTCCGATGGTCCTGGATGCAGTTTTAGGACATCCCCAGGTCCGAGGTAGTTATAAGCTAATTCATCCAAATCGTTCAGCCTAATCCGTTCAGCGATTAATTTTATCCAACTCCGTTCAGCCGTTGCAGCGTAAAGGAGTTACAAACATACAGACACAACTCGACAAAGTTTCGCATTAATAATATTAGTATGATTTTAAACTATTAGTTTAATATAATAAATTATTTAATCTTAGATTAACGTAGCGTGCATGGTTTCTTCTTGTTCATTGTGAGAACTTAAGAGGCATTATTAAGTATTATAGTTTTCGAAGCGCCTGGTATTTGTTCTGACCTAGTTAGCGTAATCATGACCTGATTATATCAATTCTGTTATTTATTTCCGAAACTCAGATAATAGTGATTCTCTTCTTGTAAGTCGTAATAATGTTTGAAAAAATACACTTGTCTTTATTATTACTGCAATACTTTCTTATAAACCTGTTTGAGATAGTAAACTAATCCTTATTCAATGTTAATAAGGTCGAGATTCCTTGACAGCTCTGTTTCTAATGATCTCCGTTTTTACAAAAAATGTTATATCTTTAACCGGTTAATATTTTCAATGAACATGGTGTAATATAGCGGGTTAACTAGCAACCAATAGAAAGTAAGTGGTCCTCATACACGAAATGAATTCATCAGATTTTTGTTAATCACCAATGTTCAAAAATCAAACGACTTCTCTATAACCCCGGAATTTAACAAAATTAAATGTCTTCTCTTTAATCCTGGAATTTACTTCTCTATAACCCCGGAATTTAACAAAATTAAATGTCTTCTCTTTAATCCTGGAATTTACTTCTCTATAACCCCGAAATTTAACAAAATTATATGTCTTCTCTTTAATCCCGGAATTTAACAAACGACTTCTCTATAACCCCGGAATTTAACAAAATTAAATGTCTTCTCTTTAACCCCGGAATTTAACAAAATTAAATGTCTTCTCTTTAATCCCGGAATTTAACAAACGACATCTCTATACCCCCGGATTTTAACAAAATTAAAAGTCTTCTCTTTAATCCTGGAATTTTCCCGTTCTGTTCCTGCAAATTTTAAATTTGTTTCCATTAAAAGCGTATCGACGTTTTTACTTACTTATTCCATGAGCCACGTATCCAGTTCCATTTGATCTGTAATCGGAGATCGGATCAAAGCCGCTCTCACGGGGATCGACACTTTGAAGCCGATACCTTTGTTTTGGTGGCTCTACAGCCTACAGCCACCTACTCTACACGACACTTCGAAGCCACTTGAGTTGAGATGACGAACGGATGCTTTATTAAATTGCAGCTTTTTGTTGCTGATCACACTCCGTATCTTATAGTTTTATCACAAAGGACATAATAACTTCGGAATAATTTAGCTGTCTTTAATTTTACAAAAAAATAATAATTCATAACAAACAAATAAGAGGAGTAGTCGGATAGTTAATCCATGTTTTGACATCATCAATTGGTTATCAATAAAAAAAAATAGTATCAATTATTCCGAGGTTGATCCACATTTATTAAAAATATCCATAAAATTACTAAAATTATTATTATCTCTTTATTTAATTTTATTCACGGGTCTAGCCCGGACCTTTGAGAGGCATTGGTGGGGCCGAAACCAACACCAAGAGGCCCTGTTGAGTACAAAATACAATTACTATAGAATGTGTATAAAATGGAGTGTAAAACTATTGTACAGTATAGGATAAAAAACAAAAAAAAACAGGGCTATTGAGGTGAACAATTTGTGGGTAGTTGTACTGATCTATGGGATGAGAAACGGCACCTGCCTATTTTATCTCATTACATCAAAATATTAAGGCAAGTGATGACTCGCCATCCACTAAATGGGCCCCCCATAAAGGCTACCGTATATTGGTGCCAGAGGAGCAACATTGACGTGGATGGCTTAGGGCGTCAAGAGGTGTGCTGCGCTTTCACTTTTCGCTTTCTTTTATTATTATTATTATAGTAAGAATGCACAGCGTACCGTGCGTGACGTCACCTGCCGGCCCCAACAGAAAACCAGCGCTGGTTGTTAGCAACCAGCATTACGCTGAGTTGGGATCGGTTTCGTGACAAAGAATATAGGTGCTCACTATTTATTTATTATTTAAATTTCTTTCTTTTGTATGAACTTTTGTGTGTGTATCTATTTTATTTGTCTCGAATAAAATGAATTTACTTTCTTTCTTTAAAAATTGGGAAAATTTTATATTAATATGTAATTACCTACATCAAACTAATATTATACCTAAATACCAAAGTTTGTTACTAAGCGTGTCGTTTGTAACCTCTTCACACCAAAACGGCTGACTAGATTTGAATAAAACTCGGAATGGAGATACTTATTTTCCAGAATGACATGTAGGCTAGTTTTATTCATCATCATCACCGTTTTTCTTCATCACGCGGGTGAAACCGCGGGGAGCATCTTTTTAACACATTGTAGTAACGTATAAACTATTTAGCTTTAGATGTTGTATTTAGTCAATGGGACATTTCACGTGAAGCGGACAGGGAAAAAAAAGTGAGGTTCTGAAAATCGACCACATTCGGCCCATTTGTACTTCTAGTAGGTATGAATGTGTACGCAAAATATTTTTTTTGTTTAGTGTATATTTACCAAGTTATAGGTTTCAAAAGAATTGTCGTTGATTGGTACTACAGTTTTTCGAAAGTAATTTTTCGAATATAACAAATCTACTATAAAATATTTTACATAGCGATACATATTAAAAATATACTGTTCTTTTTGACAGTATAAAAAATTTAAAAAAATTAAAATAAATTAATGGCCAAAACCGGAAGTAAACTTTTAAAACCAGAATTACAGTCACTTCGACCAATTTTTTTTTAATTTTTTTTCTTTCAAAATATAGCTTAAATGATAATTAAAGTACACTAGAAAATTTAAAATGGGATCTCTATTAGTTTAGGAGATACGTTGAATAATATACACCCGCGTCGCAAGGGGCGTCATATGTAGCGCTTGCAAGGTTGAGCAGTTTGCATGATATTGCAACTTTATTAATATTTTATATCGTTTTAGCGTATATTTAACCTCATTTAATGATATGAAATAAGTTTTATTAATATAATATAATATAAATATAACTACATAATACAAATATAAGTTAATAATATATTATAAAGAAAAAACGTTTTTGGAGCAGTAGAAAAGTTTTATTATTTGCGAAACGTGACTAATAGCGCCATCTGTTAGTAACGTGTAGTACTTTTTTTGTCTCAGATAGAGTCAAACGGTCAAACCTATCTACAAGAAAGAGATAGAAATATGACGCCTAGCGGTTTTAGTGTTGCTTTAACCGCTCAGCGACTTGTGCACGTTTTAATCTGTGACAGTTGTTGTTATTAATGGCGCCGTACGGTGATCGATGTTTTAACCCAATTCACTTGATACTTCATCGAAAATTTAAAAATTTAAGGAAAATATCTAAATGTTTAGCTCAAAAGTGGAGTTTTTCACAAGATCTTTACGTATGTGCCTCCTGCAGGAAACGACTTTTGACTGAATCTCCTCCAGTAGCTAATGAAGACATTGTGCAATGCAGTCAAACATCTAGTGAACCTTCGCAAAACATTGAAGATGAACCGTTTATTCCCGAAGATAAGTTTAAACATATTTCCACCCAAACCGACACATCCATAGAAAACGAAGAAATTGTAAAGCAGCTAAAAGAGAAATTCAATCATCCTTCTACTTCTACTTCTATGTATTATATGTTTTAAAATAAAACTTTTCTACTGCTCCAAAAACGTTTTTTCTTTATAATGTATTATTAACTTATATTTGTATTATGTAGTTATATTTATATTATATTATATTAATAACTTATTTCATATCATTATATGAGGTTAAATATACGCTAAAACGATATAAAATATTAATAAAGTTGCAATATCGCGCAAACTGCTCAACCTTGCAAGCGCTACATATGACGCCCCTTGCAACGCGGGTGTATATTATTCAACGTATCTCCTAAACTAATAGAGATCCCATTTTAAATTTTCTAGTGTACTTTCATTATCATTTAAGCTATATTTTGAAAGAAAAAAAATTTAAAAAAAATTGGTCGAAGTGACTGTAATTCTGGTTTGAAAAGTTTACTTCCGGTTTTGGCCATTAATTTATTTTTAATTTTTAAATTTTTTTTTACTGTCAAAAAGAACAGTATATTTTTAATATGTATCGCTATGTAAAATATTTTATAGTAGATTTGTTATATTCGAAAAATTACTTTCGAAAAACTGTAGTACCAATCAAAGACAATTCTTTTGAAACCTATAACTTGGTAAATATACACTATACAAAAAAAAATTTTGCGTACACATTCATACCTACTAGAAGTACAAATGGGCCGAATGTGGTCGATTTTCAGAACCTCACTTTTTTTTCCCTGTCCGCTTCACGTGAAATGTCCCCAATTGGTCATGGTCATGGTCAATTGTCATAGTCGATGTGTTGTGTTTGTCAAAAATAATCGAGAACTGTTTCCAACGCTCTCTGACTCTGTGATTGGAAATCGTAGGAACCAAAACCGGCGGCGTAATGTTCCATCCAAGACGACTCTAATGAATAAATTATAGTGTGTATGGGACCAATTATTTACAATACTATTCCTAAATCAGTAAGAGACTTAAAATCTATCTTAAAGATACAACTGAAAAAACTGCTTGTCGAAAAATGCTATTATACTATTAACGACTTTTTGAATGACAAATTTTAATTGTATAATTATTGTTAGTGTTTTGTTTGACATTGTAATTTTTTTGGCATAGTGAATTTTAAATTTTAATTCGACATGCATAATCTATTATATTTTCTTATTGTGTATTGCCATCTCTCTTCTCTCATTTGCACGCCTCTTCAGGCATAACATGAAGCATGGTGATAATTTAATGTCATCAAACGCATGTTTCTCCTCGTGTTGAATGCAAATAAATGAATCTTTATCTTTATCTTAGCCATAAGTATCTGCCACGCTGGTACCTTTACGTGTTGGTAGATTTACATACTCCATTAAATTTCTTCTCCGGATGCAAGTTTCTTCACAGTTTTCCTTCACCAAAAAGCCAGTACCACAGAATACATATTATTAAAAGTTGAAGATTCACTCCGCAATAGTAGATTATGCACTAAGGGAATAAAACAGGGTCTTACGAAGTCGGTGTCATATTGAACCCTGAGCGTAACGAGGGGTTCAAGCTGTCTAAGACGAAGACAGGCTTTATTCCAGAGGAGCATACTCTACTTTTCACACCTAATGCGAGACAATAAAAAGCCAGGACTCCATAAATTAAAATTCACTGACAATCACAGGACCAAACACCGTCTTTCGTTTCACATTCTTTGTAAACGCGCCTTTTTTTATGTGATACTCCCTGGCAGGACCACTTTCATTTTACTAGGTAATAATTACGTAATAAATATTTATAAAAATTGTATATTTTTGTAGGCTTATTTAGAAAAATTGTATATTGCCAGTTTCCTAGAAAACTCCGATTCAAAATGGTCCTGCTGGAGAGCATGCTCTCTGGCAGGACCACATTGTCCCGGGCACAACCACGTTTGTTTTATTGGAAACAAATTATATCAAACATTTTGAGTTCTGCTTATGGTAGCCATTTCGATTTTCTAACAAACCTCTTTACAATGCTATATGGGCATTTCTTTACTTTTAAGCTTTTAAGGCATTTTTTTACTTTTACTTTTTCCACGTGGTTCCACACGAATTTCACGTTCTAAATTCAAATCACTTTATTCCTTAGGGAGTTTCATACAACTTTATATCCCTTAAGAGATAATGCTTTACTTTACGTTGAGGTTGCATGATATGATATGTAATTGGACATTGTCGAGCAGGTGGTATGAAAAACCATTTAAATAAGTATATAGCGACTCTTACTACTACACAATAAAGTACATGAAAGCGCTAACTACCTACTGTTATATTAGCCTGGAAGCTGCCTCTCTAGCGCGTAACTCTTATATCTTCTAACAGAAAAAAATAACTAACTTGGCTTCTAGCTTCATACCTAAAGTGCGGAATGAGTCAGGCCTGTCAGTAATAAGAAAAACTACACATCCATTCCAAAGGACTCTGTGATACGGGATTGGACCTACGACCTCACAATTTCAAGTCTAGCGGTCTCACTACACTACCACGGCTAATCTCTGCGTGTATAACTATTAGTTATTATTATGTAATCTGCGGTATAACTATTAGTTATTATTATGTAATCTGCGGTATAACTATTAGTTATTATTATGTAATCTGCGGTATAACTATTAGTTATTATTATGTAATCTGCGGTATAACTATTAGTTATTATTATGTAATCTGCGGTATAACTATTAGTTATTATTATGTAATCTGCGGTATAACTATTAGTTATTATTATGTAATCTGCGGTATAACTATTAGTTATTATTATGTAATCTGCGGTATAACTATTAGTTATTATTATGTAATCTGCGGTATAACTATTAGTTATTATTATGTAATCTGCGGTATAAGTATGATACGCCAAGTTTGTGGTGAAACTTATAAACACACAGTTTCCGGAGTTTAGCTGGCGGGTAATTGGTTCGTAAGGTAAGGAAACTGGCTTCCAAAGGCTCATGTCTGGAGTATCGGTTAATGAACTTGTACAGACAGCAATAATTAAAAAAGCTTTTAAAATCTTAAAAGTCTGTTTCGATTATACTTTGATACTTGAGTGAATCTTGATGGATATGATTGGAGAACTCAATTTAATAATCCAATTTAGAAAGTTTTTAAATGAGTAAGTGTAATAAAAATGAAAAATGGTCGAGCTAGAAAGAAATGCTAGTCAGTGCGTTTTCGAGACTTCAAACGGCTCGAAACCAATAAAATACTTAACGTTTTCCACTCCAAGTTTCCCTTATGTAAGTGTATACCTATGTCATGAGGGATGCCATAAAACAAACACCTAAACATAAGGACAGAATATACGCATAACTGCCCGGCCATACTCCGCCAATTATTAATTGATTTAATTATTATTTGTGTTTGGTAGGTAAATACCTACTTCAGAGCTGCAGCGTAAGTACCGTTCTTGGCGATCGTTATATTTGACATTTAAATCGTATATTTAACATTTCGTCATCAGCCATAAAACGTCCAACGCTGGACGAAGGCCTCCCCCTTTACATTTAAATCGGTATAATTAGATAAAATTCAGTATATTCTCAAATTCGTCTAAGTAAATCTGCTATACCGACACGTCAAATATAGCGACATAGAATTTTACTTGCGCTGCTGGTCCCATATACATTTTATCGAAATCGGACCGATAGTTAACGATAACCGTAGTTTGTTTTATTATGATTTAAATCAAAATGACTGAAATAAATCAAAACAACTAGAAAATATGAAGATGTTCGTAGTCGAAAATGAAGTCAGTTGTTCTTATTAGCTTATTATTTTTTGACCAGAAACCGCTTTAGTTTTTTTTTTTTAATTTAAATCTATAGAATCCATTGCTCAGGATTAAACCTTCGACCTCTGTTAGATGCGTTTCTCCCCAGCCAGCCCGCACGCTCCATAATGATGATGATGATGATGACAATGACAAATCTTGTCAAATATGTTTCGAAGGGCAACGTTACCAGAGAAATTACGAGGCAAAAAGAGATTTGACTTCTAAAATCACAGGGTAACAAGCACAGCGCAGTGCGGCGCAGGATTTTGTTCGCAAGTTCACAGGTTCCACAGGCACTTTTCGCAGATAACGCCAGCGGCGGTCTGGATGTGGCAAAATCAAGTTTTCTTGTTAGTAGTTATCTATCTGCTCTTGATGAGGGCGTTATCGATAATTTAGTCCAAGGAAAAATACTGGGTACTGTGCCTTGTTTTATCTGTGCCAAAATCTGTTGACGGCCTGAAAATAGATTTGTAGGTAAGATAGTTTACATTTTATGTTGGACAGAGCTTTAATTAGCAAGGCAAAGGATTGCTCTACAAACCAGTATATGCAGATTCTCCCTGGTAATCCGAGTCGTTAAAATGTTCTGTGCAAACCAAAAACAAAAAAAAAATGAGATTGACAGTTGACCATGGTCGCATCGACGTAGCGGAAAAAAAACGCAGCATGTATCCCCATTCCGACACTGCATGCTACTGCTATGCAGGCGAGCGTGATGGTGATACTAACCACGAGGTGAACCTCCAGATCGTCTCCTCACTCCAATGGTAAAAAAAACTTACAGAAAATTTAAAAAATATTTAATTAGAAATTCCGTCGTCACAAATTCTCTTCGCTGCCACAAATGGGAGCTGTGATCTTCAAATCAAATAGCCTCTGATGAATATCCAAAACCACCGCGTCCGGATATCTTTCACCATTTGAAAGTTTAATATTCGATTACAACATTGGATAACTTTATCCCTCAATATTAGAGAATTCCCGAGAATTCGTGAGTTAGAGGCACCGCGAGCTTCTTCGTTTACCTAGTGAATTAGTAAATTCTCTTTAGTCTCTCTTCTAGGTAAATCCGCTTTTAGTATAATCCTTTTTCGGTATTTTATTTAGTTGTATTATTAAGACAAGAAAAATATTCTTTTGGTTTTTGAGACGCTTAAAATTAGGATAGAGGTCACGAAAAAATGTATACAGTGTTCCGGTTGTTGCGAAATCAGGAAATAATTAACTATTGAAATTAAATTAATTTAATCCATTAAAATTAGAGTACAAATATCATCGGATTAATAGTAATTAAATAGAGTCCAACCTATTTTGTATTTTGCCTGTGGAATCTCATTGTAGACATAATTATGTTAGTTGGCGATTATCTATAACTATAAAAGGTTTGGTTTGTCTTATCTATAACTTTGTCCTGACTGACTGACTGACTGACTGACTGACTGACTGACATATAGACAACGTACAGCCCAAACCGCTAAACGTAGAGACTTGAAATTTGGAGGGTATGTTTTTGGAGAGGTGTAAACGCCCACTAAGAAAGGATTTTTCGAAAATCAACCCCGAAGAGGGTTAAATGGGGTGTTAAAGTTTGTATGAAACTTTTTATTCTCTGGTTCGATTGATACAAAACTTGGTATACATATTCTACTATAAAAATAAGAAGATACGGGTGTCACAGTTTTTTCAAAATCAGCTCCCGTTAGTATAAAAAAAAACTAAGTTTTAGTGATAGTACGTTTGTTTCACCTTAACTTTGTAACGGCTGTACATATTAAAATGAAATTGGGTATAGGGATGGGGATAGATGTGGGGATGGGGGTGGGGGTGGGGGTGGCGATGATACTGGGAACGGAGACGGGACGGAGATAGGCATGTTAATATTAAGATTACAATTGGTATCGGGATGGGGATGGGGTGGGGATGGGGTGGGTATGGGGTGGGGAGGGGGATGGGGTGGGGATGGGTGGAGATGGGTGGGGATTTGGTGGGGATTTGGTGGGGACAGGTGGGGATAGGATGTGGATGTGGATGAGGCTGGGAACGGGGATGGGCGTGTCCATATTAAGATGAAAGTTGAAATCGGGATGGGGGTGGGGATGGGATGGGGTGAGGATGGGGTTCGGGATGGGGATGAGGGAGGGAACGGGGATGGGGACGGGGATGGGCGTGTTCATATTAAAATGACATTTGGTATCGGGATGGGGATGGGGATGGGGTGGGGATGAGGTGGGGATTTGGTGGGGACAGGTGGGGATGGGATGTGGATGTGGATGAGGCTGGAAACGGGGATGGGCGTGTCCATATTAAGATGAAAGTTGAAATCGGGATGGGGGTGGGGATGGGATGGGATGAGGATGGGGTTCGGGATGGGGATGAGGGAGGGAACGGGAATGGGGACGGGGATGGGCGTGTTCATATTAAAATGACATTTGGTATCGGGATGGGGATGGGGAAGGGGGCGCTTATAGGGATGAGGCTGGGAATGGGGACGGGGATGGGCGTATTTATTGGTCGGCTGAACAGATGGAGCTGCATTTTTGGATAGGTAGTTATAGCACATAAGGTTCGGAAACGGACGTAGGCTATTTTTTTGTAGGTCCACGCAGATGATTGTTTGACGGACATAATTATTATAGATACTGTACAGCCTAAGCTGCTAAATTATTTTTTTATATTAAATTAACTTACTTTTAAATGCCTAAACTAAATTTTGAGTGGTGTAAACTTACACTCAGCTCAAGCTGTGGTAACTTCAGTGAGATCAAGCTCGACTCACATTCTTGGGGTCGCGGGTTCGAACCCGGGCGAGCCCGTTCCAATTAGTTCTTTGAAACTTACGCATGGATAATACCACTGGCTTTTCGGTGAAGGAAAACATCATGAGGAAACCTACATATTTCCGGAGAAGAAATACGATAGTGTATGTGAATCCGCCAACCTGCACTGGGCCAGCGTAGTGAATATGGCCCAATCAGGGTAGGCCGATATACCATTAGTGTTAAGGGCTGATGCAGAGAAACGCACACTCAGCAAGGATTTTGAAAAATTCGCAAGGGGTTCAATGTATCATTAAAATACCATTTTGCCGAAACCATTCATTTAAGGCTGTTAAGTATTTTTACCTAAGAGATAAGATAAAATACTTAAACATAAACATGTTTCAGAATTTTCAAACAATTTCAATACTGGAAGGCCAAGGGTCAATTTTTCATTTGAAAAAAAAATGTTATCATTATAGATAAGCTAATAATAATAATAGCTAATCGAGTGTTTATGCGTAAGAAGATAAATGTTTTAAACACATGTACTTGATCCGGTGCACGCACCAAGCACAGCGCTTTCGAACCGTCCATCCCGCGTCGGCTCAGATACGTTAAAACCCGAGTATAATGACGCGCTGTACGTCGAGCGCGCCCCACTCCAACCCACACCGAGCCTACCTAAGCGATCAGTGCAGCACTGTATTTTATCAAAGTTTCGTAATTCTTGCGATATTTTGGTGATCTTTTTGCGTTCTTTGTTATCATACTTTTTCTGCTTAAGCTTATTTCATTTCATTTGTTATTTACATTTCGTATAATTATCGATATTTGTTCCTTTAATTATTTAGATTGCTATTTAGTTTGTTATTCGTATTTTTTTTTAATTTTAGTTTACATTGTTTGTTATTAGGTTTTTTTATATTGTTACTGTTGATATTGTTATTTAGTTTATTATTTAAAATGCTTAGTGAACTTCTCTTCATTCATGGAGCAAAGGTAAAACACTATGTTGTTCCCATCGTTGGTGATGGAGCGTGTCTTTTTCGTGCGCTTTCTTTTTTAATGCACGGTACCCAAGAAAAGGCAATTGAGGTGCGAAAAAACATCGTTACTCATGTAGTAGCTAATTGGGAGGAGTTTGAAATCATGTCTCATGATTCAAACGGCGACAACTACACCACTGCGACTGCATACTTTAATGACATGTCACGGCAGTCGAGTTGGGGCACTGCGTGTGAACTAGCCGCTGCAGGACAAATATGTGAGTTTGAGTTTGAAGTTTATGAAAATGGCAAATTGTATGCAAAGTTTGGTACAGCAGGAAGACCTATAAAGCGGCTACGATTTACGGGATATCAGTTTGATGCGTATCTGTTAGAAGACATAGATATAATTTCTAACGGCACTCCACGTGTTCCAGTAGTAGCGAAAAAAATAACTAAGCGACGTGTGGAGGTTCCTACATCTCCAAGTTGCATTCAAACAGAAGATACAAGTTCTGACGCAACTTCTACTTTGCCTTTGTACTTTGATTCTTTAGCTGTAGAGATGCCCAAAAATAATTACAAAACGTCTTCAACTCATACCGTCCAAACTTCTTCAGCCCGATATTTTTCTGAACTGAATTCACCAACATTTACGGCTCAGTCTGATAAATTAATTTCACCTACATTTACGGTACAGCCTACTCAGTTAACAAATGACAAATTAATTTCACCTACATTTACCATCCCAACTATTCCCAGTTCATCACATTCTAATTTACCGACCTGCAGTGATATATCTCCCACATATATTTTTAAAGAAGCCTCACAATCTTCAGAAGTTCCATGTCCATCCATCCATCTATTCTGTCATGTCCATCTGTCTGTCTGTTTAAAATTCAACAAGACGGCTTTGTTTTGAAGTAAGTATTGCAAACGCGACATGCCAAATTTGGACATCCTCAAGCAAACTTAAAGACTTGCAAGCGGCTTGGAAAAAATGCAATAATATACGTATTTTAGTGATTCAATTGAGTTGGGCCCCGATGTATTCAAGTATTCAACATTACTACGCGGGCAAAGCCGCGGGCAAAGCCGCGGGCAAAGCCGCGGGCAAAGCCGCGGGCAAAGCCGCGGGCAAAAGCTAGTTATAATTATAAACTCGTTTCGTCAAGATTCCATGACATAACAATAATTATTTGCAATATTATACAACGAGTAACATAAGAGAGTCCGCCTTGCGGCGTCTGCGTTATATAATCTCTCGTAGTAGTGTTCCACGTCGGCAGGACTGGCACGACCGGTTCAGTCGATTCCCGCATCTTCGACTTTCATTTAACATTAAATGAGCTATGGCCCATCAAAATCAAGTCTATCGAAACGTCTAAACCCGATTCTTTTCTGCAATTTTAGCTTAGCTGTATTTATTTAGGCAGTGACAAGCTTCATAGCAAGCTTCATAGCTTGCTGGGCTTTACTTTGCGCGATAAAATCCGGAACGAAGATATTCACCAAAGAACCAAAGTCACCGACATAGCTCGCAGGGTTTGCAAGTTGAAGTAGCAATGGGCAGGCCACATCGCTCGAAGAACTGATAACCGATGGGGAAGAAAGGTTCTTGAGTGGCGACTGCGAACCGGAAGACGCAGCGTAGGAAGGCCTCCCACTAGGTGGACCGACGACATTGTAAAAGTCGCGGGCAACCGGTGGATGCAAATGGCAGGTTGTACAGTGTGGCGGTCTAAGGGGGAGGCCTTCGTTCAGCAGTGGACGTCTCCGGGCTGATGATGAAGCTTCATAATACTTCATTCAAGAAATTGTAATAGTTTACTACGAAAACAAGTCTAGATCCACATAATCCAGGTCAACGATTTTCTAAGCTATGAGTCAAATATATTTAAGGCCGCTACTCAACTGACAGCCTGCTTAGCGCCTAAATGCTTAACTACGCTTATAGTTACTATTATATTATCTGTGCTTACAGTGCATAGCCTGACGCTCGGAGGAGTCGGCAGTTAATCGAAGGCATGACGTGTAATGATTTGGCTGAGGAATCTAGACTAGATTCCACTATCCCTATTTTATTTTATCATGTGACGCTGATACATATGCGACCAAAGAGCCATCCACCACACGTCATGGTGGATATTCCCCGCGTGCGCACAAAGTTTCGCTACCACATTTTTTTGCACAGCTAGAGTGTGAACCCCTCTACGTGAATCTTTCTTCATTATAATCAGCCTATCATAGTCCACTGCTGGACATAGGCCTCTCCCACTGCAAGCCACTCAGCCCAATCTTCAGCTATCTGCTTCCAACCACTTCCAGCTGTCCTACGCATATCGTCACTCCAACGAGTCTCAGGGCGTCCTACCCTACGTTTGCCGAATCGTGGTCTCCACTCTAGAACACGTCTACCCAAGCAGTTATCGGTTCTGCGACAGATATGACCAGCCCTCTGCTACATCACTTACTAACTACGGCGCTGAAACATGGACACTCACAGTTGGATCGGTCCACAAGTTTAAAGTCGCTCAGCGAGCTATGGAAAGAGCTATGCTCGGTGTTTCTCTGAGGGATCGTATCAGGAACGAAGTAATTCGCCAGAGAACAAAGGTTACCGACATAGCTCAGCGTATTAGAATCTTTCTCATTCACAAACAATTACAATAATGGACCTTCCGAACAGAATTTATATTGCTTTTATTTCTAGTCCACATTTTTGCCAAACGGACAGAGATCCAAAGGGATACAAACTAATTCAGAATAAAAAAATATCCCAATACCATGTAACATCAACATGTCTAGAAAGTATGAATATTAAAACTGTAGCTACTGGACCGGTTGCACTGCCCTCTTGTTGCTTTGCAAGTCCTTTAGGAATAACTAATAATTAGTCAAGCAACTCGCTAGACGCCAAGCGAGATCTGCGAGTGTAGATCCGGCCTTAGTTTTCAAAAGACGTAAGTACATAGACTATACCTACTACGTAAGCAGAACGCCATCGCCAGGCGAGCGTGTTCATAAAATAAAAAAGTCAAGATTAATGAAGTGTCAAGTCTATAAAAGTAGCCTTTACAAATAAATTACATAATATTCTTTAACTTTGATTAATGTACGGCCCCCGACAGGTGGTCGTGTAATTGAAACATAAACTTAAGTAGGACTTATGTCACGAAGTCTTTTATATGTGTACGTGGTGAATAAAGCTTTTATTATTTTCTTAGTGAAAGTCATTGTTTTGATGGTAAGTGCACTTCTGTAGTAAAATTTGGAAGGAAGCTTTTACGGCGTTGGGGGATGTGCCAAACAATCCTAGCGCAAGTATTCAGGTTTGTTAGTATTCGTATTAGGATCAAACTGGACGCGCTGCCTAACTGCTAAATAACTGCCTCCTCATTGCGGTGCTCTCATACGGGAAACACTTTGTCACCCACAATCGCACATATGAAAATGGGTCGTATATTTGCAGCAATAATACATTTTTTTGGGATTTTATTGAATTAAAACCAGAACACGTAAACAACACCACAGCGTAGGTAAAACCATTACGTATAAAAAAAAAATAACAACTTAAGCTTACTAATAGTTTCAAATAAACGTTATAAAATTTTACTATTATTCTTTAAAAAAAAATTTTGTTTTTTTTTTTTTTTTTTATTATGATCGAGTATAGGTACTAAGTACATGTCATATAATCTTTAAATTATATTATTACTTTATTTTATTAGCTCCCATTTTGCAAATTGGCGCACAGGATGGCTTGTGCTTTGCTCCATAAAATATATCAGAAACCAACATAAAATGTTGGTGTGAAATTAATTATCAAAATTGTATTTAAATAACAAATTAGGATTTTTTAAGCATTTATTTTGGAATTGTAAACTAGTAATAAAATTAGTTTCAAATTTAGAATCTATCGGATAGCTTTATACAAAATATTTGGTTATCTGTTGGAAGCCGTATTACGACATGACGTCATATACGCTGACTCGCTCGCACTCGAAGAATTCTTCCATAAGCGAGAAAGAGAAGCTAGATCGAGGAGACCATTTTGAAAAATAGACATTCACGTCGGAGCCGCCGTTGCGCGTGTTACGGGGTGAATCACCTTTTGGATTTTTTTACATCTTTTTGAGAAGAGAATGACCTGAGGGAGCCAACGCCGATCCCGCAGGGGACACCAGGTCCATATTTCCGTCTGAGATGACGTAAAACTCCAACTTTCAAGAATTATTTTGTGACGCGCCATGCGGTCACCAAACTAAGGAACTCGAGCGAAATTCTCATTTGAAGCTTTGAAGACAAGGCAATGTCATTTCACTGGAGGAGCTCCATGAAGCGTTCGAGAATCGGATGATCCTGCAGAAGACACCATCAGCAAAGGATCCATCAGATAACCTCCTTTCATTTATTTTATTTTACCAAGTTTTCTCGTCATTATCTTCCATCGAAACAATAGCAATCAGCTTATTTAAATATTATTCCAACATATTGTAACTTTGCAAAAAATTTATTTCTCTTCTCCAAAAATTTAATTTTCTTATGACAAATGGCGCCCGAACAATTATTTACTTAGAATTTAACTTAAAAACAAACCAATTTTATCTTGTGCAAAGGTGTATGTTGGAATTTATAAACAAAAGATTACAATTTAATCTACTGTAGAAGTAGGTATTTTCACAATTGTGTTATTGAATTTGTGTAACAATTTTTCTTGTAAAGATGTATAGTACACCGTCTGTTGACCGTAAGTTAACAGCGGAGCAAACGTCAGATTCACCTCAACCAGAACTCCAAAATTCACAGAGCTTAATAGATATACCTGTTTCAGATTCAGAAGAAATGAATTATGTCAATACCGATGTGAGGATGGCTCAAGGAACAATCCAGTCGCCATTATGCAAAAATATCCACACAAATCCTAGCACTAGTGTTATAGATCCAGCCACAGACGGTGACAAGTATATTCCATTTATGAAACAAAGGCACTCGACACAAAACAGTCATGTACCAGTCACCCAGGTAACATATGCAATTAATAACAGTTACAACTCCAATTTGAAGTCCTGGGGACTGAAGTATAATGGTGATACGTGTGTTGTTGAATTTTTGAATCGAGTGAACGAAATTAAGTTAGCAAGAGATGTGTGTGAAAGTGTACTGTTGAGAGGTTTTTCAGAGTTGTTAGAAGGCACTGCTCTGAAATTTTACAGATCAGTTCGCCATTCGTTACCCACTCTCTTCTCAAACTTTTTATTAAAGTATTTTGTTTACTACCCATAGTAGACGCTAACAGAAGTCAATATATACTTTTATTGCAAAATTCAGATCAATAGTTTTTGAAATATAAACAAAAACAATATTTATTTATTCAAAGCAATGCAGTATGTAAACACACATATGGCGGCGCTTATAACTTTTTCAAAATTGTAGTTACAGACAATTATTTTTGATTTATCGTACCTACGCATATCTAGCTACCTATAGATACACAATTTTGGCTATCGGTTCAGTATTATTCAAATTAAAATGAAAACCGTATGTTCACAACCAAGATTCTCAAAAGTAAAAAAGAAACACATAAGTTTTAAGTTTGCGTTTTTACCCACATTATTATTTCTACGGATACTTTAGGATACTGTAAATCCATAACAAATACTGATAAAATCATAAAATCAATAATTATTTCTTTACAAACAAGTTTAGAATTTAAACATTGCAATTTTCCTTGTAAACCAACAAGTTCATGTAGGTAAAATGACATACTATATGGTCTATACTCAGACTAAGTATGACTTCTATTCAGACATTGAACTACTTAAGCGTTATTTATACAAGAATTTACTTATTTTGATTTCCAATTTGTATAGAAAAGACGATTCTTTTTCTGTCTCAAAGACAAGTTTCAAGTATTAACAAAGTGTTGACCTACATTCAGGGAAAGACTTAAATACTTACTTTGAATTAACTTAATAACAGTATTCAAAGCTATTGTTTTGTTTTGGACAAGTATCCATTGCTATATAAAGCAAAAGCAGTATATTTAATACCATTTTTTTTGTGTTTTGAGACTTGGTAATTTTTGTTAAAACCAAGTCTGTGAAGCAATTTTTTAAGGTTAATACCATTTTTTTGTGTTTTGAGACTTGGTAATTTTTGTTAAAACCAAGTCTGTGATGCAATAATTTTAAGGTTAAGTATGAGTAATTATTTTTACATTACCAACTATAAACCAAACGTTCAATAATGCATATTTTCGTGTGCTTATTAGTTCTTAGCCTACATATTGGGCAATTTTCTGGAGGATCCTATTTAAAGGCAACCTACCATTAACTATAGCTTATTAGCTAATTATTTGGGAACGATTTAGTTCTAGTCTTTTTGTTACATGCTAACATACATACCGGATTTGACTAACGACGAGTTTATACCTAGTATGACTTAAAATGTTTTCTTATGGCTGAGTTAAAACACTCGGACATGCTAGCAATATTTAGTAGATCTACATACATACATACATACCAAACTTACCTTTTTGTCTTGTAGATACCAAAGGTTGTCTGTGAACCTTCTAAGATTAACAATTAGTCTTTAATTATAGTTAGCAGCATCTAGTGCACGGATTCACTGCGTAGATTTAATTTAGGTTTAAATAATTAAGATTTACCTGTACTTAATTAAAGCTTATACTTAGTTTATCTAATGTTTACAACGATAGATATTTACTTTAAACATTAGAAGTTTTCACTTCATACTATTAGACAATAGTGAGACTTTATTCTCATAGAATTAGGTCATTACTAGAAAACCCAAACTGTAGGGTATAGATTATTATAAGAATTACAAACATACTAACACATATTTACTTACCGTTTAAAACCATTTAGATATCATTGTTTTTCAGATAAGTTTTGTCCGCACCTACATAAGAGTGAATGGATATTTATATTAACAGTTACCTTTTAAGCTACTTGCTATATACTACTTTTGTTTTATTACACAATGTGTTATTTCTATAGGTATATCCTATACCATCATGTTATGTATGGAGTCATGAGGATTATGAAAAGTGAAGCAAGTATGTCAGAATAGCTCAATTTAACTATGAGATGCAAGGAGATTTATGAAGTTCGATGTAAGTTTAAAGGTGTGAGTGGTGATTTTGTAAGAACTAGGCAGTGTGAATATTATTTGAATTCCTTATAGGTACCTATGTATGAAAGAATGTGAGTGATTTATTTTATGAAAGTGGAATAACAGTTTATTTTGCTAGATGGAATGTAAGAAGCTTGCTGAAGTATCAACCTCACTATATTTCAGGATTCCAACCTATAACAAAAAGTTTCTTTTCATGCCTACCCCGTCTGTTCAGACAGTAAACTGTCTTTTGTTTCAAAAGGGGGATATTGTCATATAATCTTTAAATTATATTATTACTTTATTTTATTAGCTCCCATTTTGCAAATTGGCGCACAGGATGGCTTGTGCTTTGCTCCATAAAATATATCAGAAACCAACATAAAATGTTGGTGTGAAATTAATTATCAAAATTGTATTTAAATAACAAATTAGGATTTTTTAAGCATTTATTTTGGAATTGTAAACTAGTAATAAAATTAGTTTCAAATTTAGAATCTATCGGATAGCTTTATACAAAATATTTGGTTATCTGTTGGAAGCCGTATTACGACATGACGTCATATACGCTGACTCGCTCGCACTCGAAGAATTCTTCCATAAGCGAGAAAGAGAAGCTAGATCGAGGAGACCATTTTGAAAAATAGACATTCACGTCGGAGCCGCCGTTGCGCGTGTTACGGGGTGAATCACCTTTTGGATTTTTTTACATCTTTTTGAGAAGAGAATGACCTGAGGGAGCCAACGCCGATCCCGCAGGGGACACCAGGTCCATATTTCCGTCTGAGATGACGTAAAACTCCAACTTTCAAGAATTATTTTGTGACGCGCCATGCGGTCACCAAACTAAGGAACTCGAGCGAAATTCTCATTTGAAGCTTTGAAGACAAGGCAATGTCATTTCACTGGAGGAGCTCCATGAAGCGTTCGAGAATCGGATGATCCTGCAGAAGACACCATCAGCAAAGGATCCATCAGATAACCTCCTTTCATTTATTTTATTTTCCCAATTTTTCTCGTTGCCGTCATCCATTGGACTATCGCCATCAGCGTTTTAATATTAATATTGTATTAGGACTTATCAAAATAGTAAACGCATTGTAACCTCAAATAATCTTTTGTTCTTTTTTTCTCCCATATATCTTTAGCACAAGATAGATAGGTAAATTATAAATCATCAATTTCATTTTCAACAAGAGGCCCCCTGTACTCCAGAGGTCTGATGTTTCGTGACTGATACGTATCCAGGAACCCTAACTTTTTGTTTTATTTTTTTTGTTATTTGTTTTGTCTTTCTTTGTCAAATCACAATTTTCTTATGACATACATTTATATAGTTTTTATGATTAGTTAGAATACGCCACTAAACCAGTATTCAGTGGTTCATTCTAGTTAATATTGGAGACCTTCGATTCCACTTAAACCCGATCAACGAATAACAAGTTCAAAACTTAGCAGAACATGCAAATTTCTGAATAATTTCTCAGTTGTACCTAAAACAAACAAACACTCGTTCGTTATAGCCTGCTCCCTATCACACTGATAGCTACAGATAATATCTATATCTATCTAATAACTTTATGGATATCTGTTCCTGACAGATTAAATGACTGACAGACAACGCACAGCCTAAACTGCTGGTCGTATAGACTTGAAATTTGGAGGGTGTATTCGTCTCGATGCGTTGGGTAGGGGTGTACTAAGAAAGGATTTTTGGAAATTGAACCCTTAGGGTTGGGAACTTTTCTATGAAAGTCCTTTGTCTTTGGCCTTTTATTCATGAAAATTTGGATTTGGATAGTTCATTTAAAATAAAAAATGCTGTTTTCAATAATTTTTTTATATGATATATGCTTGCGTTTGTTGATTTGTTTTTTTTTTTGACAGGGCAATTTAAGTGGGAGGGGGAAAGGGGGGGGGAATGTTGTATAGAAAGTTCTTTGTTTTTGAAGTTATACGCGTATAGGGCGTTCAATAAAAAGTTAGAATGAGTATGTTGCCGGCAACTTTTATTAAATGTTTTTTTTTTAATTATAAAAAAATTACTCGGGATGATTTAAAGTGGTGAATATGGGGAGGAAAATAATTAGTAATTAGCTCAGCGGTATGGAAGATACCAGTATTTGGGAGCGGGGCGAATTTCTTCCCTAAAAAAAAGATAAAGATAAAAAGAACTTTATTGCCAAAATAACGCCGTACGCGGACGAAGTCGCGGGGGACCTCTAGTATTCTTATAAACACACTTCTACATACTCGTAGTAAATAGTAATGAATATGAGAGTTGATTAATACCTACTAACTGTAGGTATTAATCTAGTATACATTTTAGATATGTAATTAATTCTCTAAGAAAAAATAAACAAAATAAATATATATTATATACCGTTGTAGTTGTTCTGGCGTAAAGTAATAAGTGACGGCCAAAATCAGAGTACAACAAAAATTATAAGATGTTTATGTGTAGAATTTATATTGAACATTATTATAAGCAGCTGAAGGTACGGGTATTCAATATTCAGCGAGTGGTGCCAACAACAGACTTGACCGAGACTAGTCTTGTCTAGACAGGTGTAAAGTGCGTGCTATCATTTACACTTTCACAGTAATTATTATAAGATGAGATGTATTTCTGCAGAAACAGAAGGTTTGTGGCCAAAATGAGAAATAACGTTTCCAGTTTGAAATTGCAATTTGGCAATTATAGCATATTATAATACAATTATTATTATTATGAAACCTGGCGTTGACACATTTTCAACCGACTTCAAAAAAGAAGGTTTTCAATTCTACTGTATGTTTTTTTTAAATGTATTTTACGCGATTACTCTGCCATTTATGAATTGATTTCGATGTATATTTTTTTGGTAGGTAATATAATATAAATATAATAGTAAGTAACATATAAATTTTATCGAAATCGGTTCAGCAGTTTGGTTTTTAAATCAAAATTGCTAGAAAATATGAAGATGTCATCCAGGTATTTGAAGTTGAAGTCAGTTGTATTTTTTTTAAAAGCGTATTATGTTTTATTTATACGTGAATATTCACTTTTAATTAAATCGGATACTACGACTATAGTTTCGATTACATCCGGTGACCTTTTTCAAAGAGTGAAAACAGAGCCCGACGTGCGTGCAGCTGCGTCCTGCTTAGCACTGCGGGCCGCCGCGCGGACTAAAGCGAAGTATGCGATTTAATTAAACGTGAGTATTCGCGTATAAATAAAACAAAACGAATTATTATTAATTACTGGGTCCCACGACGCAGAACACCTCCTAGTATAAACCCCACACAGTCCGAGTGTCCTAAACCCTAGAAGTGTCGTAGTGGGTGTCGTGTAAGTGTCAGTGTCCAGGATTCAAATTCTGATATTGTCTCATTGTTGGTGTAACAATTAAACAAATTTTGTTTTTGTACAAATAGTTTTTTTTTTGAGTTGCGCTTGCGCTTCACAGTTCCCACAATTACTGGCATAAAAAGTAGCCTACAATTCGTTATTATTATTCGATCCCCAAGCCGCCACCAAACGTGGGGATTATGGCAACCCCTCCCTATTAAGGGGAGGTCTTCGTCCAGCTGTTCCAAAGTATAAGCTACCCCTATACCAAAATTATCCAAATCCATTTAGCCGTTTCAACGTGTTGGAGTTACAAACACACACCGAAAAACTTTAGTATGATGATGATAAGTATTATCAGTTTTTTATTCGATAAATGATGTCCGGATTTTTTTATGGTTTATGTATACCTTGACACTAAAGAGTAATAACACTCCATAACAAGTAGTCTTGCGTTTGACTACTATCTCGTCCTAAGTTAAGCGAAGAAAATTAAATATTTGAAGGTTTTATTCCACTACTATCATAATAACCTTCATTAACTAATCACATCAAAATTTAGTGAAAACTGAAATATTTTTTGATATTTTGAAGTATAAAGTACCTAATTATAATCATATAAATATTAATAAGTAAGTGTGTATTACAAAACCTTAAATAAGGAAGAACACTCTTTACTACTCTCTGTTTACTCTTTAGTACAAAAAAAAAAATTACACTTAATATAGTTTTTCCTTAGCACACTAACAAGTATATTTACTTATTTTAAACATATCTTAACATTTTGATCCTGTCCCAATTGCGAAATCTGTACTTAAGATTATAAAGCTTTTGTGCTGTAGGAAATTTTGCAAGTAAACACTCGCCACGAAGACTATTAAAAGAAAACAAAAGAAAATCTGCAATTCCATTTTCCTTAAAAAATAATTAACAAAGGAAACGTTTATTAAAAACAAAAGACGGCTGACGCAAAAACTTCGAAAACGAATTAAACTTGGCGTAGACAATGAAAGTGATAAATTAATGGGCTCACCAGGCTTATCCAGATCGCTGATATACTCCTCGGTTTCCACGTATCCCTGGATACCAGCCACCAGCAGGAAAACCAGCCACATCACCACTCTAGTCCCGCCTAGCGTCACCAGGTCTGAATGCACTCTCAACCACTCCATCATCATGGGTATTTATCACATATTTTGCGCATAATACAAACCAATCATTAAAAATCTTAAAATTATTGTTTCAGTATCAAACAAAAAATTTCAAAGTATTTGTTCAAAAATGTAAGAACAGTTTTGAAATAGAAAGTCACAGAGAAACACGTGTTGTTAGATGGTAAACAAATCGAGATCCCGACAAATAGGCGACGGGAGCGCGAGCGTGCGTGCGTCCCAACGCCTCCGGCTACACTGATCGAAAACCGATAGCGACGGAACAATCGCACGAAAAACAAAAAACTACCAATTCGATACTCGAATTTCAAAAAGGTTGGCCACGTATCGGAATGTCAAGTTCGAAAATTGAACCGGCGAACGGCTTCTATCGCGATGGATACGTTCAAAATGGAAGAAGAGATTTTTTCATTTAAAATTTGAACGTCACGAACTCTCCGCGTTTAACTTTTAAAAAGAAAAGTTTTTTGAGTTAAATGCATTAAACTTTTCTTTTAAAATGTTGCGTGAACCCAAAAAAAACTTTAATCGCGATAAGAAATGAATTTAAAAAAAGTAAGTTTAAAACTTCTGCTCATGACAGGTGAACCAGTTTGAAAGATTCAGATAAAAAACAGTCAAGTGTGAGAACACTCGTGCATCGAGAGCTCCGTACATTGCATGCTAGGTATGCGTATTACAAAAATAGGTATTTCTTTTAAATACTTCGGGTTACTAAGTGCGAGTCCAACAACATTTTTTCATTATTTTGTTGTTTTACAACCAATATTAACATTACCTTTTCTTTTAGGTACTATTTACAGTATTTTTACCATTATTATGATGTGAATGAGCTTCCAATATTTAGGTGCAGTTGCATGTACGAAGTTCACGGGTAAACATCAAGAGCATGTATAACGAACTCGTTTTACAACATTGTCACGGTAAATATCCCTCAAAATAATAATCACAAAACTGCAATATTATAATTATTAGATAGAACAACCATTATGGTCTAGCATCATATTATATAGTTTTTATGTTTAATAAACATTGTTCATTCAAATGCATACGTTTTATTGTATGGGCGTTTTGTTTTTTTTTTTGGTAGGGTTTTCGCCGTAATAACACAAGCATAACATAAACATTTCAACAAGCTTCCTACTACGGTTCAAAAAATATACAGTCGGATGAACTGATGACCGACGACGTAGCTTTAAAAATAAGATCCCATTAGCGGCTTTAGGTAACGGAATCCTAAAAATGGACAATTCGGCACCCAGCTCGCCTAGCACGCGAGCCGTGATAAGCGTCTATCCACTCTTTTTTCCCCGCG
Organism: Erannis defoliaria; assembly: GCA_905404285.2. Classification (NCBI taxonomy): domain Eukaryota; kingdom Metazoa; phylum Arthropoda; class Insecta; order Lepidoptera; family Geometridae; genus Erannis; species Erannis defoliaria. The sequence goes on along the minus strand of FR990085.1, from coordinate 441,118 downwards.
AATACGAGACAGACGTATCCATATTCTAGCTTTATCACTTTCCCGCGCGGGGAAAGACCAATTAGTCCTAGGCGCGTGCTAGGGGGCCTGGTTTCATATCAAGAATGATTCAAGAATAAAATTGGTACGGAACCCTAGAAATTAGGTCGGCACCCAGGTAAAATATTTCCGGAAATGGTTTAAAGATTAACGTTGAATTTTCCAACCTTAACCCACAAATTTTGTACTACATAATGTGTTTGCCCTTATAATAAGGGCAAACACATTTAATTAAATAAATGAGAAATAGGGCCTAGCGCTATTTCATCAACTAACGTAACGATGCCTTTTGATAAATACCGTGTTCGGAATACAAAAATAACCCACGAGGAAAAAAGTAGGAGCCATTACCGCAACAAGGCGTTTCATATTATTGTGTCGAATGGCACTCATTGGATCTGCACAAAAAGACCAAATAATATAGAACCGAGGAGCTGGAATAATAGCGATAAATAAATAATGTTTTCGCGTCTCAATTTAATTTGGCCATCCGCAGTGAAAACGCATGATTCAAAGTTGATTCTTATTTCAATACACTGTGGTGTATTTTTGTGTAGCCGTGTTTTTAAAGGATATTTGTTAATGTATCTTCGAAGCACAGTGAAAGAAACCTCTTCTGCGAGGCGAATGAATAAGTAAAGTAACGCAATGTGCGGCAGCCATTTCTTTTTATGTAAACACTAGCAGCGAATTATTATAAGTTGAATCGGAAATGGAAGCAGAATATCCTGTTCGACATCTTATCCCAAACTTACGTTTATGCAAAGACATTCAATAGCTTTTATTTACCCAAATATATAGTAGGTACGTACTTACCAGTATTTTTTGGATTATGTAGCTATCTAGAAGATTGGAATTTGCGAGTTTCTGTAGTGGTAGGACTCAACTGAGAGTCCGCTTGGGGAAGTACCACACCTTTGCCAGTTATTCAACCGCCAAGTAGCAGTGTGCATTACTGTGTTCCGGTCTGAAGGGCAACGTTACCAGAGAAATTACTGGGTATGAAGAGATTTAACATCTAATCTCAGGGTGACGAGCGCAGTTCGTAGGATTGTGTTCGCAAGTTCACATTTCTGGCACTGCTACTGCTATGAGCAGGCGTGAAGCTTACCACTAGGCAAACGTCCCGCTAGTCTCGTAACTAAAAAGAATGAAATAAAATGCGTGTAAAACTATTTATGACTTATTTATAGAGAATAAACTGAATTAGTCTAGTTGACTAGCCACCAAAGGAAAAGAGCTCCCAGATTGCTGACCTAATTGATAAATAGACAGATATATTAACTCATTACTCAAACCAAAAATGTGATACACATAAAATATTAAATAGCCAAGCCAAATAGAATATAGTAGCGGCCAGCATTTTGGTCACTAGTGACGTCATTCACGTGTGACCAAATAACAACATACAAATATTTCCTTGTGTTTCTTGGCGTTCGTACTAGCTGTGAAAAATGTCAAGTTGTAAATGAAAAATTCAAAGCATCATTTAAAGTTTCCTTCTCGGATTTCCTGTATAGAACATGTCATGGCGGCATTTTTCATTACTCACGTTCAGAGCAGATATTCAAATGCATCATTCAAGCATCTATCTAGCCGAGAATTGAACCCGCGAACCACGACTTACGAGTATAACGTGAACACTGCCTCAGAGCTATTGTAGCTCGTATTAATTCCAAAAACAAGAACACTTACATTTTGATAACATTTTCAACTACAAAAAAGGAGGTTCTCAATTCGACTGTATGCTTTTTTTTTATTTATTTATTAGGCAGTAATACATGCATTATGCATTATACAGTAAACATGTTTGAAAAATACAGAACAATCCCATGATTCAAAATAGCAAGCGCGTCGTTTTTATGCATCTTACGCGATTACTCCGCCAATTATGAACTGTATTTGAAGTATTTTTTTTGGTAGGTAATACTTCAGAGGTGGTTCCATATAAATAAAATCAAAATCGGTTCAGTAGTTTAGTTTTTAAATCAAAATTACTAGAAAATATGAAGATGTCATCCAGGTATTCGAAGTTGAAGTCGATTGTATTTTTTTTCAAAGCGTATTGTGTGTACACGATTATTTTACGAGAAACGCGAATTATAAATAGCGTAATAGCTATAGTCATTGGAATGGTTAGCTTTAATCTACTCGTACCTAATCATGTTATAGAATATAGAGAGAGAAGAAAGGTAGTTAGAATAAAATATTTAAATGAAATGTACTGACTTTCAAATTAGGCCTTTTCCGAATTGGAGTGTAAAGGGTTGAACGCGTATCCCTATCGAGGAACTCGTACAAGTGCAGTGCAGCCAACATAACTGTACAGGTGGTAAAATTATGAAACTAAATAAGAATGGGTGCCTAACAGTTTTGCTCAGAAACTACGATCGTGGCTCCCTCAATGAACTGTACAGATAAGTTTGCCGCACAAGTTTCCGTACTTGAGTGTGCTGAATCGACACGTCGGGACCAAGCGGGAGTTGATATCGGGTTCCGTGCCTGGTTCCATTTACATATGGAGGTAAAGATTTTCCGGTAAAAATACAAATGCAGTCAATGTATTCCACAGAACTTAACATATTCCAGGAAATGTGGGGGTTTATAAATTCGAGTCGTCGAGATCACTTCACAACCAGTTTTCATTTTAAACTACGTCTTTCCAGCTTTCTAGCCAAAAACTCCGACAATGGTATCACTAACGAATATAATACGCTTTAAAAAAATATATAAATTCGACTTCAGCTTCGAATACCTGGAAGACACAAAAAAAACATAGAGTCGAATTGAGAACCGCCTTTTATGAAATCGGTTGAAAAAAAAAGTTGTAATAGTCAAACGTTAGCCAGTTCAGTGTTAACAAAAAACCTTGCTTCCCCGTTTATCATTGGCGACTACGAACCGGAACACGCAGCGTAGGCCTCCCACTAGGTAGGCCTCCCACTAGGTGGACCGACAACTTTGTGAATGCGGGCAAGCGGTGGATGCAAATGGCAGGTTGTCGTACAGTGTGGCGGTCTAAGGGGCCTTTGTTCAGCAATTGATTTCTCCAAGCTGATGATGGATACACTAAAACCATTTATTTTTTAAGCTTAGACAGCTTGTTCTGAAACTAACCGATTGGCAGGATTTAAACTTGTGCCTTGTGGACTTGGGTATATCCTTAAACTGCATCCAGAACCACCGGAGGACGGGCAGCAGCGTCCTCTTAGTTAACGGTGGTAACACTCTGTGATCCCCAGACCGCCTGCCAAGCGTGGGGATTATGGCAACCCCTCCCTATTAAGGGGGAGGCCTTCGTCCAGCAGTGGACGTCTTCTGGCTGATGAGTGAGTGAGTGAAAGTTGTGCCACGATGTTGATAAAAGCCCTCTTTGTCATTGAGGTACCGCTCACCGCATTTTTTTACACATCGTATGTATAATTTTACGAGTAAGCGTTGGTAGTAGCGCTATGTCTATGAATGGTATATTACTGTTATAAAAAAGCATGTACATAACTATACTTATAGCTACTTTATGTTATAGCTGATTTGTTTTTTTAACACAATGTATGTCATCGCATTGCTAACGATACCTACTCAGAGAATTTATTTGTCATTTAACTCTCAAAAAAATAATCTAATATGTGAGTATATTTTAATGACCGTGGAACAGCCATATTGCAAATCCTTGTAGGCCATAACAAGTAAAATGTAGCCGGCTCTACGGGCGCACAGATTATAAAGCAGATGATAACTCCAAGCGAAACAGCAATTAATATCGAATAAAGAATATTTTTTTATTTTTTTTTATTTTCAGCCTGTATTGTCCCACTGCTGGGCAAAGGCCTCCCTTCCCTCCTTCCAGACTGCTCGGTCTTCGGCGTTGGTGGCCCAGTGCTTGTCGTGCGATTAAGAATATGCTACAATAAAATATCTGTTAGTACACAAATGTATTATGATTATACCTTGTCCCATTACTGGGCAAATGCCTCTCTGCTCCCTCCACGCTCTTTTATTAGAATCTATGGTGAGCCAATCATTTTTATGAGCATCGATCTTTCGACCTCCTTCTAGTCCGGCCTCCAGGACTAGTCACCCATAGCTCCTCTGACTACTGAAGAGAGAGTAGGGCCTTCGCTTTTCTGTGCCTCTGATGTACGGCAGCCGTGTCCAGCTCATCAGTAGCTAGCGGGACTGGGCTAACTAGCATGGCAAATTTTTATATGATGTAGCAGGTCAGGTCAGCAACATATTATGTGCCCGCAAAACGAGTTCCATTGTTCTCTCGGCGCGGCCGGCTCGCGCTTGCCGCCTCTTTGCTGTCATGCTGTGCCGCCTTCGACATACCATTTCCCATTCACAGGCGGAACGCACGCTTCTTTGCTCCGCGATCTTTATTACGCGAAATAATTATTTTACTTGCGTAATCGTGGTCAGAAGCGTCCCTAACGTTCCCTTGCAAATATCACAACTGTTGTTGTGTGATTCGTGGAGAATTTAGCACCAAATTTGGGGTCCGAGGTCCTCCTTTGAAAGCTGGAAATTTTTCTACACACTGTGCACGACTCCGACCTGAGCCTGGCCATCACCATCAGAGCGCCCACCTTCGTCAGTGACGTATGGCGTCAGGGAAGTGCGAGTCCAGGAGAAGGGAAAAGAATCACCTTGCTGTATAGGCCCTTATCCACCCTTATCTCACCGATTGATCTACCGTGCCCTGTGGCCAAATAAACTGTTCGCGGTTAAACCTACCTTTCCTCTTTTATTTACCTGTCCAAGTAGGCAGGAAGGGGTATCTCCGTGACAATGACTAATAATTGTAAATTATCATTAAAAAAATTGATCTCATAGTTACAATAATGTTATAACACTGAACCATAATACTAAGCCAAAAAAACGTATTGTACACAACTATAAACAGCTTTTATTTCGGGTTTAACAAAGAAAACGCGAATAAAAATCAGCTATCCTTGTTAAAAATGACATTAATCCTCGACAAAATGTATGAAACTGCTGATTTTGTAGACCATGGTGGTCACGTTGTTACAGGTTTAGTTCCACAAAAAAGTTGTTCATAATGATAATGATGAGCACTCTACCACCCGGCATTTGTTGGAAATACTGAGTGTTGTCCATCTGCCCCTGCTTCCTGTGTGTAATAGGGCGCGATAACCGTTTGTCACGGGCGGGTGTCGGCCGCGGTCGTGTCGGTTAGCTCCTCTAGATGGCCCCGAGCAGCTGCTGCCCCAGCCTCTACAAGAACTGGAGCCCTTGCTAATCTCACTCGTATGTCAGCACAGTCAGGAATACTATTCGTGTACTTTCTCATCACATCACACTGATATTACAAATGCGAAATTTTCTAAACACACTCCTTCAACTGAAACTTGCGCTTGCGAAAGTATATTAATTTGTATGTTCTCCTCTTCACACTATTTTTACATAAAATTCAGAAGGTAGCATTCACTGTACTAGCGATTTGCCCTGGCTTCGCGCAGGTGGTTATACATAGTTACCGTACTCGTAGTAGACTGCATCAGGCGAGATGGCAGTCAAATGCAACCCATTAAAAAGTTGTACTCAATTGGAAGAAGAGCATTGTAGTCTCACAAATCATTTAAAGTTATGGAAAAATTCAATACGAAATCCATGTACACGTCATATTTTTAGCGATTTTAGATGGTAAACAAAGTAAGTAACGAATCTAGTAGAAAGTAAGTAGTTTTATTTTGTAAAAGTTATTTACAATAACACTCGGCTTAGTACTGCCATTCCGTGTAACCCTGTACGTATATATTTTGTGTACATATATAACATTTATTATAATAAAGCTTCAGGGAAAAGCTCCTTTAATGATAATGAAAATTGATTAAAAATCAATTACGTAGCTAAGAAAAACTAAAGGAACACCCGAAATGAGACATCATATTATACTCGTACTATTTAGTTATAGCGATATCTTATCTCACTTGTCATGACTTGTTTTATAATGTAAGGAGGATGAAGCAGCGTAGGCCTACCATGGGCCGACTTCATTGTGAAAGTCGCGGGCAACCAGTGGATGCAAAAGGCAGGTTGTCGTACAGTGTGGAGTAAGGTGTAAGGGGGAGGCTTAGTTCAGCAGTGAACGTCTCCGGGCTGATGATGATGTAAGGAGAATGAAGTAGGTAGGATGTCTGATGTAAGGAGGATGTAGTAGGTAGGATGTCTAAGTTCGGTACTTAAGGGTTAGCTTGAACTAAACAAGAGTAAAAGTAGCTCAGAGCGTTAATGTGCTAACATTAGCAACTGAAGTCTAGACCAGAGAAGAAGAGAGTAAATTGCTTCACAAGAAACTTTTAGAACATAGGTCACGCTATATTTTATTACAAATTATACAAATATGGATTGTGTATGTCCTTGTGGACCTAGGTATGTCCTCTACAACCAGAACCACCGGAGGACAGGCAGCAGCGTCCTCTCCGTTAACGGCGGCGAGCATTTTGTCAAGCCGCCTGCCAAGCGTGGGGATTATGGCAACCGCTCCCTATTGAGGGAGAGGCCTTCGTCCAGCAGTGGACGTTTTCTGGCAGATGGGTGGTTGTGTTCATTGAGCCCTTTCGTTTTGATACCCAAGACTACGACGACTTGTTTCAGCACCAGTTCAAAAATTTGTGTGATGATATAAGTTATAACATCCACCATGTTGGATTATCTGTGATATCTGTATATCCGTACGTAGAGTACCTAGACACGTTAATAGGGACGCGGGACTGTTGTCTAGTTCTCCAATTAAATAATGAGTAGTTCAGGAGATAAGATAGAACATATTTACATACATAGATTGCTCAAATAACTACCCTCTGCTGTGCTTTAAAATCGGCTAGTTTTCTGGAATACTCGTGGTTTGCGCTTGGTATCACTCTCCGAATGCATTAGGAAAGTGTTATTCTCATTATTGGACTAACGCGAGGCAATAATGACGACAATACTTGTTAACAAGTTTTCCCTCTCTTTCTACTAATTTTCATTACTACCAAGCGTTTTAAGGAAATTTCACAAAACAATATAAACGTACTATTTCTATCTTTTCTAAGAGTCGTCTTACCTTTGTGTGAACGGGTATGGCTTTAATGAATACTCTACTTCCGAGAAAGCTTTGCCAACACCTAGTTCTCCACGCACACACTCACATACTCACACTACCACACGCGTCTAATGCGGCTGCTTCCTGTGCTTTATAAGCGTTTCAAGGAAATACGATAATTAATAAACAGCTTTGTTGTAGATAGTTTTGTAAGATTGTTTTGCTTCGCTTATTTTTTAGTTATTTAGTAAATAAAATTGAGTAAATACTTCTCGTGTTCTGCAGTTCAGTTGTGTAAGAACCCATTGAGAACCGATTGAAGAGATTTGACATGTAATATCTCAGGATGACGAGCACAGTGCAGCGCATGATTTTGTTCGTAAGTTCACAATTTTAGCAATGCTACTGCTATAGAATGCCATCTCTTAACAAAAGAGATGATATTGTAGATCAATATCTGTTTTCTACTGACTACGACTCATGACTCTCAAGTCTCAATTACAACTACCTCTGATAGAGGAACGAGAAGAATCTGCGACCTGAAACGAGCTTCAGAAGCCCGAGTGGCACAAGTTCGCATAACGCTGCGACGATGGGCATTAGCACCTTTTATTGTTGGAGGCCAAAACCCATCAATTTAATCATAGTATTAACATAGCATACCTATTTGTTACCTTACAATAACGCCTAATATCCTACACCTTCCATCCCGAAGATATTTAAGTCTATCAGTAACAAAAATGTCTAGTCAAAAATATCTCCAGCACCTATCGCCCGCTTCGTCTCAGGAAGCTTCCTGTATCGGGCCGGCGACACCGGAAGTAGTGGTGAGCGTTGTCCAACGTAGATAGTTGTACAACTATCTATCGCGCTACACAACGATCACTCGTTGTCCAACCATAGCAAAACTAGTTATTTCAATAACGAGTTGTTTCACAAACATCGCTTGTTATGTATGAAACGAAACCAACGTTATTTTCACAACGCTCTAAATTCGCGCAAACTATAGCGTATATGAAGTTATCGACATAGCGGGTTGGAGCGAATAAGCCAGATGGAGTGTTACCATGCGTGTGAGTAGGATAGCTTTACACGTTGGGCTGAGTTGAATTTAGAGATTGCGAAAATGTGACTTATTCCCAATGTATTTAGGATGATCATCGTTTGGTAAACGCATTTACGTTAAACCGTAACGTATCGCATTTAAAAATTTGGAAATAGATAGTTGCTAGAAACAGATAGTTATTTAAACGTTGTTGGCCAACGAACAACGGTTTCGTTGCGTTATTTGAAAAAACCGCAACGACACATTACTAACCGGAAGTAGACACAAGGTTCTATAGGACGGACGTTGTGTGGGTTAGGACGTTACCCTTTTAGCGACCAGTCCTCGTTCTCTCAGGCTTTGTTAATGTTTGTATTCGATTTTCTATTCTGCCTTTTTGTTATTGCCCTGATGGTATTAAGGTATAATTGGTGATTTTGTATTGTGATAGAATATCGAAGTAATTCAATCAGTTTCTAATAACGGGTCCCCGCGGTTTTACTTGTTATTATTTGATGAAAAGTCATTTTATGTATGAGCTGTGTCCATTATGTTGGGCTCATTGAGAGAGGAGGCATCTTGGGATCAGGAGATCGTAAGTTTGATCCCGGGCCCGTATCAATAACATTTTCGGAATTTACGCATGTTTTTAAAGTCATACCACCGGCTTTTTGGTGATAAAACCTGCATGTCCGAAGAAGACATTCAATTGTGTACCTATGTAAAATCACTCGCCAGTAACTGGGCCAGCGTGGTGGAGTATTGCCCAACCACTCTGTCAAAAACAAGCCTATTCCCAGCGTTGGGATATTAAAAGCTGATATATTCATATTTAGTCCATTCCGAATTTCACTCAAATCCGTTAAGGTCGTTACAGCTTGAAAAATTTACAAACATACAAATTTACACACACGCAAACTTTCGTAATTCATGACAAAGGCTCATAATGTATGTTTACAAATTTGTGAAATACATTTATTTTTTTCTACTTAAAAATGATATACTTAGATTTTTTTAAATTAAGTATATTATTAAGGATCGAAAATACTTTGATTTATGCACATTATCTGGCATAGAACAAAATTCCTTATAATGACTGATGCAGCAGTTCTAAAATCAAAGATTATCTGGTAAACACATCTGTAATCGTTTACCAAATCGACAACTATTAAAATGTTGTCAATTTGTAGTACAGAAAATCCCGCTAAATTCATCTAATTTCCTCGACATTCTCCCAAACGACTAGCAACGTCCAACACGAGTACTGGCTTAAATTCTAACTATAGAATGAGCTGAAACAAATTTAAGACTTTAGTAAACGTTAGATTTAATTTTAAAACTTCTTGAGTAATAGAAAATTAAACGGTTTATGTTAAAAACTGAATGTTATTGTAGCAAAGTGTGTCTCGGCGTGTCTCTTCTGTGTTATTGTTGATCGTCCCATTGACAATAAACAAAATATAAACACCTCACTCTCAGAGTTCACAAGGAATTGGGATACCACGAGATACACACACAGAGTAGACTTAATTTAAATTTATCATAAAAAATCCCAAATAAATCTGTCAAACTGTTCCATACTGGTCATTCACAACCAAAGAAAACGAACTATGGTAAACATAAACTACTATAAAAGTATGTGTCATTCATGTTAAAAAAACCCTAGCGCATGATCATAAAAAAGAACACATATAATAATAGGGTTTTTTTGTAGGTATTTTACGCGATTACTCCGCCAATTATGAACTGATTTTGATGTTTTTTAGGTAGGTAATACTTCAGAGTGGTCCCATATGAAATTTATCGAAATCGATTCAGTAGTTTGGTTTTTAAATCATAATTACTAGAAAATATGAAGTACAGAACAGTATTAAAAAAAGCGTATTATTAAGAAAAATATACTACCGACTTCAACTTCGAATACCTGGATGACATCATAATATTTTCTAATAATTTTGATGACTACTGAACCAATTTCGATGAAATGTATATGGAACCACCTCTGACTTACTAAACAAAAAAATAATCATCAAAATCAGTTCTTAATTGGCGGCGTAATCGCGTAAAATACATACAAAAAAATAAAAATAAAATATAACATACAGTCGAATTGAGAACCTCCTTTTTTGAAGTCGGTTGAAAATGTTTTCTCCTAAAATGCACTTTTTCTTTTTATAGGCCATGATTTGTGAAGCAAAAAATGCAGTCCTCCATTCCCCAGTCCCGAGTCCCGGCCTCTATTTTTATTCAGAAACCAAATTATTTGTTTCCTACGGGCGCACACCGCACAGTGGTTACAGTCAGCCGATAGAGACACAAAACAAAGCACAAGCAAATTTAAAAGGTACACAAACTCTTTGAAAATACATTTGCGTGCCGTCCGCTGCTCACTGTGCATTATTCGTGCATAAATTCGTGATGACTCCATAAAATGCGCGCGTTTTAGAAAAGCAAGCATGTTCAACATGATGAAGCGGTACATTCAAAGGTATTCTTCTGAACTGTTTTGTTCGATAATTAGTCTACTATAATTCATAATTCATTTATTGCATATAAGTGGAAGATATAGATACATGTAAGTGGAAAAGTACAGTTATAAAAGAGCGCCATATATAACCTTTCGGCATGCTAACAAAATAGTATACAATTATAATCAATGATCTTAATAACATCTCTGATCTCTGATTCTTAATAGGCTAGAGACTGGCTTTTTTTTAATGTCCTATTAAAATTTGGCCCATAAATATAGCTGATTAAAAGAAAACGTCGTATGTCGTTACGTCCATAAATTGTGCTAGTGTTGTAGTGGTAAACGTTATTCGTCTATACCGATTCTAGTGATTTTCCAATTTCCACCGAGTTACGGGGAGTTAGCAAATCTTAGCCAGAATCTATTTCTTATAAAGTGATCGTCTAGTTTATATGTGAAAGTATGGTCTAGTAAATTCATTTGAAGTGATCGTCTGCTCTCAGAGTAGGCTTATTGTATTGTATTGACACGGATGCGGTTAAGATGGTGGTTCCTTCGTAAGGATCTGCATGTCTACTGACATTGATAATTAATAGTACACCTATAGTGATAGAACACCGCGGCTTATGCTCAATTGTGAAGTTATACATTCAGGCTTGTAGACCATAGAACAATATTAAAGAATAGAGTAATGGTCAGAGCAGGGAGCTCGTTGAGATGAGCAATGAGGAGATTTTAAGGTTTGGTACAAGTGACTGATTTGTGGTAACTTACACAATCGGCAACTGACATTCACTTGACTCACTCTGTTGCGAGACCTAAGATCCTTTAAAAAGGAGAGTACCTAGTACTGCTTTGGCGGACAGCTGGCCTGCGTGAGAACGCACTAAAACAGCAGCGCACCTTAGGGTGCGGGCTTTTCGTATGAATACGAACCATGGATTTATTCAAAGATCAGCGGCCGCTGACGGTGGCTGGTGTCCGCGATGTATTGCTCTGCATTACATCAAAGGGGAGGGCATGTGAATGCAACCAGAACCACAGCAGAGTGTCAGGCACGGGTGATTTATACTGGCGAGTCGGTATTCCCAACCTAAAGGTGTATTAACTAGAGACATAAAATAACTTGATGTGTTCTTGGAATATAGTGTATATTCCAGTTGATCACCACAATCGAATCCACGTCAATACACTACTTCAACAAGTAATACGCTCAATAGCCTGACACAGCATCTAAGCTACGTCTTCATTAGCCTGTCTAATTTACAATACACATTTACATATATATGTACACACTCATGTTTGTACATATGTGTATTTACTATGTAAATATATAGCTCAAATTCGAATGAATTGAATTATCAGAAATAGTTCTGTTAAAAGGTGGAATGAGTAATATAATCACATCCCTAGTACATAGCCTACCTATCTGGGATCGAGGCTTATAGATAACAGAAGATAAAATCAAACAATAGGTTTTAGGGCAAGAAAATAAATTATATTTCCCAAAGATCAATAATCAACGAGTAATTACATAAGTGTGCTTGGACGCACTTGATCAGATCTAAATCAGTAGGTATAAGTTTATGTATTTCGCTTCAGATGTGAAACGTGAAAATACAGTAATTAAGTAAGTAAGTACCTTTCGTCTACTAGCGCACGTGCTTCTCAGAAAGCGAAAAGTACAAAGCGAAAACTGAGAAGGCGCCTAGATAAAGTAGTAAACGTAGAAGCTTACATTACTCGTGATTGCCCTTATAAATTTTATTCATTATTTAATCACAAGATTAATTATATTTGTCACTGTATCCTGAGAAGTTTGATCGGCATTTATTCAATTACCTTTATTATTAATGATAATCATTTATGTCATTTTATACACATTAATTCCTTGTTAAGGGAATAATAAATGATACTAGTTCAGTTGCGAGTGAATTGAACGGCATGGATAACCGTGACAGTACTATCTATGCATACACAATATACTTATGTATTCGCGCTCAGGAGATACAGTAGTTTTGGCAGATTGACTTAAATAGACAATAACTTTTGCATAGATGGATAGGTACATTTATAGAAAATACAATTCCTTCGATTGATCCAAAATTCACATGATAATGCTTTATTCACATTTGTTGATAAGATCCAGACCTTACAGGTCAGGATAGCCAAGTATTAATTGATATTAACACGATTTATAATCAGTGATGAGATACCCTTTATAATGATCAAAGTTATGATTATTCACAGTTGCAATTGGATCAATCGGTTTGGACGATACAGTGTACTTAGCTGTTTATACAGTGACCTGGAACCCTCAGTGTGCACTTCCATGATTTTAACCTGTTTGCACATTTGATTAAACATTTTGGTCTGAGTGACTTCATGACACAATCACAATGAATAGTCTGAGTACAGACTTTTTAGCCACCAAAGTGGTCCACGACCATCCTTTATAATCCTGAAAACTTGAGTGAAGCTTAGGGACGCAAAAATGCTAAACGAGCCCCTCTTTCTTGATGATGAAACCACGCCTTTTCCTTCGGTTAAGGGAAGCTCGTGGAAGCTCCTGATTGGCTGGAAAAACGGCGTCGCTTGCGCAAAGCCACCCCCGCGTTGGTCTAGTGAAACGGCAATAGGTCTCAGCCGACAGCCAGAGCGAGATGGACGATGGCACCTCCGATGCGTTACCATGGAACATGAGAAATATACAGTTATCTCCTAGAACAATTTGTGACTAAGCCTCCTGTAATAAATGTACTGTTGTTAAGTAGTCTGAGTATTCAGCTTTCCGTTAACTTCCGTTGTCAAGGTACAAACGTGACAGTAACCATGTCTCATCATGTCTAATCATGAATTATTACTAACCGTGATTATTTACATGACTAAAATAATCACAGTCAGTGCAATCATATGATAACTCGGACAGATACATTCCATTCTCACAGCCCGAAATAGACATCTGGTAGCATTTAACGATTTCCAAGAACGTGCAGCAAAACTCTTCTTCCGAGCCATAAACGCTCTTTGTTCTAAATATTGGTAGAAATCCTGCTTTAAAACGACATATATTATATGTGCCAGAGCTCTGTCAACTTTGAGCTTTATGGATATAAGAATGCGGTCAGTTTTGCTTATCTATTCAGAGTTTGTGATTTCTAAACTTTCCATTGAGATAACACGTGTGAGACTTCATAGCGTCGCTTTGAGTGTTTGCGTTCGCAGAACCCAAAAAAAAACATAGGTACCTGAGGCAGGGTCACTTGCCACTACAGTGTCCATAATGTTTGCAATAAAATATTGAGTATTGAGTATTAAATTAAAATCTGATCAAAAATAAGCAAGTTATAAGCATTTTAATATCATGCTAGACAGAGAGGCGAAACAGCAAATCGTGACGTCACTTCTCTGTACGCCATATAAAATCTATTCTGACAAGTAAGGCGTGACGTCATTTTTTGTTTTGTGGGAAAGGGACAGAGTTGCCTTTACCAATAAGTTTAAACACTTATATGTTTTCAATAAACATACTATATTTACTCGAAACTATTGGTTTCAACTATTTCAACATCAGTCATCTACCCTATTCTAGAGAGCACGACTCGCTAAGTGTAACGTAGAATGCCTTGACACCCAATGGATTGATACACAGGGCTATACACGTAACGGTATTTCTAAGCCGAAAAGAACAATTATCATTAAACAACTTTACTACGGGCCAACCTCATTCGTCAAAAAACAGTTGTTCTATAGATACCTTAATATGTGTAAATGTGAGTTTGATGTTACACCGGTGTCTATAAAAAAAAACTATTTTCTCGCAGGTTATTCAAAATTTTTGACGCACTGTACTTGAAGCTACCTTTAAATCGGGTGGTCTTGTGCTTAGGGAAGGATAAAGCATTCAGGGATTTGGAGCGAGTATTACTTATATGATTATATTTCAGCCAAGTCAATTTTTCAAATAAATATTCTGGTTCCTTGGACAATATAACTTTTTGGGTTAAGCAAGCAAGATGGAGCGCTCTCCTATCTTTCATATTTAGAATTTTACGATACGAACGATTTATTATTATACCATATAGTGTGCGTATTTTGGAAATCGAAATTGAAATTTGGCAACCATTTTTTTTATATATAAATGAAATAAATATTGGATAAATTATCTTCTTTTACACTCAATACCTGTATCCACCAACCCGCAACATATTTATTGCCAAAAACACGAGTAACAACACTAAAATAAAACACAAGAGTCGTTGTTCGGCAATAGGGGTACGCTCAGCGCTGTGCTGCGTGCTCCAGGAGGGTCACGCAGGGCTGGTTCTCAGCGTACTAAATATAAATAAACGACTGGTAGTGGGTTTGAGCATTTTGGATTGTCTCTAGACTTTCATTGGTCTGGATACAATCCTTTTGTTTTTTGTTGTGTTGTAGGCTAAGTAGTCTTTGTAGTTTGTTGTAGTTAATAAAGGCTTACCCGCAACTAGGCCCGTGTGGAGGACATAGCCCTACACCCTTCGAGGTGGCCTATGTCCAGCCTATTATGCTACACTCAAAGCTGATTGGCAAAGTCCTTGGAATTCCTCACAACTACAGTGCTACGTCATTCGTAGACACGAGCACTACGATTATTCGTAGCACCGCTACGGGCTACAGGCTCATTTTTCTATCTTAGCTATTCACGAAGATTTATGCAAGCAATCGCATGAATTGGTTTACATCAAACTATTCTCTTGCTGTGAATAAAGAGGGAAGAGGAAAAATAATATGAATGGAGATGTACGTGCCATGAATCACAATTTGGAAATATCGCTTCTCTTTGTTGTTTGCTGCTCTGTGGCTTGGCCAGTTATTTGATTGCCGAGTTGTATTTACTAGGTATTGTATTTGCAGCTTCATATTTAACTTAGCCTCATCGACGTATAATATCACTTCGCAAGGACAGGGCAAATGGGACATTCTCTATGAAAACGGCTCAGTTTAATGTAAAAGTATGTTAGATCTAGTCATCCAAAGATTACCAAGTTGGCAAAAGATGGCGCTACAATCATTCTTATTGAAGAAATAAGTTTTACGATACATAGCAATTCAATTTGAAGAAGTTTTTAAATGGTGATAACGTGCCGGTACTTTATACCGGGATTTGAACCCGCGACCTCACAATTTCATGTCTAGTGGAATTCCCATTATGCTACCGCGGTTGTTTTATACAGGCTACCACTGTGTCTTTAGGCTGCCGCGTCGTTTTTTATATTTATGTATTTTTATCGAATTCCCAACTCAAGCTGAACCAAATTCCGTTCACCACGTAACGCAGTTCCCGTCTATTTGTCCTGTATCAACAGCTGAGTTAGAAGTAAGCAGATTTATATCAATATCTCACCGAAACGTGTATTCTTGTTAAGGTGCGTACGAACTCCAATTTAGGTAAGAGAAGATGCCTAATAAGCATATAAATACGCGTTAACCGCCGATCGGCCGTTATTTAAGGCTGATACATCAGTCTATCGGGGGCGGCGGCGGGCGGGGGGCGGGGGGTGCCAGAACATTAGATGAGAGGAAAACGGATTCCGTCGGAATCGATAGGAATACTCACCGGTAGTTTCAAATAAAACATCGGAGTGTCTAGTGCCAGTTTTTCCAAGAGCGTTTACGTATTCGTTCACGTGTCTAGTGCCAGTTTTTCCAAGAGCGTTTACGTATTCGTTCACGTTAACGTAAACTACAATTTGTATGAAATAAGAGCAGCGCCACCTAGTGTCAAACATATCAAACATGTTTGACACTAGGTGGCGCTGTAACGTAATATGTAACGTAACGTGAACGAATACGTAAACGCTCTTGGAAAAACTGGCACTAGACACTCTGGTGGGCATTCTCAATACGGAGTATTTTCATAATTATTGAGATAACTTTTCTTCGGTTCACTTTACTTACTTATTACATACCGTTTCTTCCCTGTGGTCCACCTACGTGGTTCACCTAACTACATCTACTTTGCAAGAGGTTGGCTAGGTAGGTACCGCCCTTATATGAATAACGAACAGTATTTTTTTTAATCTATCGAAACTGTAATTGCAATGACATCCGGTGACCTTTTTCAAAGAGTGAAAACAGAGCCCGACGCGCGTGCAGCTGCGTCCTGCTTAGCAATTGTAATTGCAATCATCACTGTCATTTCAATTACATCCTCACTTTCCATGATAATGAGATCGTGAAACATTTCGTAAAAGCTTGCAGCTTGAAAGCTGCCTAGTCTGCTGTTAACACAATGTAATACTCTACGACGCCGACGCACCCATATATACACATTTTGGAGAAAAAAAAACGAGTTGTTATATTCTCCGCCTACATACCTACAAAGGCATTATGCGAAAAATAATTGGGTAAACTTTCTGAAATTCGAACAGCTATCCGTTCCTCTGAAACGATTTCAAACGGCATATTTCTGAGGCCTTTAGGGTCACATTTAAAATGCAAATATAAACCCAACTTGCTCAACTTAGGCCCGGTTTACACTTGATATTCTTCTTAATATTTTGTATTAACAAAGCACGCACCAAATAATTGGTACCATAATAATCGCATTTACTTAAACTTACTATCCTCGAACTGAACTACTGCCATTGTAAGGTTCTTGCTCAGGACTTTATATTGTTATTCAAATTTGTGGGTATCGCCGCTATATTCACGGCAGGCTTTATCTCATACCATCAACAGAGCGTCTCCTTCGACTCATTATTGTTACTGTTAAAAGAAACTTACTTAAATACAAAACTAAACTGAAAATGATTCCTACCAAGCAAAGTATAAATTTTGTACAAAACAATGTCTTTTTTTATTTTTGTTGTTGATTTGATATTATTATAAGTCGGACTCGCACTAACCCACTCGTTAATTTCAAATTAATGCAAAAAGTATATTTATATATATGACGGAGGAGGGTTTGCCATCATCATCAGCACTCATCGTTGATCCTCTTAGCAGTGGGCGTCGTCGGTGGGTAGTGTCGGATGAAGAAAACAAGCTCGTACAATCAATCAAATTATAATCTTCACAGAAGTTAACAGTACAGTAATCAGGTAGGCACAAATAAGGTAGGTACGTATCACAGAAAGCGCGATGGTTCAGTCCACCGCACGCGCCGCTCGTCAATGGGAAAGTGAAGTCACCGATCGACGGCGCGCACGTCACCGACTCCATCGCGTGCCACCAGGTGGCGCTGGCGTCCCGGATACGACTCGATTGCGACATATATATTGAATAATGCCCCCGCATTACACAATATATAAGCCCCCGCTTAGAGCTCTCATGCGCGACTGCAAAACTTATTAGACCGGGTATTTATTTTTTACTACCTAATCAAGGAATCATTAACTACTAGCAGAGTTATTATTATTATTTATTATTGTCAGAAGCCTTCGGGCGGCTCATTAACTCTGACACTAGGGCTGGCCACTCAGTCTATACGAACTTACTTACTTTATTAACTACTGAGCAACTCAGTTATTTACTAGTAGTAGTTAAATTGTTATGAAAAAATTTATCCTTGGATCTGGGTATGTCCTAAAACTGGATCCATAACCACCGGAGGACGGGTAGCAGCGTCCTCTCGGTTAACGGTGGTGAGCATTCTGCAATCCCAAAGCCACCTGCCAAGCGTGGGGATTATGGCAACCTCTCCCTATTAAGGGGAGGCCTTCGTCCAGCTGTGGACGTTTTCAGGCTGATGATGAAAAATTGTATAATGCGCTCCAGGACTCAGATTGCTGACGCAGCACAGAAGGCCACTTGCCTACAGAGAAACTCGGCCAGTCCTGTTACCCGAATGTCGGAGGATCGTTGCGCCAAAACCACATCGCAGTGGTTTTCACAGCACGACAATCAATTACGGAGCCGGAGGGACGACCTAGACACTTGCCTTAAAGGATTGGAGCCAATTTGCGCAAAATAGGTGCGGATAGTAAGAAAAAGGGAGGTTTTGGCCCTAAAATAGAAGATGCACTCCTACTGTAAGGCCAAGACCTATTTTTTCCTACTTTTTTGGCTATTATAATAATATTTGATAATACGAAGATTTTAAACCCAGGCATTTTCGCGGTGAGTCATTTTTCTAACCTGTTCTTTAAGTTCTCGCTTGTGATAACCATCGGTGTTAAAAATATTGTCCAAAGTAAAAAGCCAATTTTATTATGTTTAAAGCCAAAGATAATAAAGAGCTATCATCAGTATTATACATAGATTGAATGAACGCCTTTACAGCTACAAGTACCGGCGACTTTGTTCGCGAGTAACTTCAGAACAGGAGTATTTTGGAATCACGAAATAACCAAGAATTGTGATCTTGGCCGCTTCTTGACGGACGTTTAATATTAAACTTTGTACGAATCCTAGAGATGACAGGGGAAGATTCTTTTGTAAACCAAGTATTCGAATAAACTCAAGATGGTTTTTAAACATGTAAAATTTCGCGTTTGATTGTCAACTTTGTAAGCCCTAATTGTAAGTTACGATATGGTCGAAGATGAAGCATGTAGACTTAGAGCATACCTCTGATCTTTAAAAGACATAATATTTTTAATTGAAACGGTATGTTTCCGGTTGTATGTCCTAAAACTGCATCCAGAACCACCGGAGGACCGGCAGCACCGTCCTCTGTTAACGGTGGTGAGCATTCTGCGATCCCCAAGCCGTTTGCCAAGCGTGGGGATTATGGCAACACCTCCCTATTAAGGGGGAGGCCTTCGTCCAGCAGTGGACGTCTTCCGGCTGTTGATGTTTTCCAGTTGTTATAAATAATTGTTTCCTCCTTAATATTTAAAACATAACATAAAAAAACATCTTAAAAAGGGGACAAAAATAAGGAACAGCATAAACATTATTCGAATAATTTAACTGTTTGTATTATTTGAAACATTACCGTATCTCTAAACGAAAGACATAAATAAAGGGCGACGGAAAGTTTATTTCTGTACAATTGGAGTGGATAAAAGTTACATCTTTACATTGAAAGTCAAAAGTACACTTAACCTAAGTTAAGTGGAAGGAAAACAGGAAAACGGAAAATGTACACGAGTAGAGGAGTGAACGCGGGGAACCTAAGGAATAAGAAGCTAACAAAACTCTTAATATATTAACAGAATAGAATAATGCTTAGTAATTATTATATAGCTATTTATCGATCAAAGAAACGCAGACGTGTCAATTATCGTGTCATCTGCATGCGATCGCGTCCCACCTACAACGCTGCCAAAACGCGCCAGTTTGCATGCGATTCGCCAACGTTAGGCTGTCTACGGGTCGTTACAAACAGTCACTTCGTAATTCTAGCCTTATCTTCGTAAGGCCTTACTTTTTTTTAATTAATTACAACAAACTACATAATATCTCATATCTGGACCTGGGTGTCCTTAAACTGCAACCAGACCCACCGGAGGACGGGCAGCAGCGTCCTTTTGGTTAACGGTGGTGACCATTCTGCGATCCCCAAGCCGCCTGCCAAGCGTGGGGATTATGGCAACAACCCTCTATAAAAGGGGAGGCCTTCGTCCAGCAGTGGACGATTAAAGTCCGGTGACGCTGTAGAGGCCATCTGAGGCCAACAGCATCAGTCATTAATAAAAATAAAAAAAAAAAAAAAAAAAACCAGCTGTGGACGTTTTATGGCTGACGACGACATAATATCTAACTACATAACCCAACAAAAATAAAGTGTAGAGATAATTCAGTAAGATTGTCTTTATACTTGCTCAAACCCACTACCAGTCGGCAGCATACCCAGCATGCTGGCGGCAATGTTTATGCGAAAGCTTTTAGTAGCAAAACAATACAAGGCTACATCTCTCTAGCCAATAATCAAATCTTATTTTGAAGCAGTAATACAGTTCAGTCACGCTCCTATTACAGTAAACTCAAGAACGACAAGAACAAAAATAAATTCAATTTTTAAAGAACCAGCCCGCGTCCCAGATTACGCACACACTCGCATGTATCCATTAGTGCATAATGTTATTACTCGCGCTTAATTAAATTATTTTTAATGATAATGACGTCACAGATTCAGCTGGTTCTCTGGAATGAGAACAGTGAACTTCACAGCACGAATTCTGCGTGTTTATATACAGACAGGTTTATTGGTAACTCCAGCTCATAACAATATTACAAACAACAAATTATAATCACGCATCTAAAAAAAAACGCCAAGCATCTAACAGTGCTACGCCAGGTTCCCTTGAGTGTCTGTTTCCAATCCATTCCTGGTGTGTTAATCATGTTTATTATCTTCGATAGCACCATCGCTTAAACTCATGTGAGCTATGGTCAAAAACTTAACGTGGCGACCATAAAAAATTTGCAAATAATAACCTACAGCCAGTCCCTGTCAGTAGAGTTCACCGAAGCACTTATAACAACTGCTCTATGTGGAGCACCCGCCATTAGCTCTCTACTCTATCAGGAGTCAGAATCGACGTGTACATTCGCGCACAGAACCTTTGTTATGCTGTGCAGCCTAAGAGGTTGTAAGCGTAAAGACCTTGGAGGATCTAGCTCTCTCTCTCCAGAGCAAACAAAATATTCTGAACGGCCCTGATTCGGTTTGGACTTGTACATTCCACTCCAGTGTGGACTCAGTTGCACGACGACCTCACTGATGAGCGATCGTCATGACGTCGGCAGCAATGGGACATAGTTTTTTATTATTTTTATATATGCAATTCAGTGACGAGACGAGCAAAACGTTCGCCTGGTGCTAAGCGTCAAGCCTGCCAAAGCTAATATTTTATTATTTATTTATTTTATTATTACATATTTATTTTATTTTTATATTAGTATTATTGAAATAGGTTGTCGTGAAATATAAGAAAACTGATATAAGCCTATAAATTTGAATAAATAAATTTCTGGAACATTACACGAGTACACAGCGAGGTATACATTTTCTTTTCCTTGAATATTTTTGCTTGGAAGTGTATTTTCCCCAAAAAGGAGAGAAGTTTTCTGTGGCGCCATTTACTGGCCGTTATTTGGAGCGGTCAAATCAAATATAGCCGGCGACAAAAATTCTATGAAGTTGTAGATTATCTAATACCAGGTTTTTCAAAATTTGTTGATAAATTATGACCTGCATGCGAGTACCAGCACCATACCATACATACATGACATCCGGACAGATGAAAACAAATTGTTCCAGTCATTGCAGAGCCTTCGCTATAAAGAAACACAATCAAACAGGCGCTATAAACACAGAATTTAAATTAAGTAATTACCAAACATACGAAGAATTTTTATTATCAAAATAAATAGAGTAATTGTCAAGCTTTTGCGAGCTCTTATTTCCCGGCTAGGAAACCCACAACTTATAATAAAAATATAATAAATTTCCAGTAACCGCTAGCATTAATTCACATTAACATATCATAGCTGCCCCGCAATCTTCAATCATAAAAAATAAATAGCAACGTTATTCGGGCATTATTTACGAGGTTGCCAACCGGACGCTGCCGCGGCCCGCACAATATTACGTAAGGTTTTATGCGTTTCCGTTCGAACGAGCGGCCCGGAGGTCATTACGCATTTGCCTTTCCTGCTCCGCTCTCGCATATTGTTTCAGTTGCCTTCAAGATTATGAAAGTGTGAGATTTTTATGCGCATTTGGAGGGCTGCACGGCCTTTCATTCCTTTGCAACCCATCTCTAAATTCAATTCTTAGACCTTTTAAATTGATCTTTATTCTTCTGTTATAATGAAAATATTTTTCATTTTTATTGACAATTACTGCATGCAATCAATTCAGTCAGACAAACGTGCTTTAGTTTTGTTTTGGGTGGCTCTACAGTTATTTTTTTAGAAAATTTTGGCATCGCACATCGTGTATAGTTTGCTAAATGTATAAATATATTATTACTTAATTATAATAGAGAAATTACTCAATTATGTGAGTAATAAAAACCTTTTGTTTACTTTTTATTTTTTATTTTTGGTGTTCTTTTGTTATTTAATTTTATCAAACAAGTTAATCAGATCGAACCAACGCTATATTATATAGTCAAGGCAAAGTCATGCTCAAATAACACTACAAGTTTAGTAGGTATAACAGTAAAAGAGTACATAATCATTAATTCGACATCGGAATATTGGTGTTGTTCCAATTTTTTTACTATCTGATTTTATGTCCGTAACGTTATTTTCGATGGGACTATATAAGAAACAGTTGTTTTAGTGTTGATCTTAATATTATTGAGCTTCAACTGGAAGAGCTGTAAAAACTTTTATAGAGAGAAACGTATTGATTGGCGCTCATTTTGTGTTCCATTTACGAAAACTATTCCGATCAGCACTAAAATATTAGAGTTCTTCATGTCAGCTCTCTCTTTTAGTCTAGAATTAGAAAGTAGAAGTCTAGTCATAGAAAGTGATAAACATTTATGAATATCAAATAATTATAGCTTCAACCCTCTGGGAATAATTTTATTATCAACTAAAACTACCGCCTAGATAATGAAACAAAATTCAAAATAATATAAAAATACATAATTCATTATTCGTTGATGACGGGAGTTAAGAGTTTATCTATCTTTCTGGAAGCAGAATTGACCACGTAATTCTACTCTCATTTTTTTTGTTGTATAACTTGATTTTAAAGGTATAATCACAAAATAACATTATATATTTTTTACTTTTATCCAGTATTTCCTGCTTTCAATAACGATCAAAGTAAAATAATACTATAAAAAATATTATAGCCAAAAATTAAGAAAACATTCATTCACAGTTTTACAAATATTTTATACGCGAAAATATAATCGATAGCATAAGAATTCATCCATCACTCATATGAAACTTACAGATCCTTCAATTAGCTGGGATTGGAGGCGGACACACAACCTCACGGAAAACCACAACGGAAACATTAAGCAGCATAATACCGATGTTAAGTCTGCACGAATAACGAAACACAAACAAGACAATAACTACCATCACCACAGAACCGATAACAGTGACACTCTATTATGGGAACACTAGTGGCGCCAAATTGTTTCACTTGCGTGAATAATTCTCCGAAAATCCTGCGATTTTCGATTATGATGAATTAAAATTCCCTTACTCATTCGCTCCTATGGTTAAGCTAAACAGAAGTCACTGGCTTAACAAAAAAAACAAAAAATAATAACAGCTGTTGATTGAACACTATGCATATTACTATCCAATACATAACAATGCTGCTAGCATTATTCTACCTTTCTGGCTTTCATATAAGAAATTGTAATAAATTTGCAGTGTTAGTTATTTAGAAAAGCTTTAGATTTCTTTTTAAATCAGAAAAAGTACAAAATGAAACTAATTATTTATGATCAACTCTTATTACGTATCCCAGCCTTAGTAGCATTAACGTAACTTAACGGCGCATTTTCCATCAAAGAAAACTGGTTATTGTAATCTAATTTCATAGTTTCATACTAGTTTATCGTGATATTTTTTGTTTCATAAGTCTTGTATTTTTAAACAGATTGTCACATAAATTCTTGCCTATTGATACTTACATAATTATGTAGGTACTTACGATAAATACACTTATATTTGTAATTTTATACATAAAATTCGTAATCAGTCGACCGCCCGTGATGGCCTCGCATTTATTTACAATATAAATACAAACAAACCGAACATTTAAGTTGTTGTATTAGTTAGAAATAACAAGAAATCCTGAGCCAAACCACTTGTGCGCTCGACGACACCGCGACAGAGGCGTCGATCTCTCATTACAATAATCGATGGTGTCACTTACCCAAGTATGAATATTTCAGAGCCTACGAAGAACATATGCATCCCCCGCCGCCCCCGCCCCGCGCCACCCCCTAATGCCTGACCGTAAATTTCCCTACGTTGGGGTAATTTTGTGTAACTAATGCTAGAGTACAATAACAGTATGGATATTACGGAAATATGACAGGCAAACGCCCACTACGTTATATCTGCAAAGATTGAAAAGTTGTATCAATTGCTACAGGCATAATCAAAACAAGTTTTTTTTTTTTAATGTTTGAATAATAAAATGAATTGCGTATGTGAATCCACCAACCCGCAACTGGGACAGCGTTTTTTTTTACATTTACGAGTAACTACCGAAAAAGTCGTAATTACTTGTGAAAATTATCTGTTTACACGCTTACAAGATGTGAATGTAGTGATTTTAGCTGCATACAAAAATGTACCGAGATTGACATACAGTCGACTCGAGCGCTCAGTCTTTGGGCCTCTCTGTAGAATATCAAATCTGTGAGCTCATACTGACTCGTCACCTGTACGGGCAGCCCTCTCATCTCCTCAGAGAGACTTAAGTTATTGTGATCAATCAATTGGGGAATATGGTTATATGAATTGATGTCGGAAATGCTTTTAACATCCGTGTCGCCGGGTAACGAGGTATTCGGTAACAAGGGGAAAACGGGCCAGTATCGCACTCACTTTATCGGGAAATGGAGTTTCACATCTTTGTTTACAATCTCACTCAGATCCGGAAAATTCAACGAGTATTTACTGATCATTGAAATGAAACAAGCAATAAAAAAAACAACTTCAAAGCTAAATACGTAGTTTTGTTTACGTCGATGACATATTTTCCCAGTTATTTTGATTTAAAAGCCAAACTGTTGAACCGATTATTATGAAATTTCTATGGGTGCAATCTGAAAGTGTAAACTTTCAAATAAAAAATATTGTTTAAATCGGTTTATAACGGAGTTCTGAGGTTTGAATTCGGTTAAAAATAATGAAGAATGACATTAAAAAAGTGAGGGTACAGCTGTAGGTATAGACAATAACTAGTTAGTACTAAAACTGCACGTAATCTTGTGCACCAATCTCTCGCTCTTACGCGCTGGCTGAGTAAAAATCTTTCTTAGGTTGCTTGGCAATATCATCTATTTTAATTTCCGAATAAAGGGAAAATGTTAGTTAGCTTGTACGCAGAAATAACCCGTCCCAGGCTTAAATCACTCGTACGGCTTCGTCTGGCTGATATCACGTCGCAAACCAGACTTCAAGGTGAAAACATGTTTTCAAATAAAACACATAAGTACTATTTCTTAAATAGAGAGCTGACTCTTCAAGATTATTTACTAGCCTGCCACTTACGGTTTCTTCTCTTATCTTCTACGAACTGCTTATTACTAATAATTATTAATAACCGCTTATTTCTTATTCTGCGATAACAAGTAGCTTATGTTTTGCCCTAGAATACTCGATACCCTAGCTTGGGGTGTACATTTTACCCATCATTGAAAATAATTATTACTGCGGGAGACCAGCACTGAAATTGCGAAATAAAATCGACGTTCCATAGAAAAATGTAACCCGTCCTCAACGAAATCTATGGAACACTTGATTTTTTATGCGTTTTCAGGGTTAGTCTAGCATCAAAATCTGTACACGATGATGAGAAACTCCTTTCAGCTTAGTAAGTAATATAGATACGCGTAACCATATATAATAAGTTAGGTATACCCCTCAATTGACAGCCTTATAGCTCAGTTGGTAGCATGTCTGCCTTCTGAGCTATAGGGCGTGTGTTCGATCCCCACCCAGGACAAAAAATTATGTGACGTACATCAATGTTTGTTCTGTGTCTGGGTGTATTAAAAGAATGTATTTACGAAAAAAATATGTATATAAGTATTCTATCAGCTATCTGGTTTCCATAATACAAGCTTTGCTTAGTACAGAGCTAGATGGCGCTGTGTGTAATAAATGTTCCCCCAATATTTAATTACATAAAACACCTGGCAAGTGTCACGAAATAAGAAATAAATTGCTTCGAGAACAAATTAAGTATTTCTTTCTAGCGTAAATGAAAACATCATCGAGTTTACATAAACGGTAGTTATTTGCGTATCTAAGTATTCGAGTAAACCGGCAGCTTACGTTAAATTTATTCTGCGCACGTAATGGCCCGAAAGTGCTTTAAAATATACAGATAAAAAGTATCACAATGGCGTCAACAGCTTGTTTTCTTCGGGGAGCTCAGCGGGCGGAATACATTCCAGTGTTCCGATAGGATACCTTGATTGCAGACGGTAATGCAGTTAGTTGTCAATGCTGGTTACTGCCGCTCTCTTTTGTATTTAAACTTTCTTTTCATAGTGGTTTCAGTCTGCTGTTTAGGTGTGTCAAATGCTAACAGACCACAACGGTAGACATTGGTAGAGGAACGTCCAATGACGCTGTAGAGGCCACATGAGGCCAACATCAGAAGTCATTCAAAATAAAGAAATCTAAAATTGTCGTGAATGTGTGAGACGGAGATGATCTGAGTGGAAAAGATGCAGGAAGTGAATAGTATGGTGAAATTTATTTAGCCCAACGCACTAGAATTGCCATTCAACGTGGCAACACCATGAGCAGTTGGCTATACGCTACTGACTGGTAGTGGGCTTGACCATGTGGATTGTCTCTACATTTTTGATATTAATTAGGTAGTTAGATTATATTAGATATGTATATTGTTGTGGTTAATAAAGTTACTTGCCAAAAAAACTTGTTATTTATAGTCAACTCTAGACTCAGAATGTGTAATGTTCACTTCTTTAACAGCAACTGTCTTACTATGTCAGTAGTATTCGTGCGGTGTATTGGCTCTAAGACTGGCCACTCAGTCATACGAAATTATTATGTAACTTACGTGAAATCCTAGAATAGTGAAACACCTAACCGAGGCAGGCGGATATGCATCGGCGCGGGCGTGCGGCAGCAACTCGGCCAAACATCCACATAAACAAGCTCGGCCGCCCGACTCGTGCGCTAATAAAAATATTAATATGAATGGTAAGTTAGCATCGCTCGGTGATCCAGTGACAGCGAGCTATTAACACTGCCTAGAAATATCGGGAAAGACAGAATGTCTCGCAGAAGATCTGCGCAGTTGTTTAGATAGGTAAGTAAGCGAGGTTTTGGTTGGGTAGAAATTTGTAGTCTATCAGCTAATAACCGTGGCTGTTGGCTTTGCAGGTGTTCGATTACAGACATAATCCTCTTCTCTACCAACATTATACACAAGCTGGGCTCAACAGCTTTACTTGTAGCGATAATCCCACAGGAACCGTTTCTTTTTCGTGATAAAAAAGTGGCCTATCTCACTCTCCAAAATCTAAATCGGTTAAAAAAATATACTCTTTGCTCCTTTCCTACGTGAGAGATAGACAAATAAAAAAACATTTTTTTTCATTTGGACCGTTAAAAGAGACGCAGTGATAGAGATGAGAAAGTGTGGTTCAATAACAGTTTAATAATAATAATAATCGAAGTAACTTTTGGCATAGGAATAAAACAAAAAAAAAACAATACCTATTATTGTATTAATGTTAAATGACATTGAACCAATAGTGTGATTATTGACCTATATGTATATTTGAGCGATATTTTGTTTTTGTAATTAGTTATGTTTTACATGACATTGATTATTTTAATTAATTTATTATTATTATTATTTGATGTTATTTATTTAGTTTTATTGATGTTTCTATTTTGATATGCTCGTAAGGGTACGTCATGTACATTAATAAATGTGTACCTATAATGCATGACATGTAACAAATCGTTATAAATAAATGAGTATGAGTATGATAAAAACTGTTTCTGTAGGATATAACAGGGAAAACCAAGGGATTTATTTATTTACTTTATTTTATTTAATAAGGTACAGTTACAGACTAAAGGCTATTTTATATCAAGAAAATAATATAGTAAATAGAGCACTGTCCTGTGCATTGTGGATGCTGCTATATACGTTATGTTATGTTAATAATATTATAGCGTAGCACGTGTTATGTGGTCGCTGAGCATGTGTACTGTAGGTTATGTTCGCTTGCGCCAGCGAGCCGTGCTTGGTACCGAGTAACGCATGCAACATATCTCAGAATATGTAATGAACAAAAGTAAAAAGATTTCAACTAGATATCGACTGTTCTTCGAAAGAATTTCTTGTGAATGTTAAGTGCTTTGTTAAGATTGCAGCTGTGCTGCAATTCTGCAATTTTACTCGCCTTTACAGGGTTAGAAGTGTTTAGTGGATGTATTCTGGACAACATTGGCACAAATCAGAGGCACATGACATGACAAGAGTGAGGTATACTCCAGTAAACAATAATAACTTGAAAAAAAAATATTCTACGCTTCCCGGCCTTTGAACTAGAGCCATCAACAAATCATTTCACTGAATGCTTGAGCATTTGAACTGTCTTTCGTAACCTAACTGGTTGATTGCGCAGTAAAAAAACTATACAGGTGTATAGTTTTAGGTTACGAAAGACAGTTCAAATGCTCAAGCCCAGCACTAGCAGGCATTGTACCTAGCATGCCAGCGGCATTCCACGTAAATCCCTGCTAAAAATCTTAAAGGGCGTTGTTTACTAAGTTGATTCATTTGCACATTTCCCGTATCGTAGGTAGAGCATGAATAGCACTGCTCCTTCATCATCCTCTTCATTGATTTATTTACCTAAGAATTTAGGATTAAAAGAAGTTAAGTTTAAAATTATCTTCTTTATGCACACTTATTATATCTTGGGTGTGGTACTTCCCCAGGTGGGTAATGGTAGGACTCTGCAACAGAGTCCTACCTAAAACAAAGTAATTGAACAACATTTAATTAGCTAATTTTGTATTATTTTCGAACAAACCCCCAAAATAGGGTATTTTGTCCAAAAATTACAAAATCCTAAATATCTTGAAAACTATTAAGTTTCGCCCATACATTGGGGGGCTTAAATTTGATGCATATTAGCCCCCATATCTAGTTCCGCCGAGAATACGTCGAGTTACCAGTAACCCTGTACTTAGCATAGAAATAGTTGCGATATAATTTTTTTATATATTTTTTTAACTGAAATGATTGAACAATTGAAAAGGTTTTTTTTCCATCTCTTCCGCACTAATGTGAAAGGCTCTTTACAGTAAAGAGCCGCAATACTTCGGTTGCTCAATATATGTGTTAATATTTTCCGTTGTATATGTTAAATTGCTCTCATTAAAGGCTTTACTGCGAGTGCAATTGAGCGGTTACATCCTTTCAGTGAAGCTGTTTTCGGGCGCGATACACATCCCGACAATGAGCTGCACCTAACAACGGGATGAAACTACAGCA
Organism: Erannis defoliaria; assembly: GCA_905404285.2. Taxonomy (NCBI): domain Eukaryota; kingdom Metazoa; phylum Arthropoda; class Insecta; order Lepidoptera; family Geometridae; genus Erannis; species Erannis defoliaria. The sequence goes on along the minus strand of FR990085.1, from coordinate 411,375 downwards.
CAGCGGGGTATTTTATACTACTTGGCTGGTAACCACCTCATCATCAGCCAGAAAACTTCCACTGCTGGATGAAGTACTCCCGCTTAACAGGGAGGGGTCGCCAAAACTCCCACTTGGCAGGCGGCTTGGGGATCGCAATAAGCTCACCATCCTTAACCGAGAGGATGCTGCTGCTTGTCCTCCGGGGGTTCTGGATGCTGTTTTACGACATACCCAGGTCAAAGCCAGGCTACCACCTACTGCCGGTTAAACCCCTACTTTTTTAAAGATTAACTAATGCTATTGGCCTCAGGTGGTTTCTACAGTATCACCAGATTTTTGACAAATGCAGACGATTTTAAACTTTAAAAGGTCTTACTTTCTAGCTCACGTGTGTTTATCGCCATCGGGACAACATGGTGATCATAGCTTTTTAACTATTATAATCCAAAAACCTAGAAAATCCAGAAACCTAGACGAAATCTGCCAATCTCGAAGAAATCGTTCGGGGCAATAAATTGTACAGTCGCCGGTGTGATATCTTGCTTATATATATTTCCTGAAACGTTATTTTTGGTTCGTTAATAATTATCATAATAAGCTTATCTAGTCCTCTGCTTGACATAGGGCTCTCCCAAAGCACGCCACTTAGCCCAATCTTTGGCTGTCCGCTTCCAACTACTACCGGCTGTCCGGCATATTCCTTTATTCCATGGACTCTTAGGACGTCCTACGTTTGTGATGATTTTTGATCTGATTTGTGGTCTCCACTATAGAACACGTATACCCCAGCGGTCATCGGTTCTGCGACAGGTATCACCAGCTCACTGCCTGAGCTTACTACTACATCGAGCCACGTCGATGAGTTTTGAGAAGTAAGGTTCACTATATTCCAACCAACTGATACACAAAGCAAGCAATATGTTCGTGCCAGAAAAAAGGGCGTCATAGACGACGAAGATAAAATATCGCTCGCCATACAATTTTAAAATATAAGTAATATTATTCGTCATTTTGTGCGTCTTCAATAATGTATGAATAGCGATATTGAAATATGTTCTAGGATAACATTAAATATATATATTATTATAACATCTTCGTCGTGTGTGACGGCCTTAAAACTCCACTGTGTCGCTTTCGCATGGTAACTTAATCAGTGATTAAGTAATAAGGCCTTTTGCACATCGCCGCAAATTGTGCGCCGATTGTCACTCGTGATTATAAATATTCATTACGTCTGCGGTTAACGGACTTGCACATTTATTTGCGGTTTTAATTATTATTATAATAAGTAGATACGTACTCGAATAAATTTGTAGCGCCTGCCAGGTTCAATATCTTTACTGCTTTATTATAATTTATAGATTTAAATGCACAAGTAATTATTGATTTCTATGTGTTTGTTAAAAAAAGTTTGTTTGCTAGGTATTCTAGATTGCTTTAACCGAAGATGTCGTCTATGTCGACGTGCTCCATCTTTGACTATGCCACTGGTTACTATTAAACGAGTTGGTATTCAATAATTACAATTAAGAAAACAGACAATTAATAAATTTGGGACACAACTTGAAAAAAATTACCCCAAAATTAAATTAAATTTTATTTATTTACTTTTTTAAATTTTATTTTGCCGCTCCGCACAATATTGCTATACCCCAATGGGGTCATTATGTCGTTACCTCCATAAATTGTGCTAAATAAGATCTGCATGTATTATATAAGTTACATAATGTTTGCAATAAAATATTGAGTATTGAGTATTTATGTTTTTTTAAAGTTTTGGACTCCTTTCACTAAACACGGTAAGAATTACTTGGCGATGCACTAGCAAGTGACTGCGCCTTGAATACCGTTGTAAACCTTAAATCATTCACTTTGACTAAGAAGAATAAGGATACATACCGCCGATATATATCTTATCGCGGCGCGATAGAATTCACATTCGCGCAGCGTCATCGGCTGAACTTAATATTACTATATACAATTTTTATTAGTATCAAACATCAGTATTTAATTAGGGCTGTCTAGACATGACCTAGAAATAAAAACATTTCTTACTAGCCAAAAAATAGATATAATGTTAATATCTGAAACTCACTTTACAGCAAAAAGCTACATGTCAATACCTGACTATGCAATATATTACACTAACCATCCAGATGGAAAAGCACATGCAGGCAGCGCTATTATTATTAAGAAAAAGATTAAACACTACGAGACACATAATTATTGTACTGATTATATACAAGCAACCAATATTGTCTTGTATGATATGATGGGTCAACTCACAGTATCAGCTATATACTGTCCACCAAAACATGCACTCAAAAAAGATCAATATAAACATTACTTCAACAGCCTAGGAAATCGATTCATAGCTGGTGGTGATTATAATGCTAAACATACGAATTGGGGCTCAAGACTCATCACAACAAAAGGTAGAGAACTCAATAAAACATTAGAGATACTGAGCCTTAGCACTCTATCATCAGGCAGACCGACACACTGGCCAACAGACACGCGAAAAATGCCAGACTTGATAGACTTTGCAGTATATAAAGGCATACCACAAACTAAAATAACAGCCTCATCTTTGACAGATTTGTCTTCCGACCATTCACCTGTATTGGTTACCATGTCAAACAATGTAATGCCAGTAGCCACTCGCTGCACTTTGCACAACAAAAGAACTAATTGGGATATGTACCGCGCAGAAATACAGAGTACCTTAAAAACTGGCATAAGTTTGAAGTCAGAAGAAGACATTATATTAGCTGTAGAGCAACTTAACTCTTGCATCCAAAAAGCATCATGGATTTCGACTCCTTCTTCAAAAGAAAAAGACTGTTATTATCTCTGCATACCACAATCAATAAGAGAACTGATAATAAGAAAAAGAAGAGCTCGTAAAAAATGGCAAACGCACAGATCGCCGGAATACAAAACTATGTTGAATAAGACAACCAGAATACTCAAGAATGCACTAAAAGAACATGATAACTTCATTACACAAGGACGTCTACAAAACCTCGATGCCACAGCTGCCACAGAATACTCCCTTTGGAAAGCAACATCAAATATCGACAATTCAGTACAAAATAATCCTCCGATAAGAACCAGCTCTGGAAGCTGGGCCAGAAGTGACAAAGAAAAGGCTGAGACGTTCGCAAGCCATCTTAGTAATGTATTTACGCCAAATAGCAGAGAAATCACTGAAGAAGAAGAAAAATTCATTAATGAAGCGCTCGATGCTACTCATCAAATGGACCTGCCCATCAAACCTTTTTCGAAAGGTGAGGTAGCGAATATGATTAAGATGCTACAAATCGAGAAATCACCAGGATATGACCTTATCACCGCAAAGTGCTTAAAAGAACTACCAAGAACAGGTCGCACGTTTCTAACACAACTGTTTAATGCAATAATGAGATTAAGTTTCTTTCCTCCCCAATGGAAAGTAGCAACCATTATTATGTTAAATAAGCCTGGAAAGCCACCTCAAGAAGTGTCGTCATATAGACCAATAAGCCTCCTGCCTATAGCATCGAAGCTATTTGAGAAACTTTTTCTAAAACGCTTACTGCCCATTATAGCCGAAAGACAATTAATACCTTCACACCAATTTGGATTCCGTCAAAAACATTCTACCATCGAGCAAGTTCATCGTCTGGTCGAAAAGATCCGATCCGATATGGAGTGCAGAAAGTACTGCTCTGCCGTTTTTTTGGATGTAACTCAGGCCTTCGACAGGGTGTGGCATAACGGCCTGCTGTACAAAATAAAAACTACACTACCAACCAGTTTTTATACTGTTATCAAATCATACCTAACTGATAGATACTTCATAGTAAGACAGGGAGAAGACACAAGTAACCTCAATGTCATTAAGTCAGGTGTACCACAGGGAAGTGTGGTAGGACCTGTTCTATATACTCTGTTTACCGCTGATCTACCCGTAAATGAGTCTTCAACGGTAGCCACATATGCTGATGATACTGCTATTTTGACTTCACATACAGACCCTAATATAGCATCGCAGAACCTGCAGGCTGACCTGAACAACGTGGCGAATTGGCTAAAAGTATGGCGCATCAAAGTCAATGAATCTAAGTCAGCCCATGTCACATTTGCACTACGGCGTAGTACATGCCCACCAGTGAAAATGAATGGTGATCAAATCCCACAAGTTGAAGAAACAAAATATCTTGGCATACACTTGGACAGACGACTCACTTGGCAAAAACATATATTTTCGAAAAGGAAACAGCTTAGCTTGAAGTTACGTAAATATCATTGGATGTTAGGGAAACAGTCAAAACTAAACCTAGAGAATAAGCTGCTCATCTATAAAGCTATACTTAAACCAGTGTGGACCTATGGAATCCAGCTCTGGGGAACGGCATCAAAAACAAACCTAAGTATACTCCAAAGATTTCAATCAAAAGTGCTGCGAATGATTACTGGTGCTCCTTGGTATGTCACAAATGAAATATTGCACAAAGACCTGAAAGTGCCAACAGTTGAAGAAGAAATAAAAATTAATGCTCAAACATATAAAAAAAGGCTACAGAACCATCCAAACGAGTTAGCAAACACTCTGATGACAAGAAAACCCTTACGAAGACTTAAACGAAGAATGACCCAAGATCTTGATAAATGAAATGAAGTAGGATGTGCTACTGAGCACATTCCTCACAAGCCGAGTCATAATTATGTGACTATAGCTCAAAAAAAAGCTCAATGTCTGTAACAGACAGATTGCTTTTATAAAGGATGAAAAAAAAAAAAAAAAAAAAAAAAAAAAAAAAAAATTAACAAGTTATTTTTTTTTTATTAGTGAAATTAAATAACGCTTATGAGTATTACGCCTATGAGTAATCACTTACTTACGAATCTAAAAAATCTTGCTTATTGCTTATTGCTTATTGATTTATATATTCTTGGTTTTAAGATGTCACGGTACCAAATCACTCACGGACTTGCATTTGCATTATCAGCTTTTTATTTATAGTCCACTGGTTTACACAGGCCTTCCCTTGAAGGGTGAATGGGTCAAATCCATCAAGGTCGCTGGACCGATCGCGGGTTGGTAGCTGGCATACGCCACTGAATTCCTTCTCCGGACGTATGCCAGTTTCCTGGCATTATTTTTTTTCATCTGAAACGAATCATTCAAGGAGCTCATTGAAGCAGGTCCACAATTTGAACTCACGGGCTCACGATTTAGAGTAGAGCAGTCTTCCACTAGACTACTACGGCTTGCATTTGACCGGTGCTTAATAATCTTTCCCACACAACAACTAAATCTCATCCAAAACCCCCAAATATCCCGGAAATCCAGTAACCGGAAACTATGGCAACCCTACCTAACATATTCATTCTACGTGTCACCCACCTACAATAATACCTTTAACACACGCCGAGCGACATTCAACTCTACCGTCAGTTTCAAAAGGCATAGTTTGGAGTGAGTCGATAAGATTGATATTGAATATGAGAACAGAATCCGGGAATACTTCCCGACGCGAGCGTATTCTACGGCTAGTGAACCGTTTGACGAGTAGATATCGGGTTATACTGCACCCGTACTTGTAATGGTGGATGGGCGGCTGTCGGGAAACCGCGCTATTTCCCGATCAAAATAATGTAAAACTAATCTCTTTAAAACCGACTTCAAAAAAGAAGGTTCTCAATTCGAAATTTTTTTTTTTTCGCTTTTACTCTGTCAATTATGAATATGTTTTGATGATTATTTTTTTTGTTTGGTAGGTGATACTTCAGAGGTGGTCCCATATACATTTTATCGAAATGTGTCCAGTAGTTTGGTTTTTAAATCAAAATTACTGGAATAAATCAACATATCTGGAAAATATGAAGATATAATCCAGGTAGTCTAAATTAAAGTCGTTTTTTTAAAGCGTATTGTATAGATGGACATTTCACCCAGCGCCATCTAGTTCCAATCTAAGAAAAGTTTGTACTATGGAAAGTAGGTAACTGCTGGAATACCTATATACATTATTTGGAATTATACTTTTTTTGGAAATATATACACCCCGACACAGAACAAACATTTATGTTCGTCACATAAATGTTTGTCCTGGGTGAGAATTTGAACCCACGCCCTACAGATCTCAAAGTAAAGTAGTATACTACCAACAGAGATGTATGGCAATCGAAAGCATGCTTTAACACTTTGACTTCAAAACCACGCTAGATACTTAAACCACTCTCACTGTACCTTCCTTTATTCTACCTACAACATTATATACTACAAAAAGTTTAAGAAATGTTTTTTATAAAGTCTTGCATCCTCCAGAACTACCGAGACTGAAATTGTCATAAGAAATGCCAAAACTTTGTAATAAAATTAAAGTCGTTTAGTTCAACACTAAGCTTATTCGCATTTTGGCTTGAAATTCCAGTTCGCTGAGGCGTCATCTCCACAAGCAGGAATTCACTGTTAACTAAAAAATCCGTTAGTGTTTATACATATAAAAACATAATATTTTTGTATGAAGTGATTCCACACTCGTCTTTGCTCGTATGCAGGTTCGAGTCCTGCCGGAGGTCATAATTTTTCTTCTTGTTTAAGCTTTAAAAACATAAAAACATAATAATGTATAATATCGGTTTTCTTTAAGTTTTTAGTTACTACGACAGCTTTCTTTCATTATTACATCAAGGAGTGATTTAAGATGGTAGCACGCCTAACTTAGAACGGGAATGGGCTCTTAAGTGAAAATAAAATACTTACGACAGTAAAATTGTTCGTTGAAGAAGTTCGTAGCACAATTCGAATTAGTAGACGGTCTACGACGTCTACAGCAGGCATAGCGTCTACGAATCTACAGTGCTACGGTGCTACGAAACGCTACGAAAACTGTATTTAATTAATGCAGTACTAGGAACGAGTTAAAAGCGCCTCTTTCGCAGTTCACGCACTGCTGACTTTTACTTAACGCGCTCTTAATGTCACAACAGAACTGTTACGTTCACTGGCAATAGCACAGCGATCTTAATGGAATTATAAAGTATACATACAAATAATATTTAAATTCACACATATTTTACGTTTAAAAAAAACATATTTTTTGTGATAAAAACCATTTGTCAATTTTATTGATGGAAGGATTTAACCTTTTTATCATTATTCCCTAGTAACTACCTCCAAATAAACAAAAGTATGACAAATATTTAACAATTTCCAAACTGCCCCAATTGAGAAATTTGATGAAACATTTTACTTATCCAAAACAGGATGTCCATGAAGTAGAACCGGGAATTCCCAAGGTTGATTCCCGGAGGCGACATTCCGGGTAAATGGACGCTCAGGGCATCCGATACGTAAAGTAGTTCGCCTCTAAAGAGTGGACACTGAGTTATCTGACAAGTTAAACGACACTCGGGCTCGGAGTTATTAACGTGCAGATCAAACGGACACGAATTATTGAGCAAACTGGAACTTTAGAGAAGTCCCTCAAGGTTACTTAACATCAACATTTTCCGTACAAACAAAATACATACCTACACTCAACTAACAATTTCACCTGATCGACCTTGCATGCCTTGCTTAAGGGCATGCATGTGACATTTTGGCCTAGTGATTTTTTATTCTAGCATTACCCCTATATCCGTTTCCGTTCCGTTTCCGAGATATTGACGAATAAAAATGCACATTTTGAACTAATAGTGCATTTTTATTCCACAATGTCTCGGAAACGGAAACGGATACAGGGTTAGTGCTAGAACATTTACGCATCGAATTTTTATGCTCTATCGATTTGTAAAGGTTTAATCTTCCGCCTTGAGTAACAATATAATTTCGAACAAATATGTGTATTATTATCCGACAATATCTCGGTAACGGAAACGGTTACAGGGTTAGAGCTAGAACATTTAGGCATTGCATTTTAATGCTCTATAGATTTGTGAGGGGTTTGCCACTAGGCCACTGCGTCAAGGAACATGTCCGAAGCCCTTTACTCCACAAAAACTCAGTTTAGAGACAATCCAAATGGTTAAGCCCGACCATTCAGTAGCGTACCCAAAACATAATAAATAATAGCACTACGCCAAAATACGTTTCGGCGTTTTTGAAGTTGGGAAGGACCAAACAAGACGGGTTGATTGAGTGACAAATGATTTAAATATTTGCTATTTTTTAATGTGGAATGTGTTCGCCTTTAACTTTGCTTGAATCGAAGTGTAAACAAGATATATGATGAAACACACTTGCCCATTTACAAGCCGATGATGTTCTGAATACATCGCCACGTACCTTGATACTCCTTCTGATACAGAGCAATTCAAAAAGATTCGCTTGGAGTCATTCGTTTGTTGCTTTCATAAGGATCGTCAAACGGAAGAATACATCACCAATGATACTGACTCGGTGAAGTGCCTCTCCAGTGTGAACTCACTCGCATGGTGACTTTATTTAAGAGCGATAGTCGTCTTTAAGAACATACGACGTAGTTAACAAAATAAATATATTACCAAAAAGTAGATTAAATAATTCCAATAACAAACGCGTCCACGATTGTAATTAAGAGTCATGGAGTGGGAGCACGGTATTTGCGCCGAAACTTACATTAACAGATCTTAGTCGGAAATGACCAAATAAATATAATTACACAGGTTTGAAACCAACCAGGAACATTCGACACAAACACGTGCTTATTCAATGTTTGTTCAAAGTGTTCATGATAATGTTATTTTATGTTATTAACGGGAACTATTTAAATCGGAAACTTAAACGCTTGCTATAATTATCAACGCCATAAAAATGGTATATTAACTTTGAAAAGCGGCATCATCAGCGGGTAATTCTCTTTTCTACGAAACATTAACACGTGACGTTCACGGAATGGGTAAAGTATGTCATATTCGCACAGGATTTGACGCACTGTTGAACGTTACGTGTTCATGTATTCATAAGGAATTAACCCCATTACAACCTTCATTACATTATTATTAGTTACGGTCAAGAACTTAATGTTTAAACTTCAATAATTATAATACGCTTTATAAAAGAAATACAACTGACTTCAATTTAGACTACCTGGATGACATCTTCATATTTTCCAGATATGTTGATTTATTCCAGTATGTTTGATTTAAAAACCAAACTACTGGACCGATTTCGATAAAATTTATATGGGACTACCTCTGATCCTCTTATCACCTACCAAACAAAAAAGAATCATTAAAATCTATTCATGATTGGCGGATAAATCGCGTAACATAAATAAAAATTTTTTTTTTTTTTTTTAAATTGTCTAATTGAGAACCTTTTTTTTTGAAGTCGGTTGAATATATGATTGAAATGGCATGTTATACTGTTTCTGTTTTTTCTTCTTTCTTCTAATCTGGGTTTATTAGATAAACGGGAGTTTATCTAATACGTAAACGGGATACGTAAATCTATTAGATAAACGGGAGTTTATCTCTACGAGCTGGTGGGAACCAGCTCGTAGAGTCGACGATATTGTAAAGATCGCGAGTTGAACCTGGATAAGACAGGCATAGTACCAGGATGAGAGGCGTATGTGCAGCATTGGGCGACTACCGACTGAAAATAACGGTCAGATATACAACCAAATGGAGCACAGTGACTGGCACATTTGGTTCTCACGCCCTAGGGCTTGGGTTCAATCCCAAAACTGAGCTTTAAATAACAGTGAGGAAAACTTGTCATAGTTATTTTTACAAAACAATTAGCTACGTCCCGCAGTTTCGCTCGCGTGATGATGAAAAACGGTGACGACAATAGTGACGATAAAAAGTAGCCTATAATTCCGGGAAATAAGCTTACACACACACACACACCCTGCTTACGTATAATGTTAAAATTATTATTTACTATTCAGACCAGAAATTACAAGCACTAAGCTAAATAAGAATTATTACTATTGCAACAAACCTGGGACCTGGGTATGTCCTTAAACTGCAACCAGACCCTCCGGAAGACGGGCAGCAGCGTCCTTTTGATTAACGGTGGTGAGCATTCTGCGATCCCCAACCCGCCTGCCAAGCGTGGGGATTATGGCAACACCCCTCTATTGGGAGGCCTTCGTCCAGCAGTGGATGTCTTATGGCTGACGACGACTAGTGCAACAACTCGCGGCCTTATCGCTAATAGTGAAGTAAAAATACCGAGTAAGTGTGACAGCCGAAGTAAGAATATACTCCTTTTGAAGTCGTAACTTATCTTATAGAAAAGTGATCACAATTATTCCAATGTAAACTTGCGGAAGCTCGTGGAACGCCAAGCAGCGCACTTGTCGACACAAATCTAATTTACCGCCGGCTCCGATCGCACGCCGAAGTATTTGTCGCCAATTTCCGAACCTCCTCCGGAACCGGAAAGGTCTGGCTCGAGCTCTGGCTAATTTTCCGCCCTGTCGCGTCGGTAGTTAGCCTGCGTGACGTCACTTCCGGCTATTACGCCTTCATATTACTAACGCGATGTTAATAACCATATAATATTACCTTGTCATATTCAATTCTTACTTTCTCCCTTGAAATCGTAAAAGAAATTGTGCAGATTTGTATTGAGATACAGTTCCAAAATGGTGGTATAGTTTGTATGGTGGAATGTGAGTCTATATTAGAGTCAGTTTGACGGCAACAGGAAAACTGTACGGAACTGCTTTTTTACTCGCTTTTTATGAGCAAAATAAAAATGGCAGAAAAAGTCTCGTCGTCATTATTGAGTAGTTATTTATTATTTGATAAAGTTATTTGCCAGAGAACTAAAGTTACAGATACAGCTCCGTGTATTAACAACGCGTACAAATAAACTATTGTCTATTATTAAGCAGAAGTGGTAAAAGGATGGTCGAGCCTTTTATTTTATTGATTTATAGGCTTGCGTTTGACTGCCATCTCGTCTGGTGATAAACGAAGATGCAGTCTACGATGGAGCACGCTTGCCTAGAAGAAACCGATTCACTACACGTTGTCGGTTTTCCGGGTCTGTCGCAAAACCGACAATAAAAAAAAAACTAAAAAAAAAAAAAAAAAAAGAATATAAATAAATATTGGGTGGGACATTTATTACACACAGCGCCATCTAGCCCCATACTAAGCAAAGCTTGTATTATGGAAACCAGATAGCTGATAGAATACTTACATACAATTGTTTTTCGTAAATACTTACTTATAATACATACTACACCAGACACAGAATAAACATCGATGTACGTCACATAATTTTTTGTCCTGGGTGGGGATCGAACCCACGCCCTACAGCTCTGAAGGCAGACATGCTACCAACTGAGCTATAGGTCTGTCTGTTAGTACAACGTGCAACGTGTTCTAGAATGGAGACAACGAATCGGCAAACGTAGTGGACTAGTAAGGCTCGATGGAGTGATGATATACGAGGGCAGCTGGCAGGGGTTGGTAGCGCACAGCTGAAGATCGGGATGAAACGTGCCTGGGGAGAGGCCTCCGACCACAGTAGATTACGATAGGCCTAGTATAGTACCTACTACATACACAACATCATATTTAAAAATGAAAGGAGATAAATACAAAGCTTATATAGCAAAGTTTCGCACGTATTTTACGAGTTCTGGTAATAAAAATATTTACGTTAAAACTTTTACGATTAATTTTCAGAAACCTAGTAACAAAGTACTCTGAAACAGAGACACAAATTATACAAAAGAAGCGAGCTATGTTTTGAATTGATTTGATTGGTATTGAATGGTTTTTTTATACAGATGTTGAAAAAGCCTGAGTTCATAAGTTTACTCTCAATAGTGAAACTTTTGGAGAAAATGTGTCTGTCTTAAAATAACATTATTGGTTTTCATTTCTAATGTTGTAGGGATGAATATATTTTAATAAATATCTACTAATTTTAAGGTTCTGTACCGGAAAGACATCAAATCCTATTTTATTAGCCCCATGCAACTTGACTGTTTAAGATTACTGATTACTAGTTTAGATTACCTGTGTTGTAGCGCTCGTGGCGTAGCTTGTCTAGGTGATTCTAAACGATCATCGATATTAAGCAACGGACGGTCCGGTCAGTCTTCGGATGGGTGACCCATGAGTGGTATTTATTTCTGAGCATTACCGTGGGTCGGATGACACGTTAAATTGTTGGTCCCGGTTGTTTGTTCTAGTTTCTAAAACAACAACCGTCAGCCATGTCAGAGGCTTTCGGGCGGCACATAAACTCTGACACTAGGGCTGGGCAGCCTATACGAACTTACTTACTTACCTGTATTGGAATCTTTTGAGGGAAATAAAAATAATATACGCATACTTATATGTAACTTATAATCTTCTAACGAGATCGACTTTAGTGAAACAACCGTCAGTTGTAAAACTAGTATTTATTGAGTCATTTTTCTCAGTCTATCCATTAAATATCCGTTTTCAGATCAGTTTGTTAGGTCTTAGTAATTCCTGATGTGAGATTAATCAGTATTCCTTTTTCATCTAATTCCAAAATATAGCAAAGGTAAGGTCAGGTATTACGCATGTTCCGCGAGTGTGCTTGTATATCAATACTGGGAATAGCGCTGCAGGTGCCATACATTACCGCGCGACCAGCGGGGGCCGCACGCTCGGCGGGGCTATGGACTGCCATCGAGAGTGTTTTCAATAGGCTCGACATAGATAGCGCGCGGACTGAGTTTATTTGTGAAATGTTATTTGGTTCTGTGGATAGTCAGCTTTATGAAAAACTCAAAACGATTTCGTATACTGACGTATTACGTCAATATCAAATATCATTGATCTCTAAGGTGAAACGAAGGCCTCTGAGTCTAAAAAGACAAGTCGGCGTTTGTATCTATATTTTTCGACGATAACTTGCGAATTTTTCATCCGATCTTTAAGAGGAAATCTACTAAAGAAAACCTTGCTAAAGAAAATATGACAAATCACTATGAAGATTTTTGAGGGATAATATTATTTTTTACAATGAGTAGCTAAAAATAAGGAAATGACAGAGACATGTATACAGTTAGACCTAGATTGTATTCAAAAAAATAAATGCTCTAGAGGTATTATCCAGAATGAAAATACGGGAACACATTTGTATGCATGGAGATCGCAGATCGCATCCGTCTTAAGCAATTTTGTAAACAAGTAGTTCGTGCAATATAAGTGAAATTGGTCAAGTGGTTTGGAAGATGGGGGCCGCGAGGTCTCAGTTCGCTGCGAACTACTAGTAAAAAAATGAATTATCTTTTGTGTACATTTTTCTTATTTCGTCGTGAAAAAATTATGGTATAGCACGCTGCTCTAGGCGGTATCGACTCACTCGCGACTTGAAGTGGACCAAGTTGTATCTATCTGCACATACTTCGTGAAACTATTCTACTCTGTTCAGCTGTTCACTCAGTGGAAGTGGAACCAAACAGCTTCGTCCGGAATATTGAAACAATCTTACTTTTTTGATCTCCTAGTTTTATGGTCCGATATAAACAAGGTACCTATTCATGTAAATCCTACGATTATAATAGGCCAGATGACTGGTTTTTTTATTGTCCTATTAAAATGTGGCCCATAAATATAGCTGATAAATGAAAAGAAAATGAAAATCTGATCAAAAATAAGCAATTTATAAGCATTTTAATATCATTCTAGACAGAGAGGCGAAACAGCAAATCGTGACGTTACTTCTCAGTACGCCATATAAATTCTATTCTGACAAGTAAGGCGTGACGTCATTTTTTGTTTTGTGGGAAAGGGACAGAGTGGTCTCTAACAAAAACTTTAAACGCTCATATATCAGAACATTATTAACCGATTAAAATTATTTTTTCAATATACATATTATATTTACTTAAATTATTCATCAAAGCTATTGGTTTCAACGATATAAACATCAGTCATCTACCCTATTATATGCTTCAATAAACTTCTATAAACCATTTCTATGGCCCAACACAATCTTGGCACCGGCGCTACGTATGACGTATTTTGCATTTAAATTTTATAGTTACCTCTTCCTTATTATGAAATGTGTTCGAACCTGTTTGCAAACTCATTTGCCTTATTTATGTTTTGAGTTTGGATATTACGTTGAGAGTCTGAGGTCTACCGAGCTTTTTTATTGAGCTTTTTTACTAAGAAATGCGAAAAAAACATTGACCTTTAATGAAGTACCTATATTACTTTACAAGGAGAAGACCAATCAATACAATAGTTTATTGATAACACCAAAGATATACGTCAAACTCCAATGTTATTGTATCCGTGCTGTGCACGAATACATTCCTCTCCAGTGAGAATTTAGTCGCATGCCGGCAAAAGTAAAGTATATGACAACTATTTTAATAAACATTTTAATAGATGGCGCTAATTTTTAAGTACTCGTACTCATCATAATCATTAAGACGAACATGTTTAGAAGAGCATCACTTTTAAGATCTTTGGAAGGGATAAGATTTATTTCTTACAATAATAGTCACAAATTTGTCATAGAATGTTGTAAGAATAAAACCAAATTGCGAGAAAAATGTTTATCTGTTTCGGGAGACGGTCTACGGATTTTACGATTTATTTTACAGTGCCTAAAAACAAAACTCGATACAGAATACCGAATCTCTTTGATCCTTCATTTATACATGTCGAGAACTCCGATAAGTCCTATTCACTGCGTCGGGCATAAAATTTTACGCGTCGTTCTGTACGTAATATCGTTCTGTAATCGTCTGTGGTTGCATCGGAAAAAATAATTAATGCTCGAGTGAGATAGCGGCGCGCAGCGTTCTGTCCGCTCATTGAAGTCAGAGCGTTTTTCAAAATGCTAATTTTTCTAAACTTACAGCTTTAAGTTATAGGTATTGTAAATTCGAGAGAGTGTTTTTTTTTTGACCTTGCCTTATGCTGTAATGGAACAACAGCCTGACCTGATTTTTAGAGTTTTTTTTAAGTTAGGAGATATTTAAAATTACTTTTAAAATTAAGTAGTACTTATTACGCCCTTTGAAGTTAGTAACGCTAGTTAATATTGTATACAAAATTGTTGTATTGCGCAGAAGTTCTGCCGATTTAAGGAACCAATATTCAATAATATTTTTAAATAAGACCAATGGGGTCAGGTATTTGTATCCTTAAAAAAGCAACGATTCGTGTAGAATCGTCGACGCGAGTGAAACTGCGGGCCGCAGCTGTAGCAAAAGTATGTCTACCATACGCCTTGGGTATGGTAGTAATGTTAGGAGTTTGTTAATATTGGTTGCGTATGTCTACGTTATTTCGCAGATTCTTACTATAATAGGCTTCGTATAGTAATAAAGAAACCAAGTTTCGTTTGAGTTCATTTCAATTTCAGTGGCAGAAGCATTGTGACGAGAACCTACCTACTTATATACAATGGGACCGGTGTTCATTGAAGTGTTTTCAATACTTCGTGCTTTATTGAATATTGTAAATAAACGCGGATGACATGAACAACAATAGAACAATGTGAAACGTATCAATAAGATATTTTGATGGATTCAGAAACGTGACGTATCTCTGTCACTCTTGTGTTTATTTTAAATCGATATTAAACTAACTGGTCTATTACATTCTTCTGATCAAAAAATATTCCGAGTGTCGGGTCACCTAAGAAGTAGGGCTTTCGCTTTTCTGTGGTCTGGTCGACGCAACGCGTTATCGCATAGCTCTGCCGACTGGTAGTGAGTTTGAGCATTTGGACTGTTATCTGTCTGGATACAACTTGTCTTTTGTCTTTGTGTGGTAGGTTAAAATTTGTTAGAATATAAAGTTATTTGTTTTAGTTTATGAAGGCTTTTCACAAGTTTTTTTTTTATTGTCTGCTGTGCTATGTGTACCACTTTTAGTTTTTCTACCGTTCTATATTCTGTATCGCTACAAACACAGAGTAAATAGAGATCTTAAAGTTAGAGTACTTTGCCTTTTCCCCTTAATCACATGCCACTTATTAAAAAAAACACTGGTTTAGTACGTGATTCATATATGTCGCAATCAGAGTCGTATCCGGGACGCCAGCGCCACCTGGTGGCACTCGATTGTTAGGTTACATTATAGTCTAGTTAAGTATTGTAAGAGTTAACGTTATTATTATTTAATTTATTTTGTACTAGAGTTTAGTTTGGCTACCAATAATTGATGAAGATTATTTTTGTGATCCACTATTTGTATAACTAATATTATTTTTGATTATTGGTTGTTGATTATTTTGCTTAGTATCCACATATTTTCATAAAATACTATTTAATAACCTATACGAATGGAAGATAATTAATTTCATGCATATTTTATATCATTTAATAAGTTATACTTTGTTTTTTTTTATAATGAGTAAAACCTATTCCCGCCGACCCGGCATTTAAAAAAGAATGCGAGCAAGGGAGATCGGCGCTACGAGGGCAGTCGCGCTAGAGCAAACAAAGTAGCAACAAGGGAAGATTAAAGTGTCCACGTTGGAACAGGATTACTGCAGCTAATTACGATTATCTGTATCGGATCTGTGCTAAAATTGTAGAGTGATAGATGGCAGCGCTGGTTTTAGAAATAAATGTGTCAAAATCTGAAACCGTGGTCTGAATTTCTGGCGTAGCCAAAAGTTCAGAAGCGGGATACCGATCAGGATAAACAAAACTTCCTTACACGCCTACAAAAACGTGAGTACAGTGAATATTTTACAACATAAGCGTGCAATTTGGTTAAATAAGGTCATGTTAGACACCATTCTATCGTCAATACTCTGATGAATAATAATTTCATAAATGCATAATAGGCATTGCATATTAATTATTGTTCGAGTCAAGAATCAAAAAAAGAACACTATTTTGTTTTGTTCTCTTTTGCACTGGATTCAAATGTAGCCGCCAAAAATGAGTTAACTTTTTTTTTTCTGCTTCATTTTTTTCTGGTGAGGATTGGATGGAGGTTCATGATGGAGGGCTCAGGAAGGAGGCAATAATGCAGACCACAATAATGCACGGCCTATATTGTGTGACGATAAAACGAGTACCTACATGGTTTGTATTATCGGGTTTACATTGTTGGGTCGCATTGTATTGGATTGGATCATATTGTATGTCAATACTACGTAAAAGATTGGACGATGGATGTACAATAGAGGAGCTTGAGGAAGTAGTTTAATTTATTCAATTCTTTATTTTATAAAAAAAACTTTATTCAAAAAAAGGTACTTATGTATGTGAAAGTACTTTGTTTTTGGACTTTTGGTCATGAAAATTTGTATTTGGATAGTTAATTTAAAATAAAAAAATGCTGTTTTCTATATATTTTTTGAAAGGGATAATTTAAAGTAGTGAATATGGGGAGAAAAATTATTAGTAATTAACCCAGCGAAGCAGTATGAAAAGTACGAGTATTTGGAGTACGATTATTTTTTCCGTTCGCGGACGAAGTCGCGGGGAACCTCTAGTATAAAATATAAAATGCTAACATACGAAGTTGAAAGCATGGAAAAGTACATGTTTAAGTAAAAGTTTAAAGTGTTATTTTTGGTGGGTATATAATTATACAAAATTGTAAAATACAATTTTAAGCTGTGATTGTAAGTTTCAGAGATATAGATGAAGAGAATGCCTGAGGTCGAGGGTTAATGGAACAAGTTGTCCGAGGTCAAGGACTAGAGGTTACACATGCCTGAGGTCAAGGGCTCACCTCTGTCTATGCCCGAGGTCAAGGGCTTGGATTCAATGATACCCGAGGTCAAGGGCTAGAATTCAATGATACCCGAGGTCAAGGGTTTGGTAATGACGATGCCCGAGGTTAAGGGCTGGGACTTAATGATACCCGAGGTCGAGGGTTTGGAAATGATGATGCCCGAGGTCAAGGGCTTGGAAGTGATGACGCCCGGTGCCAAGGGCCAGAATTCAGTGATACCCGAGGTTAAGGGATCACTGGATGCGCGGTCCGAGGTGAAGGACGAATAAATATTTGTTGGATGTCGAGGCATCGACATCTGGGTGGCAACATGATGGAGAACGACAAAAGCAAAGGAGACAGCAACGGAGGAGAAGGTCATTTTCCGGTTCTTCGGGCGGTGACGGGGAAAAAAAATACCCCTAGCAGGAGGGGTCGTTCCCCTAGGCGTAAAACGAGAGAGATGATTTAAGGGCGAGAAACGGGGAATGAAACTTTATATGGGAAGGTCTTTGTTTCTTTGTTATTGATGGTATAGTGATGGAAATTGGTATTCGAAGATATATCCACCACACTATAATATTATAAACACAAAAGCTTAGTACAGGACGCCCTGAGACTCGATGGAATGACGATATCTGAAGGTCAGGCTATCACACTAATATTATAACAACGAAAATTTATCGGTGTGTGTGTATATGTATGTTTGTTACCTCTTCGTGCCATAATGGCTGAACGGATTTTAATGAAACTCGGAATGGAGATAGCTTATATCCCGGAATTACATATAGGCAATTTTGTATTATCATCTTCGTCGTTTTACATCATCACGTGGGTGGAACTGCGGGCACAGCTAATATTACATACATATTTGACGAATTGATAATCTCCTTTTTTTGAAGTCGGTTTAAAATGGCGGGTCAGCTAGTAAACTATTAGATAAGTTTTATGTCGATAGTTAAGGATTGAGAAGCTCGGACAAGCCTAAACTGTCTTTTAATAAGAATGTCGTTCCGGAATTTGATCCCATGGCAAAAGAACAAACCGTACTTAAGTACTTGAATAACCAAAGTTGAAGAATGCTCCAAGATATATGGATGGGATGAAGAGAAACAATCCAAACAGTAACTCTAATAATAAAAGCGACTTATTATAAAGGGTAATTTTCAAGTAGCCTTATAGATTTCGGTTTTGCCAATTACTACCGAAATGACGATTGATTTGGAGACTCGGGAACCCGTAATTTACAGGCCAAATAGACCGTCACGTACCGAGAGATCGCTAGTTAGAGACATGGTACATGAAATGATTGATAGTGGCATTGCTAGAGAATCTTCACCGCCTTGTGCAAGTCAATTGTTCTTGTAAAGAGTAAGACCGGTGCAATTATACATTGACTATCGCGCTTTGAACCGAAGAACCAAAAACGATAATTATCTACTACTTTGCATAAAAGTCTTGCTTTCGGGAATACTATGTTTATTGTCTCTTGATTTGGCGTTTGGGTATTACCATACCCGTCGAATCTTCGTAACGCCTGACGGTTGGACGAATATAATTGCATGCCATTTGGACTTGTCATAGTGCGCCTTCTATATATATCAGAGAAATAACTGTTTACAAAATTCTCGCTGAAACTAAAACCAACTATGAGTTAAAAAAAAAATACATTAAGGAAGGTTCGGACAGACTGCCGGAAGTACTTGGGCTGTTATGAAAAGTGAGGACTAACACAAATGAGTAAATGTAACTTTTCCTGATCAAAATTGCTTTTCTGGGATTTGAAGTAAGTGCGGGTGTTTTTAGGCCGAGGTCTAAGAAGACAGAACTTTAGTTTTTAAGACTGTCAAGATTTTTCAAATGACATATCAAAAATTATGAGCTAATACAGATGATAATAATAATAATACTCGAACTAACTAACTCTACTAAATCTCTGACAGAGATCTCAAAAAAAAAAACCGAATGCGTATGGAATGAGTCCAGGGAGAAATCGTTTCTACAGGTTAGAGCGTTACTGTCTGAACAACCACTGCTCTCTTTGTACGATTCTCAAGCAGAAACACAACTTCATACGGACGATAGCAAAAAAAAAAAACGGGTTGGCTGGCATCTTACTTCAATGCAATCAAAGGTATCTTGCAGCCGGTGTCGTACATTAGACGAAAAAATGCTGCAGATGAGGAAAAGTAGAATTCGTTCGAGCTCGAACCTCTGGCTATTATCGCGTCGCATGAATACGAGCACGTCGTCAGAATATTATAATCTGAGCATACCTTTTGCAATACAGACTGTCTGTAAACAGTTAACACTTATTAAAACTTAGTGACTCGTAAATTGCAAGTTGGTGGATCCAAATTCAAGAATTTGATTGTTCAATTGAATACGAAACGTGCTCACCACAGAAAAGCGAAGGCCCTACTCATAGCTCTTCAGTGGTGCACACACACACATGCCACATATGTGGACGCGCTTAGGCTAAGCGGCTTGGCTGTAACCCGATGGACGAACCGATGACAGAGTCATGTTCTTGTTATTCTGGCACTCGAGACTGACAGAAGAAGCAAAGTGGGAAACTGCTCCTTACTTGTACTGGATAGCTTTACTACATTTATAAACGTCGCCCCTATCAGAATCACCAAATTAGCGACTACAATAGATTAATGTCCTAAAAGAATTTGGTTTCTTTGGAGTCCCAACACACCTATTCACTGACACGGGGGTCTACAAAAAGTATAAAATAAAATAAAAATGATCTAGTTACGATCAAATACAAATAGTTTATTGATAACACCAAAGTTACACGTCAAATCTCATTAAGTAGGTATATCACAAAAAAAAACAATTAATAAAATGAAATATAATTATAAAAATACGTGAATAATATCTTATTTTAGAATAAGCTTCAATATCATAAAACAAATTCTCTTGTAACCACGCTCTGAGCTTCAGTGGAAGGAGCATCCCGAATGGAAGCTGGTATATGGTTGTAGATCGCGGGCCCCAGAATATACACTGACCTCTCCGACTTGACGAGACGGTGCGACGTTCGTAGATCTATTGTGCTGTGAACGCCCCTAAGTTGGAATGTTTCTAGGTTTACATGGGTGAATAGGGCTAAGTATCTGGTAAATAAACTCTGGTAAATAATCTAAAGACAAGTTCCCCATGACGGTCAATCTCAAATTCGTAGTCAATTTCCAGGGACCATATCGCCTTGTGTAAAAGCTCCAACATGAATCATGATAGATTGTCATCATCACATTTGTTTCGTAAGAACGGGCGTTGTTACGAAGGTGTCGTAGCTATTGATAATAAGGGATGATAGTATTATAAATACTGATAGTGGCAAAAACAGAGATTTATTTAGCAGTTATAATAATGTGTATTTATGCATGATTAGCCACCGCTAATAAGCTGCCTAAGATCAAGATTAGCTTAAAAATGTCATAATTTACATATGTTCTTGGCGTATTAAAAACATACACTAAAAAAGAGTGCGCCATGTCCGCGTACTACGGATATGCCTACGCTTGGCTTCGCTATGGCATCGTGATGTGGAGCCAAAGCACTGACGCAAAAACTCTATTTATAGCACAAAAGAAATGCCTTAGAATAATTGAAGACGTGAGTGGATGAAGGTGATAAGTGCATTTTTTTAGATTTTGAGTAAATCGATGTTAAAGTATTACTACAATTTTCTTTTGTAAATCGCATAAATGATTAGTTATGCCTTAAATTTGAATGCAAAATAGTGTGAATGATCTTAAATTTTGAGGGTACGTTGGTAATAAAACTATTGCGATATTATTAAATATTATATTTAAAAAAAACTAAACATAACTCTTTCTTCCATGAACTAACTTAAACCAATTTGTTCTTGAGGCTCTAAAAAGTTAGGGTGCTAAGTACGAATATTGATATTGAATAAACATTTATATTTTTTTAATAAACAGAACCAGCTTCTTCAAAAACGTAAGCTAAGTATTTGCAGTGATCTCAAGTGTGCAACATCTTACATATAAAAAATACTATTCTTGGCTTAAAATTGACTCAAAAAAATAGCGAAATTCTGGCTTTACGAACTTAAGTTGCTCTCGGAGATTCTGTTTTTTTTCTGCTGAAACAGTACCATACTTACCGGTCTTACGTGGAATTTCTAAATTCTCGGACACGTTCGATCTTTTTTTTAATATGTCCACCTTTTTAAATGGTGTCATTTCATCGTACGATTCTTTGTATAGATAACATCCATACTCCTCAACTCGAATCCATTTGATACCATCCCTAAAACTGATTTTTCCATTGCTTACATCTTTTTTCCTGTTTATCAAATTGAGATTCTCTTGTAGCTTACCAATTTGTCTGAAATGTTCGGTCATATCCATGACTGTATTATTACGAGAAGCTTTGCAAATGATGTCACGGTATTGGTCAGGAACATAAACGGTGTCATGCTTTCTTAAGACTTTTTCTATTCTGCCAAAATCACGATCTGAATCTAAATAAGAATGGCCAACTTCAGGAAACTTGTGATCGATTACTTTGAAATATCCTTTTAGGATAAGATATTGATAAAGTGTAATCATGGTGAAATTTTTATTTTGGCCGGCACATGAATCTGACCAAATCAATAGGTGATCTTTGTTTTGGCAACTTGGATCTACTTCCACAAATCTTAGAAGTGCGCTGGCGACTTCAGCACTTCCGCGATCCGCAACATCTTCAGTCCAGGTGCAACATACGGCTTTTTCTTTGCTTCCATCACAAACATGTATACCCAGGTTGTAAAACCAAAGTTGACGCAAGTAGAACGCTTTTGAAGTTGTTATTTTTGGTAACGGCATGGTTTGTTGTAAATCCATCGTAATGTACACAATATCTCCATCTCGGGTTGGTTTTTTTCGGTCAGCTTGCATAGCTTCAACAGCAGCATAATAATTTGACTTATGTTGTTCATTTGAGTCTCCAGCATCGCAAGTAGCGCATGTGTCACTTTTTGGGTATCCAAAAGACAGGTTGAATTGTGTGACAAAAATTTGGTTATATGAAGTTTTCTTGACATGGTATTTGTCTGATAGGTCTTCATTACGACACATTTCTAGGTATAGACTGTGCATCTTGGTTACATTCAGTAGCGGTGACAAATAGAGTTTGTTCATATTTTTGTTTCGTGAGTAATGTGATTGTTCAGCAGGAAAACTTGAAATATGTTCTTTAATACGTTTAACAACGTCATCATCCATTTTGTGAGGACGATTCTGATGTCTGCCTCTCTGATCTGGTTTTGGAGCTGCAAGTCCTTCCTTGATTCCTTTTATAATGAGATCAATTTTTTTGCGACCTATCTGGTAAATGCCGCACAAACCTAACTTGCATATTTGTGTCGTAATTCCATGCTTTTTTACGTAGTACTTGTAGGAAGCAGATTTATGCTTTCTAGCATTACAGCGTTTATTCGCTACAGGCTTACTCTCAATGCTGCTGAATAATAGGGCATTCTTACTATTGGTGTCCAGGGAATAATAGTTGTTTAAAATAGACTGCCGATCTTCAATGGAAAATTTATCTGAGCATTTATGCCTGCACTTCTCGTGGCACAAAATCCCTTCCTTAATCTTTTTTTCCGGTACTATCTCTCCTTTGTAAGATACATATTCCTCTCCTTTTGCTCTAGCGGTAGCTGCAGATTTTTTTTTCCAAGATTGTTCATTCCTCGGCCGTTTTTTGGATTTATTTTCTTTTGATGGAAATACCTTGCGCTTTTTTGGGATATTTTTTTCCTCCGAATCTTCATTTACATGCTGTTCACTAGTGGAAAGAATAATGGGGTTTTCCTGCCGGTCAGCATTTTCATTGTCAGGTTCATGCTCACTAACGCCACCAGAGCTAGTGCTATCGGGGCTTTCAGGAATGTAAATGTCATCACTACCGGAAGAAAAGTCTTCATTTCTATTCTGAAATTGAGATACATCCCCCAAGACTGTGTATGATTTTTTGTTTCGCAAAGTAAGTCCAAAATAATCTTTATCTTCTTCTAGGGAATTCTCTATTACATCTGAAATCTCATCATCTACAGAGACAGGAACGTTCGCAAGTCCGCCAATATAATTTGTGCCTTGACCGCT
This sequence comes from Erannis defoliaria, assembly GCA_905404285.2. Classification (NCBI taxonomy): domain Eukaryota; kingdom Metazoa; phylum Arthropoda; class Insecta; order Lepidoptera; family Geometridae; genus Erannis; species Erannis defoliaria. The sequence goes on along the minus strand of FR990085.1, from coordinate 387,646 downwards.
TGTGGAAGGTTCAGCGATTTCACAACTTTTGATGCATGCATCTGCAAGATCACACGCAGGGTCCAGATCACCTACAAAAAACAAAGCCATAAGCATAGAAGAAGGCATGCGATAGTAATAAAAATAAATTAAAGTGAGTAAACATCGGTCAGGTACAAGACGGAACCCGAAAAAATTTAATATTGACTTATGCGGTTTTTCCTCCTGCCATCCAATATGTTTCATTTATTTAACTTATCCTAACACATGCTATTTTGACACCTTTTTCAACCAAAACTACAAAACAAAACAAGTATTGTTCTTTTGCGTAATACTTGTTTTGTTTTGTACTTTTGGTTGAAAAAGGTGCCAACTGTCACCTCTGAAGTAGGTATGCCAAAAATATTAATGGTAACCAATGAAGTGTGGCATATTATAGCCACCAGTTTAGCAGAAAAGGAAAGATAGTGTATTCAAACAATGCAAACAAATCAAGAATTCGAAAAGATCTTACCTGCAATATTTTTGAGGTTATGATTATTGTAAACATCGTTGTTTTGAGCTATTTCGTATACACGGTCACCTAAAGCAGCGTCCACTAACAATTTAGCTCTTGATTTGGCTCCTGCCATATTATTTTTGCTTAAAAAATGTCAATTATATATTTTAAATAATATTTTACACACTATCCAACAAACAAATGGACAATAACAGAAAGCGCGCGAAACTGCAATGAACGAACGTAATCAAAACATTGAACCTCTGGAGTGAATGAAGGTGTTATGTTTGCGACTTAACACCTTCATTCACGGAGAATAGGGGTCACTTTATTCGAACATAGTATGCGCAGTGGAAGAAGGTGTTATGTTCATACATATCACCTTCTTCAACACACAAAAACTAAAGTTTTTACTTTTTTTATTTAGGAGAGGGTGATATGTGTACATACCTCTTCCATCATCTGTATATTTTTTTAATAAACTAAACATAACACCTTTTTCAATTTTTTTTTACAAAAATAAGCTTTATTTCAACGGTCTTAAGGTTTATAGTAATTCAACTATACATATCACCTTCATCCACACAAAAAAACACCGAAACCCGAAAATACGACATATCACCATCATCCACTCACGTCTTCAATTGTAAATGTAAAACAGAGAAAAAAAATTCATTTCGATAAAAACAAGCGCCGTGAGATCAAATTAGCCCTTCCTGTACCTAATCTAGAAATATATAAAAGTAGTCCTGAATACAGATGCGCTAAAATTTATAATAAGCTACCAGACAACATAAGAAATAGAAGTAAAGATAGCGTGCTTAAACATAAAATTAAGTCAATACTACGTAATTGAAAAGGCCTATTATATTATCCAAGAATTTATGGAAGGCAAATGGTAGAGAAATAGATTATCTAACAATAATAAATTTTAAATTATATAAGTTTAAGAGTGATCTCAGCTAATTTGTACAAGATATTTTTTATATAATATAAGGAAAGTACTGTTACTGTAACAGTTTGTACTATAATACCTAGTCTAGACTATATTAAACACCAGTAAGATACAGTGATAATACTTACATAATAGATACTAACTTAATATAATACTCAATATAATAGATTTCTAACATAATATTAAGAGATAAGTATCGTATAGAATATTAGTAGATTAATATTTGTTAGGTGCATGTACCTATAGTCTAATATCTAGCTAATGTTTATCCAGTGCTTACCTCTCAAATATTGCAGCGCCCTAACAGGGTCTTTGTACCGTCATTTAGTTATGTTATAATTGTAATGCACACAATGAATAAATAAATGAATGAAGATCTAGTTACCAATAAGCCCATACTATATAAACTGCACGAAGGGACTCGTGCCATTGCAGGAAGGCCGAGCTGTTAGGTTACATTATAGTCTAGTTAAGTATTGTAAGAGTTAACGTTATTATTATTTAATTTATTTTGTACTAGAGTTTAGTTTGGCTACCAATAATTGATGAAGATTATTTTTGTGATCCACTATTTGTATAACTAATATTATTTTTGATTATTGGTTGTTGATTATTTTGCTTAGTATCCACATATTTTCATAAAATACTATTTAATAACCTATACGAATGGAAGATAATTAATTTCATGCATATTTTATATCATTTAATAAGTTATACTTTGTTTTTTTTTATAATGAGTAAAACCTATTCCCGCCGACCCGGCATTTAAAAAAGAATGCGAGCAAGGGAGATCGGCGCTACGAGGGCAGTCGCGCTAGAGCAAACAAAGTAGCAACAAGGGAAGATTAAAGTGTCCACGTTGGAACAGGATTACTGCAGCTAATTACGATTATCTGTATCGGATCTGTGCTAAAATTGTAGAGTGATAGATGGCAGCGCTGGTTTTAGAAATAAATGTGTCAAAATCTGAAACCGTGGTCTGAATTTCTGGCGTAGCCAAAACGATGGAGTCGGTGACGTGCGCGCCGTCGATCGGTGACTTCACTTTCCCATTGGCGAGCGGCGCGTGCGGTGGACACTGAACCATCGCGCGTTCTGTGATACGTACCTACCTACAACTTGTGTGCCTACCTGATTACTGTACTGTGCCTGTGAAGATTATAATTTGATTGATTGTACGAGCATGTTTTATTCTCATCCGACACCACCCACCAACGACGCCCACTGCTACTAGGAACAAACGATGAGTGCTGATGATGATGGCGAAAGGACCCTCCTCCTCCGTCATATATAATATGCAATACAAGACGCAGAATGGTAATGAACGAATGTGATAGTTTAAAACAATCTATATTAGGAGACTCTTTGAAAGAAGTTGTCGATATTGCCACAACGAAAATAAAAGAGAGACATAATAATTATGTGGTGTCTCCTACAAACTACGATATCTCAATGATTTTATCGTTAATTATGATTATGTACTAATTTTTTTACAGTCAATTTATTTACATATAGGTATTTTGCTCCAAGTGTGTACTGAGCTTGGTTCTATACGACGCGGGACATTCAATTATCCCAGATGGTATCTTTATAGAGGCCGTAACGGCCTCGATACCATTGTCGCGGAAGCTGATACCCGAGATGATGAATACTGCACACTGAATAACCCGCTGCTACGGGTGGACTTTTGAAAAGAATTTAACAAAATCAGAACGTCTTTCAGTTGAACCCTTTAGTTAGCGTCACTGAACGTGTTCACGTGGTCATATTGTGTCTAAATAAATAAGTTAAATAAAAAATTGGTGGACATTTCCATTACATTACTCACAAGCTTATCTAGCTCCAAACTAATCAAAGCTTATATAGGTACTATGGGAACCAGATAACTGGTATTTTTTTTGTTAATACATAACTTAATAATAATACATACAACACCCAGATAAAAAACTAACATCTTGTCATAAGAAATTTGTGATTTGACAAAGAAAGACAAAACAAATAACAAAAAAAATAAAACAAAAAGTTAGGGTTCCTGGATACGTATCAGTCACGAAACATCAGACCTCTGGAGTACAGGGGGCCTCTTGTTGAAAATGAAATTGATGATTTATAATTTACCTATCTATCTTGTGCTAAAGATATATGGGAGAAAAAAGAACAAAAGATTATTTGAGGTTACAATGCGTTTACTATTTTGATAAGTCCTAATACAATATTAATATTAAAACGCTGATGGCGATAGTCCAATGGATGACGGCAACGAGAAAAATTGGGAAAATAAAATAAATGAAAGGAGGTTATCTGATGGATCCTTTGCTGATGGTGTCTTCTGCAGGATCATCCGATTCTCGAACGCTTCATGGAGCTCCTCCAGTGAAATGACATTGCCTTGTCTTCAAAGCTTCAAATGAGAATTTCGCTCGAGTTCCTTAGTTTGGTGACCGCATGGCGCGTCACAAAATAATTCTTGAAAGTTGGAGTTTTACGTCATCTCAGACGGAAATATGGACCTGGTGTCCCCTGCGGGATCGGCGTTGGCTCCCTCAGGTCATTCTCTTCTCAAAAAGATGTAAAAAAATCCAAAAGGTGATTCACCCCGTAACACGCGCAACGGCGGCTCCGACGTGAATGTCTATTTTTCAAAATGGTCTCCTCGATCTAGCTTCTCTTTCTCGCTTATGGAAGAATTCTTCGAGTGCGAGCGAGTCAGCGTATATGACGTCATGTCGTAATACGGCTTCCAACAGATAACTAAATATTTTGTATAAAGCTATCCGATAGATTCTAAATTTGAAACTAATTTTATTACTAGTTTACAATTCCAAAATAAATGCTTAAAAAATCCTAATTTGTTATTTAAATACAATTTTGATAATTAATTTCACACCAACATTTTATGTTGGTTCCTGATATATTTTATGGAGCAAAGCACAAGCCATCCTGTGCGCCAATTTGCAAAATGGGAGCTAATAAAATAAAGTAATAATATAATTTAAAGATTATATGACAATATCCCCCTTTTGAAACAAAAGACAGTTTACTGTCTGAACAGACGGGGTAGGCATGAAAAGAAACTTTTTGTTATAGGTTGGAATCCTGAAATATAGTGAGGTTGATACTTCAGCAAGCTTCTTACATTCCATCTAGCAAAATAAACTGTTATTCCACTTTCATAAAATAAATCACTCACATTCTTTCATACATAGGTACCTATAAGGAATTCAAATAATATTCACACTGCCTAGTTCTTACAAAATCACCACTCACACCTTTAAACTTACATCGAACTTCATAAATCTCCTTGCATCTCCTAGTTAAATTGAGCTATTCTGACATACTTGCTTCACTTTTCATAATCCTCATGACTCCATACATAACATGATGGTATAGGATATACCTATAGAAATAACACATTGTGTAATAAAACAAAAGTAGTATATAGCAAGTAGCTTAAAAGGTAACTGTTAATATAAATATCCATTCACTCTTATGTAGGTGCGGACAAAACTTATCTGAAAAACAATGATATCTAAATGGTTTTAAACGGTAAGTAAATATGTGTTAGTATGTTTGTAATTCTTATAATAATCTATACCCTACAGTTTGGGTTTTCTAGTAATGACCTAATTCTATGAGAATAAAGTCTCACTATTGTCTAATAGTATGAAGTGAAAACTTCTAATGTTTAAAGTAAATATCTATCGTTGTCAACATTAGATAAACTAAGTATAAGCTTTAATTAAGTACAGGTAAATCTTAATTATTTAAACCTAAATTAAATCTACGCAGTGAATCCGTGCACTAGATGCTGCTAACTATAATTAAAGACTAATTGTTAATCTTAGAAGGTTCACAGACAACCTTTGGTATCTACAAGACAAAAAGGTAAGTTTGGTATGTATGTATGTATGTAGATCTACTAAATATTGCTAGCATGTCCGAGTGTTTTAACTCAGCCATAAGAAAACATTTTAAGTCATACTAGGTATAAACTTGTCGTTAGTCAAATCCGGTATGTATGTTAGCATGTAACAAAAAGACTAGAACTCAATCGTTCCCAAATAATTAGCTAATAAGCTATAGTTAATGGTAGGTTGCCTTTAAATAGGATCCTCCAGAAAATTGCCCAATATGTAGGCTAAGAACTAATAAGCACACGAAAATATGCATTATTGAACGTTTGGTTTATTGTTGGTTATGTAAAAATAATTACTCATACTTAACCTTAAAAATATTGCATCACAGACTTGGTTTTAACAAAAATTACCAAGTCTTAAAACACAAAAAAAAAATGGTATTAAATATACTGCTTTTGCTTTATATAGCAATGGATACTTGTCCAAAACAAAACAATAGCTTTGAATACTGTTATTAAGTTAATTCAAAGTAAGTATTTAAGTCTTTCCCTGAATGTAGGTCAACACTTTGTTAATACTTGAAACTTGTCTTTGAAACAGAAAAAGAATCGTCTTTTCTATACAAATTGGAAATCAAAATAAGTAAATTCTTGTATAAATAACGCTTAAGTAGTTCAATGTCTGAATAGAAGTCATACTTAGTCTGAGTATAGACCATATAGTATGTCATTTTACCTACATGAACTTGTTGGTTTACAAGGAAAATTGCAATGTTTAAATTCTAAACTTGTTTGTAAAGAAATAATTATTGATTTTATGATTTTATCAGTATTTGTTATGGATTTACAGTATCCTAAAGTATCCGTAGAAATAATAATGTGGGTAAAAACGCAAACTTAAAACTTATGTGTTTCTTTTTTACTTTTGAGAATTTTGGTTGTGAACATACGGTTTTCATTTTAATTTGAATAATACTGAACCGATAGCCAAAATTGTGTATCTATAGGTAGCTAGATATGCGTAGGTACGATAAATCAAAAATAATTGTCTGTAACTACAATTTTGAAAAAGTTATAAGCGCCGCCATATGTGTGTTTACATACTGCATTGCTTTGAATAAATAAATATTGTTTTTGTTTATATTTCAAAAACTATTGATCTGAATTTTGCAATAAAAGTATATATTGACTTCTGTTAGCGTCTACTATGGGTAGTAAACAAAATACTTTAATAAAAAGTTTGAGAAGAGAGTGGGTAACGAATGGCGAACTGATCTGTAAAATTTCAGAGCAGTGCCTTCTAACAACTCTGAAAAACCTCTCAACAGTACACTTTCACACACATCTCTTGCTAACTTAATTTCGTTCACTCGATTCAAAAATTCAACAACACACGTATCACCACTATACTTCAGTCCCCAGGACTTCAAATTGGAGTTGTAACTGTTATTAATTGCATATGTTACCTGGGTGACTGGTACATGACTGTTTTGTGTCGAGTGCCTTTGTTTCATAAATGGAATATACTTGTCACCGTCTGTGGCTGGATCTATAACACTAGTGCTAGGATTTGTGTGGATATTTTTGCATAATGGCGACTGGATTGTTCCTTGAGCCATCCTCACATCGGTATTGACATAATTCATTTCTTCTGAATCTGAAACAGGTATATCTATTAAGCTCTGTGAATTTTGGAGTTCTGGTTGAGGTGAATCTGACGTTTGCTCCGCTGTTAACTTACGGTCAACAGACGGTGTACTATACATCTTTACAAGAAAAATTGTTACACAAATTCAATAACACAATTGTGAAAATACCTACTTCTACAGTAGATTAAATTGTAATCTTTTGTTTATAAATTCCAACATACACCTTTGCACAAGATAAAATTGGTTTGTTTTTAAGTTAAATTCTAAGTAAATAATTGTTCGGGCGCCATTTGTCATAAGAAAATTAAATTTTTGGAGAAGAGAAATAAATTTTTTGCAAAGTTACAATATGTTGGAATAATATTTAAATAAGCTGATTGCTATTGTTTCGATGGAAGATAATGACGAGAAAACTTGGTAAAATAAAATGAAATGAAAGGAGGTTATCTGATGGATCCTTTGCTGATGGTGTCTTCTGCAGGATCATCCGATTCTCGAACGCTTCATGGAGCTCCTCCAGTGAAATGACATTGCCTTGTCTTCAAAGCTTCAAATGAGAATTTCGCTCGAGTTCCTTAGTTTGGTGACCGCATGGCGCGTCACAAAATAATTCTTGAAAGTTGGAGTTTTACGTCATCTCAGACGGAAATATGGACCTGGTGTCCCCTGCGGGATCGGCGTTGGCTCCCTCAGGTCATTCTCTTCTCAAAAAGATGTAAAAAAATCCAAAAGGTGATTCACCCCGTAACACGCGCAACGGCGGCTCCGACGTGAATGTCTATTTTTCAAAATGGTCTCCTCGATCTAGCTTCTCTTTCTCGCTTATGGAAGAATTCTTCGAGTGCGAGCGAGTCAGCGTATATGACGTCATGTCGTAATACGGCTTCCAACAGATAACTAAATATTTTGTATAAAGCTATCCGATAGATTCTAAATTTGAAACTAATTTTATTACTAGTTTACAATTCCAAAATAAATGCTTAAAAAATCCTAATTTGTTATTTAAATACAATTTTGATAATTAATTTCACACCAACATTTTATGTTGGTTCCTGATATATTTTATGGAGCAAAGCACAAGCCATCCTGTGCGCCAATTTGCAAAATGGGAGCTAATAAAATAAAGTAATAATATAATTTAAAGATTATATGACAATCTCGAGTGGTTGATACATTCAATGTTTTATTACAAAACAAAACGTATTTTAAGTATTGCATGATGGAAGTGGCGCTATCTGGTATCAGATATAACACAACTTCAAGTTCTTACATACATTTTTTTTTATACAGTCAAGTGACGAGAAGAGCAAGACTTTCACCTGATGGTAAGCGTCACGCCTGCCACTAACAGTAGCAGTGCTAGAATTGTGAACTTGCGAACACAATCCTGCGCCGCACTGCACTGCGCTCGTCATCCTGAGATATTAGATGTTAAATCTCTTCATACCCAGTAACTTATCTGGTATCATTGCCCTTCAAACCGGAACATAGTAATGCTTGCATATTACTGCTTGGCGATTGAGTAACTGGCAAAGGCGTGGTACTTCCCCAGGCGCACTCTGCAGTAGAGTCCTACCACTACAAAATTAAAGTAAAGTAAAAAAATAAATGTGAGTTGTCATAAGTAACGCGCGCAAAAATGGAGGTAAATTATGTGAAATACATTTTAGCTCTGTGTATATGAAGTAAGAAAGCGTCAAAATTACGTAATAAAATCAGGACACACTTTGTTACTGTAAAACAGTGACTCGTCTTTCATGAAAATACTCAAAAACAAAAACGGGTTGATTTACAAAGTCCAGATCTACATATAAAGTATGAAAACATTTTATAAAGCCAGACTATGGCGGAAAGATTATTCTACAGTAAAAATCACATTCGCTTTTAAGTCTACATATTTATATATACAGCGAGGTTGTGGAAATCTCAGCAGAAGCTTATGTTTCTTGGAATTACAATATGAATGTGTAACTTCAATAACAAGTAAACAGTTTACTTCTGGTATGCTCCATATAAAGTCACATCAAAGACTAACATGAAGCAGGATATAATCTATATATAATATTCAGACGCAAACTTATATATATAAAAAAAATACAGTTCGTTGTATATTCGAATTATTAAATCTTCGAAAGTTCTTCATGACTTTAACACTTGGACACTATTATACATTTATAATCGCATTTATTTTTTTAAACACAAACACAGCATAGCTTAGCTGAGTACTCGGCTAGATTACATTTTTTAAATCTCTTAGTTTAGCGCCATATCGCAACGTATAATATTATAAACCCACTTTCTCATTTTATAAAGCTAAGCAACTGTGTCACCGTACACTGTGAAGGATCTCGCTAATGAAATCATGACGAATTAATTATGTGCGTACTGCAATTACGTCCCAAGGTCCAACGAGACGTAATTATTGTTTTATGTTGTGCAATGTCATTCGAATTAATTCACGCTTTGGGTCAAGTACATAAGTACCCACTCATTATACAGTAAACACCTCCCCGATTTTAAATGAACATTACTTGCCTGGTCTGATTTCCGAGCGTTTAAACCAAAACGTGAAAGAAAATGAGAAAATGGTAACAGGTAAACAAATACCCGGAAAATTAAATTCTCGCGAACGTTCTTTGATCAAATAAGATGCGAGACAAAATTAAACAAGAAGCTGTTGGGAAATATAACTCGGTCTATGATTGTTTTAAAATTACATATGTTCGAGAAATAATGATAGCAAACTCGCCTGTCTCCCGAAAAACGATGACATGTCATTTATTTTGAGTAGTACCATTGAGCTAATATCTAAGTAAAAACAGTCAAAAAACGTCGGAGTGCCGTTGTACATACCATACGTGCAATATATAGTTCACAATTGTTCGAATTTAGACGTTATTTCGCTTGCATAGTGTTCAATGTAGGTATGCTTGAGCGCTTGTGTCTTATTGTAGTTCAAGTCGTTCATAAAGTCGGCGCACTACACAGCGTGCGCCGAGTTTTAGCGCGGACATTTTTTTTGCACGTTTGTGACTACAGATATTAGCTCAATGATTAGTACCTATAAATAACTTTTAGGGTTTTTTAAATTTGCCGATTTTCTTGTGTTGTAGCTTAGAACAATCTCGATCAAAAGTCCCTTGACTTTTGAAACACAAAAAAAAACTACCTATATCAAAATCAATTTATCTATTAAGGAGCCACGGCCCACGTAGATCAGTTTGTGTTAACTGATATGAACACGTTGAACTTATAACACATCCCTGTTAGCGTCAGGGGTTGATAACATACGGGGTGTTCGTATGAACCTATCTGAACCTGTCTGTAGATGTAACTATACTTAAGGGAGTCAACTACCTATTGAAAGGATGTGAACAACGTTTAGTACACAAGTTTGCGAGATTCAAGGAAAATAATGGCCCCATGGCAAACACCAGACACCTGATTCTGTATAGGGACTCTTTTTTCTCAAATGTAGCAAACGTGTGCTCTAAAAGTTGTTCAACTTGACGGTAGATCAGTATCCTTAAGCGTTTCTTCCCCTTGGTCTCCCTGGTTCACCTAGGTGAACCACGTAGGTAGACCACGGGGAAGAAACGTCCTTAAGTATTGTACACAATACAACGGCCTAAAATGATTTGTAATAAAGTAAGTTTTTTGGGGAATAAAACAAAAAAAATTCACGTACAAATTTAAAAAGTAGTAAATAATATTTTAAATATACCTATTCACAATTTATAATCAGGTATTTTTGGAGTCGGTGCCAGCCCAACAGCTGCGCGCCGCCGCGCCGCCGCGCCGCCGCCGCCGCGTCCGACGCCGTACCGTTCGAAAGTTTGTTGCAATACAGGATAAAACTGTCCTTCTCCGGCACCGTCTCGAATAATACCTGATTATAATGTGTGAATGTATATTTAAAATTTGATTATCTCCGTTTTAGTCTACGTTTGTTTTTTTTCCAAAAAAATACTTTATTTTGTAATTTTTAGTGGGAAGTATTTGTATTTTGTTTACGCAACGCTCCCAAGAGTTTAGTTGTGGATATGAACAAATTGTGTCTAGCGCCTGCGGATGGGGGCGAGCAACATTCATAACGTTATCTATGTATATAATACATTTTGGTTTGTAGATTTTTTAAAAGTGCTGAATCAATTTCGATAAAATTTATATGGGACCACCTCTGAAGTATGACCTTCCTGATGACCTAAACTGACGGAGTAATCGCGTAACATACATGCAAAAAAACACAGTTGAATTGAGAACCTCCTTTTTGAAGTCGGTTTAAAAGTATGTCTAAGTTTAAAATAATAATATTTTTGTGGTTTTTATAAAATCATTGCTGCGCCCCGCGGTTTCACCCGCATGATGACGATAAAAAGTAATATAGGTTACTTTTTATCATTATCATACTATTCCAGGAAATAAGCTATCTCCATTCAGAGTTTCATTCAAATCCGTTCAGCCGTTTTGGCGAGAAGAGATAAAAACACACACACACTTATACCGACAAACTTTCGCATTTACAATATTAGTTAGATGAGCATAATTTACAGCAAGAGCATAAGTTCGATCTCAATTTTGTTGATAACCTATCTCTAAAAATAATAGGATATTATAATATTATTTTACTTATTTTTAATATTTAACAGGTTTTATTGAAAATATAAATTCGCGCACGCAACTATTATACAAGAATTGCTTAGTTTTCTACGGAACAGTACGAACACAAGCACTACAAAAAGTTTGTCAGTATAAATATATTCAAAATTGTATTATTTTTTCATCATCATCATCATCAGCCCGGAGACGTCCACTGCTGAACGAAGGCCTTCCTTCTTCCTCCTTAGACCGCCACACTGTACGACAACCTGCCATTTGCATCCACCGGTTGCTCGCGAGTTTTACAATGTCGTCGGTCCACCTAGTGGGAGGCCGCGCCTACGCTGCGTCTTCCGGTTCGCGGTCGCCACTCAAGAACCTTTCTTTCCCTTACTACTTTTTAACCGACTTCAAAAAAGAAGGAGGAATCTATGTTCGACGGTATGTATGTTTTTTTAAAATGTATGTTATCCGATTTCTCCGTCACGCCTATTAGGCGTGTGGCCTAATGTTTAATTTATGACAAATAACAGGCTTAGTGATGAATATAACTAAATACATTACACATACTGAAAATATAAATTGTATTGGCTGATAAATCTCTGAGATATGAGCGTTTAAAGTTTTAGGTGGGGATAGAGAGGGGATGCTGTATCCCTTTCTCGCAACGCACGTGTTAGTATAGCATTTGTATGCCGCGCCTGAGGCTTGACGTCATAGCTCAGTATAGCGCGCTCTCTGTCTAGCTTGAAATTAAAATACTTAGAACTTATTTATTTTTGAATTATTTTAATTTTTGTTTTCGTTGATGTGCTCTATTGATGATCAGCTTTCTTATGTGGTATTAAAATAATTGTAGGCATCATGCCTAGATTTTAAAAATTCTTTTTTTATTTGAATGGGTATACTCCCAAGGTGGTCCCATATTAATTTAAAGTCAGTTGAATTATTCTTGAAAAAGTTTCTAGTTTTTGTGTAAAATGCAAGCAAACTTTAACTCCAACAATATGAATATTCTGTAATACATATTATAGCTTGGCGACATAAGCAGAGACGATACAACTTCTAAATAAAAATGAGCCGGCCACCGCTACTACTCACGCTGCGTTCACTACTCAGTGTTGATATTGTGTTACTAACGAGCTAGTCTGCACACTGGCTAATGAGAGCCGCGGGGGACGATGTACTGAATCAGGTTAACTAGTGTGTATGGGCCCTATGCTGTACTTTGTACTCGAATTGCTTTTACGTGTCTGCGGGACTAAAGTGGCTACTTAAGCTTCGCTACGCGGACCGAGAGGAACCACTTTCTCCCCGCAGCGGCACGTAAAATCGTATACACACCACGGGAGCAAGTAATCAGAGAAAGCCTCAGATCTCATGATTATAATATACCTCCTTACATGAGATCTGAGACATTCTTTACTTTTGCTCCCTAGGTGAGTAATCTACTACAAAATTTTAAAGATACCAAAACACTACATTTATTTTTGAAAAATCGCCGTCAGTGAAATTACTGAGAATAACATTTACAACGGCATAGAAAAAATAAAATTTCGTTTCAAGCAAGTTTCACGTTCATAAAACTGGGCATAGCCTATTAATCCCATTTTAGGTACTTACTAAAATCTGTTTTTAACAAAATTATTATTTTGCTGGACCTTTGTAATAATATTATCGGCAACTTCACCGGCTGCGATGTTTCATAACTATATTCAGTGTTTTTATATCTTCATAAAATAAAAATGTGATATGTGCCAACGAGATAGCGGCGCGTGGTGATATTACATTCATTTACTTCACTGAGGAGTATATAATTATAAAACTCGCATAAATGTGTTTACCCACTACAACTACATTGCATACGCGCGTTACTTATGGCTACTATAGTAATTATAAAATTCGTGCTTGTAGCACCTTATGGCTCATATACGATAAAGATGATAGAATATTTTAATGTTATCTTAGAACATAATTCATACATTTCATTGACAGCACAAATTACAAAGGTTCAACAATACTGAAGGGTATGTATATACTCATCATTATAAACAACTTTTACTATGGAGCTAACCTTGAAATCGCGAAAAAAACGCAGCTGTTCCTTAGGGGTGCCCCTAGATACGCAGAAACTTTTTATTCCTAAAATTGTTTGGCGGAAATTGTTCGGCATACATTTGTTTTGCATAATGATATCTTAGCAGAAAGGTTTCTTTGCAGTATATGTTTTTTTAACTTATTGTTTGCCCTTTAATTATTTAGCATGTTATTAGTTTGGCATTGATTTAATATGCATAATATTGCTTGTATTGTGAATTGTCATAAAAAGTATTGGGTTAGTTTTTTTCACCCCGATTTGAGTTGGTTAGGTTGGTATTTTTTGATGGAAATAGTTTGTTATATGGTTTTTTGATATTTATCCTTGATAATTATTAGAGATATTTTGTAGTTAGCTTGTTTGTTTTAGGCGATATAATTTAATGCTTTTTGATGATTATGGTGATAATTGCTATGCGTATAAACTTTATGCGCAAGGATTTATGCGGCTTGCTTTTTATGCGTAATGATTTTTCTGCGTACGGTTGTAATGCTAATCGTCATTATGAGATTTGTTTTTCTGCGTTGCTTGGTATATGGACCCGTTCTATAGGAAAAGTTCATTTACTTTGGAAAAGTCTATGGATCAGCTGATTTTTTTCCGCAATTTCTAGGTTGGGCCACATCAGGTTGATACAACCTGGGGTTGTTTAAGAAAAACGTGAATAGGTATCTCCTAGGCAAGCGTGTTCCAGCGTCGATCACATCGTCACTTCCCATCAGGTGAGATTGTGGTCAAACGCATGCCTTGTAAGTTATAAAAAAAAAAAACATCAACTACATCGCCTTTTGATATCAGATGAACTGTGGTGAACCGTAACCTCAATAAAGTTTCTCAAATAAAGATCTTAGTTACTGTTAGAAATATACAATTTTATTATAGCGGCAGGCTAAATATTTGTGGAGCAGTTAGCGCATTGAAACGAGTCTATCGCTTCGGTGTAGACTCCCCGCCGGCACCTGGCCGGCCCTTCGTGCCTCTAGTGTTTGTATACCTAAGTGCCGCTCCACTAGACTCTAGCTACCTAGTAAAATGTTCGAACCTAGAAAAAGAGGTATTTATAAAGGCAAGCCTGGCGCTCTCTGAAGTTTAGGTATAAGTTCATGCCTATGACTTTGCGCATGGCCGGTCATTCCCACGCTCTAGTGGCTAGCTTGCACTGAATATGGCTTATATTGTAGGTAAGTATCGGTATAATATTATTATGCTTCCAGTAGGTTTTCGCGCGTTTTTAATGTGAGTGAATCTTCTACAGCATAATTAGCCTTTTTAATTGTCCACTACCTTACTAAGGCCTGCCCTCGAAGGGCGAATCTTTTGAATGTATAGTTTGTTTGGCCACTTAGTGTGTAATCTGCAAAGTATAACTACAAAATATAACAGGTAAGTATATCAAAAGACCTGAATTCTGCCTATGACTATTTAACAACAATTCTTACCTTATACAAATATTTAACGGAAAGAGCTTCCATTCTTATTATAATTTATGATTAATGCTTACTTATACGCGTCTATAAATGATTTCCCCTCCTTTATAAAGCATATCACTTCGCGTACACACTCTGCGATCCCGTAAGCTCCATGGCGCATGGCGTGCCGATGACAGCTGAGGAAAGTCCGTGAAAAATATTCTCGAGGCCACTAGCTCGGGGAACTTCAACAACTGCTGCGAACAACCATCGGCACCAGCTCTTGTACTAAACTTTTGCTAAATGGGAACTAATCTGTATGAATACTTAGAGAATAGGGTGTGAATGGTCCATTGAAAATGTTCTCCTTTGTCGAGGGTCAGGTTTTAGCTGTCTTTCCAAGAAGTGAGTTTTGTCGTTGAAATGATAAGAGCTTAATTAGTTATAGTTATGTACGATTTCGTTCAAATCCCAACAATAAGCTTGAACTTTCAGTGAAGGAAATCATCGTGAGAAAACCGTAGCACACAGGACAGGTAGGTAGGACAGCTACTCTCGTAGTAGGTACTCGGCCATCTACCTACCACAATAGAGCTAAAATCAATTTTAAGCAACTACTTTCCATTCTGGGCTTTACATGGTTTACTATTTATAATAGTTTTCTATGATACTTGGTTACCACATTTAAGGTCAGCTGAGTTGTGGTCAAACATTTAGCCTATCACCCTTGCTTGATAGGCTCTATGCTTTTTGTTTTTGGGTGTAACCGTTTTTATGTTATTTCGTGTAAACTAGGCGTCGATTTCGAAATGTGAGGTGTCTTTATATTTGATTCAACATCCGAAGTGTTATAAATAGGTTACAGGTGTACTAAAAAGTACCAAGAAAGAGGAAAATTACTCTAAAATATTGTGGATTCATCTCCGTATGCCACATTTCCGATATGCCACGACAACGGGACTGAAAATACTCATAAAGTCTAAAAAGGTTCACTAGGATACGAATTACTTTTTTGTTCAGTCGAAAACATATTTCTTTTTAGTTTTTACGTGCGGGGCTAATGTAGCCACTTTAGCCCCGCTACGTGGAGCGAAAAGAACCGCTTTCTCCCCGCAGCGGCACGTAAAATCGTATACACACCACGGGAGCAAATAAGACTCGGATCTTATGATGAGATCCGAGACATTATTTTCTTTTGCTCCCTAGGTGAGTAATCTACTATTTATGATGACCATTATGATAATCGTGTAAATTTTTAGGGTTCCGTACCTCAAAAGGAAAAAGGAACTCTTATAGGATTACTTCGTTGTCCGTCTGTCTGTCTGTCTGTCTGTCAAGGCCCTTTTTCTCTGAAACGAGTGGAGGTATCAAGCTGAAATTAATATCGAATGCGTTAATCCACGGTCCCTTAGAGATGTATAAAACCAAGCTTCAAAGTCAAAGCAATCAAAAATTACAGGCATTTTTCTAGTTTTGTTTTTTCTTGTTTTTTAGACTCGCAAGTAAATCGAAATTCATAGGGTACTTTCCATTGACCGAGAATCGCGAAATTTGGCAAAAAGCAAGGTCACATAACACTGGTTATGGGGAAAATCTGTTTCGTTCGGTTGGCTTCCGTTCCTTAGTCCTTAAAAACTGAACTATATGGCGCCACTGAGAAAATTAGCCCGCGCTACTTTTTTATCGCTACTGTTTTGTTCGTCCTTGTGGTGGCACGTGCTACGTACATAACAAAAATATTGTACTCCCTAAGGAGGAAACGTGGTTTCTCTTATCTAAGGACTGGCAGCAATAGTACTAAGTTGTAGTTACTATGAAATATGCTAGGGTTAATACCCTAGCATATTTCATAGTAACTACAGAAAAAAAGAAGTACGTACCTAAACCATAGAAAAAATTTAAAAACTGGAACATCTTGTCGAATATAAATTGAAACTCTTTTTTAGGATTCCTTACCCAAAGGGTGTTTGTTCAATTATACCCTATGACTAAGCAATCCATCTCTGTTTTTCTATAATTATGTTAGTTCGTCTGTTTTTGATCCATAACGATCGGTATAATTATCTCTTAAATCGTAATAGGTAGCCGGTTGTTTTCATAGAATATTCGTCAGATACTGTTGCGGATTTCCTTTGTACTTGTGGTGGTACGGAACCCTCGTTATACGAGTCGCAAATACTCGTATTGACGCCTTTATTATTTATAGACTATGTGAAAAAAGATAGTTCTGGCTTTACCCTAACACCAGGAGTTTGTAGAGACTGACCATTCCAGCTACAACTTTTCGATTATTTCCCAGCAATCCGCAGTGCGATAACATTATCTCGTTGTGTATGCTCGACCTTGACGAGACCCGCGACGTAAGTGCGCGTTCCAGGGCTAGCCCGCGCTTGTCGCGCCCATTCCAACACATAATGCCTACTTTCGCGCGATCTGTTCGCACACAGTATATATTTACTTGCAGTAAAACAATGTTTATTCATTATAATTTTGAGCCCATAATTGGGAAATGTAGGACTCAACCCGGTCTTCAATACCCATCAAGTTACAGGACGTCTCTTTCACCATGTTTGCCGCTTCGTAGTCTCTCCACTCTAAAATTCAACTACCTTAAAATCGACCTGAGTGGCGTGCATTAGGTGAGACCTCTGTTCAGCAGCGGACTAAGGTGAGCTAATGACGATAATGATGATGAGGGAAATGCTAAGAACACGTTTCTTTGCCGCCACTCTGGAGGATAAAAAAAAGTAAATGTTGGAAACATGTATAGTCATTTTCTACACATTTGATGGTCGATAGGGACCAAACCTAAAATGAAAAACATCCGTAGAAGTATGAAATCGGGAGAAAAAAAACTATGTCAATAAACATAAATGCTTTAAAAAAACTTTTGCTTTAGGATCGGGATGTTTAGGGACCGGTTTATGATAGATCAGTTATCCGAGTATGCAAACAATGCAAATTCATTGCCTATTAGATGTATTTTTTCGACTTTTGACCGGAGTTTGTGGTCCAGTACTCCTGTGTGCGCCTGTTGAAAATCACGAGGAGATCTAAGATCAACCACGCATGCTTTGAAGATATCTTTCACTTTTATCTAGAAAATGTTGTATTATTTCTCATTGAGTGAAGGGTACCTACTCTTTGTCGTGCTCTGCGCCTCTGGTACAGATTCTAGGCGACACACATCCACTGTTTATGTTAATTTTTGGCTCCTTCCGAAACGCTCTCAGATAGCCAACGCAGTATTCAGCTTGAACTTACTTTCGCGAATGAAAAGAGCTGTCTAAGAAAATAACTGTTAAATGTTGAGTTGAACAGTTTACTCAAAGAAAGAAGTGTGAAGGTGACTGTGTTGTTTATTTAATTTTATTGTGAATTCCCGATCAAGTCTGAGTCATGCACCAACAAGGTTCTCCACTTTAAACTCTATCAACTCTACCGACTCTACCACTCCCCCCCCCCCCAACTTCCCGTCCTTTGAATGAACTACCCAAATACCAATTTTCATCACTATAACCTAACCCAACCACCCCCCCCTCAGTAATTCCCCCCCCCCACTTTTCCCCTTTGAATGAACTACCCATATACAAATTTTCATCACTATAACTTCAAAAACAAAGAACTTTCCATACAGCATTCCACCCCCCCTTTCTTCCCCTTAAAACGTTCATGTCGTTTTTTTTTTTTAAAGTAGCATTTTTTTATTTTGAATTAACTATCCAATTCCAAATTTTCGTGGCTAAAAGTCCAAAAACAAAGGAATTTCATACAAACTTCCCCCCCTTTTTCCCCCCCTTGGGGGTCGAATTTCGAAAAATCCTTTCTTAGTACACCCCTCAGCATCGAGACGAATACACCCTCCAAATTTCAAGTCTGTACGACCAGCGGTTTGGGCTGTGCGTTGTCTGTCAGTCAGTCAGGACAGAGCCTTTTATTATATTAGACTAGAGGTCCCCCGCAACTTCGTCTGCGTGCGGAAGAAATACGGACCACTCCCAAAATTCTCCACTTTAAATCATTGCGAGCAAACTCTACCGACTCTACCGACTCTACCGACTCTACCGACTCCCGACTCTACCAACTCTACCGACTCTACTGACTCGACCGACTCTGACCTGACTGTCAGACAGTTAGTCAGTCAGTCAGTCAGGACAGAGCCTTTTATAGTATTAGATTAGATTATATTATATATTATATTATAATAGTACTAATCATTATAAATAACTTATACGATGGGACCGCCTGTGATGTCGCGAAAAAAAAAGAGCTGTTCCATGCATTTCGTCGAGAGTGAATGTTATGTTTCTATGGAACAATTGTTTTTTCATGATTTCAGAGGTGATCCCATAGCAAAAGTTGTTCGTAATGATGAGTAGGTACTGTTATATCCTACAATATGTCCATCGCTCAAACGAACACTCTATATAAGTCCAATAAGCTAAACTAGTTTGTCCATAGTTTCATGAGTATTTTTTCGATAACTAGTGTTTTCCTCTCGAGGGACCCCTGAACTAGAGCTATACTACCAAGCATTATTCTAGCACATTTTTAGTTTCCACATAACCGTCTCCCAGGTCTTCTGGCCTACCATCGCACGTTAGCCTGTGTCGAAGTTTAGCTTAATCTTGGAAACCACTCACCGGCTTTGGTTGCGGTTTCCAGTACTTAGGCACTCCTCCAGCCAGGCTAGTCCAGATCAAGCGATTAGTCGCGCCACGATGTACACATTCTTCTAAAGTGTTAACAGACTACATGAGCTATAAATAGATTACATAATAACTAGTATATCTTTACTAATCATCACTTATTATTTTTAATTGTAGTGACGTCAACACAAAATATCAGTTTCTCTTTTACAGTTCAAGTTCTTTAAATGCTTTCATTCCAGTATTTTTTCACACACACATACACACATCAGCCGAAAGACGTCTACTGCTGGACGAAGGCCTCCCCTTATTAAGGAGGTGTTGCCATAATCCCCACTTAGTTTTTCGTTAGTAAGTAATTAACCTAAGTTTAAGCATTTGGAATCAAATTCCCAGTGACCCTGACTGACTGACTGACGGGAGCATCTGTGTTGGTCGTTGGAAATATACCCGTCTTGTGACAGCTGCAGTTTCCAGTGACTTCCAACATTTCTCTACGTTCTTCTAGCGAAGATTTAATCAAATATGGATTTGCCGTGGAAAGTGTTCTGAGTAAAAAGTTTATTTATTTACGCGGTCGAGGTCCCAAACCAATACAAACGGTATTGCCCGGAAAAAATATTTTGGAGCATGAATATTTTCTACAGACGAATGGGGCGAATCAAAAAATGTAGAGAGTTTCGTAGAAATACAGATCCAGCCTTGCTTTGAGTTTATTTAACTAAAATACTCTAGGATTCTAGCTTCTGTGCGACGCTGGCCTCCCAAGCTACCTATATCCTATATTTAGCCTTTTCTTTTCATTCATATTGTAGGCTTTTCTCGCATATGTTCAAGTTCATTGTAGGTTTTTGTACTTTTAGTGGTTACAGAATTATAAAGTAGAATTTCAATATAAGGAAACAACTACGAGTACTTCAATTACTTATTAGGACTTAGGAGGCAAGTCTATGAAACAGGATTTGTTTTTCTTGTCCGTCTTTTTCTTTGAGAATAGGTATACCTACTATTACCACAGGATAAATAATAGTACTACCTATTACCACCTGATGCATAAAACACTGAAACGTATTTAAAACCTATTTTAGTTAAAAAGTATTTTGACAATTTCTTTCGAATAAAGAATTGAGTTTAAAAAAAGAAGACAAAAACTTTTTTACTAAAATAGGTGTTATTTATGCGTAACAAGGTTAGAAATGTCAATGGCGATAATCTGCTTTGCCAATAGTTTCCGCCACTTTTTGCGAGGGACGAGGTAAACACGCAAGGCTCACTTTCAAATAAACTTTCACACTATTAAAACAAATCACTATTCGCTTTGAACGCAGTTTGCGTGAAATAAACTCACAACACACAGAAAGGATATAATTTAATGTATAATATATAGTCAACAATTGAAATGGACAGACTAAGGCACAAGAGATACTTACAGTAGAGTAAATAAGTAAGCTCGTATAGGCTGAGTGGCTAGCCCTAATGTCAGAGTTATTGTACCGCCCGAAGACCTCTGACATGGCTCGAAGGTTGTTGTAACAGAGATATAGAACAAATAACCGGACCAATAATTTTACTTGTCATGCTACCCACGGTAGCGTTCAGATAATAGGTAAATGCCACTCA
This sequence comes from Erannis defoliaria, assembly GCA_905404285.2. Lineage (NCBI taxonomy): Eukaryota > Metazoa > Arthropoda > Insecta > Lepidoptera > Geometridae > Erannis > Erannis defoliaria. The sequence continues at coordinate 366,333 of FR990085.1, read as the reverse complement.
CGGTCACCCACCCGAAGATTGTCCGTTGCTTAACATCGGTAATCTTTCAGAACCAAGAGCAAGCTACGCCGCGAGCGCTACCACAACAGAGTGGAGCAAGCTACGCCACGAGCGCTACTACAGCAAGGTGGAGCAAGCTACGCCACGAGCGCTACTACAGCAGGGTGGAGCAAGCTACGCCACGAGCGCTACTACAGCAGGGTGGAGCAAGCTACGCCACGAGCGCTACTACAGCAGGGTGGAGCAAGCTACGCCACGAGCGCTACTACAGCAGGGTGGAGCAAGCTACGCCACGAGCGCTACTACAGCAAGGTGGAGCAAGCTACGCCACGAGCGTTACTACATCAGGGTGGAGCAAGCTACGCCACGAGCGCTACTACAGCAGGTTGGAGCAAGCTACGCCACGAGCGCTACTACAGCAGGGTGGAGCAAGCTACGCCACGAGCGCTACTACAGCAGGGTGGAGCAAGCTACGCCACGAGCGCTACTACAGCAGGGTGGAGCAAGCTACGCCACGAGCGCTACTACAGCAGGGTGGAGCAAGCTACGCCACGAGCGCTACTACAGCAGGGTGGAGCAAGCTACGCCACGAGCGCTACTACAGCAGGGTGGAGCAAGCTACGCCACGAGCGCTACTACAGCAAGGTGGAGCAAGCTACGCCACGAGCGCTACTACAGCAGGGTGGAGCAAGCTACGCCACGAGCGCTACTACAGCAGGGTGGAGCAAGCTACGCCACGAGCGCTACTACAGCAGGGTGGAGCAAGCTACGCCACGAGCGCTACTACAGCAGGGTGGAGCAAGCTACGCCACGAGCGCTACTACAGCAGGGTGGAGCAAGCTACGCCACGAGCGCTACTACAGCAGGGTGGAGCAAGCTACGCCACGAGCGCTACTACAGCAGGGTGGAGCAAGCTACGCCACGAGCGCTACTACAGCAGGGTGGAGCAAGCTACGCCACGAGCGCTACTACAGCAGGGTGGAGCAAGCTACGCCACGAGCGCTACTACAGCAGGGTGGAGCAAGCTACGCCACGAGCGCTACTACAGCAGGGTGGAGCAAGCTACGCCACGAGCGCTACTACAGCAGGGTGGAGCAAGATACACCACGAGCGCTACTACAGCAGGGTGGAGCAAGCTACGCCACGAGCGCTACTACAGCAGGGTGGAGCAAGATACACCACGAGCGCTACTACAGCAGGGTGGAGCAAGCTACGCCACGAGCGCTACTACAGCAGGATGGAGCAAGCTACGCCACGAGCGCTACTACAGCAGGGTGGAGCAAGCTACGCCACGAGCGCTACTACAGCAGGGTGGAGCAAGCTACGCCACGAGCGCTACTACAGCAGGGTGGAGCAAGATACACCACGAGCGCTACTACAGCAGGGTGGAGCAAGCTACGCCACGAGCGCTACTACAGCAGGGTGGAGCAAGATACACCACGAGCGCTACTACAGCAGGGTGGAGCAAGCTACGCCACGAGCGCTACTACAGCAGGATGGAGCAAGCTACGCCACGAGCGCTACTACAGCAGGGTGGAGCAAGCTACACCACGAGCGCTACTACAGCAGGGTGGAGCAAGCTACGCCACGAGCGCTACTACAGCAGGATGGAGCAAGCTACGCCACGAGCGCTACTACAGCAGGGTGGAGCAAGCTACACCACGAGCGCTACTACAGCAGGGTGGAGCAAGCTACGCCACGAGCGCTACTACAGCAGGATGGAGCAAGCTACGCCACGAGCGCTACTACAGCAGGGTGGAGCAAGCTACGCCACGAGCGCTACTACAGCAGGGTGGAGCAAGCTACGCCACGAGCGCTACTACAGCAGGGTGGAGCAAGATACACCACGAGCGCTACTACAGCAGGGTGGAGCAAGCTACGCCACGAGCGCTACTACAGCAGGGTGGAGCAAGATACACCACGAGCGCTACTACAGCAGGGTGGAGCAAGCTACGCCACGAGCGCTACTACAGCAGGATGGAGCAAGCTACGCCACGAGCGCTACTACAGCAGGGTGGAGCAAGCTACACCACGAGCGCTACTACAACAGGGTGGAGCAAGCTACGCCACGAGCGCTACTACAGCAGGATGGAGCAAGCTACGCCACGAGCGCTACTACAGCAGGGTGGAGCAAGCTACACCACGAGCGCTACTACAGCAGGGTGGAGCAAGCTACGCCACGAGCGCTACTACAGCAGGATGGAGCAAGCTACGCCACGAGCGCTACTACAGCAGGGTGGAGCAAGCTAAGCCACGAGCGCTACTACAGCAGGATGGAGCAAGCTACGCCACGAGCGCTACTACAGCAGGATGGTACCTAACTATATGTATTAGTGATAGTATTCTCTTAGTAGTTTCACAACCTAGTAAAGTAAGTACGTAAGGTCTAGATTTGTTCAGCAGATGTTTTAATTATGTTCCACTGTAATTAGAGCCACGTACATGGCAGATGCATAAAGGCGCAGCCGCACTACCTCGCTACGGCATCATAAAGGCGCTTCCACACTAGCAAGCTGAAGAGGTGTGCAGTGTGCACGATAACGATGCACACTAATTATAAGACTGAATGAAACACTTGATTTTGTATTACAAGAAGCTGGTGTGAAAACTATAGCTGACAACATTGAGTTTGTACTCGTTTAATTTTGTTTAGTAGGTCATAATACTTATGAGATGGTACCATATATACATTTTACCAAAATCGGTTCAATCGTTTGGTTTTTAAATCAAGTACTTAACTAGAAAAAGATGGCACAGATGGCTGATCTTTTACTGTTAGTGTGACATAAATATGAAAAAGTAGTAAAAGTTGTTCATAATGATGAGTACATACATGCCCTTCAGTATTGTTGAATCTTTTTGTTACACATTGTATAGTGTGAAAGTTCGTGTGCAATTATGCCATGTATTTATGAGTATGTGTGACTATAATAAAAAAGACATACGTAAAAATAACAACCTATATAACAATAGCATACATAACCTTTCTAAAAAAGCCCAGATGCTAGTCAAGTTTGTACACCAATTAGGTACTTCGTGCTTGATAACTATTCTTTTGATTCCATTTCTTAGCTGATTAAATTAGAAACGTAGAGTAGGGTACTCTTATAGTACCATAGTTTATCTAGTATCATAGTAGAGTAGGGTACTCCTATAGTACCATAGTTTATCTAGTATCATAGTAGAGTAGGGTACTCCTATAGTACCATAGTTTATCTAGTATCATAGTAGAGTAGGGTACTCCTATAGTACCATAGTTTATCTAGTATCATAGTAGAGTAGGGTACTCCTATAGTACCATAGTTTATCTAGTATCATAGTAGAGTAGGGTACTCCTATAGTACCATAGTTTATCTAGTATCATAGTAGAGTAGGGTACTCCTATAGTACCATAGTTTATCTAGTATCATAGTAGAGTAGGGTACTCCTATAGTACCATAGTTTATCTAGTATCATAGTGGAGTAGGGTACTGCTATAGTACCATAGTTTATCTAGTATCATAGTAGAGTAGGGTACTCCTATAGTATCATAGTAGAGTAGGGTACTCCTATAGTACCATAGTTTATCTAGTATCATAGGAGAGTAGGGTACTCCTATAGTACCATAGTTTATCTAGTATCATAGTAGAGTAGGGTACTCCTATAGTACCATAGTTTATCTAGTATCATAGGAGAGTAGGGTACTCCTATAGTACCATAGTTTATCTAGTATCATAGTAGAGTAGGGTACTCCTATAGTACCATAGTTTATCTAGTATCATAGGAGAGTAGGGTACTCCTATAGTACCATAGTTTATCTAGTATCATAGTAGAGTAGGGTACTCCTATAGTACCATAGTTTATCTAGTATCATAGGAGAGTAGGGTACTCCTATAGTACCATAGTTTATCTAGTATCATAGTAGAGAAGGGTACTCCTATAGTACAATAGTTTATCTAGTATCATAGGAGAGTAGGGTACTCCTATAGTACCATAGTTTATCTAGTATCATAGTAGAGTAGGGTACTCCTATAGTACCATAGTTTATCTAGTATCATAGGAGAGTAGGGTACTCCTATAGTACCATAGTTTATCTAGTATCATAGTAGAGTAGGGTACTCCTATAGTACCATAGTTTATCTAGTATCATAGGAGAGTAGGGTACTCCTATAGTACCATAGTTTATCTAGTATCATAGTAGAGTAGGGTACTCCTATAGTACCATAGTTTATCTAGTATCATAGTAGAGTAGGGTACTCCTATAGTACCATAGTTTATCTAGTATCATAGTAGAGTAGGGTACTCCTATAGTACCATAGTTTATCTAGTATCATAGTAGAGTAGGGTACTCCTATAGTACCATAGTTTATCTAGTATCATAGGAGAGTAGGGTACTCCTATAGTACCATAGTTTATCTAGTATCATAGTAGAGTAGGGTACTCCTATAGTACCATAGTTTATCTAGTATCATAGTAGAGTAGGGTACTCCTATAGTACCATAGTTTATCTAGTATCATAGTAGAGTAGGGTACTCCTATAGTACCATAGTTTATCTAGTATCATAGTAGAGTAGGGTACTCCTATAGTACCATAGTTTATCTAGTATCATAGTAGAGTAGGGTACTCCTATAGTACCATAGTTTATCTAGTATCATAGTAGAGTAGGGTACTCCTATAGTACCATAGTTTATCTAGTATCATAGTGGAGTAGGGTACTGCTATAGTACCATAGTTTATCTAGTATCATAGTAGAGTAGGGTACTCCTATAGTATCATAGTAGAGTAGGGTACTCCTATAGTACCATAGTTTATCTAGTATCATAGGAGAGTAGGGTACTCCTATAGTACCATAGTTTATCTAGTATCATAGTAGAGTAGGGTACTCCTATAGTACCATAGTTTATCTAGTATCATAGGAGAGTAGGGTACTCCTATAGTACCATAGTTTATCTAGTATCATAGTAGAGTAGGGTACTCCTATAGTACCATAGTTTATCTAGTATCATAGGAGAGTAGGGTACTCCTATAGTACCATAGTTTATCTAGTATCATAGTAGAGTAGGGTACTCCTATAGTACCATAGTTTATCTAGTATCATAGGAGAGTAGGGTACTCCTATAGTACCATAGTTTATCTAGTATCATAGTAGAGAAGGGTACTCCTATAGTACCATAGTTTATCTAGTATCATAGGAGAGTAGGGTACTCCTATAGTACCATAGTTTATCTAGTATCATAGTAGAGTAGGGTACTCCTATAGTACCATAGTTTATCTAGTATCATAGTAGAGTAGGGTACTTCTATAGTACCATAGTTTATCTAGTATCATAGTAGAGTAGGGTACTTCTATAGTACCATAGTTTATCTAGTATCATAGTAGAGTAGGGTACTTCTATAGTACCATAGTTTATCTAGTATCATAGTAGAGTAGGGTACTCCTAGTGGCATAATGTATATAGTACCGTAATAGTGTTCGTTGAGTTGATGATACTACGAACATAGAACGGCCCAGCAGCGCGAGTACCGTTCTATGTTGCTAAATTTGACGTGTCGGTAAAGCAGATTCGGTCGGTCGGTATACCGATTTTTATAGAATTATATCGATTTAAATGTCAAATACACGATTCAAATGTCAAATATGACGATCGTCAAGAACGATACTCGCGCTGCTGATACTGAAATCAATTTGAATGAATCCATAAACCAATTATCCCTCTCCAACAATACGTCCTCTCCCCTCAACATCCAAGATGTAACTACTTACTTCAATGCCTATTCACTCCCGGTTCTCAATCAATTCCGAACACTTCCTTTTAATAGTGTACAATATCAGGAGTCCTAAATCTCTTTGTTTCGTCGAGAGGTTCCTCGGAGATTTCCATTTTAAACAATGTGAAGACCGTCTATAAACTAATCTACAACCAGAAATAAGCGCTATAGAGAGTGGAGTAGAGTCTGAATTGGAACGAGAGATACAAACAAGTGCATTGGTGCTAATTAAAACCGCTAGATGGCAGTGGAATCTTTAACTACAATAGTCTACAAGCTACAAGTATGTGTAGTTGATCGTAAGATGTATTTTTAGAATTCCATGTCCAAAAAGTGTCCAACAATCGTCTGTTTTGTCCTACATTTAATGACCATTATCTTTTGAACCGTAATTTCTCAGTAAACAATTTCAAAGAATATGTACATGCGTTATTTACGCAGGTTTTCTACCAAAAAATAAAAAATGTATGAGAACTTGGTTTTGATGCATAAAGGAAAGGAAAGGAATCTTCTTCTGCTCCTCTCTCTTGTGCGAGAGTTTAAAGGACGACAAACAGGGCCTTCAATCTTCATACTACAAAATTTTTGCTCTAACGTAAAAATTATAATACTCTGAACATAGACGTAATCATTGACTCTGAAACATAAATGTTGATGTGACTTATTTCAAAATAACAAATAAAAAACCGGTCAAGAGCGACCCGTGCTAAAGAAAGTAAGAAGAAAGAACGAAATTATTTATATTATAAAACTATAAAGTTGGTGGCCTCCGGCCAGCCTTAAAAATATTGACGACAGGGCCGGCCCCACGTCTTCTACGACGCTGGTTACTTATCAGCTAGCCTCGATAAATCCAAACATCTGCCGCTTTAATTCAACGCAGCGAAACAATTGCATTGCACCGCACTGCAGTGGATAATGTCTACATCCAGCTAGCAGCCAGCGCTGGCTTTTTGGGATTCCCACTAGAAGTACAGCTCGACTTTAACAGCTTAGCTATAAAATCCAAAATAGCTCAGCAGCCCGCGGGTAACCGATTCGTCAGTGAATTTGTTTACTTCAGTACGTTAGCTTCCCCGAATTCGGAATGGCTCACGACAATGGAACACTTTCTAACAAAAATACTAGTAGTATTTTTGTTTCATCATGATGTTACGTTCATTTTTTTTTACAAAAAATGAAAAGATTTTTTTTTAATTTAACCGCCTTAAATTAGTTATCCGATCTCTGTATTTAAACATTACTTGTTGGTTCTTATGCTCTTATTACACCAATATTATTTAAGTGAGATATTACATTAATTTGAATGCAATAACGCATTTAGAGTTCATTTTTTTTTACAAAAAATGAAAAGATTTTTTTTAAATTTAACCGCCTTAAATTAGTTATCCGATCTCTGTATTTAAACATTACTTGTTGGTTCTTATGCTCTTATTACACCAATATTATTTAAGTGAGATATTACATTAATTTGAATGCAATAACGCATTTAGAAATTAACTGTATACAAATGGTCCAACAACATCAAACTAGTGCATTTACTGGAGTTCACTTGTCCAACTTGCATAAAATAGTGACACCAGTTTTTTTTAATATTTATGAACAGCGTTGGTTTTTAAAGAAATTAAATACCACCTGAAACTTTTTAAAGCAAGTACCTAGAATAAGCGATTCATCCTCAAGCATGTTCCATCTTAGACCACGTAATCATTTACTATCCAGTGAGTTGTGGTCAAACGTCAGCCCATTTTCACTATGTAAAAATGCTTTAGTATGCGTTCTGCGTTCAAAAATAACTAATCAGATGTAAAGGTAGTAAAACTACAGATTTAATAAGTGATATGTAAAAAAATAAAAAGATAATTGTTGTGAAGTCTCGAAACAGTTTGCTTTCTTTAGTAAATCCGTATGTGAAGTTGTTTTTTTAATCACTACATACGTTTTTGTATGTCAAGCTAAGGCACTGCAGCGCACGGCACTGTCTCACGGCACTGCAATTGTTTCAGCGCCTTTTTGGTCGGTTTTTATGAAACCTCCGGTTGTGCGGTATTTTCTTTATTGCCGCCCTTTGCGGGAGCTTTCCAACGATTTGTTGCTGGTTTTTACTATTTTATCACAACGAGTCGGGCATTCTCTTTCATAATATTAAAATAATCTTTTATATACGGGTGTACGGGACTATGCGATCGAATCCGATATCGTCGTCAATTGTTACTAAGCACTTCATGTTTATTGTATGAAGCAGAGTATTATTATTGTACAAGTCAATGGCTCCTGTTTGAATCACAGTTATTAAATCAAGTAGGCTCTACTACTGGAACATGTCTCGGACTTGACCGTACATTGCTTCGCTTGAATATTATTTGTTTGTCTTCATGTAGAGGTGCATGACAAGTTGATAATTTTGTACACTGGCAAACGCAACAACGTGCAACGCCACAACCATTCTGGAAAACAGAAGTCTTATTCACAATGCCAATGTTTACGAATGAAGTGTAATGAAGCTATCAGACATAAAGAAGATGTAAATGCTTTTAAAAGTATGCTCAATAGCTTCTTGATTAAGAAAGCTTATTATACTGTGAATATGTTTCTGACAGACAAAAATTTTTTTTATTTTATTTTATTTGTCAAACAAAATCCACAGCCCTTAATCTTCTATATCTATAAAAGGCTTTGTCCTGACTGACTGACTGACTGACTGACTGACTGACATATAGACAACGTACAGCCCAAACCGCTAAACGTAGAGACTTGAAATTTGGAGGGTATGTTTTTGGAGAGGTGTGAACGCCCACTAAGAAAGGATTTTTCGAAAATCAACCCCGAAAGGGGTTAAATGGGGTGTTAAAGTTTGTATGAAACTTTTTATTCTCTGGTTCGATTGATACAAAACTTGGTATACATATTCTACTATAAAAATAAGAAGATACGGGTGTCACAGTTTTTTCAAAATCAGCTCCCGTTAGTATAAAAAAAAAACAACTAAGTTTTAGTGATAGTACGTTTGTTTCTCCTTAACTTTGTAACGGCTGTACATATTAAAATGAAATTTGGTATAGGGATGGGGATAGATGTGGGGATGGGGGTGGGGGTGGGGGTGGCGATGATACTGGGAACGGAGACGGGACGGAGATAGGCATGTTAATATTAAGATTACAATTGGTATCGGGATGGGGATGGGATGGGGTGGGGATGGGGATTGGGTGGGGATGGGTGGGGATTTGGTGGGGACAGGTGGGGATGGGATGTGGATGTGGACGAGGCTGGGAACGGGGATGGGGGTTGGGATGGGATGGGGTGAGGATGGGGTTCGGGATGGGGATGAGGGAGGGAACGGGGATGGGGACGTGGATGGGCGTGTTCATATTAAAATGACATTTGGTATCGGGATGGGGATGGGGAAGGGGCCGCTTATAGGGATGAGGCTGGGAATGGGGACGGGGATGGGCGTATTTATTGGTCGGCTGAACAGATGGAGCTGCATTTTTGGATAGGTAGTTATAGCATTAGGTTTGGAAACGGACATAGGCTATTTTTTTTTAGGTCCACGCAGACGACTGTTTGACGGACATAATTATTATAGATACTGTACAGCCTAAGCTGCTAAATTATTTTTTAATCTATAACTATAAAAGGCTTTGTCCTGACTGACTGACTGACTGACTGACTGACTGACTGACTGACTGACTGACTGACTGACATATAGACAACGTACAGCCCAAACCGCTAAACGTAGAGACTTGAAATTTGGAGGGTATGTTTTCGGAGAGGTGTAAACGCCCACTAAGAAAGGATTTTTCGAAAATCAACCCCGAAGGGGGTTAAATGGGGTGTTAAAGTTTGTATGAAACTTTTTATTCTCTGGTTCGACTGATAAAAAACTTGGTATACATATTCTACTATAAAAATAAGAAGATACGGGTGTCACAGTTTTTTCAAAATCAACTCCCGTTAGTATAAAAAAAAACTAAGTTTTAGTGATAGTACGTTTGTTTCTCCTTAACTTTGTAACGGCTGTACATATTAAAATGAAGTTTGGTATAGGGATGGGGATAGATGTGGGGATGGGGTGGGGGTGGGGGTGGCGATGATACTGGGAACGGAGACGGGACGGAGATAGGCATGTTAATATTAAGATTACAATTGGTATCGGGATGGGGATGGGATGGGGTGGGGATGGGGATTGGGTGGGGATGGGTGGGGATTTGGTGGGGACAGGTGGGGATGGGATGTGGATGTGGACGAGGCTGGGAACGGGGATGGGCGTGTCCATATTAAGATGAAAGTTGAAATCGGGATGGGGTGGGGATGGGATGGGGTGAGGATGGGGTTCGGGATGGGGATGAGGGAGGGAACGGGGATGGGGACGGGGATGGGCGTGTTCATATTAAAATGACATTTGGTATCGGGATGGGGATGGGGAAGGGGGCGCTTATAGGGATGAGGCTGGGAATGGGGACGGGGATGGGCGTATTTATTGGTCGGCTGAACAGATGGAGCTGCATTTTTGGATAGGTAGTTATAGCATAAGGTTCGGAAACGGACATAGGCTATTTTTTTGTAGGTCCACGCAGACGACTGTTTGACGGAAATAATTATTATAGATACTGTACAGCCTAAGCTGCTAAATTAATTTTTAATATTAAATTTGGTCATCCTCAAGCAAACTTAAAGACTTGCAAGCGGTTTGGAAAAAATGCATTAATATACGTATTTTAGTGATTCAATTGAGTTGGGCCCCGATTTAACCGAATTCCAGTATTCAACATTACTACGCGGGCAAAGCCGCGGGCAAAAGCTAGTTATAATATATAAACAGTATCTTATAAAGTAGCTTATGGCCAATAACGGATTTACATTATATTAATAAGAACTTATAAATATTACAGTCATATAATGTGCCACTAAACAATTTTAAACGTATATTATTAAAAAATAAATATATATATTTCAAATAAAATTATAAATAAAAAATATATATATTAAGTTGTTATGAGAGTAATTTTGTGTGATCGTGTGGGGGTGTGTAGGTGTGTGTGTGTGTGCGTGTATGTGTGGGGTGTGCGTGCGTGTGGGGTGTTGATATAGGTAATTACTTAGCACACTTGTCGTGTATAATATCAAACACATCCCGCTTAAAAGTACCTTTTTTTCTGTGGAAGATGTCAGTTAATTTAGAAAACTTTGTGTTGTACGTTTTTTGTAGACGCCTAACTATGGAATTCTGCGCATAATTGGTACGAGATTGTGCGACAGCAAATAATTTGGTATGTCTTGTGCGTGTTGTTGGCATACAAAAACTGAGAACATTACTGGTCAGTATAGGATTATCAATATATCCATTGCATAAGCCATGTAAGAACGCCATATCCAAAATTGTACGTCGATTCTCAAGACTAGTTATTGAGTGAAACTCACAAGAATCCTCATAGCTGAATGAGTATTTATGTGCTCTGTAGTTAAGATGCTTTATAAACTTATGTTGAATATTTTCAATATCTCTAATATATGTAACATAGGAAGGACTCCAAATTGTACTACAGTACTCTAAAATGCTTCGGACATATGAGTGATAGAGTAATTTAACACATTTTATATCCGAGAATGGCTTGCAAACACGCATAATAAAACCAAGGCTTTTATAAGATTTGTTAATAATAGATTCAATGTGTGCCGTATATGTTAACTTGTGGTCAAGCAGTAATCCTAAGTCACGTACTATCCGTTCTTTTGATATGGCATTACTAGATAGTTCATAGTCATATTGGATTGGATCTCTCTTACGCGTAAAAGACACATAGTGACACTTACTTACGTTAATACCTATACGGTTCTTAGAATAATATTCACCAAGGCGATCTAAATCAGACTGTAGTTTCACACAGTCTGATTCGTTTTTAATTTTCATAAAAATTTTCGTGTCGTCAGCGTACATAAGAAACTTGGCATGCTGAACACATTCACCTACATCATATAAATAGCATGCATAGAGTAAAGGACCCAATATAGATCCTTGTGGAACGCCTGATGTTATATCTATATAATTGGAGCAGTAACCACCGACAACAACGGCTTGAGAACGTCTGGCCAAGTACGACTTTAGCCATCTTAGCAAATTACCGCGAATGCCCAATTCGTATAGCTTCCGCAATAGTATAATGTGGTCTACGCGATCAAAAGCTTTTTCGAAATCCGTGTAGACCACATCTACCTGCGATCCTCCGTCCATATTAGTAGCTACATAGTCAGTGAAGGTGCTCAAATTGGTGGCCGTCGAACGACCCTTCATAAAACCGTGTTGTTCGGAAGGTATCGCTAGTGCAATTATAGGGTAAATGTGAATATGTGCTATTCGTTCCATTACTTTGCTAAGGACATTCAGAATCGAAATGGGACGATAATTTTCGACCGCTGCTTTGAGGCCCTTTTTGTGAATAGGGATAACCTGTGCCTCTTTCCAGATGCTCGGGAAGAAACCTTCTCGAAAACATCTATTAAATATTAAGGTAATCGGATGCACCAATGATTTAACACATTTAACAAACAAGATTGGGGGCAAGCTGTCATTACCTGCACCTTTATTGGTATCAAGGTTATCAATAACATTTTGAACCACATCTACGCTTACCACGATATCAGAAATCAAATTAAAACTAGACGGCAACTTTTCTTCGCAGGTGCACTGAGCTTAACAATTATTATTAGTAAGTGATGTAATGAAATTCCGTTGAAAAAAGTCATTAAAAGCAGAGCATATATTTAATGGATTATTAAGCTGTATGTCACCGTATGTCATAAGTTTTGGATAATCCGTGGCGTTTTTCCGCTTAGATTTTATATAAGTCCAAAAAGCTTTCGGATTAGACTTTATTTTCTCTTGTGAGAATGTAACAAAAGATGCGAGACATTCATCTTGGAGTACTTTCTGTCTCTTCCTAAGCTTTGAGAAGGCTTCGTAGTCGTTTTGGTTTCTATATTTCTTCCAATTAGTGTGTAATTTATTATTTTCCTTTATGAGTTTAATAAGTGATCTGCTATACCAGCAAGGATACGTGTAACTACCACCGGTACGAACCTTTGGAACAAAATCATTGATTACGTTATTGAGTATTGAATAAAATGTATCCACAACATCATCCAAATTGTTGTACGAAACTATGAACGACCAATCTTGTTTTAGAAAGCATTCGTCCATTGCAGGAAAATCTGCTCGGTTATACTGGAATTTTAGCCTAGAACAAGGTTTAAGTAACGGAATGAACACGTCAGTGGCTGACATTGACAGTGCAGGGTGATACAAATCTTCCTTTACCAGCGGATATTGTGATTTCTTAATCTGAAGCGCAAACGTGGAAAAAAACAAATCTAGGACATTATTACTACTATTCTGAAGATAATTATATTGTGAAAGGCCGGTGTAAGCAAAACACGTCAAAAGATCAGTAGCAGCTTTCTGCACATCCACAGAACCTTTCTTCATAACGACAGGGTCACCTGAAGACCAATCTATACAGGGTAAATTAAAGTCACCTGTCACCAGTAAGTTATCATCCGGGCATTGTTCCTTGACAACGGACACTACATCTGATAGTAGCTGCGTGCGTGATGTTATAAGGGAGGTGGGTGGTATGTAGGCGACAGCTATATGAATATCATTAGACGATCCAATGCCTACAGCAGGGATGGTAACCCAAACGCATTCAAGATCATCGCGTTCCCATTCAGGTCTCAAACGAGCGTTAAGTCCAGAACGGCATAGCAGCATGACACCTCCGCCCAGGGATGGACGATCGTTACGAAAAACTTTAAACTCACCATTACACAATTCAGCATCCAAAACTCCATCGTGAAGCCAGGTTTCCGTGACCAAAATTACATCAGAATCTGCCAGCAACACGTTATTATAAAATGTATTAGTTTTTGTGCGCAAGCCTCTAACGTTTTGATAAAATAGTTTTAGTTTTTTTAATGTGCTATCCATTTATAAATAATGTTGAAATATCTAAACAGCTGGGTATACGATTTCGATAATACATAAAAATACAAAATTTTACTTTATAGCAATGTTTCCCGTAATGTAAGATAAGCAAAATTCCCATTAAGTATTTTCCTATAAGCATTAATAATTTTAGAGATATTGATAGGACCGGTGTATGGTGTGATTTTTTGACGTAATAACTGCTACAGTATGTGTATAAGTGTAAGGTGTGTAAGTTGGTGTGTGTGTGAGAAAATGTGATTTGGGCTGCAATGTAGCACAAAACGCATAACAGTAAAAAAGTATATATCAATATTAGATGTGGTAATAGCGGTATTATACAATTTTGGCAAGATCGGCCGACGAGGAAATGAGTACGGGAGGTGAAGTGTCGTTTCGTCTCACATAAATACGACAGTTTTTTGTCCAAACATTTAAAATTTACTTCTTTAGCTTTTTGTTTACTTGCATTAAGCAACATTTTATTATCCCTGGTTAGATGTTCATTTATAAAAATACGATTAGTTTCATCTCCCATTCTCAGGTCCCTTGCGCTTAGGTCGCGACACTTCCGAGCCGCTGCCACAATGTGATCCTTGGCAGCCCGTTGTTTCAGGCGCACGACGATAGAGCGCGCGCGTGACGCGCTGGCTGCGCGTCGCGGCTGTACTCGGTGTGCGAACTCTATGTCAGCTGGTTGAATAGGGACGCCGATATGATTTATGACCCGTGCGATAATATCAACCGTATTCTCCTCCTTGTTTTCAGGTATTCCGATGACCTCAATATTCTGCATTCTAGACCATTGTTGCTGCCTCAGGTTTTCGTCCTCTAAGGCCTTTATTTTGGCAGATTGTGCTTGTACTCTTACTCTCAAGTACTCTTGTGCTTGTACTCTTGTGCTTGTGCTTAAGAATCTTACTCTCATCTTTAATAGCCTTTAATTCTGGAGAGGTACTTCCAAAAAGCTTTTTCAAAGCCATTATCTCCTTACGCAGCTCTTCATACTGATTACTCATAAAGGACAAGGACTCTTGGTAGCCGGCACATTGAATATTTATTGCATTAAGTTGATCTGACAAACCCTTCACACAAGACTCAATGATGTCGCGTAGGTCTTGTTTTTCAGCCTTCAAGAACTCTTTTAACTTATCCTCCGTGATATAATTACCAACTGGCGATTGTCCTCTACGCAACGTAACATTACTGTCCGCCGACAAGCAATCAGCAACGGATTCGGCTCTAGGCGGTTGCTTTGGCGGGCAGGTCGTCCGAACAGGCGTGTTGGTGTTGTCAGTTTTCGGCAGCTTGCTGTTACATT
Source organism: Erannis defoliaria (assembly GCA_905404285.2). NCBI lineage: Eukaryota > Metazoa > Arthropoda > Insecta > Lepidoptera > Geometridae > Erannis > Erannis defoliaria. Next base: position 351,283 of record FR990085.1, on the reverse strand, counting down.
CAAGGCATCTCCATTTCCTTTTGGCTTCGTCATTCAATGCCTTGTACCGCTTCGGAGAAAGGTTAGCGCATTGTAAGTCATATTTCTGATCGCAGCCTTGACAATTCATAAATTTCTTGTCTTGTATTGCCGATCTACAGCCAGCACAGAGTTGCTTATCCATACTATTCAGCAGTAAGAACTTATATGAAAAGCACAACAAAAATATTTAGACCTGGGAAAATCCTATAGCAAGATTATAATGGCGCGATGATGTTTACAATAGGCGCTAAACACAGCAAAATGTCCAGCCCGCGAGACTCGTGCTCGTGCGTTGCGCGACCGCGCAGCGGAGGGGCGGCAGAGGTCACGCGAAGGACACACACGTCGACGTCCCTGCTCACGCGCCACAATTTTACAATAATGTTCTGCTAATTACTCACAGGATACGCAATGTATTGTGATGACACTATACAATCATAAAGCCCATATCAAGAGCTAGGCACACATATATCTCACTTGAATGAAAACGTATTTTAAACCTGATGTTTTTAATATTAAACGGAGCTAGTATGTAACACAGTGTTAATTATATGACTGTTGAAGTCGAAGTGCAAATGACAAAATGCAAATGACATTATTGTATTTTAATTGTATCGGTTATTTGACATTTAATTTGACATTGAAATTTCATTGACATTCAATTCATTAATTCAATCCTTCCAATTTGTTTCTAAAGTACCTCTTATGTTAATTTAGGTTATTAGGTTTACTTACTCTATGATTTAGGTCTGTAAGCCTCTCAAGGTAGAAACTAGAGCACTAACCTTGAAATATTAACACCTACTATAATTTTTGTTATGTACCTATACCTAGTTTCATAGACTAATAAATCATTCATTCATTCATTCATTCATTCAAGTGTATCCTTCTGAAACCAATCCCTTATCTCAAATTTTGATATTTTATTTAAAAAAACAAATTTGAAACAAAACGTAACGGGTTGTAAAGCTGCTTAAGCTGCTGATGTAGATAATAGACGGCTTAAAAAGCGAAGTTTTATCAATCAAAGCGCGTTCAATCGTGGGAATCGGCGAGCGGTCCCATCCTATGCCCATTACTGCAATTGAATTGCTTACAATTTGTACCCCTTTTCGAGATATTGTTTATAACCCTACCAATTTATTTTACTACTGAATTGTATAGATGACATTCTTATGGATCCATGTTTAAGAGTTAAATTTGCATGAGAAGAGTTTTTTGGTTGATCGGTTGTGTTGGTTATTGATAGTCTCGAAAGTATGCCGTATTTTGATTTATGCCCAACAGGAATTCGCTTACGTTCTCGAATGTACGAGCAAAGCCGCGAATTTATGCTAACGTGTCTTGTTTATTGTTTGCAGTTTGTTTTATATGTTTGTTTGTTGTGGTAGCATCAATAAAGTGAAGAGTTCGGCCATCGATTGCCGTTTCATGTAGAAATTCGTTAATATTTGGTAATCTACCGTCGGTGGTTTATTTTGTTACGGTTCAAAAGATAATTGGGTTCAATTTTATCCGGGCTTCAATTTCATGAACAAAAATCGAAATATTTATAGTCAAAATTGGAACAATGCTGGATGGAAAATAAATATTTTATAAGAGTACCTTTAGAGAGTTTTTAGTGCAATAGAATCCGGAACGAGGATATTCGTCAAAGAACCAAAGTTACCGACATAGCTCACAAGGTTTGCAAGTTGAAATGGCAATGGGCAGGCCACATCGCTCGAAGAACTGACAACCGATGGGGAAGAAAGGTTCTTGAGTGGCGACCGCGAACCGGAAGACGCAGCATAGGAAGGCCTCCCACTAGGTGGACCGACGACATTGTAAAAGTCGCGGGCAACCGGTGGTTGTCGTACAGTGTGACGGTCTAAGGGGGAGGCCTTCGTTCAGCAGTGGACGTCTCCAGGCTGATGATGAGTGATGATGATGAAGAGTACCTACTTCCGGTTGACTCGATTTATTGAGGCATATTTGCTATTTACTGCTATTAGTTTATTTTTTAAAGTAAATCCTAAATAAGGGGTTTTATTTAATTTGTGTGCCTAAGTAATTAATGATTTTATTTAATTTAAATTAGTATCCATAAAGTAACCATACAAATAAAACTCCAAGATGAATAAATGAGGACGTCACGTGCATAATCTACTGTCCTCGGTGTCGTCGCCAGCCATAAGACGTCCACTGCTGGACAAAGGCTTCCCCTTTTATAGAGGGGTGTTGCCATAATCACCACGCTTGGCAGGCGGCTTGGGGATCGCAGAATGGTCACCACACCGTTAACCAAAAGGACGCTGCTGCCCGTCCTCCGGTGGTTCTGGTTGCAGTTTAAGGACATACCCAGGTCCAGGTGTCCTCGGTGTAATCTTTATAAAAAATAATGTGTGGTTCACTGACACTGGCGTTATTTGTGCTAAAAGTTTTCACCCATTTTTACCCCCTTAGGGGTAGAATTTCGAAAAATCCTTTCTTATCACACACAGATCATACAGCCTTACCTGTTGATGGCTCGTGTACATAATTTCTCCTACAAACACGAATCACCGTTGCGGGCAGGGGGCGGGGTAACGTTCTATGCTTGCGATTGCCCAATCACTGGGATGACGCAATCTGAATAGAATATAATATTTTGTATTGCCAAAACTGTCTACAAAAGATCTTATAAATTAAAATTAGTACTTTACAACAGTTTACCCATTGCGGGCGTGCAATATTTTTAGTAGGTACATAGGTTTAATTCTGACGTGCTCGTAGTGGCTAGCAGTGGTTTTTAAACTACTAATCTTCGTATGAGAGAGAGCCGGACGATCAGTCAACAGGATTTATAGTCTTTGTTAGTACACAAGACAAATACACCCTCCAAATTACAAGTCTGCACGACCACCTCTTTATGCTGCGCGTTGTCTTACAGTTATATAAGTCAGACATTGATTCTTATAGTATTAGATTGACTATAAGTGTTCGTTGAAAGAATAATAACTAAAAAAGATCTACAAAGTGCCATCAGCAATAACATTGAACTATGTTCAATAAATGAGCGACGGAGCGGCCGGCGGCGGGGGCGACCCGCGTCAATACATTATACTTATTTATCGGCTCGCAACTCCAAGCAAGACGTATGTATCGCCCGATACCATATAAATATACCCCATGAATAGTGCCAGCATTACCCACTGACAAATGTGTTGCCATAACTGAAATTTATGCAAAGAAGCCGCCGATGGCCGGAACAAATATTTATTTGCGCCGATTTCTATCAAAAAAGTTGTTCCAATACCGCTTTTGTATGTAAAACCGTCGTTTGTTCGTAGTTTTTTGCTAAGTTTTTCTTATCTCTCTCGCTTTTCCTTTTTATTTATTTAGCGCAATCGTCTTAGTTGCGGGTTCTCTCGGGCACCTATTTGTTTGTACCGCAATACAAACGTCAGCGATATCGGAATATACAATATAGGAGATATTTTTCTTAAGACTTAGTTAGAATAGTAGTCAGAGTTCCGTCTTCGACTAAAGGGCGAGTGACAGTTCCATATTCGCTGTCTGACTGCCGTATATCTGATCTTTAATCGCAGACCAGAGGTACCAGCATATTAGATTTTCATATGACTATGTAATAGTAGATTGTTTACCAAGGGAGGAAACAACTATTTTTAAGACGACAGTGTTTCTTTGAATCCAGAGCATAGCGAAGGGTTCTAGAGTAGAATCCTGAGCGCAGCGACGGATTCAAAGTATACTCGAGCTTAAAAATAGTGTTGATCCCGAGGTGGACACTCTACTTTTGATCACCGTCTATGAGAAAATAAGTAATTGCAGCTTATGAATAAGAATAGTACTATTCTACGTTTATTTCATTATCACTTCTCACACTCGCTTGACACTTTGTATTGAGGAAGATATACTGTTAAAATAAAATATAGAAAAATCCGAATTTGAGTAAACAATTACGAACGTAGGCGGAATGCATTTCGCTCGCCTACCTTTTACAAACAGCCTGTTACTTGTTCATACAATGTCCGGTTGATCTCTTTGGTGATTGGAACTTTTACTAACAATATCCACATTCCAAATTTAAAACAGGGCAGAAATGAGCGGTTTTCCGCGCAGAGGGCGGGAAATAACATTTATGCCCTGTTTGCGAGGAACAAAGAAGGTCTTTTTGAATAGTGGGATAATAAAAAGTAAGTTTTAAGTCTTCAAACAAATAAACGTTATTCAGAGTTTAAGCTGATCTTTCAAACGGCGCATCTATTCCGTTTTAATATAAATATTTACTTGAGCTCTCAATAAAAACGCTTTTTTCTCACTTATCCTAAATAGAGTCTCAGCGTGACGCCAAGTAAGCTACTAAAATAAACAATTTTAAATCGCAGCCTTACTCCGGAAGCTCAGAAAGCTTTAACAGTGATTTTATAACGTCTCCCTTAAAGGTAAAGCAGCGTTATGATCCACTTTTGCTGTATGCGACAAGCAAAAACCTTTGGCACAACAACGCTAGCTCAAATCGTAGCATGTTAGCTACGACGTAGCCTCATTTACAAGTTAGGTATTTACAAGTAGCTACGAACTACACATTTTCGCACCACTATATATGGCATAATTTAATAAGGTTCACTTCTCAATGTTTTCAAATGACGAAGCAAAACGAAACGAAAACGAAGGCAGGTCAATGTCACGTAGCATGCTAAATACTCGTAGCTACAGCGTAGGCTTAAGTAAAATAACGGCATAAAAATCAAGTAAAATAATCAAAATACCAAAATAAATGCTTTGTGACTTTGACGGCAACAGATTGAAAATTATTTCTTTTCCTTAAATCTAGCTAAGCTCAATCATCCAAGTCGTGGATGGGCATTTGAAATTATGATAATAACTACGTTTTCTTTCAGACTTTTACTTCAATTTATATCTTATTAATTAATAACTTTAAAAAAAATACATTAAAAACTCTTTTGGGCTAGGTAGTTTTACCATCATCGGCCAGATAACGTCCACTGCTGGACGAAGCCTTCCCCTTAATAGGGAGGGGTTGCCATAATCCTCACACTTGGCTGGGGAGGTAATACAGTATGTACATTTGCGGTTGTATCGCCAATTATCGCTTCAGCATGAACTTTATATTTACCTTACCCCATAGAACATGTCGTAGTCGTATCATATTCTACAGTGATCCAGTACTATAGTTTAGCCCTTAACGCCCCGCATAGAGCCAATGTCCTTGAGGAATCGGGTGGGCTGATTTCTTGGGCAAACGCGGGGAAGGCATAGATTCAGTTCAGAAGCAGACCCATTTTTTATTTATTACAAGCATAATATAAATATTTTTTCTAAGCTATGAGCGCTATTTCGTGAAAAACTACATTATTTATAAGTGAGTAAATTATAATTGTACAAGATAAAAATTGTAACGTGTATTATTTTATTATGTGTATATTTTTTTCTTCTTGTCTAAAATTTATAGGAAGATTACAAAAACGTTAGTTCACTTCTCACATCTTATAGATACAATTTTTTTTTTGGGAAAACACAAATATTCATAAAAACCGTCAATAAATTGTTACGACAGCACGTTTTTTTGGTGTTTTTTTTAAATAGCGCCCTTAGTAGCGTCGTAGCAAAGCCGAGCTTTATAGAATGTAGTGTCGCGCCCCGCGCCGCGTCCCGGCGCCGCCGCCGTTGTCCTAATATAGCGCCGTAACAGGAAAACGTTGTCACGTAAACAGGATAACGTTATGGCGTAAATAGATTATTAGATCGAAAGTGATTAGCAGATACGCTTTCACGACGGCGTCACTCGGTACCGACTTTATTGCTGCATCATTATTATATTCCTCCGGCAGCTGATAGGACTGCGACAGCGTATATAAGATAATTAACAAGCGCCTAATTATCATTGAAAACATTCAATAGAGTCCCATAGACCATCCTGAAAGGTCTATATTATGAAAACCTTATGGAGAAGTCGAAAAGTACGAGACATTGGTCTGCGTGACTAAGTACATTTTCTAATGAATTCGGGGAAAATCTCAACTCGGGTCCAGTTGGCGAAAACTTCTAAGTAATTTATTTTAAGATTCACTATCTGGACATGCTTGAAAATTCTAGCGTGTAGTTTCACCAACTGAACACACGCGTGTCCAGCCCCTCGCGTCCAGTTGTTCAATAACCCATGGACACAGGCGCGGAAAACAATCATACACGCAGCGACAGTGATAATGGAATGGATGGGCCCAGCGCTTGCAAATCGTTCAAAATAAACAAGTCAACACAATCAAGCATACCTAGCTAAAAGTATGCATATTACATTTGCCGGAAAATAGAGATAGCGAATATAATTACTGCATGACAAAAAGATAACACAAGTAATTGTCTATTGCTCTCGAATCTCGAACATTCACGAGCATTGACGAAGGATTCTCGAAGTCTGTCTCGTAAGATTACGATCGCCTCAAAATGGCGATTACCCTAACATATTTTTACACATGTGACAAAATACAGTGATTAATGTGTATTTACTTATGAAATGTGATCCCCAAATGTTTATTGCGAATATTAATAGTGTTCTTAAACTTGGGGAATGCACATGAAGGCATAATTTGGATTTATTTGTTTTGTTGTATTGTACGGCTTGCATGTCACAAAGACAGAGCGTGAATGACGCGAGTGGAGAGCTGGCGCTCAATGTAATATAGTCGTCTAAATCCTTGCGCTTATTTCCCGTCCATTCATTTTATCATTGTTGCTGCATACACGTATATAAGAGATGTTGGGAAATGACGCGCATTTATGTTTAAAAGAAGAAAAACATACGAAAGATCTTGTTTATATTTTTTTAAATTCCTGTGAGTAATTAAATCGGATTGGTACTTTGAGCAGCTGCAAACATTGACAAACTCCTTTCCCTTCCCTTATCCACCAAACAATTATTTGTATACATAAACAGTAAAGGATCTTCGGGTTACCACCAACGCGGGGTAACCACTAACGAGGGGTCACCAAAAATGAGGGGCGACCGCATCGGCCACCTCATTTGGTGAGGAGCTGGCGACTTGGGGGCAGGAAACCGGTAGACTTGCAAACGACTGATATGTTCAGGATTTTTATATTTTACAATCCAGCTTTACGAAACAGCAATTTTCATTCTCCTTTTTATCTGTCTTCTAAACCAAAAACAAAAACCTATCATTTATATTAAGGCGACCACAGAGGCTGTATATCAGCCTAAAGAGGTTCGCCACACCACCCCGCCACGGAGAAAGGAAAGATAACCAAAAAATTATAAATCTAAAACTTCTTTAAACTTGACCCTTCTGCCGGATCGGGTGGTGACAGGAGCTGGTGCTACAGGAGCCATCGCAGGAGGGAATGAAGTCGCAGGACTACCGGAAGAAGCTGGTGCAGGCGGTGTGGTTGATCGAAGGTCGTCAAATGCAGAGTCCAAATGAGCAGGTTTAACTCGATCAATGCTCACTGTACGCTCTTTTCCATTGATGTCCAAAGTTAGAGTCTTGTCTCTACGTCCGATTATGCGATGAGGCCCAGTATACGGAGGTTGCAACGATCTTCGCACTGTGTCGTCACGCAGCATGACATGCGATGCCTTCGCCAAATCTTTAAATACAAAAGTCGATGGCTGGGCATGGCGTGAAGCAGGAACAGGTCGAAGATTTTCCATACATCTTCGCAGATCGGTCACAAAGTCGGCGGCATCGCTTGGGCTCTGCGGTGCAACTGGAGGCATGACAAGTTTACCAGGCAAGCGAAGAGTCTCTCCATATAGCAACTCTGCAGACGATGCCTTCAGATCTTCTTTAAGTGCCGTCCTCATTCCCAAAAGAACAAGCGGTAAAGCTCTTACCCATGTATCAGCATGACACATCAAAGAAGCTTTAAGCTGCCGATGCATGCGTTCCACCATTCCGTTCGCGCAAGGGTGATAACTAGTTGTGCGCACCCGTTTTGTAGCACATACGTCCATAAGACGCCGGAACAACGCGGACTCAAACTGTCGGCCCTGATCGGTCGTTACGACATTCGGCACCCCAAAACGAGACACCCAACCAGCCACGAACGAATCCGCTACCTCTTCTGCTGTAATTGAAGACATAGGCCACACTTCTGGCCACCTGGTGTATCTGTCAACTGCAGTGAGACAATAATTAAAACCTTGTGAATAAGGAAGAGGTCCAATAATGTCTAAATGGACAGACCTCAGCCGATTTGAAGGTAATTGAAAATCACCAAGAGGTGAAATGATGTGGCGAGACACTTTACTGCGCTGACAACACAAGCAAGATCGTGCCCAATCACGGCAGTTTGCGTTAACCTGAGGCCACACGTAACGCTCAGTTACCAAGCGAGCGGTTGCCCGCGCACCAGGGTGACTGAGGTTATGACATCTGTCGAATGCAACACGACGGAACGGTGGTGTCAGGTATGGACGTGGTCTCCCAGTTGATGTATCACAAATCACCGTGACATTGGTACCAGGAATGAGGATGGGTTCGAGCTTTAAGGACGAATTCCCACGCATGGCAGCTAATTCCTCATCTGATTCTTGAGACAGAGCTAGTGCAGCGTAGTCCTCCTCAAGAGAAATTGTCTCTATGCGGGACATGGCGTCAGCCACAATATTATCAACACCTTTAATATGCTTAATATCTGTTGTAAACTGGCTGATAAACGATAATTGGTTCAATTGTATGGGTGGTAACTTCTCACGGCGCTGTGCGAATGCGTATACAAGTGGTTTATGGTCAGTGTAGATGGTGACATGCTGAACTTCCACTAGGTGCCTAAAATGCTGTACACTTTCGTACACCGCGAGAAGTTCCCTATAGTACGCCGGCCACTGCGCTTGTTTAGCAGTAAGCTTCTTACTAAAATAAGCTAGTGGCTGCCAATCACCATCACTGCCCATCCGTTGCTGTAGACAAGAACCAACGTGAGTCCCAGATGCGTCGGTAAATAGACCGAGCGAAGCCTCACTGTTAGGGTGTGCCAAAATCGTAGCAGATATCAAACTCTTCTTGCATTCTTCAAAACACAGCTCTAGCTCTGGAGTCCATACAAAAGGTTTAGCGCCTTTTCCTTGAATGGCAGTAACAGCGTCAATTAACGGTGCTTGAAACTTAGCTGATTTGGGCAAAAACCGACGATAGTAATTGAGCATACCAATGAATCTGCGCATGCCCTGTACCGTCTTGGGTGGCGGGTACTCAACCAAGGAAAGAATCCTGTCCTCAGGAGGCCGTGTGCCCGCAGCATTTATCCGATAGCCAAGGAAAGAAACTTCCTCTGCACCAAACACTGACTTGGCTGTGTTAATCACAACGCCATAATCATGAATCCTACGGAAAAGTGTCTCCAGGTGCTGCGCATGCGTCGATGGGTCCTTAGAATAAACCAAAATGTCATCAACGTAAGCATAGCAGAAGTCTAGGCCGCGAACCACCTCATCAATAAATCTTTGAAATGTCTGCCCTGCATTACGCAACCCAAAAGTCATGTAGACGAATTCATACAACCCGAATGGAGTAATAATCGCTGTTTTGCACACATCCTCAGGATTGACAGGGATCTGCTGATAGGCCTTGACCAGGTCTATCGTACTAAATACGGTAGAGCCAGCCAAGTTATGAGCAAAGTCACCAATGTGGCGAACAGGATAGCGATCAGGAACTGTTCGAGCGTTCAGGGTACGATAATCGCCGCACGGACGCCACGTATCGTCTTTTTTGGGTGCAAGATGCAATGGGGAAGACCAAGAACTACTAGATGGCCGACAGGTACCAGCGAGGACCATATCTTCAAATTCCTTTTGCGCGATGCGCAGTTTCGCTGGTGCTAGCCGACGCGGTCGACATATAACTGGCGGGCCATCAGTGGTATTGATGTAATGTACGGTGCTATGCTTAGTAACCCTAGGTGCACCAGGTGGTCGTGTTATACTAGGGTATTTCTCCAGGATCACTGTGAACGGCGAGTCAGGGAGAGATACTACCTTCACGCTTTGCTGTTCCGCTGTGCGAAGGTCAGCGGACGACACAAGACCTGTCTTACTGTCGCGTAGCTTGCCTTGTGAGCAGTCGGGCAATAGCTGGTAATGCGATAAAAAATCAACGCCAATGATACCAATTACTTGCGGGCAACTGGTTGTCGCCTCTGACAGTTGCCTTTCTAGTTTCCCTGGTTGCTATGCGGAGAACCAGACCACTTGCAAGGTGGCACGCATCTACGCGCTTTCGCCGCGAAACGATCATGATAGAAACATAGATCACGGTTTCGTGATCGCGATCTGCTGCGACTGCGGTTGCTGTTAGCGCTACGACCACGCAAACCATCTTGAGAGCTACCACCAATAGAAGTAAGTGACGCCACTAAGCGGGTTAAATCGTCCACCTTCCTATTTAGCTCTTGAATTTCACGGTTGCGTTGAGCGTCTGAACTAAACGAAGTTGAAACTGGGCTTACCTCTAACGATGTTGACTGAGCGTTAATTTCCGCTAAATTATCAGCAAGCTCGCTTAGCTCAGCCAACGATTCCAGTCGTTGAGCAGCTAAGACCGTCTGGAGATATCGTGGCAGCCTGCCCATCCAAATAGTCTTCAGAATGTCTTCTGGAAATGTTGCGCCTGCCAATGATTTCAAATGGCGGTGAAAAGAGGATGGTTTTCGATCGCCAATCTGCTCTTGCTCTAGGAGCCGCCTAATTTTCTGCTCCCGAGAATCCGAAAACCTTGAAATGATCGCATTTCGCAATTTTGTGTAAGGGCATTCCCTTGGAGGTTCAATTATTAAATCCTCCACTTCACGAGTACAGTTAGTATCGAGGTGCGCCACCGCATAATTGAACTTTGTGACCTCCTGTGTAATATGGTTAATGGAAAATTGTGCCTCTAGACTGGCAAACCATAGCGCCGGGCGGTCGTTACAAAATGGAGGGGTGCGTATTGAAACTCTGTTAATTACCTTCTCCGATGCCATGTGCACGCCGCCCGCGGCAGCTCCGCCGTCACACCCTATCGCGCCACGCTCACCAGCGATGGCGGAAGCCGGTTTGAACTCCTCCAGCTCGCTGTCACTCATTAAGGAACACAAAAAGAAACAGACAGAAAAAAATAAAATAAACGAAGCAGTAGGTGGGGGTGTGGTGTGCGAACGCCCCCTTAATACGAAAAATGTGCCTAACAGATGCCTAACAGTATACAATCAATATAAAATAAAAAATATTCACAAAAAATTACAACAAATTTTAAATTTTTCCGCCGCGTCGTTCAGAAGCCGCTGCTCTGCGCCGTCTGCACGCCGTTTGAGCGCCGCCTTTTGCGCGCCACCGTCTACTTGCCGCCTCCGCGTCACTGACACGCCGCCGTGTATGCTCTGCGGCTGCACCGTCAACACGTCGCCACCACGCCTTCACGCCGTCACTGCGCCGCTTGGTCTCGCCGTCGCTATACCGCTTGGTCACGCCGTCTACGCGCAGATTATGAACAGCGTGTGGAAAAAGCACCGTCAACGCGCCGAAGCCGTACACGCTCCTCACTTTATTGTTCCACAGGGATCTTACGCCCCCGCGGGTCGTCGTAGATTCATAGGATACAGGATACCTGACTTTTCTGTTCTTCGGGTCACCACCAACGCGGGGTAACCACTAACGAGGGGTCACCAAATATGAGGGGCGACCGCATCGGCCACCTCATTTGGTGAGGAGCTGGCGACTTGGGGGCAGGAAACCGGTAGACATGCAAACGACGGAATATGTTAAGGATTTTTATATTTTACAATCCAGCTTTACGAAACAGCAATTTTCATTCTCCTTTTTATCTGTCTTCTAAACCAAAAACAAAAACCTATCATTTATATTAAGGCGACCACAGAGGCTGCATATCAGCCTAAAGAGGTTCGCCACAAGGACTTAACTGTCTGACCACCCTGTATAAAACAGTAAATGTCAAGGTAAGTATATAAAAGTAGACATACTAAGGCCGCCAATTGTGGCACTAGCTCATAAGGTGTATCTTTCTCTATTGTATTTTTTTGGTGTGCACAATAAAGAGTTTCTATCTATCTATCTATCATACTTAGTGAAATTTCTTAATATTTAATGACAGAGCTCGGTGCTAAGAAAAGATTTCTTGTTATCCCCTAAGAGAGTTAAACCCTACTCCCACAGCCGCAAGGCCAACCGAGAAAAGAAGAAATAGCGTAAGATTATATTATAAACACTTATACATCATATAATATTACAGTATATACACACTTTGATTAAGTAACTAGCCTAGTACGCAACGTACGTTAGGTAGCAGTAAATGATTTACATTTTATTTTTTATAAAATTGTTATATCCTGCCTACAATAATGTGTCACTCAATAGTTCTTTGGCTAGAATGTGCCGTACATACGATAATTTAAAGAATCCCAGAGACATGTTTACATCTGGCTTTTACTCATTTAAACTTAATGTCAGCAAGTTGGTTATATAAAAATCTACATTTGTATTCTTAGTCATAGTCAACTAAGTACCGTTAATATCAATGTTTTTTTTTCTTGTATAAGTTGTGTATGGTTTTAATTGGACTTTAGGTTCACAGTGCTCTATTTACTATATTATTTTCTTGATATAAGCCTTTAGTCTGTAACAGTGCATTATTAAATAAAAAAATTATAAAATGTAAAAAATTAAATTGTACTGTCAAATAGACGCGGTCCAATAACCCTTCGGGGTATATACTGGATTTAGGCCTATATACCTAAATCCAGCAGTGGACTATTAAATAGGCTGATTATTTATGTGGCTGATTACGTGTACATACGTATTATGTAATGTAACAAATAAACTGGAAAGGCAATTTAGACAATAATTGATAATTTTCGTTTCATTATTAGCCGTGCCTGTTTCACTGCAGGGCAAACGCTTTCTCTAGGTAGATAATAAAATAAAACAAAGAAATAACTGTCGTAAAATAGATTTCACGCTTATTTTATTTTTATGCATAGTTCCGACGGCCGCGAGTTAGCCTCTTTATTCAGCGCTGGGTTCCGAGGTTGTGAGCGCTAGTTATGCACGCAAATATTAGCTCCGCGCCACCACGCGGTGTCTAATTAACGCTGTAAAGCTGGACATACGCGCACTTCTTGTTGGCCGACATGTGGAGCCGAGCATGACGCACACGCTTGACTATCTTGCGTGCTCTGATACGACCAGTGACTTATATAATGATAATATCACTTCGTGTGAAAGAGGCAAATGGAACATTGACAACAACTGATAGAGTGAGGAAGGTGTATAAAAGTCTATTTCACTCAGAAACTCAGTGGCATCCACGAGATAGGATATACCACTAAAGAGAGAAGTAAATAGGGCCTTCGCTTTTCTGTGAGATGTAGGTACCTACTCGTAGTTAAGGGTTGACGTAATCAAGGGTTAGAGATACTAGGACACCGTATATTCGGATGGCCATTTCCTTACTTTTGAGATCTTTGGATGAAACTTTAAAGGACGACTTTCCATTCGAAATTTCAAGCGATCATTGATGCCGTTTATTATGTACTCGTAAGTACAAAGACTATATTTTAAACAATCTTAAACACGATAACGTCAATTTATTACAGTAACTGCGAAGCGTTTATTGAAACGTAATTACATAAAATGTCAACTGGGCTATAGTAGATCATGGAATAAGCTACTCTAGAACAGGGGTTTAGGCTATGTTAATTATAATCGTTTGACATTTCCACCTGCGGTCCTGTTCCTGCGGCTATCGTTAAATTCTACCTTGAAATACTCTCGTAATCAAATGATTCACTGTTAGATTTGTTTCAGTTCCAATCAGGATTTGTTAAATATTCAAGTCGAATTAGGAGAACGTCCATTACGTAAATGTCTCTAAACAATAGGTAGGTACCGATTTAATGGGCTTGATACCTTCTTACTTTCGATCCAATTCGAGTATTGATCTGTGTAAAACTACAAGTAAAGGCGAGCTTTGAACAAATATTTGAACGGATATCATTCATACTATCTTCTAATAGCTATAGGCATACTCTGACGTAACGACACTACGTAAAAAAGGTTTACTATTAGAGAATAATATTATTTTCAAAATTATGCATAACCTACTATAGAACAACGTTTTAAACTATCACGGTTGTTCATTACAGTTCTATAACAATTACGGGATATACAATGTGTAGCAAAAAGGTTCAACAATACTGAAGGGTACGTACTATGTATAAACTCATCATTATGAACAACTTTTACTATGGGGCCAATATTGAAATAGCGAAAAAAATATCAGCTGTTCCATCCTAAAAGTTCATTGACCTTGGACAAAATGTATGGAACAGCTGTTATTTTTTCGTGATTTCAGGATTGGCCCCATAGTACATACATACCCTTCAGTATTGTTGAACTATTTTATAAGCTATCTGGTTCCCATAGTACATGTTTTGCTTTGTTTGGAGCTAGATGGGGCGCTGTGTGAAAAGTCCAGCTGTCTGTTACTGTAATGTTAATGTTTTGTAGTTTTTTTTTTTTTTTTTACTACTACATGTCACCCGCGACTTCGTCCGCATACGGAAGAAATTCGGCCCGCTCCCTAAATTCACCACCTTAAATCATCCCGAGCATATTTTTTCAAGTCTGTACGACCAGCGGTTTGGGCTGTGCGTTGTCTGTCAGTCAGTCAATCAGTCAATCAATGAGTCAGGAGAGAGCCTTTTATATTATATAGATAGATGGATAACATTTACAGGGAGAGTGAAGAATGGAAAATGGAACGCAAAATCACGGGGAGACTGGACAGTGTAAAAATACCTTTCACTACTTGAAAAATACATCCATAAGGAAGTATACCGTCATACTTACGCTACAAAAAATTATCACTTAATTGGTTCCCCAAATAAATGTTTTTTTTTTTTCTGAAATCTTTAAAATATTTAGTCACCTTAAGTTTAGTTGATAATTACGTAAAAATAATTACATCATGCAAGTATTTTTTTGTTATTATTAATTATAGGGTTGCGTTTGACTGCCATCTCCTCTGATATTAAACGAAAATGCACATATTTTGTTTTAGATATTTAAGAATATGGATTGGTGGATCTGCTCGACAGACCCGTCCGGCCGTGAACAACCACCGTAAGCCCTGCTCTCCGCGGGCTGCGGAGCGCGTCGAGCTGCAGTTGTTGGGCGCGGCGCGATGCTCCGCCGGCGTCGGTTATTACAGACAACATTCAAGCAAGACAAACTTAATTAGCTGACGAGCTGCTAGCGCCGGGACCTTGGAACGTGGTTACAAGTAAGTACTGAAGCTCGGTAAAGCAATGGTAAAGCTATTAACTTAACGCTTCGGTCGCGGTGAGCCAACAATGGTAGTTTGGTTTTGAAAAAAATTAATGAGTAACAGCTTTCTTGAAAATATTCTCCGTAAACGATCTGGACAGTGGTCATGCCATAATACTATAATTATAGGTATATACTAATTATAAGAACAATCAGTAAGTAAGTTAGTTCGTATAGGCTGAGTGGCCAGCCCTAGTGTCAGAGTTAATGTGCCACCCGAAGGCCTCTGATATGGAATATTTCTCTCAGATTAATCAGTGCTACGTTACTATTAGAAAGTATTTAGAAAGGGAAAATGATAAAAACGCTGCTTACATTTAAAAACTTTATTTGCTCTTGCGCATTTTAAATATGAAGAGCCTTTCTATCACCATTCCTTTCACTGTTTGTAAGGAAAACCGTACGACGTAGGATTGTACAGCGACAATGATAAAATTAATGGACGGGAAATAAGCGCACGGATTTTGAAGACTAGGTATATGTTGAGCGCCAGCTCTCCTCTCGCATTATTCATTCTCTGTCTTTGCGACATGCGAGCCGTACGATACGACAATACAAACTTCTAATACATGTACATGTGTTCTCCTTTTGTAATGCGGTAATTAGATTCGCTATCTCTATTATCCGGCAAATGTAATATGCATACTTTAAGCTAGGTATGTTTGATTGTGTTAACTTGTTAATTTTGAACGATTTGCAAGCGCTGGGCCCGTCCATTCCATTATCACTGTCGCTGGGATTGTATCGTTTATTGTTGTTCAAATCTCTTGCTAATACTAGCGTCTCTGTTGACGTTGATTCCCTTGAGCAGCCAGCCCTGGCCCGGGCGCTGCGCCTGCGCGCCCCGCGGCGCGTCCTCCGCGGCCGCGAGCTGCGCGAGCAGCATGCGGCGCGCGCGCGGCGACCTGTTCACGGAGCTGCCGTGCACCAGCAGGTAGGAGAAGACGACCACGTCGCCGCGCTCCGCCACCACGGCCGTCGCGCCCGACAAGGGGAACTTACTCTGGAAACCATCGGAATCACGGCGATGATTATTAAATATCACATCACAATATCGGCCAGAATACGTCCACTGCTCGCCCGAAGCCTTAATAAGGAGGAGGGTTGTCGTAATCCCCAAGCTTGGCAGACGGGTTGGGGATCGTAGAATGCTCACCACCGTGAAAGGGAAGGAGAAAACGCATAAACAAGGTGTTTTCTGGAACGATCTCTGGCTAAAATAGAACATGTGGAGCTTTGAAATTAATATGTAATGCAACACATATCTTGAAGTGATACGTAAAGACCACAAATGTTTGCTATTAGTTATAGTTACTCTAAACCAACCACTCTAAGCACTCGGAATTACTTTAATAAACCAAGATTTAAAATACGTTTTTCATCGGTTCGCCAAATCGGATTAGTACGATACTTCAGTAGACTTATCTGATAGTTCCTACCTTTCTTAATAAGATATATTTGTTTCAAACAGTAATCAAATATAAGGATTTTGAACGTAAAACCAATTTGCGCCTATTAAAACGTAACATTCTACGAAGGTGTTTTGCTCGTAAAAATTTAACAGGCACTATTTGCCCTTCCACGGCCACAGAATAAATAATAGTACTTACCGCGCGGCCAGCGAGCATTGATGGTGCGACCTCACCTACCGGCCTTTACTTATCATTGCGCTTGTAGTAATTGATATTCTAGTACCTAGTTCAGTGTTGGTTTAGTGTGAAAAAAAAATGGAAAACAAACAAGGGCGAAAACTAAAATTATCGTTGAAACGAACGCGAAAACGTATAGCAAAGCTTGCAAGTGCTGCGAAAACACAGCGATCTCAGCAAATGCTTGATGCTGCAGAGTAAGTACTTACCTACTTATCCCCATAATACATAAAATATCCAATAAGATAGAATATGGCTAGCTAGCCGTGTTGTAGAAAGCGAAGCACTGATACAATGTGGCGGACTTTCTTTTAGCCGTAATACAATGCGGGTAAATGTACGCCGCTTTATAATACAGCTCCGTTTTTTGAAATGGCTAGCTGATAAGTAATACGGCGTGTTCTGCTTTTCGGCTGCGACTTGAATAAGTTGTTCGCACGTCATTTATATTACCTACTAATCTTATTATTGTGAACATAGAGGTGTTCCTACCTCTATGATTGAGAATTAAATGCACAGAGTAGAGGTCGTAGCAGAGAAAACATGTTTTAGTTATTTTTATCGTTACGAGTTAACTAGGTACATCAACTATCATTATGAAAAACGTTTGCTACCTACGGGACCAAACCTGGAATCGCGAAAAAAAAACCCTATATTTGATGAATTTTTCGAGTTGCTTATTTTCAAACTCAAGCTTATTATAAATCTTATCTATATTTTACTGTGTGATGGAAGGGCTGGTGAGGTTGGGGACAGAACTATTTTAGCCACTTAGTTAGCTTAGTGTGGTTAGTTTTTTTTTTCAATCTTAAAAATGAAGGTGTTTTTTACTAAAATAATTCAAGTATGTCTAACGAAATAATTAACATTTTTAGGCGGTTTCAAAACTCAGCAACTTTAGCAGCCAATGACTTGAATCTTGTTGCAGAGTTCTAGTGCGGTCACGGAGACAGGAAACCTGTGAGAAACTTATTATTCTATTATACAATATTTATGATACTCATTGTAGGCATTTAGTTACCTTAGTGGTGGTTAGTTTTTAATTTGATCTTGGTGGGTAAAGCGGTATGTTGTTTAAAAATTAAGGTGCTTTTGATTTACAAATTTCAAGTATGTATAACGAAATATTAAATCTTTTTAGGCTCCTTCAAAACTCTGCAACTTCAGTAGCCAATGACTCGAATCCTGTTACAAAGACTTCTAGTGCGGTCACGGAGACAGAAAACCTGTGAGCAACTTATTATTTTATTATACAATATTTATAATACTCATTGTAGGCACTTAGTTACCTTAGTGGTGGTTAGTTTTTAATTTGATCTTGGCGGGTAAAGCGGTATGTTGTTTAAAAATTAAGGTGCTTTTGATTTACAAATTTCAAGTATGTATAACGAAATATTAAATCTTTTTAGGCTCCTTCAAAACTCTGCAACTTCAGTAGCCAATGACTCGAATCCTGTTACAAAGAGTTCTAGTGCGGTCACGGAGACAGAAAACCTGATACAATGATACAATGATACAATGATACAATGATTTTATTGGTCTGTGAAACTAGGTAAACATGATAAATATAGGTGATAATAATAGATACTAGGAGCTCTAGCTTCTACCTGGCTAAGGTATACAGACATATGGTTATAAAATAATGAATTTAATATGGAAAAACAAAATTATTATGTAATTATTCAGACAGCTTAGAGGTTAACACGTATTTGTCAATGAAAATAGTAACACACCTTAAATACAGCAAACTATACAGACAAATAGATAATGAATAATGATCAAATAATGATAAATATTATTTATGCAACTATTGGTATACATTCCATTTATCAAAAAATCAAAATCATATCTAAACAAATAAAGTTACTAAGTAAAATAAATGTCAGAAATAGTTTTTTTTTTATATCACGTAATTTGGCATATCGCTTTGAGCCTTCTGCCAAATTTAAATTACGATTCCAATCGATTAAAACTAAATAAATTGTGCACGTCCAAAATTAAAATGTCAAGTTACATAATAAGAAAGAAATAGGATCGAACACAAACTTCAGGTAAAAATAAAAAATTAAATTATACTTTCTTTCCATCAGTGCGTAGGTAATGTAAAGCAGGTACTCATACTGTCATCATTTAGGAACATGTCCACGGAGTAGTAGCCTTTATTTACTAGCAAGTTATTTAATTGATTCTTAAAAATATTTATGTTATGAATACTTCTGATCACCTTTGGTATTTTGTTGTAAATAATCGGCCCCATACAAAATACACTTTTGTTCAGAAACGTTGTATTGGATGGGGTATTGTATAATTTTCCTTCAAGTCTACTTCCCTCGGGCCACATTTTAAAAAGCTCAGGATTCGACTTGATAAATACAGCAATTTCGGATACAAATAAACAAGGTAAAGTTAAGATTTTTAGTCGAATGAAGTGGTTTTTACAAGAGTCTCTTCTTTTTAGACCGCAAATAGATCGGATACAGCGCTTTTGAGCCTTGAACACCTTAAGGCGGTCGGTCGAGTTACCCCAAAACAAAACCCCATAGCGCAGTATCGATGCAGCATGACCATAGTACGCTGTGAGCAACGCTGCCTTATTAGCTACTTTACGTAGTTGGAAAAGCGCATAGGCAAATTGATGCAACCTCTTAGTGATACTATCTATATGGGGCTTCCATGTTAGTCTATTATCTATGGACAGTCCCAGGAATCGTGTTAGTTCTATTTCAGTTACCCTTTTTCCTTCGTATTGGATGTCAAAATTCGTTAAATTATTATGCCTATTCCTAAAGTACATGAAATGAGTTTTGTCAAAATTTATATTAAGATTATTACTATTCAACCAATTTATCAAAGATGTCAATGTATTTTTAATGTCCTTTTGTAGCTCAATTAGATTGTCATGGATGAAAAGAATAGTACTGTCATCTGCAAACAACGTCATTTGATGATTTGTAGCGTTTGGAAAGTCATTTATGTACAGTAAGAATAATAATGGCCCTAAGACGCTGCCCTGAGGCACACCATGACGGACTAATTTCCTATCTGATTCATACGCTATTATAGTGGTGGTTTTTAGACACAATCTACTAAGTTGTGTGATTTGCCATCTGTCTTTTAGGTACGACTCGATCAAATTAAGTGCATTACCTCTGACTCCATATCTCTCTAGTTTTCCCAATAGAATGTCATGATGAACATTATCGAAGGCTTTTGACATGTCCATGTATAGCGCTACTGCTTTCAATTTTTTATCAACACTAGTCATTACATTATTAAGAAACTTATAAATAGCCATATTTATTGTTTTACCCCTCCTAAAGCCATACTGACAGTTTGACAATATGTTAAACTTCTCAAGAAAGTAATACAGTCTGTTGTAGATTACTTTTTCAAATATTTTAGAGAATACCGGAATAAGCGCAACTGGACGATAATTTCCTACATGGGTTCTTTCCCCTTTTTTATAAAGCGGTTTTACTATCGCAATTTTCAGCTGCTCTGGGAACACACCTTGCTCCATGCAGAGATTAATTATGTAACTCAAAACCGGGGCTATCACTACTGCTACATCTTTTATTACCTTAGTCGCTATGCCATCTGTACCTACACTATTAGTGTTTTTCATCGCGCTTATGATTTTTATGATGTCAAAAGGAATCGTAGGAGACAGAAATAACGATTCTGCTTTTTGAGTTTCATACCTTTCGTTAATGTTCTTCCTTTTAGAATCTCCTTTATTTTGGGCAACATTAACAAAGTAATCATTGAAATAGTCCGCAATTTTAGTGGGATCAACGACTGTATCTCCTTCAGTGGTCATAATGTGCGAGATAGTATCATCGGGATAGCAAGTCCTTTGTTTGTTTATTATATCCCAGGTAGCTTTAGATTTATTTTTAGCGTTCTTTATGTGGTAATCGTTTTGCGATTTTTGAGTTAGTTTGATAACTTTTTTAAATCTTTTTGAATAGGTTCGGAACGCGTCTCTAGTGGCTGTAGTCTTATGTATTCTATACTTCCAGAGTAAGTTTATTTTATTCCTAGCACATGTTTTCACACCTTTCGATACCCACTTCGGTTGTTTATTGTGGAAGATTTTTACTTTGATTTTCGGGAAACATAAATTATATAATAAAACAAAATCATCATAAAATCTAGTGAAGGCTGTTTTCGCATCGGGATTGTTAAAAACATCTTGAAAACTGAGACTGTTTATGCATTCGTAAAATTTAAGTCTGTTTTCTGGATTGTAGTCTCGCTTTGTAACATACCAAAATTTTATACGACAGCTCTTTTTTACGGGGCATCTGAAAAATTGTGCTGTATGATCTGATAGAGCCAGTTCCATTATTTCACCAGAGCCCCCCCGAACATTATGAATCACATTGTCAATACTTGTTCCACTGCATAGACGTGTCGGTTGAGTGAAATGAAATCTAAGATTATATTTTGCTAGCAGTTCCCTAAATATGGTTACATGTTGGCTTTTTTCCAATATGTTAATGTTAAAATCACCACACACTATTACTTTGTAATTGCATTTTGCGCAAATTTTTTCTAAAATCTCTTCTAGTTGTCGGAAGAATATTTCAGTAATGTTTTTCTTCTGTTTGGGAGGTCTATATAAGGATATTATAAACGTTTTGTGTTCAGATAACTCTATGGCACAGCATTCAATGACGTTCAGTACAGCAATTTTTTCGCCAATTACCTTAATTTCTTGGAATTGTATATCATTTCTAACTAAAATGCACGAGCCTCCGTGTCTCTGAGCTCTACAAAACTGAGCTGCCAGTCTAAAATTAGGAATCGATAATAGTGCAGTATCGCTGTATTTCATGTTATGTTCAGTGAAGCAGATGATGTCAATATGTTTACCCTGCGCCGTCAAATTCGATAAACACACTGAAACTCTGTCGGCCTTGTTTATTAATCCATCTATATTCTGGTGCATTACGTTAATATGTTTATACACGAAAAAAATTATTATTATTTAACTCTGTGTCTGTCTCGATAGATTGGGTAGGACAATTATTAGATGGGATGTCATCGCAATTACTCGGAATGTGATCACTTGGAATAGTATTATTGCATGAAATAGAGACGGGTTCACCACAGGTATTGTCTTCTGTTTGAGTGTATTTATCGACAAACATTGTCTCTTGATTATAACCGTTATTAAAGGCACTCACATAGATTAGACGCTCAGTTAAATAATTTAGACGTAGTCATTCTCTTAACAATAATTGGCTTATATGAGTAGCGAAATAGTGACGAGAAGGTTGCATTGCAGCAAAATCCATATCCAAATAGGTTGCATTATTATAAAGACCACATATGAATTTAAGCTCAGTGTTTAGTTTTTTTTCGCTTAAATTTTTGTTGAATGGTATTTCCGTTAAGATAACATTAGTATTCGTATTATATCTTATCCATTGATTCAAATGCACCTGAAATTCATATGGACTTGACTCATTTTTACCTCCCACCACAATCAAATAATCATCTTTTGTTAAATCTCTTACAGCTTTTGCCGACGATTCAAAAATATCTCCAAGTGTTGCTCCTGATTTCCAGATGCTTTCAACGATATACTTTTCGCCCAGATGTTTTTGTAATGTACTCCGAAGATTTCTTCCTTGTTCATCGGCTACGATTAGTATTCTTTTCAGCGGTTTTTTGTCTCTATGTGTAACTGTATGATAACTCTGAGTAGTTGCGTTATATCGAGGAGAAATGACAGGAGTATTGTCTGATGCAGTTCCCAAATCAAAAGCAGTATGGTTACATGTTTTTGCAATGTCCATGACCGGAATATCGTTTTCAGTTGTGTTTTCATGTGTATCGCTATCAAGTATTATCCTAGTGTAGCGTGAAACTTCAGCGTTTGCTAGTTTCTCATCTGTGTTGTTTTCAGTAATTATATTTGTAGCTGACGTAACTGAAGTGATATTAGTGGCAATCTCATGTCTACTATCGTCGAGAACCTCGGTAGGAATTCTACTAAGTTTTTTCCTGTTTAGTTTGGTTACTGATGTGGGTGTATCACTGTAACCTACTTTTTTGTATGTTTCCCATAGTTTTTTGTATTTTTCTAGATCCGACTTTAACAGACGATTCTCTGAGTTTAAATTGTCTATCTCTTCTGTCGCTGATAACAGCTCTGTTTTCAGGTTTTCCATTTCACTTTTCAGTTCTATGTAGGTTTGGCTATCGTTTATCGTGTTATTTGGTAGGCTAAGTATGGTACTTTCAAATAACGAGGAATCCGAAAGATCGGTTAGTGACTGCGCTCGTTTTTTTTGACGATAGGTAATATGTTCTGAATCGTGACTTACGTCCATGATTGGTAAGTAAGTGTGTCTTGTGATGTATGCAAACTCAATGATCAGTTGTTTTTGTAGTGTATGATTGATACGATTAATCAGAAAGATAATCGAATAAGTTTTTAGTTTTCATTATCTGTAACAAGTGTCAGTCACAATGCTAAACATCTGAAAGTGTGCCTGGAGTTATGGAACACTTCAAAAGTTAACGTCGTTTGCACTGGCACCTACTGTTAGCTGTCACCATTCAGTTCCAAAGTCAAGGAGGATTGATTTGTTTATTGTAAAAAATTCAAATTCAATTTCAAAAAAGCCTGCTATGACTCAGCGGTGACCGTTAAAAAATATTTTAGTGGAATGATATGTTTTGGATGTGCTTAAAAAATCCAAAGATTGGTCTCACCGGTTCCTTATCTCAGTCACAGGTTGGTTTGTAGGTTATGCTTAACACTTATGAACAGATTAGGTTGCCTATACAACTTTTAACTAATTTATTTGCAAATAAATAGCAGAGGACTTTTCTTAAGTTGTTTACACGAGCTGTGTTGCCAGCCGAAAAACCTGTGAGGAACTTATTATTCTATTATACAATATTTATAATACTCATTGCAGGCACTTAGTTACCTTAGTGGTGGTTAGTTTTTACTTTGATCTTTGCGGGTAAAGTGGTATGTTGCTTAAAAATTTAAGTGATTTTATAAATTTACTAATTTCAATGATGTATAATGAAATATTTCATATTTTTAGGCCCCTTGAAAACTCTGCAACTTCAGTAGACAATGACTCGAATCCTGTTGCACAGAGTTCTAGTGCGTTCACGGAGACAGAAAACCTGTGAGACACTTATATAAATATTATAATACATTTATTAAAAGTATTAAATATAATACTATTGTTGTTATAACGTGCGCTCAAATGTATTATTTTATTTCAGTTCAGTTCCTGTTTATTTTGACAATGAGGATTTATTATGTGAAGCTAATAACAATATATCAATAGAGCCAAAGAGGTAATTAAAAACAGTTTCAGTTAACAGTTTCACGGGGAATTAGCAAAGATTTTTTAAGTACCTTCGATATAACCGTATTTTTGTTCACAGGCGTAAGGAAAACAAAATTGGGAGAAGAATAGTAAACGTGTCTCAGTTTTTTGATAAACTACAAGAAATATCATCCCATGGCCCTTTGGATTGTGGTTTAGAATCACTAGAAATCATATCAGAAACCCGTACCGGCCTTAATTCTCAATTTAAATTTAAGTGTAAAATGTGTAGTATGACTTTTTTAATCCATAGCGATAATCCAGTAGATGAGCTGGATTTAAATACCAGCGCAGTAGCTGGTGCAATTGCAATTGGTTGTGGATATAGTCAACTGACTCAATTAAGTGCTGCAATCGGTCTTGTTCCTATGAGCAAAAAGGTTTTTTCGGCAAAAATGGAAATCATACATAAAAAATGGGAAGCCGAGCTAGTAAAATCTATGACTGAAGCTGCCAAAGAAGAGCGTTGTTTGGCATTCAAAGAGGGCCGAGTGAACTCTGACGGGGTTGCCATCATAGACGTTATAGCTGACGGGTGCTATGCAAAAAGATCGTACAGAAAAAATTATTCCTCATTGTCGGGTGCAGCTGCAATAATTGAAAAAAAAACGAATAAAATATTGTATTTAGCCATAAAAAATAAATATTGCAGTATTTGTGCTCTAGCACAGACCAAGAGTGTAGAAGCAAAAGACCACACATGCTATAAAAATTATTCAGGTATGTGCTTATTTCTCTCATTGTAGGGTTCAGTCGACCAAAAAAATACGACCATATACTTAGTTTGTAAAGCTTTTGCTTTTTTCTCAGTTATACAGATATTAATTACAAATGTTGTATTCAAATATGTACAATATAATTTCTATTATACTTTTTGAGGATTCTCCATTGACAATTTGTGTAAAATATAATTATGTTGTATAGTTTTTAATAATGGTATTTTGTACTTTAAGGGGCATCAACTGGAATGGAGTCTGAGATCTTGACAGAAGGTTTTAAAAAGAGTTTAGAGATGCACAATCTGATATATGGGAGATTAATATCAGATGGTGATGCGAATACATATTCAAAAATACTCCAATCAAGACCATATGATAACTATACTGTGGAAAAAGTAGAATGTCGCAACCACTTGCTCAGGAATATGTGCAACAAATTAACTGCTATATCTACAGAAACGAAGTATATTTTAAAATACAGAAAATATGTAACAAAGAAACGAATATTGTCCACTAGGAAAGTCATCGTTGAAGCAATAAAAAAACATAAAAATTCAGATAATATTACAGGCCTTTATCAAGATATAGTAAGTGCACCTGATCACGCATTTGGCCGTCATGGCACGTGTAAAGAATATTTTTGCTCCAAAACTGAAGAAGACGAGAACATAGATAAAGAAATGTTCTCGAATAGCATTTGGCAAAGGATCAAGCTGATTACGACTCAACTTGCAGCCCATGCAAGAAGTTTAATTCTAGACGTCGACAGCAACTCTGTGGAGAGATACCATAGCATTGTAGCTAAATTTGTAGGAGGCAAGCGTATAAACTTTAGCCGAAGGTTTCAGTATCAAATGCGTTGCAATGCTGCAGCTTTGTCTTTTAATACGCAAAAACCGTTATCCATTCTGCATAAATCTATAGTAGGACGAAGTCCGCATAATGAAATTAAAAGGCACGAAGAGAAACAACTAAAAAGTCGGCAACTGACTCAAAAATATATAAGAAAGAAGAGAAGATTGTTTCATACACAAGATACAAGAAACTATGGTGACAATTGTTCAAAACCGGACATGGATGAAGATATGATGGCAGAATCAAAAAGAGTATTTTTACAAAATTTACATAAAAACGGATATGAAAGGCAGAAAATAACTGAAAAAACTGTTTTGCAAAGTGGAAGTAGCGAATGGCTAGAGTTACGCCGTAACATTTTGACTGCATCTAATTTTGGACGTGTTATAAAGAGACGCATGGATGTTAGTTGCCAAAATATGGTCAAAGACATCTTATACAAAAAATCGATTGAGCACGTAAAGTCAATAAAACACGGAAGAGACAGTGAAAAACTAGCCCTCGAACAGTTGTCCCAACAGGAAAAGGTTGAAATTCATCCTTGTGGATTATATATTGACCCAGACGTGCCATATCTCGGTGCAACACCAGATGGTATAATAAAAGACAACATGCTAGTAGAAATCAAGTGCCCAAAAACTTCATATAATATTGGAGTGGAAAATGCCGTGGATGAAAAGAAACTTCCATTTTATAAAAAAAAAAGACGGGATACTTGTAATAAATAAAGATCACCACTGGTTCTATCAAATTCAGGGCCAGTTGCACGTTACCAGAAAAGAAACATGTCTTTTTGGTCTTTGGTCAGGAAACAATTTTCCCGTAAAGACCGAAATCTTTCAAAGAGATGATGAGTTCTGGGCAAGCACAATGGAAAAAAAGTTGGAAGATTTCTACTTAGATTGTTTGTTACCTGAATTAGTCGATCCCAGGTTCACCCGAAAAATGCCAATAAGAGACCCCGACTATATAACAGAAGCAATTCAGCGGAAGTACTTAAAAAAACAAAAAGATTTAGCTCCAAAAAAAAGAAAAGTATTTCCAGAAACAGACCAGCCATCCAGCACAACAGAACCTAAGAGAATAAAAACAGTTTCAGCAGCTTCTTTCTCCCTAGACTAGCCCACCCATCAGCAATCTGAATCATCAGCAATCAATTCAATTCATTTATAATTTAGGTGAAATGTGATAAATTACAATGTCATGATAAAGCGTTTTTTTTGTTTATGTTTTAGGCTTGAGTTTGTCTACTTATGTTTTTAGATTATTTATCAGATTTTATGTTTTCCTACTACTCCCACTATTGCGGTTTCATCCGCGTGATGATGATGATAAAAAGTTGCCTTTATACTATTCCGGGAAAAAGCTTCTCCATTCCGAATTTTATCCAAATCTGTTCAGCCGTTTTCAGTGTGAAGAGGTAATAAGCATACACATATACACGTAAACACACAAACCGACAAATTTTCGCATTTATAATATAAATTGTGTGTGTTATAATATAAAATATTAGTGTGAAGTGTGGTTAAACTTAATCCTTCAAAGTTTCCATAATAATAGAAAGAGGTTTCTCTGATCATAATACTACTCTGTGTTGAAAACTGGGTTCCGCGCGTGCTCCATCTAGCCGCAAAGAATCGTAACAGTTCCACAGTGCGCTGCCTATGGAATCGTGGGATCGAACTTACGCACTCATTTCTGCATAGATGGCGTGCGGGCGGCCGTTAAATGCGCAATGCCATTTGCCTTACCTTTCGTCTTAACGGAGAGGACACTGGCTGCTCGTCCGCCGGTGATTCTGGATGCAGCTTCAGGACATACCAGGTCCATTATTTCCTAAGCATTGTTAATAATCAGGCTTATGTCTCAGGGCCGATTCGACCCTAGTGAAGCCACTAATATAGCACTAACGCTGGTCTTTTGGCGAAGAAAAACATCGTGAGAAATTAAGGAAAGGAAGAAAGAGAAAACCTGCATAACTCTGGCGAAGAAACTGAATGATTTTATTTTATTATACGGGAATACTCACGTTTAATTAAATCGGATACTCCGACTATAGTTTCGATCACATTCGGAGAACTTTTTCAAAGAGTGAAAACAGAGCCCGACGCGCGTGCAGCTACGTGCAGCTTAGCACAAGTGTTAGTAAGCTAACAAAGCTAGCTAAGCTAGCTTTAGTTGTGTGCTAAGCACAAACAGGACGCAGCTGCACGCGCGAGGCTGGTGCAGAAGCCAGCACCCACCTGGTCGACGTAGTGGAAGTTTCCCTCAGTGGCGCCGACGTCGTCCTGCGGGCCCAGCAGGTGCGAGCCCGGGTACACGAACAGCCCACCGTTCTCCGGGTCAGCCGCGTCCAGGTGCAGGAACGCGGCCACCATGGAGTCCTTCTCGTACGGGAAGTAGTGGTAGTCCTGCAACATGGGACCGACTAAGCTATATTATGTTGCTTCTTGCTAATATTACTCAGATGATGCTGTGGCACCTGCAGCGGAAGAATCATAGAAAACACTGTTATACTATCACGGTTGTTCATTGGACACGGGTGCGCCGAAATATCGGGAGTTCGTTTCATAACATAATCACGGTAAATGTCCCTTAAATAGTCATACTACAACGGAAAACAATATTGCTTGTGAAAGTCTTGTGTTGCAAGTAAAGCGCTGTACTAGCCCAGTAAAAAGAAGACGCGCCTCACATTCGTGTGGTTGTGGATGCAATTCCAGGCCCGTGTCAATAGGTCCTTCAGGATTTTGCCTCTGGATTTTAAAGGCCATCATACCATTGGCTTTCCGCTTGAAAACGTTTTGATGAAATTTGCTTATGTATGGCAGCAAAATGTAATGGTGTACCTACTTATAAATAACCAGCTAACACTCACCGAGCGGCACTGGATAAAAAGATGAACGACTTCGATCCTCCGAGTGTTAGGCCTATCCGCAGCAATGGTACTACAAACTGAAGTATTGAAGTCTTCCTAACTACTGAAAGCATCACATTATTCTCTGAAATATTCTTTACAGGATACATAAAACGAAAATAAGATAGTGCCTAGAGACCTGGTGCATAGGATAAGCAGCTCCCCTGGCCGGCGGCTTGTAGTGCGCCTTGGTGTGGTGCAGCACGATGTTGCCGGTGCCCATGATGTCTTCCAGCGCGTCCAGCAGGGCCGCGTTGAACAGGAAGCGGGAGAAGATGGCGGAATGGTACTGCAGGTTATGGATGCCTTTCACCTAGGAACCCACGGAAAACCGACTTTAAAGCGGAATTTATTGTCATTTATTACTTTCGGAATTTATTGGCATTATTTTGCATTATTTTATCTGGCGGAATTTATTGTTCTACCGGCAGCGCTCCGCGGTTTCGCCTTTTTTCGGCTAAGGGAACCGTTTAGTGATCCGCAACCTATTTTATAATCCAGCTTATGAGTTATTTCTGTAACAAATTTCACTTATATCCGTCGAGCGGTTACAGCGAGTGTAAAAAGTAACAAACACACACTCACTAACAATGTGTAAACTCTTCAAAACTCATGTCTTTAGGATCAGCGACATCAGTACAGTATATAATATTATAATATATTATAGTACCTATCTATTTATGTATATAAATAATATATTCTCTATTATTTATTCTCTATTCATTATAATGAATATAGAATAAATAATAATATGGTACATACAGGTACATAATATTATAATCTTATATACATATATAGGTAAGTACATAGTATTATATACAATCTCTAACAAAAAGGTTGAAAAATACAAGGGTATGTATGTATATACCTATTCAACAATATGAACAACTTTTTACATGGGGCCAACACTGAAATCGCGAAAAAAAACAGATGTTCTGTTCCATACAAAAAGTTCATTGAGCTTGGACAAAATGTATAGAACAACTGTTTTATTCGCAATCGCTTTTATAAGTACCACAGATATAGTTACGCAGCAAAAATTACAAAAATATTACAAATTTATTTTTATGTATTGGATAAAATTAGAAACTGATGAGGTGTTTAGATATAGGTTATGCTAGTATTTCTATGGTGGAAGTAATGTAACTCACGGTAAACTCCGTATCGTTCTTTCTGTCGTTCTCGTCGCTGCCGATCCAGGAGCTCTCCATCTTGTCGTGGTTCTTCCTGCGGAACAGCTGGTCGTACTCCACGCACATGGCTTCCAACTCCTCAGCGGGCACCAGCCCCTTCAGAATTATGTACCCATTATCCCGGTAAAACCGCTTCTGGTCTTCTGTAAGGAACCCCATACCAGATCACTTCGATGAGCCGTTCGTTCTGTACTTAGCACGTTAGTGACGCTTCTTCACTGTTTTTGTTTTAATTCTACACTTCTGGTATTCACTTTCAATCGTTGATTTGATATAAACTATCACAAGGCAAAATTGTCTAGTACAATCTAGATGTTAAACGTTTTTAGTGGAATTTTATTATAGTTACTTTTCTGAGTGCTTATGGCTTGGATTTATTATGGAAATGAATAGTTTGTTATCATAACCCACTGATTGGGTGGGGTCACCGGGTAATATCACAGTAATTATATCATAGTGTAAACATACACTGTTTTAAACAATTTTTATAATTATGATAAAGTATTAGGTGCGCTCAGTAGTATACCCAAACTTGATACTTACTATCTAGTTTTTTTTTTTTTTTAATTTGACCATCTTGATAAGAAAAGTTTTTATTTATTGAGCTTGTGTTTGACCGCTCTTGTATTTGAAAATATTCATATTTAAGGTGCTTTGTAACGCAGGAATAAAACTGGTTTTAGTTTTGCTTATCTATATTTAAATGTTTATAAAATATAATTAAAAATCGTACGAAACGGTTTGATTCCACTATCTTTATTCGAACTGCTGAACAGTGGAATGCGCTGCCCGAGTGGGTGTTTCCCGATAATTCTCCGACATAGATCGTAGGGTTTGCAAGTTGAAGTGGCAATGGGCAGGCCACATATCGAAGTCCTGATTTAACCGATGGGGAAGTAAGGTTCTTGAGTGGCGACCGCGAACCGGAAGTCGCAGCGTAGGTAGGCCTCCCCACTAGGTGGATCGAGGACATTGTAAAAGTCGCGGGCAATCGGTGGATACAAATGGCAGGTTGTCGTACAGTGTGGCAGTTTAAGAGGGAGGCCTCATTCAGCAGTGGACGTCTCCGGGTTAATGATGATGGTCATGATAGGTGTCTTCAAGTCGCGAGTGAATCGGTATCTTCTAGGCGAGCGTTTTCCATCGTAGACTGCGTCTTCTTCTTTTTTATTCTTTTAACATCAGACGAGATGACATTCCAGCCTATATAATATACTAATAAAAATATAATAAAAACCTGGTGGTATAATTACGAGTATGGTAGGTTAGGTTAGGATTATGAGTCGTTACGACTTTTCTTCGTAGCGTTTTATTAAAATAAACCTCGTAATTGTACGTCCGAGTGAAAAGATGAAAACCAAGCAGTTTGCCATTGAAAGTCATCTTTTGTAATATCAGGCATAGCGAGCCCTAACGATACCTGAATGATGATGATGTGAACTAAGTTTTATTCTCGTACAAGATCAAGAGGTCACAGTGGCGCCCCCTAAACGTAACAAATTACAGTTCAATCAGCAAAAAGAACATGTGATTTTTTTACAAACAACGATTACCTACATATACTGTAACATATTATAATAAGTATTAAAGCGTGTTGGTAACTAAGTATATCTAAGTATAAAGATGTTGGTTTTGTTTGCTCTGAAACAGAGTCCAAATACTCGGTAATTAAATCGTTCGGTACATAATACAATAATTCGTAATTAATGGAGACGTTACACGACGGAACAAATTTACTTAAGCTTACTGTGCGGGTGACGCAAACAAGCTTGCTCCGCGCAAATAATAATCACACTCGGGCCCTGCCAGCGCTCGCAGGGACTCTCACCGTACTTACTTACCTAAGAGACTCATAAGTAGAGCTACCTACTTACCTTATTAGGTACGATTTATGATCCATAACAAAATTCAGAATGGTATTCTGTATCAGCTGGCCTACGTGCAAGTCCACGTATTCACTATGGAGTCCACATTGAATAGCAATGTACCTATGGGCATGTCTATAGGCAGACTCGTACATCGCTAGTGAGCTGCGGATGAAATCAGGCCAGGCGCACACTTTACTTCCAGATGTCATGTGTACGCCAAAGTTTCTCGCATTTCTGCTTCTTGCGTTTTGTACTGTGCCTGTCTGGTAACAATTGTTCTTTAAACCGAAACACAAGACGCTGCTGTAGAGCTTTAAATTATAGCATTTGATGCTTATTAACTTGCGTATATAGATAGGTACCTACTTCAATACTTACTCGTACCATCAGGTGAGCTGTGGTTAAACACTAGCCCGTTCTTTCATTAAAAAACCTACCTACCTGTTTTAGTACATTGTAACTTCTGTTATTTCTCAAATTGTGATAATGAACGGACAAAATGATTGAAAATGAACTTTGTGAGACACGTGCCTCTATCATATTATAGTGAGCATAATTTTCATCTTAGTCTTGTTAACATATTATTTTTATTTTGAAGTCTGACTAGGTTAGTCATCTGTCGGTTGGCTACGCCGCTACCCGACCCCGGTTTGTAGTAATCTAAAAATAAATAGGCTAAACGATTCGCAGAAAATAAAATTGCTTTTCCGAGTAAATCTCATTTGTAATCTTTGAGTTTCAGCTGATGAAAATCGACAGCTCGACGAGCTCTACCCAAATTGCCTAATGTGTTTTGTCTTCGACGAAGCCGCCAACTTCCAACTTGTACAAGAAACGATAAGAAAAGCCGATTCGCTAGCGGCGCGAGGAATCATCAGTATTCCTCCCGCGTCTCCGCAGCCCAGAAATAATAAACACGTAAATGTAGAAATAAACCAGTAGTGTTATGTTACAGTCG
Organism: Erannis defoliaria; assembly: GCA_905404285.2. Classification (NCBI taxonomy): domain Eukaryota; kingdom Metazoa; phylum Arthropoda; class Insecta; order Lepidoptera; family Geometridae; genus Erannis; species Erannis defoliaria. Next base: position 318,393 of record FR990085.1, on the reverse strand, counting down.
GTAGGAACACGTCATGATTAGCTAACATAAGAAGATATTTGGTTTCAACGCTTCTGCAAACGAGCCATAGGAGTAAAGTTGGTATCTATCCGGGGACATTCAGTTTTATCGGCAGATGCGGTCATGATTGCGAGGTAACGACCTTTAAAGCCATAGGGACAAACGTGCTAAGCCTATGGTGCCCTTGCCCAGCATTTGTGCCTGAGGAGAAGAGGTCCCGGGTTCGATCTCGGGCTTTTACTTATTTGAATATCTGATCTGGGTGTTGTTTGTGAGAATATTCTAGAGGGGTGCAGTACAGCTCCCCGCTGCGCTATAAGCGCTAAAATAAATATATTTATTATGAATTAGTACCTAATCATAGAAAAAAATATAAAAGTTTAGTATAGTTACGTATACAAATATTATGTCTATTCTATGTCAATGTTCATTATCCTCTCATACTGAGCTCTACGCTTGCAGTTGACTGGTTCTAAACGATTAGTCTACGAAATTAATACCTGCAGCTACAACGGCCTGGGACACAGAATACCAAGATATGTCCTACCATCTATTCTCGAGTAGGCTATTAGCACGTAGGTAGGTATATAATTGAGTTTAGTCTACCTGTGCTTTTGTCACCTTTTGTGAAAGAGGCAGCCAGTCAGCGGCTGTGGGCGCGAGATATCGCCCGAGACGGATCGTAGTGTCAATAAATCAAGCTTTCTGTACCGTAATGCGCGCCCGAAATTATTCTTAACGTAAATCATAAAAAATGTCCGCGGGCGGTCATCGCGGTGCTCCTGCAGACCTACATCAATCTAACTTAGCGTCGCCGGCGAGTGACGGGGCCGCGCCCGCGCCTGCGCCGCCGCCGGTACACCTGCTGACGACGCCTGCCCTGAGGGAGGCTCCCTCGCGGGAATGCAGTTATGAGGTATTGAAAAGGGTAGTATTTGATTATAGGTTTGTAATGACGCAGCTACACCATGAGTGTAGATGTAGTGTAGGTAGGTAGCGAAAGTGTGGCACTCGCCATAAGTTTATAAGGAAACGTTTAGGTACATGTACATGGTTATAGCGTATTTTAGGGAAGGTGTTTATAGGGTCTGATCGTTTTTAAACAATGTGACATTGAGTGAGATCAAAATGAGTTATGCATACATGGTCATTTTATATGAGGGCACGTTTTTTTTTATTGCACACATTAGCAATTATTAGCATTAATTTTTATTTTTATTTGTTTTAAAAGTTGTTCACATTGAAATATTTCTACACTGAAACAGGTTACTCAGAATAATAGTACATTATGATACGAGTGTGCTATGTTGATCATTACACTAGAGGCGGTATTATGCGCGCGAGCCGCAGGCGAGCGCGATAAGGAAGCCGAGAGCGTAATGACTAATAGCACAAGAGTTTCATACGACTGTTTTCATCACACTTGCGAGGAAAAAACAAACTTTTTTGATAATAATCAACCACACAGCGAAAACATCAACAAACATTTGCGGAAAATGACGCCCAAACCAGCAATGCGCGCGCAGGTTGACATTTACTTCAGCGGCATAAGAACTCTTTGTTGGTATTACAAAAAAAACTGTAAGTATCACCCGGCTATATTAAGAGTGCTTCGTATACATACGTCTAACTGCAGTCACGTACAAACTTGACTTTAACGGGTTATACCTATTATAGTACAAGTGCCGTAATGTAAAGTAAAAAGCACGGGTGTGTAATAGCTTGGATTATGAGCCTAAAACCGATGTAATAAGATCCACTTTACGAGCAAGTGTGATGAAAAGACACTTATGTGATCGTTGTATTATAGTGCTCAGTAGGCTTATATAATATTTACTAAATCAAGTGAGTAAGTATTATAAGGTATTGTATGAGTTATCTGATTCCCAAAGCAAGCTTTTCCTAGTTTCGGGCTAGAATTCCTATCAATACCGATTTATTTATATTATAATTATTAAAATGTCTTAGACAAGATAATAATTATGAACTTGGTGATCTGAAAAGCAGCGAAGGATCACGCAGCAAGTCCCAAGTGTCCGTACAACAAGACAGGAGGTGGGAGCGACTTCCGATTGTTTGCGGAGCGCGAGGCCCCGGTTCGGTGGTGGCGCTAATCACCCCGCTTGCCATTCCGCTCAGCCGCGGGCGCGCTTGATAAGTATTCACCGGAGCCGCGGCCCCCGGGACATATAAAATACCCCGAATAAACGTTTATCTCTTAGATTGGCCGTTATTCCGCTAGATACGCCGCGGTCTCCGATATGAAATCTTACAACACTAATGTTCAACGAAGCAGTTTTATTGCGAGGCCAATAAAATAGCATATTAGATATGGAAACGCGTCTTCTACCGAGATCAATTTCAGATATTAAAGCGGCGGCTTCAAATAGTAAAAGTTTTATTTCCCGCGAGTCAGGTGGTGGCGGCGCGCGGCGTGGCGACCCGCCTTTACGGCCTCAAAACCACCGGGATCTATGCGGAATTTCTCTATTTGTATCCAACACTGAATTTCATCATTTATTTCCATGTAATCTACTGCAACATAAGCCGTGCATCTAGGGCAAAGTTGGGAAAAGACAGCACTTCATAACATTGAAGGCCGATTCGCTTCCGCGGGCCCGTGCGAATGAGTTCTGCGGAATTTGAGTACCTAGGTATAGAATCGATATAGGTAGGTACAGAGTACAGGTAGATACCAAAATAGAACTTAGGTACCTAGGACCATAGAGGTAGGAACTATGCCTAGGTCCACCTAGAATATAGTCCGGAAAAACAATTATATTGAGGAGGTTTGTGAATCCGTCAACCCGTAGGTACCTACCTACCTTAGGTATATACCTAACTACCTACCGTAGCCGCGTGCTGAAATATGATCCTTAATGGACCCTAAGAGGGTGCGGGCCTCTGCCTGGCGGTGGAATGTTACAGCCTGAATGCAGTTCAGTCTAGAGAATATTATAGGCCTCATTTAGCCTTATGAACGTGGACCTGGGTATGTCCTAAAACTGCATCCTGAACCACCGGAGCACGGGCAGCAGCGTCAGAATCCACTAACCCGCATACACCTGGGCCAGCCCGGTAGATAAGGTATGTCATATAATCTTTAAATTATATTATTACTTTATTTTATTAGCTCCCATTTTGCAAATTGGCGCACAGGATGGCTTGTGCTTTGCTCCATAAAATATATCAGGAACCAACATAAAATGTTGGTGTGAAATTAATTATCAAAATTGTATTTAAATAACAAATTAGGATTTTTTAAGCATTTATTTTGGAATTGTAAACTAGTAATAAAATTAGTTTCAAATTTAGAATCTATCGGATAGCTTTATACAAAATATTTGGTTATCTGTTGGAAGCCGTATTACGACATGACGTCATATACGCTGACTCGCTCGCACTCGAAGAATTCTTCCATAAGCGAGAAAGAGAAGCTAGATCGAGGAGACCATTTTGAAAAATAGACATTCACGTCGGAGCCGCCGTTGCGCGTGTTACGGGGTGAATCACCTTTTGGATTTTTTTACATCTTTTTGAGAAGAGAATGACCTGAGGGAGCCAACGCCGATCCCGCAGGGGACACCAGGTCCATATTTCCGTCTGAGATGACGTAAAACTCCAACTTTCAAGAATTATTTTGTGACGCGCCATGCGGTCACCAAACTAAGGAACTCGAGCGAAATTCTCATTTGAAGCTTTGAAGACAAGGCAATGTCATTTCACTGGAGGAGCTCCATGAAGCGTTCGAGAATCGGATGATCCTGCAGAAGACACCATCAGCAAAGGATCCATCAGATAACCTCCTTTCATTTATTTTATTTTACCAAGTTTTCTCGTCATTATCTTCCATCGAAACAATAGCAATCAGCTTATTTAACTATTATTCCAACATATTGTAACTTTGCAAAAATTTTATTTCTCTTCTCCAAAAAAATCATTTTCTTATGACAAATGGCGCCCGAACTATTATTTACTTAGAATTTAACTTAAAAACAAACAAATTTTATCTTGTGCAAAGGTGTATGTTGGAATTTATAAACAAAAGATTACAATTTAATCTACTGTAGAAGTAGGTATTTTCACAATTGTGTTATTGAATTTGTGTAACAATTTTTCTTGTAAAGATGTATAGTACACCGTCTGTTGACCGTAAGTTAACAGCGGAGCAAACGTCAGATTCACCTCAACCAGAACTCCAAAATTCACAGAGCTTAATAGATATACCTGTTTCAGATTCAGAAGAAATGAATTATGTCAATACCGATGTGAGGATGGCTCAAGGAACAATCCAGTCGCCATTATGCAAAAATATCCACACAAATCCTAGCACTAGTGTTATAGATCCAGCCACAGACGGTGACAAGTATATTCCATTTATGAAACAAAGGCACTCGACACAAAACAGTCATGTACCAGTCACCCAGGTAACATATGCAATTAATAACAGTTACAACTCCAATTTGAAGTCCTGGGGACTGAAGTATAGTGGTGATACGTGTGTTGTTGAATTTTTGAATCGAGTGAACGAAATTAAGTTAGCAAGAGATGTGTGTGAAAGTGTACTGTTGAGAGGTTTTTCAGAGTTGTTAGAAGGCACTGCTCTGAAATTTTACAGATCAGTTCGCCATTCGTTACCCACTCTCTTCTCAAACTTTTTATTAAAGTATTTTGTTTACTACCCATAGTAGACGCTAACAGAAGTCAATATATACTTTTATTGCAAAATTCAGATCAATAGTTTTTGAAATATAAACAAAAACAATATTTATTTATTCAAAGCAATGCAGAATGTAAACACACATATGGCGGCGCTTATAACTTTTTCAAAATTGTAGTTACAGACAATTATTTTTGATTTATCGTACCTACGCATATCTAGCTACCTATAGATACACAATTTTGGCTATCGGTTCAGTATTATTCAAATTAAAATGAAAACCGTATGTTCACAACCAAAATTCTCAAAAGTAAAAAAGAAACACATAAGTTTTAAGTTTGCGTTTTTACCCACATTATTATTTCTACGGATACTTTAGGATACTGTAAATCCATAACAAATACTGATAAAATCATAAAATCAATAATTATTTCTTTACAAACAAGTTTAGAATTTAAACATTGCAATTTTCCTTGTAAACCAACAAGTTCATGTAGGTAAAATGACATACTATATGGTCTATACTCAGACTAAGTATGACTTCTATTCAGACATTGAACTACTTAAGCGTTATTTATACAAGAATTTACTTATTTTGATTTCCAATTTGTATAGAAAAGACGATTCTTTTTCTGTCTCAAAGACAAGTTTCAAGTATTAACAAAGTGTTGACCTACATTCAGGGAAAGACTTAAATACTTACTTTGAATTAACTTAATAACAGTATTCAAAGCTATTGTTTTGTTTTGGACAAGTATCCATTGCTATATAAAGCAAAAGCAGTATATTTAATACCATTTTTTTTGTGTTTTGAGACTTGGTAATTTTTGTTAAAACCAAGTCTGTGAAGCAATTTTTTAAGGTTAATACCATTTTTTTGTGTTTTGAGACTTGGTAATTTTTGTTAAAACCAAGTCTGTGAAGCAATTTTTTAAGGTTAATACCATTTTTTTGTGTTTTGAGACTTGGTAATTTTTGTTAAAACCAAGTCTGTGATGCAATATTTTTAAGGTTAAGTATGAGTAATTATTTTTACATAACCAACAATAAACCAAACGTTCAATAATGCATATTTTCGTGTGCTTATTAGTTCTTAGCCTACATATTGGGCAATTTTCTGGAGGATCCTATTTAAAGGCAACCTACCATTAACTATAGCTTATTAGCTAATTATTTGGGAACGATTTAGTTCTAGTCTTTTTGTTACATGCTAACATACATACCGGATTTGACTAACGACAAGTTTATACCTAGTATGACTTAAAATGTTTTCTTATGGCTGAGTTAAAACACTCGGACATGCTAGCAATATTTAGTAGATCTACATACATACATACATACCAAACTTACCTTTTTGTCTTGTAGATACCAAAGGTTGTCTGTGAACCTTCTAAGATTAACAATTAGTCTTTAATTATAGTTAGCAGCATCTAGTGCACGGATTCACTGCGTAGATTTAATTTAGGTTTAAATAATTAAGATTTACCTGTACTTAATTAAAGCTTATACTTAGTTTATCTAATGTTTACAACGATAGATATTTACTTTAAACATTAGAAGTTTTCACTTCATACTATTAGACAATAGTGAGACTTTATTCTCATAGAATTAGGTCATTACTAGAAAACCCAAACTGTAGGGTATAGATTATTATAAGAATTACAAACATACTAACACATATTTACTTACCGTTTAAAACCATTTAGATATCATTGTTTTTCAGATAAGTTTTGTCCGCACCTACATAAGAGTGAATGGATATTTATATTAACAGTTACCTTTTAAGCTACTTGCTATATAATACTTTTGTTTTATTACACAATGTGTTATTTCTATAGGTATATCCTATACCATCATGTTATGTATGGAGTCATGAGGATTATGAAAAGTGAAGCAAGTATGTCAGAATAGCTCAATTTAACTATGAGATGCAAGGAGATTTATGAAGTTCGATGTAAGTTTAAAGGTGTGAGTGGTGATTTTGTAAGAACTAGGCAGTGTGAATATTATTTGAATTCCTTATAGGTACCTATGTATGAAAGAATGTGAGTGATTTATTTTATGAAAGTGGAATAACAGTTTATTTTGCTAGATGGAATGTAAGAAGCTTGCTGAAGTATCAACCTCACTATATTTCAGGATTCCAACCTATAACAAAAAGTTTCTTTTCATGCCTACCCCGTCTGTTCAGACAGTAAACTGTCTTTTGTTTCAAAAGGGGGATATTGTCATATAATCTTTAAATTATATTATTACTTTATTTTATTAGCTCCCATTTTGCAAATTGGCGCACAGGATGGCTTGTGCTTTGCTCCATAAAATATATCAGGAACCAACATAAAATGTTGGTGTGAAATTAATTATCAAAATTGTATTTAAATAACAAATTAGGATTTTTTAAGCATTTATTTTGGAATTGTAAACTAGTAATAAAATTAGTTTCAAATTTAGAATCTATCGGATAGCTTTATACAAAATATTTGGTTATCTGTTGGAAGCCGTATTACGACATGACGTCATATACGCTGACTCGCTCGCACTCGAAGAATTCTTCCATAAGCGAGAAAGAGAAGCTAGATCGAGGAGACCATTTTGAAAAATAGACATTCACGTCGGAGCCGCCGTTGCGCGTGTTACGGGGTGAATCACCTTTTGGATTTTTTTACATCTTTTTGAGAAGAGAATGACCTGAGGGAGCCAACGCCGATCCCGCAGGGGACACCAGGTCCATATTTCCGTCTGAGATGACGTAAAACTCCAACTTTCAAGAATTATTTTGTGACGCGCCATGCGGTCACCAAACTAAGGAACTCGAGCGAAATTCTCATTTGAAGCTTTGAAGACAAGGCAATGTCATTTCACTGGAGGAGCTCCATGAAGCGTTCGAGAATCGGATGATCCTGCAGAAGACACCATCAGCAAAGGATCCATCAGATAACCTCCTTTCATTTATTTTATTTTCCCAATTTTTCTCGTTGCCGTCATCCATTGGACTATCGCCATCAGCGTTTTAATATTAATATTGTATTAGGACTTATCAAAATAGTAAACGCATTGTAACCTCAAATAATCTTTTGTTCTTTTTTCTCCCATGTATCTTTAGCACAAGATAGATAGGTAAATTATAAATCATCAATTTCATTTTCAACAAGAGGCCCCCTGTACTCCAGAGGTCTGATGTTTCGTGACTGATACGTATCCAGGAACCCTAACTTTTTGTTTTATTTTTTTTGTTATTTGTTTTGTCTTTCTTTGTCAAATCACTATTTTCTTATGACAAATGAATGAGTTTTCTTATGACAGGTACAATCGTTTTTCGAGGGTATAGGTAAAAAAAAAAAATTGTAAAATTAAAAAAATCGATTATATTACGCGACCATAGGAAGTAAGTACTTAAAATCTGTGACGTAAAACACGAATAAGTATCCTAATAATGCCTAATTGCCCAACGATCTTATATGGTGTAAGATCGTTGTAATTGCCTAACAAAAGTTGGGTGCTATTTAAAAACCAGGGGATATATTTGAAGCTCAGTGGGTTCCAGCCCCACCTACGAGGAAATGTTTATAGTGCAAACGTAATAGAATTTTTACCGCGATGGATGCGCGCGTGGAGACCGCGGAGTTTGTTCGAGCAGTCGCCGTCCCCGCGGCGCGCGGTAACCGCCGCCATACCTTTGTTCGGGTATCTGCATGCAGCGCGAGCCCCGCGGGACTCGCGAGCCTCGTGCTACACGCCGGTGCCGGTGTCGGTGTGGGGGATATGATTGCTTTACGTACCTACGTACATCTACAACAACATAACGAGGATGCAATGACAATCATTCACGTTTTAGATGAGCATTTATATATTAGTACCTAAAGTAGGACAACGTTCCCCGGGAGACGTCAGACATAGAACTTGTATATATAAGTAGTATATAATTCGACAATACGGTCCTAGAAAAAAATTTAATCAGTAAAAAAAAATGCTGTATCCACAAATTTAAAACATTTATGATACTAGTGCGGTAAGTTAGTTTTTACAAACAAGTAGACGAATATAATATAGTCACGACAGACTTTGTAAAAACCAATTCCGCACGTTTGCCATACAACGTTTTACTACACATTTGAGAGAAAACAGATAACAGAACTACAACAGATAATGAAACAAACTTTATTATTTTGTTTATAAATATCGGTCAGAAAGTCGCAACTAAATACTTGACACTGGCAAATGCACAAAGGGCGAGGCCATAATCCTCCTAGGAGGAAAGATGAAATGGCGCGAATTAACAAATGGCGCTACGTGCGCGTGGTGAAAAGTAGAACTACATATTACGTCTCATTTTCTATTTAGTATTAAAGTGAGACAAACGTATTGATCAAAAGCGCTTCCAAGGAGGTTCGATCATTTAGCTTATTTATTCTCGTATTGTGAAACTTCTTAGTAGAATTATTTTATATTTTTATGGAAACTGATGTTGACTCGAGTCAACACGTCCTGAGGATGCCTCGTGCAGAGGTGAAACACGTGTCGACAACCGAGTACTTCTAAAGGATTAAGGGTGATATAATTATTTTTGTTTCATTACTTATTGATCATATTATTTTTGTATGTTAATAATTATTTTCAATTTACAGGTTGATCATCATTATTTTGTTTCAGGAAATATTACATTGAAACAGCTTAAAATCATTATTTGTTTTCAGAATTTATTAATAAATTGCTTTCAGGTTTAATTGACATTTTGTTTCAGGTTTAATTATTTTTTTGTTTCAGGTTAGGTTCAATTTCAATTAAGGTTGATAGTTGCAGTAGGTTTTAGTGTGTCCCTTCATCCTATAAGTACTCGAAACGATATTACAGCGGAAAAACACTAGAAATTAAAACAAATTTTGGTAAATACTGTAAAGTTTACGCACGGTGCTATACAACGGAGCGTGCGGTAAAGACTTTACCGCACGCTCCGTTGTATGGTGCGTAATGTTTAACTTTCGAACGATGTAGGTATACAGGCTTCATAAATGCACGTTTTGCGCTAATGTTTTTTTTTCTCTTTCCTCAGATTTTGGCTCCGCGCGTTAAACGCATTTGCCATTTTCAAGTATTTTTAGGTTGTTATGGTTTTTGAGTAAAGGTAGGGAAACGTTTTACGCGATAACTGGGATATAAATATTAGGAAGGATGGATCAAGAGAGTGGATTGTTTGAGCAATTGTGTTGTAAGAATATTTATTGGAACCTTTCTATGATTTTTGGCTGTTAGCGCGTTCTGTTCGCACCCTACACAAAGCATGAGCCCACTTACAAACAGTGAGGAAGGTGAAGGAAAACATTGTGAGGCAACCACTGCATGGACATACAAAATAAAATATCTTTAATACTTACGACATAGTTTTCTTCTTTTCAAGCCTATATTCGTACATAATTATACATAAATATACTTAAACTAATTAGTACGGTTTATTGAATCGTTTACCGACTCACTTACCGGTTCACTAGGTGGACCGACGACATTGTAATAGTCACAGGCAATCGGTGGATGCAAATGGCAGGTTGTCGTACAGTGTGGCGGTCTAAAGGGGAGGCCTTCGTTCAGCAGTGGACGTCTCCGGGCTGATGATGATGAGTGAATCGTTTTCTTCTGGGTGAACGTGCTATCTATATTTATCGTACCCCGCATCGTTGGCCAACGTGAGACAAGTCATGGAACAAAAGTTGTGTTGTTATAATTCTACAAGAGCTGATCATAAGAGGTTGTTGTCATTTTGTTACCAATAACTCTGTATAATAATAAGATTTAAAAAAAACGACTTCATTTTCAAACACCTGGATAACATCTTCAAATTTTACTGAACCGATTTCGATAAAATGTATATGGGACCACCTCTGAAGTATTACCTACCAAACAAAAAAACAATCATCAAAATCAGTTCATAATTGGCGGAGTAATCGCGTAACATACATATTAAAAAAAACATAGTCGAATTGAGAACCTCTTTTTTTGAAGTCGGTTGAAAATAAGTATCGCTCGTAAATAAATCGCGCTCGTATAACCGAGCGTTCTAAAATGTTCTCTCTGCAATGTGCGATGTGATGCGATATGTGGCCATACAGAATTACTTATGTATCAAACATGACGGTGAAGGACTTCGTAGCTGGTAAAGGAATTAAATAAAATTAAAGTTCAGGCATCATATTTTTTATTTCTTAGAAAATATAGGTAATCATACCATTGTCAAAATGCAATGTATTTGTAAAAATAAATTCTTATCTTAAAACCACGCATCTGTTTCTTATCAAAGTTGTATGTACACCATGCATGTCTCACAATTATCGGAACTGTTTCGTACTATATACAATAGTAACATCAATAAGTATTTTCAATAATATTTCTAGTAAACTTAATAATTAATCTACGCCGCAATTATTAAAACAACGTAAGTAAGATATTGTGTACTTGTATCATCAGATGATCAGCTGATTAGGTGAATGACCGTTGCGAGTTAAAAGTCGATTAATGTACAGAACGGGCCGCGGTCATTGACCTGCAATCGCCTCAGATGTAATCCAGCAAGGCACTGGGTGGGTCATTAGTCATTACCCTCTATAGATACATTTCTGTTCCAACTCAGTCGCAAAGCTGAGCATACCGCGGGCTTTGGGGGTGTCACTGAGACTCATTCCCATTGGCTATCTCGTGCTTAAGTAGAGCCGCGGTAAATGCAATGCACCAATGACAGCTAATTTCATGTCATGAGGACATGAGGGGTCCCGCGGACACGGGAGCTACCGCTTGGTGTTGACGGTGCGCTGCACGGAGGACATGCCGTCCACGAACCGCGTGCGGAACAACACGTTCGCGTTGTTGAACATGCCATCCTTCAGCGATACTATTATAAACTGAAACAGAGAAAACGATTACTTAGAATTTCCAATTCTAATTAACGTTGACAACAAGACGAACGAATAAGATGCTTGATTTGGCGACGGTAACAGATAACGCCTACCTCTAACAATAGCCTGGGTATAACGCCTACCTATGTAAATAGTCTGGGTATAACGCCTGTCTATGTAAATAGTCTGGGTATAACGCCTGTCTATGTAAATAGTCTGGGTATAACGCCTACCTATGTAAATAGTCTGGGTATAACGCCTACCTATAACAATAGTCTGGGTATAACGCCTACCTATAACAATAGTCTGAGTATAACGCCTACCTATAACAATAGCCTGGCTATAACGCCTACCTATGTAAATAGTCTGGGTATAACGCCTACCTATAACAATAGCCTGGCTATAACGCCTACCTATGTAAATAGTCTGGGTATAACGCCTACCTATAACAATAGTCTGGCTATAACGCCTACCTATGTAAATAGTCTGGGTATAACGCCTACCTATGTAAATAGTCTGGGTATAACGCCTACCTATAACAATAGTCTGGCTATAACGCCTACCTATGTAAATAGTCTGGGTATAACGCCTACCTATGACAATAGCCTGGGTATAACGCCTACCTATGACAATAGCCTGGGTATAACGCCTACCTAAAATAATAGCCTGGCTATAACGCCTACCTATGTAAATAGTCTGGCTATAACGCCTACCTATGTAAATAGTCTGGCTATAACGCCTACCTATGTAAATAGTCTGGGTATAACGCTTACCTATGACAATAGCCTGGGTATAACGCCTACCTAAAATAATAGCCTGGCTATAACGCCTACCTACAAATCAAATACAAATACAAATACAAATCGTTTATTGATAACACCAAAGTTACACGTCAAATTTCATTAAGTATGTCACAATAAAATGAAATAATAATTTTAAAAAATAAGTTAATAATCTCTTATTTTAAAATAAGCTTCAATGTCATAAAACAAATTCTCTTGCAACCACGCTCTGAGCTTGGTTTTGAAGCACCCGGTGGAAGGAGCATCCCGAATGGAAGCTGGTATACGGTTGTAGATCGCGGGCCCCAAAATATACACTGACCTCTCCGACTTGACGAGACGGTGCGTCGGTGTTATCAGTTGGTCTTTCTTTTTATTGCTTCGTAAAGCTAACGTGCTGTGAACGCCCCTACGTTGGAACGTTTCTAGGTTAACATGGGTGAATAGGGCTATCTGGTAAATAAACTCACATGGCAAGGGCAGTATCTGAAGTTCCCTAAATAGCTCTACGCATGAGACATCGTTCTGGACACCACATATAGCACGTATGGCTCGTTTCTGCATGACAAAGACTCTATTCCGATCGGCAGCGCGGCCCCACAGCTCCAACCCGTACGTGATGTTACTGTGGACGGTCGCGAAGTAGCAGGAGCGCACCACGCTGCGGGTGGCGGTGCTCGCAAGCCGCCGGAGCGCGAAACACGAGCGGCTCAGTTTCCCGCAAAGCTCGTCTATGTGCGTCTCCCACGTCAACGCACCGTCGATGTGGAAACCCAGAAGTTTCGTACTATGTACTTGTTGGAGCGCGGTATTGCCGACTGCTACCGAATAAGTCTTTGTCGAGTGGCCATTGAGGTTGAATGCAAGGAAGCAGGTCTTGTCCTTATTAAGAGCTAATCCGTTAGAACGGAACCAGCTTTCGAGCTCGTTTGCTACCGTGTTCAGTTTCGACTCCAGCTGACTGTGCGTCGGCGCGGTGATCACCGCAGCGACGTCATCGGCGTACATGTAAATCTCGGCGCCATTGATGGCACCTGGTAGGTCGTTGAGGAGGAGACTGAACGAGGTGTTAGATAAGCAGGAGCCCTGTGGGACGCCCATCCCGTTCTCCATCTCAGACGATACTACGTGGCCTCTGTCACCCACCACGACCTGCGTTCGCTTAGACATGAAGGACGACATCACGGACAGAGCCGGACCGCGGATCCCGTAAAACCGTAGCTTATTTGCAACGAGATCGTGGTCGGCAGTATCGAACGCGCTGGATAGGTCGCAACAAAGAACGGCAACCTGCAATCCCGCCTCGCGCGCGCTCAACACTCGCCACACCACCTCACGCACCAAGTCTGTGGTCCCGCGGCCGGCCCGATACGCGTATTGGCGTTCCGACAAAACGCCACGATCCACGATAAAATTAAGAAGTCTCCTGTTGAGTCCGACCTCAAACACTTTACTGACGGCAGGGACGAGGGAAAATATGTAAATAGTCTGGCTATAACGCCTACCTATGTAAATAGTCTGGGTATAACGCTTACCTATGACAATAGCCTGGGTATAACGCCTATCTATGACAATAGTCTGGCTGTAACGCTTTCCTATGAAAATGGACCTGCATAAGCCCTAAAACTTCATCCAGAACCACCGCAGGACGGGACCCAGTGTTGCAGGTATCAAGTACTGCGATGTGATCGTAGTGGGTTATTTAAAAAAAGATTTAACAAAAATCATGGAGGTGGAGTGATAATAACTATTTAAAAAAAATATGACGGGCATTTGAGACCAGACTGGCATTCTAATTTAATTGAAAATTTGTGGCTACAAATAAAAATTAACAATCAACTGATAATTAATTTGTGTACTGTTTATTTACCGGACTACTTACCGTCGTCCATATATGTTGATTTCTTAGACCGTAGCAGATATATTCTTAGCTCTACTAGTTGCCCAACTTGTATTATTGGCGATTTCTATCTGGGAAACTTAAAGTGGTCGCGAGAGCTAGGTTGCCCCATCGCTTATCTATGCGATAAATCAAAGGCTCTCTATGAACTGTTGCAGTTGACTGCGCTTCATCTACTTAAGGGTAGACAAGTTGGTCACTTCTCCATAGAAACGCGGTAGTATTACCACTATGTAATTTTGTAGGTCCAAGACTAAGTATTATATAGATTAATCTCTTCATTATCTAGGATTGTAAATTATTACGAAAGTAAAAAGTTAATAAACATGAAAGTTATGAGCCAAGAAACATCTTGTATTTTAAAACATTGTTTTTTTGTTTTTTTTTTGTCTACTCGTGAACATGGTGCATGCAACTGCGCCGAAATATCGAGAGCTCATTTCACAACATAATCACGGTAAATATCCCGTTAATAATAATATAATCTTGTATTTTAGCTCAATTTTAACGCCACATTGGACGTAAATAAATAACATAAGGAATACGAAAACTCTAAAATAATTTATCTAGCGGCATAGTTTATTCCATAAACATTGCAAATAACTTAAGTTGGAATAAATTAACTCAGAGTTTATTCAAGCACATTACTGCAGCCAAAGGTCGACAAAAAAAATTGCGCGCTCATTTATATTTCTTTCTCCCTTTCCCTTTCAGTTTGTTTGATAAAGAGAGCATGCTTTTTAGCCGCGCCCACCGATGAGTTCGAGCCGTCAACTTGTCGATCCTTAATGGCATTTATAACCACAACAATAGATTACTAGATTAGTTCTTTTTGACAAACCAGACGACTGTGCTATATCAAAAGCTCCAACTATTAGTCGCCTAGATAATCATCATCCTCCGATTGAGTTAACATATCGATGTTTTCTCCCTACGCTACTAGAAAACAGAGAAATAGAGAAGGTTTGTTTTTACAAAACTGATTACGTAAATTGCATCAGGGAACTAAACTTGGTGGAGTGGGATAAACATTCAGAAATTTTAAACTGTGAAGATTTTGTTCAGTTCTTCTATAATAAACTCTATTCAATTATCGAAAGCTTTACTCCTAAAACTAGAGCTCGTAACCATAAATTACCTGTATGGTTTTCAAAGGAACTTATTCGATCGTTAAAAAGTAAAAATAAGTACCACAATAAGTATAAACGATTCGGTAACCCTCGAGATTATGATACTTATTCTTACTTTTGAAATATTGTGAAGACTGATATGGTTAACTGCTATAAAGTATACATTCAACGCATTGAAGATGATTTATCCAATAACTTAAAAGCTTTTTGGCGTTACACCAAGAGTAAGAGAGTCACATATACTGTCCCGAGTCGAATCAAACTGAGAAATCGTATCGCTGATACCGGAGGTGAGAATATTTTTCATCGGTTTATAGCAGCCCCTCAAATGGTAACTATTGTCCTCACTTTGCGCCAACTAGTTTCTCTACTTACTCTATAGTCATAACGGAAAGGGATGTACTAATGCAATTAATTAATCTTAACACTACTAAATCAGCGGGACCAGATGCAATTCCCCCAATATTTATACGGCTCTGTGCTTCGGCTCTAGTTAAACCGCTATCACTGATTTTTTCATAGTCCATAGCGGAGGGCACCTTTCCATCCTTGTGGAAATTAGCTAAAATAACACCTGTTTACAAGTTTGGCGATAAGTGTGACGCTACCAATTACAGACCAATAAGTATACTCAACTGTTTTGCTAAGATATTTGAAGCATAGCTTATGATCACATTTATAATCATTTGAAACATCGCTTGAACCCGAATCAGCATGGGTTTATAACAGGAAGATCTACAGCTACCAATCTTCTTGAGTACGTTAACTATATCTGTAAGTCTTTTGAAGACAGGACCCAGACAGATGCCATTTACACGGATTTCGCAAAAGCGTTCGATCGCGTTGATCACCCAATATTATTAAAAAAGTTGGATCACCTGGGCATTCATGGTAATCTCCATAGATGGCTTAGCTCTAATCTATTAAATAGGTCCCAGCTGGTGTCACTATACGGGTATGATTCTGTGCCATTCGTGGCGTCATCGGGTGTGCCTCAAGGCTCAAATCTAGGTCCTCTGCTATTTTTAGCATTTATCAATGATCTCCTAGATCAACCAGACAGCAACTTCTTAGCATACGCAGACGACATTAAGGTATTTCGTCGCATTTATTCTGGACTTGACTGTGCACGACTTCAGGAAGATCTCGATCTAATTAATGACTGGTGTGCCATAAATCAAATGTCTCTCAACGCGAACAAATGCCAGATAATTAGTTTTACCAAGAGCAAATCCCATCTATTTTAATTATCAAATTGATGGAACTGTCTTAAGCAGGGTTAATGTTGTTCGTGATTTGGGTGTTTTGTTTGATTCTTCGCTCTCTTTTAGGCGTCACTACGATCATATTTCAAATAAAGCGAATAGAATGCTAGGATTTGTTCTACGTACAGCCAAACCGTTCAGAAACAGTGCTTCATGGATTACTTTGTACAACATTGAATATTGCTCTTCAGTATGGTACCCTATTTACGACACCCATGTGGACAGGATTGAGTCTATTCAGCGAAGATTCTTGCGGTCATACAGTAGACTTGGTCTTAGGCGTAAGCATAAGGAATACTCAGACAGGATGAATAAATGTAATATGAAGAGTCTGGAAAGTCGTAGAACAATTACAGACTTATGTACCTTGTATAAGGTTGTTAATGGTACATTTAGTAGTGAATTGTTATCGAATGTTAATTTTAAAATACCTACCCGATCTGTTCGTAATGTTCAGTTATTCAGCATTCCTCCTGTTCAAATCAGTAATGTTACAATGCGGGCTCGAGTGTAGTGTAGAGTGTACCTGCGAGTGCTTGAAGTGCGTGCGCAGCATGAGGCCGATGTTCTGCGTGTGCGAGAGGTCGAGCGCGGCGTCCACCTCGTCCAGGATGTAGAGCGGCGCCGGCTTGAACAGCAGCATGGCCAGCACCAGCGACAGCGCCACCAGCGAGCGCTGCCCGCCCGACAGCTCGCCCAGCGACTCCTTCCACGCGCCGTTGAACCCCACGCGCACCTACGTACACAGGAGCCGTCACTCTATATAGAACAGCAGTATGGCCAGCAGAGGGGGGGAGGGAGGGAGGGAGGGAGGTGGGCAGCAGTACCTCGAGCCCGTCGAGCACCTCCTGCCCGCTGGGCGGCTGCAGGCGCGCCTCGGCGCCGGGCAGCAGCGTGGCGAACATGGAGCCGAAGTCCCGGTTGACCTGCGCGCACGCAGCCACCAGCGTGGTGCGCTTCTTCTCGTCCAGCTCCGCCATCACCTGCACCAGCTTCGCGCGGTCCGCCTCCACGATGCGCTTCTTGCGCATCAAGTCCGCGTACTGGAAGAGTACACACTGCCGTTATAGCACATAGCCTAGTTATTCATTCCTTCCAGGACCTGTCCTAAAACTGCATCCAGAACCACCGGAGGAGGGGTAACAGCGTCCTCTCGGTTAACGGTGGTGAGCAATATGCGTCTTCTGAATGATGAAGGATGACGAAAAATATAAAAAAAATACTCATGCTACGGGAGATGACAGCCGCACGTCCATCTCGAAGGCGTAATGACATGTGATGGTAGGGGAACAATAAGTGACCGGTTAGTGTGAGAGTCCAGCGCCGAGCACGGGCGGCACCCACCTGGTCCTCCTGCTGCTGCAGCAGCGTGTGCGCGCGCGCGTTGAGCCCGCGCGCGAGCGTGTCGCGGTGCGCGGCGAGCTGGCGCACGCGCACGCCCGCCGCCGCCGCGCCGCGCGCCTCGAAGTCGTACAGCCCGCCCGCCGCGCCGAAGTACTCGCGCTCCGACGCCACCCACGCGTGCGCGCGCTCCAGCGACAACATCTGCGGGCCACTCAACCAGCTGCACTACCTGCTCTCACCCACACGGAACATGAACATGTTTTAAACGGAGGATGCCAAACATTCTCGCCCTGATACCAGGCCGATACAATCGTCATCGGTATCTGTGTCTACAGTAAGATACTGCTAAAAGAGTACATCTTTTATTGTTTCTGATAAGAACTGAAGCGCGGTGACTAGGGCTGCGGTGCGTTCGACTGGAGCCCTGCGTCGAGCCACACGTGGCGGCGTGCTACCGACCTCCTTCTGGCAGCGCTCGGCCTCCGCCTGCAGCTCGGCGACGTCGAGCGCCAGCTGCTCGGCCGCCAGCGCCGCGTCGCGCGCCGCCCGCGCCCGCGCCTCCTTCCTGGCGAGCTGCTGGCGCACGGCGCCGCTGCGGGACGCGATCTCCGCCTTCTGCCGCTCGATGCGCACCCGCATCTGCTTCGTTGCTTCCTAAACAACATCAACATATCGTTTTTATTCGTGCTCATTTTCGTTTGTTTATCAAAAGACGTTCATTCGCCGCAATGAGTTTCGCGTCCCTGCTCGACGGCGCGCTGCAGCTCGCGCGCCTCCAGCCGCAGTATAGTAAGGTGTGTACTCACGGCGTGCGCGCTGTGCTCGCGCTCGAGCGCCGCGAGCGCGTCCCCGGCGTCCCCGGCGGCGCGCGCCTCGTGCTCGCGCTGCGCGGCGCCCTGCTCGACGGCGCGCTGCAGCTCGCGCGCCTCCAGCCGCAGTATAGTAAGGTGTGTACTCACGGCGTGCGCGCTGTGCTCGCGCTCGAGCGCCGCGAGCGCGTCCCCGACGTCCCCGGCGGCGCGCGCCTCGTGCTCGCGCTGCGCGGCGCCCTGCTCGACGGCGCGCTGCAGCTCGCGCGCCTCCAGCCGCAGTATAGTAAGGTGTGTACTCACGGCGTGCGCGCTGTGCTCGCGCTCGAGCGCCGCGAGCGCGTCCCCGGCGTCCCCGGCGGCGCGCGCCTCGTGCTCGCGCTGCGCGGCGCCCTGCTCGACGGCGCGCTGCAGCTCGCGCGCCTCCAGCCGCAGTATAGTAAGGTGTGTACTCACGGCGTGCGCGCTGTGCTCGCGCTCGAGCGCCGCGAGCGCGTCCCCGGCGTCCCCGGCGGCGCGCGCCTCGTGCTCGCGCTGCGCGGCGCCCTGCTCGACGGCGCGCTGCAGCTCGCGCGCCTCCAGCCGCAGTATAGTAAGGTGTGTACTCACGGCGTGCGCGCTGTGCTCGCGCTCGAGCGCCGCGAGCGCGTCCCCGGCGTCCCCGGCGGCGCGCGCCTCGTGCTCGCGCTGCGCGGCGCCCTGCTCGACGGCGCGCTGCAGCTCGCGCGCCTCCAGCCGCAGTATAGTAAGGTGTGTACTCACGGCGTGCGCGCTGTGCTCGCGCTCGAGCGCCGCGAGCGCGTCCCCGGCGTCCCCGGCGGCGCGCGCCTCGTGCTCGCGCTGCGCGGCGCCCTGCTCGACGGCGCGCTGCAGCTCGCGCGCCTCCAGCCGCAGTATAGTAAGGTGTGTACTCACGGCGTGCGCGCTGTGCTCGCGCTCGAGCGCCGCGAGCGCGTCCCCGGCGTCCCCGGCGGCGCGCGCCTCGTGCTCGCGCTGCGCGGCGCCCTGCTCGACGGCGCGCTGCAGCTCGCGCGCCTCCAGCCGCAGTATAGTAAGGTGTGTACTCACGGCGTGCGCGCTGTGCTCGCGCTCGAGCGCCGCGAGCGCGTCCCCGGCGTCCCCGGCGGCGCGCGCCTCGTGCTCGCGCTGCGCGGCGCCCTGCTCGACGGCGCGCTGCAGCTCGCGCGCCTCCAGCCGCAGTATAGTAAGGTGTGTACTCACGGCGTGCGCGCTGTGCTCGCGCTCGAGCGCCGCGAGCGCGTCCCCGGCGTCCCCGGCGGCGCGCGCCTCGTGCTCGCGCTGCGCGGCGCCCTGCTCGACGGCGCGCTGCAGCTCGCGCGCCTCCAGCCGCAGTATAGTAAGGTGTGTACTCACGGCGTGCGCGCTGTGCTCGCGCTCGAGCGCCGCGAGCGCGTCCCCGGCGTCCCCGGCGGCGCGCGCCTCGTGCTCGCGCTGCGCGGCGCCCTGCTCGACGGCGCGCTGCAGCTCGCGCGCCTCCAGCCGCAGCGCCTCCAGCTCCTGCTCGCGCTCCTTCCACTTCCTGCCGTGCTCCTCCGCCTCCTTCTTCGCTTTCTTCAACTCTTGCTCCGCTTTCTTGAACTCTCTGCCAGATAAAAACGACTTATTAGGACAACAGGACTTCGCTTACCTAAATACATAGTGAGGAAATATTGGCTCGGTGGCAGGATACTTTCTTATGCTATATGCACATGCTTATGTCCAGCAGGGTACTTTCTTGTGCTCGGGTGTCCAGCAGGGTACTTTCTTGTGCTCGGGTGTCCAGCAGGGTACTTTCTTGTGCTCACGTGTCCAGTAGAGTATTTTCTTGTGCTCGGGTGTCCAGCAGGGTACTTTCTTGTGCTCGGGTGTCCAGCAGGGTACTTTCTTGTGCTCACGTGTCCAGTAGAGTATTTTCTTGTGCTCGGGTGTCCAGCAGGGTACTTTCTTGTGCTCGGGTGTCCAGCAGGGTACTTTCTTGTGCTCACGTGTCCAGTAGAGTATTTTCTTGTGCTCGGGTGTCCAGCAGGGTACTTTCTTGTGCTCGGGTGTCCAGCAGGGTACTTTCTTGTGCTCACGTGTCCAGTAGAGTATTTTCTTGTGCTTGGGTGTCCAGTAGAGTACTTTTTTGTGCTCAGTGGCTAGAAGAATACTATCTAGTGCTCGTTTGGTAGGCTACCAAGCAAGTGTTGAAAATATGCAGCCAAATACCTAATGATGACTTTAAGCCAAAAAAAAGTGTTGATTGAACGAGTTTGGCTTGATGGAACAAAAATGTGTGTATACTTTGGTGCTTTAGTTTTCTTCCTATAAATAGGTTTCCCATTTCACCAATATTATGTAAGCCCAGCGGTAGGCTCGCTGTTAGCAACTAGTTACTTCATTCATATCATTCTATAGCTGTAAGTGTTCCGACGTACCTCTCTCTGTGCCCTTTGATATCTTTCACTTTAGACTCGAGGGCCGCAGCTCTAGACGCGGCTTCTTTTTGCAGCACTTTATCGCGTTCTACCGCTTCGGTCAGTTCTTTCACCTGTTGGCACAAACAATAGTTATTTATGATACTAGTGCGGTAAGTTTTGACTCGTGACTCGTCTCGGGCTTACATTCGTCTACTCGTTTGTAAAAACCAATTCCGCACGAATGTCATACAACATTTTACAACCCATTTGCGAGAAAACAGGTAATAATTAAACAAATTTTATTATTTTGTTTATAAATCAGACAGAAAGTCGCATCTTAATACTTGACACTGGCAAATGCACAAAGTGCAATGCCATAAGGAGGAAAGAAGAAAAAAATTATTTGATGTTTCAATCCGTAAAGTTTACGCACGGCGCTATACAACTGAGCGTGCGGTAAAATAGCTTAGCTGAGAGTACCTACTTACCGCACGCTCCGTTGTATGGTGCGTAACTTTCGACCGATGTATACAGGCTTAGTAAATGCACTTTTAGTAGTTCCCCAGGCGGACTCTGCAGTAGTCCTGCCAGTACATATAACGTTCCTCGTTGTGTGCTGACCTGCGCCTCCAGGCTCTCGATCTCGTCGTGCAGCTGCGCGTGCGCAGTGGTCGCCAGCCGCGAGCGGACCACCTCCAGCTCGTGCGACTTCATCTCGTACCTGCACGGAACGGTACACGTATACTATATTACATTTTAAGAAATAGAAAAAAATGGGCGGTTTTGTTTTCGACTACAATATTAAGTTAGTCCTCACTTATGTGTTTTCATTGAAGTGATTTTCGGTGGTTTCTATTTAGGGAACCCTCGTCGCGACTCGCATTTGTCGGCTTTATTTACAGTTTTCATTACCCAAGGTTTTATCAGTAACGGCGCCCCGCGGTTTCACCTGCTGTTTATAATAATTTATAATAATAATATAATTTATTCAAAAAAATATTTTTAAAAAGTCTGAGAAAAACATAAAACTTATGTAAACATTCTGAGGTCTAGCCTGAACTAGGTAATCCGTTACGTGGGAAAAAAGTGTAACCCGTGTTAAGCCAGGATATAAGCTATCTTTTCCCAAATTTCATGCAACTCCGTTGAGCTCATGCTGTAACAAACTTACGAGTACACCCCAACATACGTGAACACAGCCCGTTACTAACTTTAAAATTTTGCATTTATTTTATGTTATTTCGACAACCAACAGCCTTCATACAGAAAAGATAAAAACAGTATAATGAGTACATCTAGGCCAACAAAGTTTACCAGTAACAGAAAGAGCGGAGCTAGCATGGAACATATGCAACATATGTTATGTATGGCTGCTATAGTTATATTGTAAGAAATATAACAAATGATTAAAATGTATGTGTGTGTTTGTGTGCGTGTGTGTGTATATGTGCAATATATATGTTGTGTTACATTGTTGTTGTACCGTACCGTGTAAACTCCTAAAATGTCTATGTTCATGATGATTTATTTACAACTTGAGCTAAATCCTCTAAAATGTACAACGAGGCTTAATATATTTATGAAATTATTCAGTTATCAACCGGTTATTTAACCAAGTTGTCAATTCTAAGAATAAATTATCATCATATATATATATTTATATATATATAATATACTAAATATATATATTGTAGCGTTGCTACACACACGCTCAAATAAAAATAACACATAGCACTTGCGATTGAGTTTCCTTATAATACAAAGCATAATTATCAAGTTTAGATCTTTAAATACTTATTTCCAAAAATATAAACAGCTGTTAAGTGCTTATTTGTATATTTTGATTTGACATTACTTCTGTCACCTTGTCGACACAGACAGTGACACGTGACACTGACATACATAAATCACGTCCGGCAGCGATTAGCACTGTAATTAAATCGACAGATTTTTAGCTATGGTTCTCATTAAGGTTTTTTATCTGTGATTTTTTATGTCAGGATTTTAGTAAAACGAAACGTATTTAATAATGTTTATATTTTCTTGTAAACAATTCGTGTTTGTTGACATAAATAATCAGTGTGATTTAGTGTAGACAGGTTTATTCATTTTTACAAACGTAATTATAAAATTTCAACGTAAGTAAACATTTAGTGAGTTTGGTGACATTTTTTATCATCTGCGTGAGTTGATTCGTGACAAATAAATAGTAGAATTTTAGGACAGGGGTTGGGGTAAAATTGCCACGACTTGAAATTCGTTGAAGCAAGATGAACAGACGACGAATTTTAACTTCTTTTTCGGAAGACGTTGGCGCAGGACGATGGGACGGCGCTTTTCTGAACGCCATCTCCACATTTTATAAAACCCGTAAAAAGGTGAGCAATCAATAGATTTACCACTTCACCGGCATCTTTTTATCTTCTGAAGCGTATGTTAGGCGCATGTTCCAAAGATGACCAGCAACTTTATCTGACGCTGTGATTTGTTTTTCACAGCGGGTTTTACCCTCTGGGCTAAAACTGCAATCCACACCGACCTGAAGACGGCGATTGGCTTCTCCACGATTGCAAAGCGACTTGTCGCTTTCGCCACGCACGCCATAAATGTATGGTAACTTTTTTTACATTATAACTGCGACCGTAGCTTCTTAATACCGGCGTAGTATCATTCTCGCCAATATCAGAAATTCCTTGCTGTTTAGCACTTCAAAATTCTGAAGACTGAGTGAAAACTTCTAGAACTTTCTTCGAGTTTTTTTGTTCGAGCCTTATGTGTAAAAGCATCGAACGATGCTAGATTAGAATATAGTTTTGTTATTATTGTAGGACAGATTGTCTAGCTAGCAATCTGCTCCTTTCTTTATATGTAATTCGCAAAATTGGTTTAACGTCAATAGATTAATATGGTAAGGTAACTCGCTACGGTGACACAATATGTGAAACTCTAACTGGAGTCCGCTATTACCTTAGGCTTACTTTTAGTGTTTTTTTATATAAGATATGAGTACTCGCAGAGTACTTCTTGCTCAAACTATAGCAGTATTTAGGATTTAAGAAAATTGTTTTGTTTTGCATTCTGCAAATTCTGTCGGAATGTTGAAATTATTTTTAGGATGTAATTTTCTCCAAATACATCATTAATATTATAGAACCTACTTTTAGTGTTTCTTTTCGCCCTCCTGAAGCAACTCCCATCATACAATCACAACGGTACGGTCCTTGAACCAAAAATCCATACTTTGCTGATTGAAACTTATCCGAGTAAACTTTATTTATTCTTTTATGTAAAATATATGTAACAGGTGTTAGGTATACCTTCAAAGGTAGGTTTAGGGTCGCAGCGACGCGGACTACACGTCGGAACCGTCAGGGGCGATTCGCACCACATGGGGAGATTCGCAAAACAATTGGCGATTCGCACCAAGCTTCACCCTTGACCGCCTTTTTTTATTGAGATTCAACTAGAAAATTATTTTTTTATTCTACCACGTTACAATATACATATACATAAATAAATATTGATGTATGTATTATTTAGTTTATATGTGATTGTGCTTTTGTTTTTTTTTTTTTTTTTTTTTAATTATTGGCATCGCACGTTGTGCATTCTGCCAGTGTCAAGTTAATGAATTTACAAGTTTTTTTACTAAAACCAAGTTAAATATGTCATGAAATCACAGTCAGTCACACGAAGTTAGTCATAGTCGAGTCCAAGTTATGCCCTAGTAAAGTTGTGGCGACTTTACTATGAGCTTCTACGGAGTTTTGGAAACAACACGAAAAGACATGCACCACCACATTATATCACTTGCCCACACTCGTGCACGTAATTCAACACTCAATGAATAAAACACCACCATTTTTAATCATTAATTCGCGAAAAAACACAATTTAAAGAAAATAATAGAATGCAACGACATGATTTTTCCATGTTCCCGCCAAAAACCGTGCTTTTGTTTCTTCTTAGCATATTAATTGCATTTGTTTCTACTACATTTACCTACTTTATTTTCCTTTTGTGTGTGTGTGTCGCATGTTAGCGTAAGCATCACTGTCTATTAGTGATAACCTTTATTGGCCTATATGTGCTCATTATAATGTTTATTCTTTCCCCATGTGCTTGATTGTCCAAATAAAATAAAAACATGTATGCAAAGAAGAAGAAAAAATAAGTTTATGATACATGATGATCAGTGTGAGTAATGTGGTGCAGCCGAGTACTGACCGCTGCTGTAGCGCGTGGTAGTCGTCGAATATCTTCTGGTCGCGCTGCAGCGCCGCCGAGTCCCGCGCCAGCGCCGCCTCGCGCGCCGCCTGCGCACCCTCCGCCGCGCGCAGCTCCGCCAGCTGCGCCAGCACCGACCCGCCCTGCGCACACGCACTACACTCGGGACCTCCGACGGTACGAGGGAGGGCTGCGACCGACTCGTCCGATGATCATAATCTTTGATGATTGATAGGCTTTAGAAATTTCAGACTTGTGAAAAATTCCTTGTAATGTTTTGTAAGTGGCACGAAATTTAAAAGCCGGACGTGACTTATTGTGAAAAATTCATCGGTCCGGGCTCGGGATCCAAAAGCTCGTGAAACTAAAAAAGTATTAAAACTCGACCCAGGCAAGGCGTCATGAAATGAAACTAAAAAACACTTGGATGAAAAAAGTTGAAAAAAGTAGTGACCTGCTGTCGGGCGCCGCCGGAGAGCGTGCCCTGCGGGTCGAACACGTCCCCGTCGCGCGTGACGCACCGGCGGCGCACGCGCGGGTGGAACGTCACGCGCTTGGCGGTCTCCAGGTCGCGGCACACCAGCGTGCCGCCGAACACCCAGGCCATGGCCGCCCGCAGCCGCGGCTCGAACTTGATCAGGTCCAGCGCCAGCTGCACGTTCTCTGGACCGCCTCCCTGTACCGTCACACGAGAACACGTCATCAGCCAGAAGACATCCACTGGACTAGCTCGCCCTTAATAGCAACGTTTAGCAGGCGGCTTCAGAATCACAGAATGCTCACCACCTGGTCAGTGGTCAGTATTTGGTAAAACTGAGTGTTATAGAGTTCACGGATGAATTAAATAAGTCAAATTCGGGATAGTCTTATTGTTGTATGTCTTGTCCTGCGCGAGGTTGCGTCACGCGCGCCTGTCCGAGTGGAGACACCCTAGTGTACTCACGATGTCCTGCGCGAGGTTGCGTCACGCGCGCCTGTCCGAGTGGAGACACCCTAGTGTACTCACGATGTCCTGCGCGAGTTTGCGTCACGCGCGCCTGTCCGAGTGGAGACACCCTAGTGTACTCACGATGTCCTGCGCGAGGTTGCGTCACGCGCGCCTGTCCGAGTGGAGACACCCTAGTGTACTCACGATGTCCTGCGCGAGTTTGCGTCACGCGCGCCTGTCCGAGTGGAGACACCCTAGTGTACTCACGATGTCCTGCGCGAGGTTGCGTCACGCGCGCCTGTCCGAGTGGAGACACCCTAGTGTACTCACGATGTCCTGCGCGAGTTTGCGTCACGCGCACCTGTCCGAGTGGAGACACCCTAGTGTACTCACGATGTCCTGCGCGAGGTTGCGTCACGCGCGCCTGTCCGAGTGGAGACACCCTAGTGTACTCACGATGTCCTGCGCGAGGTTGCGTCACGCGCGCCTGTCCGAGTGGAGACACCCTAGTGTACTCACGATGTCCTGC
The DNA here is from genome assembly GCA_905404285.2 of Erannis defoliaria. NCBI lineage: Eukaryota > Metazoa > Arthropoda > Insecta > Lepidoptera > Geometridae > Erannis > Erannis defoliaria. Next base: position 291,539 of record FR990085.1, on the reverse strand, counting down.
GCGAGGTTGCGTCACGCGCGCCTGTCCGAGTGGAGACACCCTAGTGTACTCACGATGTCCTGCGCGAAGTTGCGTCACGCGCGCCTGTCCGAGTGGAGACACCCTAGTGTACTCACGATGTCCTGCGCGAGGTTGCGTCACGCGCGCCTGTCCGAGTGGAGACACCCTAGTGTACTCACGATGTCCTGCGCGAGGTTGCGTCACGCGCGCCTGTCCGAGTGGAGACACCCTAGTGTACTCACGATGTCCTGCGCGAGGTTGCGTCACGCGCGCCTGTCCGAGTGGAGACACCCTAGTGTACTCACGATGTCCTGCGCGAGGTTGCGTCACGCGCGCCTGTCCGAGTGGAGACACCCTAGTGTACTCACGATGTCCTGCGCGAGGTTGCGTCACGCGCGCCTGTCCGAGTGGAGACACCCTAGTGTACTCACGATGTCCTGCGCGAGGTTGCGTCACGCGCACCTGTCCGAGTGGAGACACCCTAGTGTACTCACGATGTCCTGCGCGAGGTTGCGTCACGCGCGCCTGTCCGAGTGGAGACACCCTAGTGTACTCACGATGTCCTGCGCGAGGTTGCGTCACGCGCGCCTGTCCGAGTGGAGACACCCTAGTGTACTCACGATGTCCTGCGCGAGGTTGCGTCACGCGCGCCTGTCCGAGTGGAGACACCCTAGTGTACTCACGATGTCCTGCGCGAGGTTGCGTCACGCGCGCCTGTCCGAGTAGAGACACCCTAGTGTACTCACGATGTCCTGCGCGAGGTTGCGTCACGCGCGCCTGTCCGAGTGGAGACACCCTAGTGTACTCACGATGTCCTGCGCGAGGTTGCGTCACGCGCGCCTGTCCGAGGGGAGACACCCTAGCGTACTCACGATGTCCTGCGCGAGGTTGCGTCACGCGCGCCTGTCCGAGTGGAGACACCCTAGTGTACTCACGATGTCCTGCGCGAGGTTGCGTCACGCGCGCCTGTCCGAGTGGAGACACCCTAGTGTACTCACGATGTCCTGCGCGAGGTTGCGTCACGCGCGCCTGTCCGAGTGGAGACACCCTAGTGTACTCACGATGTCCTGCGCGAGGTTGCGTCACGCGCGCCTGTCCGAGTGGAGACACCCTAGTGTACTCACGATGTCCTGCGCGAGGTTGCGTCACGCGCGCCTGTCCGAGTGGAGACACCCTAGTGTACTCACGATGTCCTGCGCGAGGTTGCGTCACGCGCGCCTGTCCGAGTGGAGACACCCTAGTGTACTCACGATGTCCTGCGCGAGGTTGCGTCACGCGCGCCTGTCCGAGTGGAGACACCCTAGTGTACTCACGATGTCCTGCGCGAGGTTGCGTCACGCGCGCCTGTCCGAGTGGAGACACCCTAGTGTACTCACGATGTCCTGCGCGAGGTTGCGTCACGCGCGCCTGTCCGAGTGGAGACACCCTAGTGTACTCACGATGTCCTGCGCGAGGTTGCGTCACGCGCGCCTGTCCGAGTGGAGACACCCTAGTGTACTCACGATGTCCTGCGCGAGGTTGCGTCACGCGCGCCTGTCCGAGTGGAGACACCCTAGTGTACTCACGATGTCCTGCGCGAGGTTGCGTCACGCGCGCCTGTCCGAGTGGAGACACCCTAGTGTACTCACGATGTCCTGCGCGAGGCGCACGGTGGCGGCGTCGATGACGTGCGAGGAGATCTTGTTGAGCGGGATGATGGTGGTGCGGGTCTGCAGGTTACCGCGCTGCAGCAGCAGCTTGCTGGTCACCTCCGTGTCCACCACCACGTTGTACAGCTGGGGACACGACGCGACACACACTTCACAATAATTACATCAAGCTTTCACAATAAAAATAAGATGAACCGATAAAAATAACTTTAGTGCCAAAAAATATACACAAATGCTAGAATATGGACTCAATAAAATACGCTTTTTTTTTAATATAACCGTCTCAACTTCGAATACCTGGATGACATGTACATATTTTCTAGTAAATTTTATTTAAAAACCAAACTACTGAATCAATTTCGATAAAATTTATATGGGACCACCCCTGAAGCATTACCTACCAAACAAAAAAATAATCATCCATATGCAGCCCTTCGATCCCACTTCTGATGTCGGATCAGGCTAGGTACGAACCGCATCAGACAATGGTACTTTGGTGGCGTGAGTTTGGCGGGCGAGGAGAGTAACATATCACACGTAGTCTTTTAATGATTATCGAAATAAAGACACACTTTACATAATTTTAAACGATTAGAACTTGGGGACAAGGCGTTCCGCTAAGTAACCAAAGCGACCGCTCTTCACGACTACCCTCCATAATACTTAGATCCTCGGAAGGAGCGTGTCCGCAGCGCCTCTGTCGGACGCTATGTGTGTTACGTGCAAATATGTTATCAGCAGTAACTAACATTTACGTAAATAAAAGACGTGTGGTTGCCACCTATGAACTAGCGACGAGACCATCTTTAAAAAGGTTTGAGCGGCTGGCGTGTCATCGACCGCCGAGTTTTAGGCAATTTCTGTTAGATGGCGCTTATTTCAACTTTGTAACATTTTTAATCTACATTTAATTTTATGTAAATGGCAACACCGGAGTCTTCGAACTAGTACCATTTCTTGTTTGTTTTAGGATTTAATGTTTTAAAATACAGTATTCCTCAACCCTGAGTGAAACTCTGGGCTTTTAATTCATCAATTGAATTTATCGGATTTATACTTTGGTAAGAATTCCTTCATTAGGGGAATTCACGAAGTAAACAACTTTGATGGATGTAGTTTTGATATGTTACTAGTTATAGGGTAGGTTTTCGCTGTGTGGTTGATTATTATCAAAAAAAAAATGTTTTTTCCTCGCAAGTGTGACGAAAACAGTCGTATGGAACTCTTGTGCTATTAGTCATTACGCTCTCGGCTTTCTTATCGCGCTCGCCTGCGGCTCGCGCGCATAATACCGCCTCTAGTGTAATGACCAACATAGCACACTCGTATCATAATGTACTAATAACAAATTAAAAGATAATTATTTTATTTAACAGACCTTTTGCAATCTTGCCTGTTTAAAAAAAAGGAAATTGCATGGCGCCCTTCTGCTACCTGTATTCTAGGTCCGAATAACACGACTAGCCGAGGCACGACAACTATTGAGTAAAGATTACCTTTAACCTGTAATATCTTCTCCACTCAACCATATCGCTTACATGTGAAACCCACTAAATGCCGATTGGTTGCCATCAACCGGCCAATCAGCGTCGCACGTTACTAGCGTTACAGCGGAGATGGCGCAACTTCCATCTACAGACCACCAAAACTAAACTAGGTGGCGTGATACTAACAGTGTGAAGGAGGTATTTAAAGCAAGCTCCGACTATACATATAAGAAATTATCCTAAAATTATACTGCGAAAACGACTACGATTATTTTAACGATCACAAGTCGAAAAATAGGTTTACGCGATTTTCGACCATCTTGGCATTGATTGCGTGCTGCCTGCCTAGTGCGTGTGACGTACCTTCCCTCCGGCGGCGGTCTCCAGCGCCGTGCAGTACGCGGGCTCCGGCACCTCGAACAGCCGGCACACGGTACCTGGGGGAGGGGGAGGGGGGAGGTGAACATGTTTTCCTTCACATTGAGCTTCAAAGAAGCTGTTAGTCAACAGAGTGCGAAACAATAACACAAAAAAAACCCGACTGCACCTTGAAATCTTTCAGATTTCTCCTTGTCAATAAAACAATATTAGATTAAATCACACAGTGGTCAATTTCTGAAAAGTTGAATTCAATGGTTAGAAGTTCAAGTGTGGTAGAGGCGAGCGACGTATATACAGGGTTAGTTCTAATCGGTTAGCATCTTTGTTTCGTCCCGACCCGTGTCGGCGCCACTATCGTATGGGCCGTGAGCGCGCCGTGAAGTTAGTTCACAAGATTTGGATTGAGCTCGCGTTTGGATTAGCGAATTGTATTTTCACGCCGCGAGCCTCATTTTGCCTTTTTTGGACGATTGAATGAGTTAAAAGTGTTCACACGGTTGCGCCCGAGAGCGATGCTCGATGCGTTTATCCCACTGTTGGGAAGACACAAAGAAACGTATAAAGGCATATTCTGTGCATCAAAACAAACAACTTTTACTATACGCGCCGCTAGCGAGTCGTGCGAGTCGCGCGCCTCGCGCACGCCGCCCTGCGCGTGCGCACCGACTCGCGCAGTATATAGTTACCGGAGACGCGGCTGCGGTCGAACCCGGGCGGCGGCGTGTAGTGGAATTGGCAGCGCTGCAGGCGCGCCGCCAGCGCGCCGCGCGCACGCCGCCCTGCGCGTGCGCACCGACTCGCGCAGTATATAGTTACCGGAGACGCGGCTGCGGTCGAACCCGGGCGGCGGCGTGTAGTGGAATTGGCAGCGCTGCAGGCGCGCCGCCAGCGCGCCGCGCGCACGCCGCCCTGCGCGTGCGCACCGACTCGCGCAGTATATAGTTACCGGAGACGCGGCTGCGGTCGAACCCGGGCGGCGGCGTGTAGTGGAATTGGCAGCGCTGCAGGCGCGCCGCCAGCGCGTCGTGCGCGTCGCGCGCCGCGCGTACGCCGCCCTGCAGCGCGCGCACCGACTCGCGCAGCGCCGCGTTTCGCTCCGAGTCGAAGTTCATGGTCGCCAGCTGCGCCTGCACACACACACTCGCGCGCTCAGTCAATGTTGTTTAACTTTTTTGGCCACTTTATTGTAAAGAAAAATATTATATAATAGGTCTTTACCTATGAAATTGCCGTTCTTCAGTACTGGTCATTTCAAATAGAAAAAAAGTTTGGATTGGCTTTGTATTCTGATATCAAATTAATTTTGTCTTAAAAACATGACATTATTTTTACAAACTCAGTCTTTTGTTTATTGATTAGCGTTATATTTTCATTACATTTGAACATTTTTCGTCATAATGGATACTTTAAAAATTCGTGTAATTATGGAATATGAGTTCCGTCGTGGCACCAACGCGACATAAATGGCACGTAACATCAAAAACGTTTACGGAGAGAACTGTACTAACGAACGCACAACCCGTTATTGGTTTTTCCGGTTCCGTTCTGGAAATTTTGACTTGAAAAATGTAGCTCGTGGTCGTCCGGAGACTTTGGTCAACAATGATGAATTAAAGGCGATTGTGGAAGTTGACGAAACTCAATCTACAGCTGAGCTAGCAGCAGCTTTTGATGTTAGCATCAAAACAATTTTGATCCATTTGCGACAAATAGGCAAGGTAAAAAAACTTGATAGATGGGTGCCCCACGAACTTAACGATCGCCAGCGCAACGTACGCGTCGAGACCTGCCTCGCGCTGCAGCTACAGACAGTCTCCAAGCTGCAAGAGCTGGGGTTGGAAGCTCTCCCTCATCCGCCATACTCACCAGACCTTGCACCTACCGACTATTACTTTTTCCAAAATGTAGACAATTTTTTAGTGGGTAAAAAATTCAATTCCCGAGAGGCAGTACAAAATGCCTTTGAAGAGTTTGTTGCCTCCCCATACAGCAAATTTTTACAAGAAGGGCATCAATAAACTGCCAATTCGTTGGCAAAGATGCGTCGATTGCATGGGTGATTACTTTCAATAACAGAAATAAAAAAGTTAAAAAAATTAGTACTTTCACTTATTTCATACAAAACGGCAATTTCATAGGTAAAGACCTAATATTAAAAATTAACATATAGAATAGTTTATAATACAAAGTAGTCGTTTGGCAGGCGTGGCGTGTCGTTTTTGACCGTTCACGTAACATAAAGTGCCCACATCTCTGAGACTACATAACAGACGTACACTTTTATTGCTATCATGAACAGCTACGCGTGGCGGACGTTAGCAGGCAGACTGACAAACAGGCGAGTCGTAATTTATAAAATAGGCATGATCGGAACTGGGGGCGCAAGTAGCTCTTGACGAGTCCCCTCTCCTTGGTCACAGTACCTGCATGTTGTCTATGTGCGCCTGGTGGTCCGCGATGGCGGCGCGGTCGCGCTTGTACTGCGCGGCGCCGGCGCTGAACTCGTCCCTCAGCGCGCGCAGCCGCTTCTCCGCGTGGCCGCGCTCCATGCTGGCCGCGGACACGCGCGTCGCCGCCTCGGACGCTTCCTTCTTCGCCGCTGGAAACATATTACCATTACGTACATCACGATAATATTACTGTAAACGAGGCTCCCGTTTTTCAAGCTAGAGAGATCACAGATAGGATCACTTTTAGAGATCTGTTTTATTCAAACTTTTAATGCATACTTTTGCTCGAGGTCAGTCAAAAATCTCCTTCCTAGCATTTAGCAATCAAAATAGATATCCCAAAAAGAAGAAAATGAGGAAAAGAGGAAAACGCAACAAAATGTTCATCGTGTCGAGTTACCCATGAGCTGGTCCTGCAGTGACTCGGAAGCGTTCTCCTGCCCCGTGCTGACTGCCAGGAAGCGCTGCTGAGCGTCCGTCAGCGCCTTGTCTGCCGCTTCACTGGCTGCACGCAGACCCTCGAAAGTCGTTGATACCTGCACATATTACACAATGTATTTTTACCAGTGTTGGCGACCAATCGCCACGAGCGCCGCGCGCGACCCCTTCCCGTGTCGGTGGAGGGGGTCGGCCGGCTCCGGCGCCACTTCATTTCGAAGCGGCGCTAGTAGTCACCCGAGAGAACTGACGACGAATGCACGGTCGGTTTTGGGCGCGATCATTTGCGCCGCGTGCTGTTTCACCTGTAATTCCCTGCATGTTTTGGTTTGGCTTAGATTTAACTAGCCCGCGAGTGAGTTCAGGGAAGTGACAAAGTGTTACGACTATCGGTTCTACCACGCTGGTCTTCGGTCTACTCCTGGCTGAGCTCGCCGGGACGGAGGAAGTATGGTGGCTAGCAGGTAGGCAAACAGATTTCAGATTTCATAGCTCCGCGTATCGCGGACGATTATAAGTAACATACATACAGTATAATTTCTAATGTTAATCTATCAAGAAACCTTCATTAAAATTCATATTGATACCTTGGTCGTGGTCCCGCTGCCAGCACCTTCAGCTCACCTGTTCCAGCTGTTCCTCCTTGTCCCTGAGCGCTGCGGCGTCGTCCTTGAGCGCCCGCTCCAGCGCGGCGCCTGGTCCCGCTGCCAGCACCTTCAGCTCACCTGTTCCAGCTGTTCCTCCTTGTCCCTGAGCGCTGCGGCGTCGTCCTTGAGCGCCCGCTCCAGCGCGGCGCCTGGTCCCGCTGCCAGCACCTTCAGCTCACCTGTTCCAGCTGTTCCTCCTTGTCCCTGAGCGCTGCGGCGTCGTCCTTGAGCGCCCGCTCCAGCGCGGCGCCTGGTCCCGCTGCCAGCACCTTCAGCTCACCTGTTCCAGCTGTTCCTCCTTGTCCCTGAGCGCTGCGGCGTCGTCCTTGAGCGCCCGCTCCAGCGCGGCGCCTGGTCCCGCTGCCAGCACCTTCAGCTCACCTGTTCCAGCTGTTCCTCCTTGTCCCTGAGCGCTGCGGCGTCGTCCTTGAGCGCCCGCTCCAGCGCGGCGCCTGGTCCCGCTGCCAGCACCTTCAGCTCACCTGTTCCAGCTGTTCCTCCTTGTCCCTGAGCGCTGCGGCGTCGTCCTTGAGCGCCCGCTCCAGCGCGGCGCCTGGTCCCGCTGCCAGCACCTTCAGCTCACCTGTTCCAGCTGTTCCTCCTTGTCCCTGAGCGCTGCGGCGTCGTCCTTGAGCGCCCGCTCCAGCGCGGCGCCTGGTCCCGCTGCCAGCACCTTCAGCTCACCTGTTCCAGCTGTTCCTCCTTGTCCCTGAGCGCTGCGGCGTCGTCCTTGAGCGCCCGCTCCAGCGCGGCGCCTGGTCCCGCTGCCAGCACCTTCAGCTCACCTGTTCCAGCTGTTCCTCCTTGTCCCTGAGCGCTGCGGCGTCGTCCTTGAGCGCCCGCTCCAGCATGCGCGCGCGCTTCACATGCGACTCGGCGGCCTCGCGGCCCGCCTTCACCGCGGCGCCTGAGCCCGCTTCTGATTTCTCTAGTTGTACTAATTCCGCTTCTAATTCTTTCAGTACGCTGCCGGTCTCCTGTTTTATGGGAAATACCAGATCATAGGGATTAATGAATTGTAAGAGTTGGTTTTGTTGTGATTTATTACAACAAAATATGCAGTACCAATACCAAACATTACAATACCTCAAAGTGACGAAACATGCGGTGTCATTAATACTCAGAATAGTACATTTTAAGTCTCTAATGAAGTGATGTCTGAACAGAAAAGAATAGTACATTATGATACGAGTGTGCTATGTTGGTCATTACACTAGAGGCGGTATTATGCGCGCGAGCTGCAGGCGAGCGCGATAAGGAAGCCGAGAGCGTAATGATTAATAGCACAAGAGTTCCATACGACTGTTTCCGTCACACTTGCGAGGAAAAAATAATTTTTTTTTGATATTTTTTTATTTTTCGTATACGTACGTCTAATTGCAGTCATGTACAAACTTGACTTTACCGGGCTATACCTATTATAGCACCATGTGCCGTAATGTAAAGTAAAAAGCACGCGTGCGCAATAGCTTGGATTATGAGCCTAAAACCGATGCAATAAGATCCACTTTACGAGCAAGTGTGATGAAAAATACTTTATATACCTCATCCAAAGCTTTGTTCATTTCTGCAACTTCGTTATCAATATTCTTAATTTCCTTCTCACTCTCTTTAATGCTGTTTTTCTTTTCCTTGATAGCATCCTTTACTTGCTGCACTTTACCTTCTGCCTCTTTGGTTTTCTCTTCTGCTGTCACATACCTGGAAAATAGTCAATATTTTACTGCTAGCAATAAAGCGGGACCTGTATGTCCTGAAACTGCATCCAGAACCACTGGAGGATGGGCAGCAGCATCTTTTCAGTTAACATGGGCCACATGCCAAGGGTTGGGATTATGGGATCCCCCCCCCCCATTAAGGGGCAGGCCTTTGCCCAGCAGTGGACGTCAATTGGCAGATGATGAATAAAGCAGAGTGTAAAGGACGCCGAACGGTGAAAGCGCAAGGGACGCGGTACCGTTAAACACCCTAACGGAATACAGGGTCCCGTTACCTGTAGGAATCAATTTGTTTCCACAACGAGCAGAACAAGTGGGAGCGAGATGGAGCTATAGCCTCGCCATTCCCGGTCAGCAGACACAGGATCCCGTTAATCTCTTAACGGAGCCGGATGTACCGTTAGAAGGATCTGTTTTGTTTGTGTGTAATATAAATAGGCTACTGTACCATATGTAATATAATGTAAATATATAATTGTAATAATGTAATAATATAAATGTAATATAAGTAGAACTGTAAATAAAGTTAATTGTACATTGGATTTGGAACATTGAACATGAACAAGATCTTTCATTTGAACCTAAATACAGTCCACTACTCATGGATCCACAACACGGAGTTTTGATTACACTATAATAGAGTTGCAAATAATATCTGGGCATACATTTTTTGTGAGGTTTATTTATCATTCATTTTATGGCAATTTATTCCAATGAAATCAAGTAATGAATTTATTTGTTTGTATTTGTATAAAGCTCTATGTAAGATGTAATGTTGGAAATTGCATGGGACGAGATAGTACTTTATGTGAGTGTTTTCTATAAAAGAACTGGTAACTAACTTCCATGCAATGTGAAGTTTGTTCAGGTTCTCCAGTTCTCGTACCACTTTCTGGTACTCTTGGAACTGTGACCTCTCTTCTTGCAATTTTGTCAGCTTCGGTGCTATGTCCTCATCTATTATCTGAAACATTATGAAGACAACGCTTTGGAGAGCATTCCATATGTTATCAAGCAAGTTGTGTCACCAAGCCAGACTTTACATCTTTGTTTGCAAGCAATAAATAACTATTTAAATAAATACTCACATCATTTAGCTCGCGCAGTTTAGCATCTTTCTTCTCAATCGTCTTCTGTGCTGATTGTTTCTTAGCTTCGTACATCCTTGTACCGGCTGCTTCTTCCACCATAGACAATATCTAAAATTGAGGATTGTATTGTATAGCTGCCGATGTGTTAACCTTCAGGGCGCAAAATATAGCAAACTAAATATACAGTTGTGTACAGTATTTTTTTGATGTTTAAGCTTTAAAAACATATAAGTACAGTTAATATTGCTCACAAAATATATAGGATATAGTTATGAAAAAATTATAAAGTAGCGGAGAATAATAAATATTATTTACAACATTATTTGTACATACAAATAAGATAAGATAATTATGATCTACATGAAATTATGCATGACAATTTGTTATCTTATTAGCTTTACATGTGACACCACTGCTGCGTTCCGTAATGAGCTAAAAGTGATAATATCGCGAATCCGACCAAATTGAATACTTGTCACTTTGGTCGGATTTGCAATATTATCACTTTTAGCGCATTATGGAATGCAGCACACATGGGCGAGTTGTGGGCCTTAAACTAATAAGAATTGAGTTTTTTCTTGCCATTGGTTTAATTAAACTAGGTACGCTACTGAGGCACTGAGCTCACACATATTACAGCCCTTTACTTTAGTGGTCTAAAAAACGAATAAGAATGACCAATTGACCATTTCATTGATAACTGACTTGACCAGTGCCCTTGCTCAACTCATATAGGACGTCCGTAGTTTCCCATACCTCTGGAGGCTTCATGTTGAGCACCTTGGTGATGCGGCCCTGCATGATGAGGAAGTGAGGGTTGTTCACGTTGAGCTGAACGGAACAGAACAGGTCGCTCACTCGCTTGTTCTGCACATTGCATCCATTTATGAGGTACTTGTTCTTACCTCCCATCACCACCTGGATAATACAGTTATAATGTTTTCATGAAAGCTGGCTAGTTTTTGCAGGTATTTACATAGGTTTCGCTGTACAAATAGAGTGTATGTTGCACGTTTCAGTATGACAATTAAGAATTAAAAGAAAATGCATGGCAGTCTTTGTAATGGCAAATGGTAACCATGTGGTTAACAATCTGCGCTCGCTACTAAATGCAACAAAATAATTAGTTAACATCAGGCAGGTGTAATCAAAGTAATCAAACGCAACGAATAGGTATTCAGGATAAAAAATAATACAACATAGTGTACCAAAATGTTGTGTCATTTTTGTATTTAATGAGAATAATAATAAACTATTCTAAATCTTCAAATCTTCATCATACAAACAATATATATATCCAGCAGGCAGCCCAGTATTTAAATGAATAGTTCGTCTTGTAATAGAGACAGAGCGTCACAATTTAAAAGTGAGATACAAACCTGTCTGGTGACTGTAATTTCCTTGCTGTCATACCCGATGGGTTGCTGCAACCTATTTGTGTTGTCGAATGTGATGCTGACTGTCGCCTTGGTGATGCCAGCCTGCCCGTGCTTGTATATCAGCTCTTGCAGGCTGCCAGCTCGCACCTATGATCAATAAACAGCCCCGTTAAGTACCTACTGACTGGGACGCCACACATGGTTTGATATAGCAAATAGGTATTCTTTCTGCTAACTAAATTTAGCTTTTAATATAATTCTAGATTTCCCGTAATTATTCAAGGTTTACGACACATTAAACTTAGTCAATAGAAGCGGCAAAGCAAACAACATTAGGCAGAAGCGGGATTACAAATTACTTACATTGGATAAATTGGTGATCCCAAGCACGAAACATATCGAATCCAGTATGTTAGACTTGCCGGTGCCATTCAGTCCAGTGATAGCATTGAATTCTGGATCAAAACCTGTGATTTCCACTCGGTTTCCGTAAGATTTGAACCCGTCCAGCACTACAGACTTTATATACATATTGGCGATCGCTTAACCATCGATATGTTAAATTAGCATCAACACTTACTAGAATAACCATAAAAATTAAAAATAAGACTTATTAGGGAAAAGGGGAAAAAACTATTATTTACTACATTTATCAGAAGAAATAAAGCGGCGGGAACCGTTACCGTACCGATTTTAACTTTGACAATTGCTTGCTGTTTTTAATAGTTGCTGGCCATGGATACTAGTCCTTCAGCCGAATAAATTTTTCTTCATCGATCCTTCTTTCTCCAGTTAAATGAGTCGTAGTCACAGTCCAAGTCACACACAGTAAGTCACAGTCAAGTCCAATCATACCCTAATAAAGTCGTGGCAGCTTTACTACAAGCTTCTTCGGAGTTTTGGAAACAACACGAAAAGACACGTTTCACTTCATTATATCACTTGCCCACACTCTTGCTCGTAAATCATAAAACGCCATCATTTTTATGCACTAACACTCGAAAAAACTCTTGGTATGGTGCTCAAAGAATACTTTTACTGGGAGATGGTGCTAGCTCAACTATTAGGTTCTAAGGAATGGTGTGAAAGTAGCAGTGATATAAATGTGCCGAGTACCTTTTATGTGAAACTTTAAATAATGCGTTATATTTGGTTATATAGATATTTTAGAAAACTTTTAAAATAATAGAACAATTATGGGGAAAAAGGTGTTGTAAAAAAAAAAAATATAACAAAAAGTCGTGCATTGAATCAGGCGTTACTTTGAAGATCATTTTAATCAAACTGTTGTAAGCTGTATCTCTGGTGTACAATAAACAAACAAATACATTGTAGATTATTATTTCCTTCAACTTATTGAAACTCAAGGACCCAATTATTTGCATAATAAGTGATTGATTCACTTATTATGCAAATAAATACCAAAATGCAAATAAACCGACAACAAACTTTGACAGTTCGGCATGTGTAGTATGTATATTATCAGCTTACATTACGCACACATTGACATAGTATTATGTCTCAGTCGAAGTTACACAGTACCTTCGTCTATTAGTTACTCCGTCTACGGTCCTTACATGTATGAAATTGGCAAAAGAATGGAAATGGAAAAGCAAAAACGTTTTTTTAGTGTGACTAACTGTGATTTCATGACATATTTGATTTGATAATATTAAATAAACTTGAACCTTCATAATATACTTGACTCTGGTGGAATGCACAACGTGCGATGCTAATAATAAATAAATAAAAAGGTGCAGAATGCACAACATGCGATGCCAAGAACTAAGAAAAAAAAGAAAAAAAAAGTTGCTGATAATGTCAAATTGTCAAGACATTGACATAATTGACATTTTGTTTATTTAAATTTTATAATTATTTTCTTTTAAAAACAGGGTTGGATTGGATTTAACGATATTTTTTTATTTTCACTAATTTAAAAACAACACATCACAATCCAAAATGGATTTTAACAACACTGGTGCCATGAGGAGCCCCTTTTCACCGAGAGTAAGACAATCTATCACAGGGCGAAGGCCTATAGGCCTATCGTCAGCGAAAAAGAACCAAAGGTTTGTACTTAACCTCTTTCACATTTAATTTATTTATCGTTTTACTAACTTTTACCAACCTAATTATTTATTAATTTCATTGCCCTTTGTTGTTGATTTCTATTTATTGATATTACTTTTGTATTATTCAAATTCTTGATGAGACCCCGATAACTGTCGAACCCTACCGTGCTGACTTGGTGCTGACGCCCTATTTAGCGCCCTAACCTTTGATGGCCAAGGGAAATTTGACAGCTACAGGGCTTCTTCAGCAGGCAGCAGGGTAGGGGACATAATTTTTTTTAAATGAAAATGTGCCGTAAAACCTACAATTTGATTTATTTTAGCAAGTTTATGCAGTCAGAGCAAGCGGGAGATGTTATTTACAAGACTCCACTGATCACTGTCGAGACCCATGGTCTGCCCCTACCTGTCATGGTCACCGAGGTCCTAACTTTAGGTATGTTTTTGTCTGAATATAAGTTGGTGAGGAAACTAGTTAATTCATTTAAGTATTGGTTTTGCACATATGTGACATAAAATGTGCAAGCGAGACTGATAATGAGACTAAATCCTTAATATTTGGATTTTGTGTTATGTGTACATAATAGTACAGAAAATTACATAAAGACTTATAGCCTTACCTAAAATAATCTCGATACTCTTAGTCACTGCTTAAACTGCTCTGTCTTGTTCTTGCATGTTACACTTCACTTCAGAGTGAAGATGGCAGAGCATCTTAAGCAGTGACTAACGGTTGAGAAGTTTTTTTAAGTAAGACTGGTAATTTTCATATTGAAACTAGCTGAATAAATCAGGAATGGGAAAACTACACCTTCATGGCATTAATTTTCTAGCCTTGACCTTCAAGAAACTCCAAACAAAGTCAGACCAGAGTCCACAAACTTTAGTGTAATGAAAATCCGGTTTAGTCGACATTGGACCTATTTGCAAAATGGCTTACCCTTAAAATGAGGACCTATTTGCTGAATGACTTATTTCTAAAAAGGCCCGTTTGCCTGATGACTTATTCCTAATAAGACCTGTTCACCTAATGACTTATTCTCAAAAAGGCCTCATTATAATTGTTGTTATTAAATTCAAATCAAACAAATTTTTACTAAAAATAAAATTTTCATCCATTATTATTTTTTCTATAATTTATAAACATAAAATAATAATAAAGAAAACCGAGCATAACACCAAAAAACAGTTGAATTGAGAATTTTTGGGCTAGAATCTATTTTTGAAGTCTTTTTAAAAATGAGTTCATTTGCAAATTAGTCTTTTGTTAAGAATAAGTCTTTTTAAGAACGAGTCTTTATCCATATAGGGTATTTCTCGAATAAGGCACATTGTGAACTGGTCCATATAAGACTAGGTTATTTTGCGAATAGGTCCAATGTCCTCGATGAAGGCTGAAAGTATATTCAACTAACTGCACTGTGCAATAGACCATACCCACTGTGCAATAGACCATACCCACTGTGCAATAGACCATACCCACTGTGCAATAGACCATACCCCATGGTATTACACCACCACCAAACAAACTGGGCTTGTTTGGTGGGGTTCATTTTGCTATGTATGTATCTGTAGTGCACACACAAGTTAATCACGGGTTTCTAGAGACTTAGGATAAATAGATTATTTTCCATTATTACATTGGCGCGAATATTTGTGTCCTCCAGGCAGTGGGGATGTGAGCGTGAGGATGTCGGAGTGCGGGTGGTGCTGGGTGGTGAGCGGGCGCCGCCTGCTGGCGTGGCCGCGCACCGCCGGCCCGGAGGACGCGCCGCCGTCGTCCGGCCACCTGGCGGCGAGGGAACTCACGCTGCCGCAGACCGACCTGGCGCACAAGGCGGACCTCGTTGTCGTCTTCTACGGCGAGGGCGCTCAGGTTCTTACTCATTGCTTTTGCAAAATTTTTTTTTACATTTTTTTGTTGTAAGGTCTTCGGACATGTTCCATGACGCCGTGGCCTGGTGGTGAAACCCCCATGTATCAACAGAGCATAGCTATGCGATGGCAAAATGTTCTAGCACTAACCCAGTAACCGTTTTTGCGACATATTGGTCAATGAAAATGTACTTATTTAGTCGACATCATATTTTTACTAGCGGCGGAAGATAAAACCTTTGCAAATCGATAGAGCATAACTGCAGCACTAACCTAGTAACCGTTTCCGCTTCCGAGATATTGGCCAATGTGGGCTAGGACGACTAGTTCAGTCTATTTGCACAGATAAAGATAGAAATCGCGTATACAAGAACGTGTAAACAGAACATTGAAACATCTATTATAGTTGTGTGTGTGTGTGTGTGTTTGGCAGATGGCGTCATGTGTGGGCGTGTCCCCGGAGGGCGTGGTGCGGTACTGGCCGTCCGTGGGCCAGGAGGGAGTGTACGCCGACGTGTCGTGCGAGCTGGCGGGGCAGGAGTGCGACCGGCTGGTGGTGGCGGCCGGCGCGCTCGTGCTGGCCACCACCACCTGCACCCTGGTCATCATCGAGCCCACCACTGTAGGTCGGTATCTCACTCTATACCTTTCATTTCTCCACGTCATCAGCGAGAACACATTGCTGGACGATGGCCTCCCTCATAATAGGAAGCGTTTGCCATAATCCCCACACTAGACAGGCAGCTTGGGGATCGCAGAATGCTCACCCCGTTAACCGAGAGGTTGCACCTGTCCATCCTCCGGTGGTTCTGGATCCAGTTTTAGGACATACCCAGGTACCCACGTCCAACTTAATTTCTCCATCCTACACAAAATCATTACAGTACAATAAAAACATTATATGAAGTAATCGATTCCAAAAAATGGTGAAGGGTGGGTTGTTCTGCAATTTTACCTGCTTATTCTTTTTTTTTTTGTATCTAATATGTGCATTGTGTATTTGTGTTATATTCACGAAGTAAGACTTATTAGGTAAGGTTTTTCCGTTTCCGGCTGTCAAACAGTTCGCTGCGTGAAAAGAACTCTTGCAATTTTAATTCCTTAATAGTGTTTAAAGTGCACCACAAGACACGGCATAATCACAAATTTACACAGTGAAGTCTCACTAAACCAGTTTATACAGTGATCACAATCAATATTCAAGAGAGAAAACTGGAAATACGTAAGAAAGTTACGACGTATTTTGAGGTTGGATTGGAATCCATTTTACCGGCGGATTGTAAATTCAAATATTCAATTGACTTTGATAGTGACATACCGAGCTCTAGCAACGACTGACATCTGACAGTTATAGGTGCTGCCATTACATAATCAAAAAAATATAGAAAAAAATATCTACTAACTTGGTAGTTTTTTCAAACAATAATGGACCCACAATTTCTATTACTTTGGAATAAAATGAAGGAGGAAATGAATCAACAAACAGCTGATATAAAGCAAAATATGGCTGCAACTATGGATGAAAAATTAAAACCTCTTGTGGAAGACATAGCTGGACTAAAACTAGAGGTTGAAACTTTAAAAACCAAAACACAATACTTAGAAAGACAATCAAGGAAAAACAATTTAATAATTCACGGTGTCCAAGAAACTGAAACAAATTTTTCTGATCTACTGAATTGTGTCATCACAACCCTGAACACTGTTAGTGAGAAAGCCGGCATAGACACTTGGGACAAATGGGAGATGAGTAACGTACAAAGAATCGGGAAGAAAAATGATAGTAAGACGCGACCCATATGCGTGACGCTCACCTTGCACTGGCGAAAAATTGAACTCCTAAGAAATAAGAAATATCTAACAGAAAAGATCTATATAACCGAAGATTATCCTAAAGAAGTGTTATTAAAGAGGAAAGAATTAAACAAAAATCTACAAGAAGAGCTAGAAAAGGGCAAGGAAGGATTTATTGCTTATGATCGATTAGTAATAAAAGAAAAGAAAGATAAGAGAAAGCGGTCACCTACAAAATCGCCAAACGCACCAAACGTAGAGATAAATAAGACCACTAACAAGCCCAAAATGAGTAGAACTAACTATTTCGACAAAACGAGATCATTTTCATTTAGCGGAACTACCAGCATGAATTAGCAATTAAAGAACACCAGCAGCAAACGGAAAACTAAAAAGTCACAAACTGAAATGAACAAAACAAGAAAAGGTCCCAACCAGGCTGGTCACCTTGGGACGTCAGACCACCACCCTCTAGAGGACGAACTGCAAGCAGATAAGACACTCAAACCTATACATCTACTAAATACAACGAAAAGAAAAGTCAAAAATAAACTAATTATAGCAACTCTAAGTGTGGCGTCTTCTAGAGGAGGCCTATGTCCAGAGAGGACAACCTGATGGGGAAACTTGTGCTGGTGTTATAAAGTAATAAACGAATATTAAATAATGTATTATAGGAACTAGTACCTAATACTGTAATAGGTGCAACAATTTCAGAGAATAAAGGCTATTTTTATTTTTATTTATTTATTTATTAAGACTTATTATCCTAGTATGATTTTATCCGTAAGCATGCTAGTATATCAATTGAGCTAATATCTAAAGAGTCACAATCTCTAAGTTAAAACAATCAAAACACGTCCGAGTGCCGTTGTACAAATTTAGACGTTATGTCGGTTGTAGAGTGTTCAGTGTATGCTCGAGTGCTCGTGTCTTATCGTAGTTCAAGTCATTCAAAAAGTCGGCGTAGTATTGGCGCGGTTTTTTTCGCACGTTTGTAGCTATAGATATTAGCTCAATGAGTATATCCCATTCTACTTTGATACCACCAGATACACAAACGTTACGAAATAAAAGAAGTAACGCCGTCAGTTGTAATGTTTCCCAGAGGGGCGGCAGACGGTGTCGTGCCGGCGGCTGTGCCCGCCGAGCGGCTGGCTGGGCGGCATCGGCCGCCGCGTGTCGCTCATGTTCTTCGGCTCCATGCCGGCGCACGCCGAGACTGTAAGCACTCATGCGGCACCGCACCATACAATACAACACCATTATAATACATTCCGCGCGTGTTGTTGACAAAAACGCGTACAATCACAATCAAATTGCCAGGTTATTTCATCCTCTGAAACAGAAAGCGTAAGCGTATCTTCAAACCTCCTTACGTAAAATCGGGGTGACAATTTTGACAGGTAACTTAACAGTTTTTTTTTGTGTGGCGTACGTTTTGCCAGTGTTGCCAGTTGCAAATGCAGCAGATTTATTATGGTCCTCAGAAGCTAGTGGGCGTGGTGGGCGTGGGCGGCACGCGCGCCGAGCCGCACCTGGCGCTGGTGGCGGGCGGGCCCGTGCTGCAGCTGTGGCGCGGCGCCGACACGCACGAGCACGCGCTGCGCCGCGCGCTCGCGGACACGCACCTGCACGGTACTACACGCACACTGACACACTACTTGAAGCATAATAAAACCTGTATGCGTCTTATCTTAGGATAGGACCTTCTACCACTTTCCCTGAAACGTTAATGTTATCCCTACGTGTGTTATCCCTACCCTTACATTTTACGCTCTGACTTAAGTACTGCCAAAAAATCAAAAGTCGGCTTTGGAGCGCAGCTTTTAGATAAGATAAAAAATAGGCCACTTACCAACAGCACGGCTCGGCCATGCTGGCCGCAGTCGGAGGATTCCCACGGCATGTCAAACGACCCAGATGACCTGGAACATTAAACCCTAGTTGCGCAAAAGAGACAGGATGGAACGGATGGAAGAAACGCATTTGCCCTGCACTGCGACAAAGTAGACTAACACAATAATACACGAGACTAGTTGAACAGCAGAAGCAGTGTGACAGTAGTGTTGTTACGCAGGTGACGCCGTGAACGCCGACATAGTGGCGCTGGACGTGCGCGCGTACGGCACGGACGAGCTGCTGCTGCTGTTGGCGATAAGCGCGCCCCGCCAGCCCGAGCGGAGGTACGCTATAGGTATGTATTCCCGGCGACACCAGTAGTGGTGCGCAGCGAACTGAGACCTCGCGACTCCCACATCTTCAAACTCCTTGACTAATTTAGCTCTTTTCACGAACTATTTGCTTACAAAATTTCCTACAGATCGGATGAACGGTTCACAAGCCATCGTTAAACAAATAATGACAAATGAGGAACTTCAGAACCGAAATACTCTTAGTTCGTTCAATGGATTGAATGAAATTCGGTGTCGAGGTAGCCATTATCAATAAACCTCAGCCGTAGACTTGTTTGGAAGTCTATTTCAGCAAAGTGTCGCTTCCGGAACAAGGATATAAGTGATAATATACAGATATTTGTTACTTCCATAGTGTACACAGGTATCGTCAAAATGTAGTTTCATATGAACGCCGTACGGCGCTGCAACAGTAGAAGAAGGGAGGACAACTTGCCTATTAAATGAGGTATTTTGGCAAGTTCGTCATAAATGAATAATAATGAGTGTCATGAATAGTAGCAATGATATAATGTTCCGGTATGGTAGCGCACATCAACATCAGCGACCCGGCGCGGCCGGCCGTGCGCGCGGCGGGCGCGCTGCGCGCCGGGCCCGCGGCGGCCGGGCCCGCAGCGGCCTGGCCCGCGCCCGCGCCCGCCGCGCCCGCGCCCGAGGAGCCGCGCTTCCTGCCGCTGGACGCGCACGTGCTGCTCTACACCTCCAGCTACGTCGCCGTCGCTGCGTGTGAGTGCCCGACGTGGACTTCTTCATCAGCCGGATGACGTCCACATCTGGACGTATCCCTCCTAATACTTTTGCCATAATCCCCGCGCTCGGCAGGCGGCTCGGGGATCGCAGTATGCTCACCACCGTTAACCGAGAGGACGCTGCACCCGTCCTCCGGTGGTCCTGGATGCAGTTTTTTTTTATACCTCCAATTGACGAGACGAGCTAGACGTTCGCCTGATGGTAAGCGTCACGCCTGCCACTAACAGTAGCAATGCCAGAATTGTAAACTTGCGAACACAATCCTGCGCCGCACTGCACTGCGCTCGTCACCCTGAGATATTAGATGTTAAATCTCTTCATACCCAGTAATTTCTCTGGTAACATTGCCCTTCAAACCGGAACACAGAAATGCACTACTGCTTGGCGATTGAATAACTGGCAAAGGTGTGGTACTTCCCCAGGCAGACTGCAGTAGAGTCCTACCACTACAGTAAAACTGACACGGACATACCCTACTCAGATCCAAGGTAACAGTGGACCTATCCGCGATATAAAGTTTTTTTTACGTGCGGTGGCCCAGCCCTTGTGTCAGAATTATTGAACTGGCCGAAGGCTTGATATCACGATAGTTGTAGAAATTCAGAACAAGCAACCGGAGACCACGCCACGTCAGCGATCAACTGTATATTATACCACTGATAGCATCCGAAGGTTGATCGGATCGTCCGTTTTTTCGGAAATACCTTGTCAAGCTACTCCACTAGTCTGTGGCCTTTTCACGAATCGACTGAGTTTTCGCCTTAAATTGTCACAGTAACAATGCGTCAGTCCGCCACTTCCGACCGCTTTCGAGCCCATGGGTTCTTTTAGCGGGCTCTTACTGATGGCAGAACTGCACTACCAGCTTCTAATAACGCATTATCGCAGCATCGCAAGTTTTGTCTGGACCGCCATACTTCATTACGAAAATGGCACCCAACGGACGGAGCCAGAGTCTACGAGCATGGCTCACGAGCCACGCATCTCTCTCAGTATCGATACTTCCCAAACAAGATAATAAAATGACTTTACGATGTTTGCCGGTGGATGCAAATGGTAGGTTTTCGTAGTGTGGCGGTCTAAGGAGGAGGCCTTCGTTCAGCAGTGGACGTCTCCGGGCTGATTTTGGGCGCGAGCGCGACGTCCAACTTCGACCGCCCTACAGGGTGTCAGTAACGCAGTTGTGATGCAGTCCCCGGCGGGGTCTCGAGCGCGAGGTGCCCCACAGGGGGTCGGTAACGTAGTTGTGTTACAGTCCCCGGCGGGGGCTCGAGCGCGAGGTGCCCCACAGGGGGTCGGTAACGTAGTTGTGTTACAGTCCCCGGCGGGGGCTCGAGCGCGAGGTGCCCCACAGGGGGTCGGTAACGTAGTTGTGTTACAGTCCCCGGCGGGGGCTCGAGCGCGAGGTGCTCCACAGGTTGTCGGTAACGTAGTTGTGTTGCAGTCCCCGGCGGGGGCTCGGGCGCGGGCGCGGAGTGCGTGCCGGTGGGCGCGGAGGGGGACCGCGTGCTGGGCGCGGAGCTGTGCCGCGGCGCGCCGCTGCTGTTCACCAGGAAGCACGGCGTGCTGCTGCTCTCGCTGCCCGACCAGCGCGCGCCGCCGTGAGTGCCTCCACACTACTGCGCGTACAGTACAGGGGGCCGCGCCGACTCTACTGTACGTGCGGATATCACCACACTCGCAACTTGACTGCGCTATATAAACCTGTAAACTTACGTGGTTTACTAAAAATAATTTTGGTTATGTGGTCTCATGTAAAATAAATGGCTCAGATGAAGTACATTTCATTTCTGCATTATTGTTTGATGACGATGATGTTAAATCAAACTTAGTACATGAGAGTCGTGCAGACTGTATGTGTCCCGTGTTTTAGGGCCTCTCTATAAAATATTATCTCTGTGATGACAACTTACTTGTAACATGATACTCTAGTCCGTTTTTCTTACCTGTCGTATTTTGTAAACAAACATGGCGGATTGACAACCAAAGACAATATTAGTTATATGCAATTATTGAAGGAACGACGAGCCGGACCGAACTAGGATGTGAAGGGATGAAGAATTTGTGTTATTTGCAAGTTGAAGTAAGCTGTCCCTGCTGGACATCTATAGTTGCTTGTGTATGGCCAAATATATATAACAATGATCGATAAGCGATAAGCGACAATGACAGAGTGATCTGATTATATTTATTTGGTCTCATCACAATAATGGATCTTCCTTATTCTTGTCTTCTGGATTTTAAGAGGATTCCCTATGCGTTGCAGTTTCTTAGTTCAGATGTTTTTCCAAATAACAAAGACCAAAGGTGGTTTAGAAAGTAGGACAGGTCATCAGTTAAAATATGTTTAGTAAACAGGATATTATATTATTTCAATCCGTGCTTAGTACAGTATTATATAATCTTTGCTAGTACGTAGTCAAATCATGTGTCCTGTGTCGCCGCAGGCCCGGCGCGGAGAGTCCGCTGGGGTCGCCGTGCGCGTCCGACGTGTACGACGGGAACCTCTCGCTCTTCGAGATCGACCCGAACGAGGTAACCGCATTCACTCACTCGCTGTTCACTCTAACATCTACACTACACAAACATATAATTTTTTTCTGTTTCTTTTTTGTTCATAAAATACAAATAAAATAGAACCTAGAACTCGAGTATCTTCTACGAGTATATAGGTCTGTTCAATCTTCGACCGTGACCTAACCTAACGGCCTGGCCGCGACGTCGGGCTTAGTGGGAGGCGGCGCGGCGTCCAGGCCACGTACCTGCTCCGTAGCGGTAGCGGCGTATTTACTTTTGCTGGGAAAGTTTTGACATCTATATCCGTCCCGCGCTAAAATTCCGCTGCTAGCGGCAGGGTCGTGGTCTGGCCGTAACCCCGGTAATGGGATGGAGGCACCGTGATGGATTGGACCAAGTCAACCTTAGAGCGTTTTCAGATTATTTATTATTTATTTATTTAATAAACATACAAAACAGAATGCAATAATTTAAAGCTATCTCATAAATTACATTTTAAAGATCTGTACTACTAGATTGTCCGATACTATATCGGTGTCGGACGCCGGTAACCGATATCCGATACCATGTGGTATTTTCACATATTCTCGTATTGGTCCGGTTAATATCTCTCGGAATTTTAACAGACTGCAGAAATGCCTGGTGTTATCTCCCATTCCCTGGGTCATTTCCCATTAAAGTTGAATTTTCTAAGACTTTTTTAATTTGATTTCATTTGTGGTTTCATGAATAACCCAAAGCCACAATAGTGATCCAGGACCATTGATACTAAGGAGCACAAAGTTGGAAGTTCTGTCGGCTTTGTTATAATGTTCCCCTTTAGTTTTACCCGGATGTGTGTGGAGAGTAACGTGCACCGTCGGCCCCAGATAAGCACCGTCACGACAGACGCGTGCGGCAAGCTGAAGACGGCGTTCCTGTTCCACCTGCGGCGCGACACCGGCGCCAGCGGCGCGCTGCTGGCCGAGCTGTTCCCGCCGCGGGACGAGGACGCGGACGTGGACGGCGTGCTCGCGCGCACCGTGCTGGCCGTCGCCAGGGAGATGCTGGACGACGTGCCGGCCGGGGACCCCAGGTGCGTGCGGCGACCGCGCCCCTGCTGGGGGCCGGCAGCCGGCAGTGGATGAATGTGTGATGTGTGAAAGACCTATTATTTGATTATGCATTTCTTTATAGGTAGGTATTTAGGTATTACTAGTTACTATGATATATTTATATATAGATATTTTTTTCTCTTCAATACTGTGTTAGTCGAGGACGTCTTTATGTTCATTTTAACTCTATCGTCTTCGATGTCACTATACGTGAAAACCTATAATTAGCTTTCTGTTTTTAATTAGTCTATTTATAAGTTACAAAAGCTGTTGGTTTTCTAATAAATAAATGTGTACAGAGTTCAGATTTAGGCTGAAGTACTGACGTGCGGTGAACATCGCCTTCACCTAGTGAGACATGCCCCCGTGCCCGCAGATGGAAGGCGCGCGCCGGCGCCGCCACCAACATCGCGCTCGGCAGCTCGGCAGCGCTGCAGCTGGCGGCGCAGCTGGCGGACAAGCGGCGCGCCTTCGCGCTCTACGCCGAGTTCCTGCGCGCCTCCGGGCTGCTGCGCCGCGCGGGCGCCATCACCGGCGGTACGCACACGTGCTCCTGCGTCCCGGACGTGGAGCGCCACATATTTCAGACTTAAACTACACGAGGAACACGGGAGTGTTTGTTCAGATGTAACAAAGCGCATTTTAAACAATCGTATCATTCTATATTTTATTAGTTATAGCTGGTAGTTTTCCAAATATTGCAAAACAAAATAATATGTGGGTGGTAGTTATAAGTGTGATTGTTTTGTCGTGTTGTTGCGGCAGAGGGTGGCGTGGTGGTGATGTGCGAGGCGGCGCTGTGCGGGCTGGCGGAGCGTCTGGCGGCCGCCGGCGCGCTGCGGGACGCGCAGGCGGCGGGCGGGGACGCCGCGCACCTGCTGGACGCGGCCGTGCAGCGGGTACGTGCGCGCTCACCCGAGCGGGGCGACACCACACCACACCACACCACACCACACCACACCACACCACACCACACCACACCACACCACACCACACCACACCACATGCAGCCCTCCGCTGTCGCATGACGCTCCTCTATCAGTATAATGTCGGGCCTCTGTATGTCGAAGACCGTATAAGTATTACGACCTGGAGTAAAACTCGTTCTATTTTTTTTTGTTCACTTATTAGATGTGACACCCTTAACACTACAAATTAACATTAAATTTAATGTTTACCCACAAATCTTGACACTCTGATACCCATGAAAACTTTCTAAAAACCTGCCGTTTTTTATGAACGCCAATACAAACACCTCCACCTTCCCTTTTGTTTAAAAAAGAACAGGTGGAGTTACGGTCTCTTCTGAATACGTTGTACCTTTCATCTAAAAACTCATGATCATAGACAGTACTATTAAACCACGTTTCCACCAAAATTATGACATCATAGTTATGACTCAAAGCACTAACATAAAAATCTTCACATTTCGTTCTCAAACGTCTTACATTTTGATAGTAAATTGACACACCTGAACACATTGAAACCACCTTTACAACTAACGTTAAAGTCTTTTAACAGCGTTTTCGTTCCCGATCACCAAAGCTTGCGGTGCGACATTTTTAAGGACATCAATTATGCCATTATGTATCCAATCGAACTCATATTACTTTTCCTTAGCGGCAGCTCTAGCTGCTGCATGCAGCTTTTTGTTGGCTGGTGACAAATGCACACCAACATATACAGGCTGCTTAGTTCCTGCTACGCCAAGATGTCCCGAATGCAGCTTATCATTGGCAGTTTTTTTTATTGACCTGTTTTTTGCAACAATTTTGCCCAGCTGCTTAATAGTCGTCAACAGGTTCTCGTTCCTATCCTCTGGGACACACTGGATCTCCATATTGCACACCCTTGGCTTGCTGTTCCATATTACTGCATTGAATGGTGACAGCGCCCATCTCGGATTGCAGGCACGCATTTTGACCTTGAAGGCTGTCGATCAATTGAGACTTCTCCATGACTACTTTATTCAGGTCCTCATTCTGAGAGCACAGTAAACTCACGCTGCGCTGCATCTCTTCAATAGGGTAGATGACAGATGTTTACATCGTTGAAACCAATAGCTTTGATGAAGAATTTAAGTAAATATAGTATGTTTATTGAAAAAATAATTTAAGTCGGTTATTAATGTTCTGATATATAAGCGTTTAAAGTTTTTGTTAGAGACAACTCTGTCCCTTTTCCACAAAACAAAAAATGACGTCACGCCTTACTTGTCAGAATAGAATTTATATGGCGTACAGAGAAGTGACGTCACGATTTGCTGTTTCTGCTCTCTGTCTAGCATGATATTAAAATGCTTATAGGTTGCTTATTTTTGATCAGATTTTCATTTTCTTTTCAGTAATCTTGCTAT
Source organism: Erannis defoliaria (assembly GCA_905404285.2). Taxonomy (NCBI): domain Eukaryota; kingdom Metazoa; phylum Arthropoda; class Insecta; order Lepidoptera; family Geometridae; genus Erannis; species Erannis defoliaria. Next base: position 265,643 of record FR990085.1, on the reverse strand, counting down.
ATTTATGGGCCAAATTTTAATAGGACAATTTAAAAAACCAGTCATCTAGCCTATTACCTTTTGAGTAGCCTTGTTCTCTGAGGTGATTTGTTCCTTCACACGGGATAAGATTGTAAACGTAGCCTCCTTTATTAGCTTTCTATCAAAATAAGATTTCAAATCGTCCATCGCAGCTTCACTCGTAATGCCAGAATCAGCAGCAAAATGGTGGCTAAGCTGCCTTATCGCTGTATTGGTGTTATCACCGCATTTCTCCGTGCCTTTACAATCTGGGCACTTCCACTGCAGCTTGGATTGCTTGAGACTCATTATTAAAATTTTCCACAATAATTCCTAGATCGTAGTGATACCTTTCTGCGCATAGGGAGCATGTCTTCGTGTCACTTCCTTTAGCTGTTTTGTTGCACGCTTTACATCATGTTTGTGTTTGGCGTCAATATCTACGATCTACTGGTATTTAAATCTGAGCAATACAAATCCCTTACAAAAATTGCAAAAGGCTGAAAGGAAATTCCTTTCGGCGTGTCATTCAACACTTAAACAGGCGCTAGTCTGGTCATCGTGTTATGAAAGGTGACAAAATTTTCAACAATTTGGAATAGGTTCGATTGAAGTCCGAGAAACTCGAATGTTTATTTTTGACTTAATTCTCCAATCACCAGTCCTAATCACAAAATAACACTTGCCACAACATCCAAAAACTGTCACTCAGTAAATTTCGACTGTTTCACTTGCTATATACTTGCCTTGCTATATATGCTAACTTATTTTTTTTTATTGACGGAGCAAATTTCATCACGTCTTGTTTATACGTCTAAAGATGGGCTTGCGAATGCAATGCAATGAAATGCTATTAGAGAACAGGACCAGTATACGTACTAAGGTACCTTGTGCGTCGGGCCTTGACACGTAGCTGCTGTCGGTGTTTCAGGTGTAATAAAGCAGGTGTTGTCGTGCAGGTAGTGGCGGAGCAGGTGGACGAGGAGGCCGGCGTGGCGCTGTCGGCGGCGGACGTGTGCTACGCGCGCGTGTCGCGCGTGCTGCGCGTGCTGGTGGCGCTGGCGCGCGCGCCGCCGCCCACCGCGCCGCGCGCCGCCGCCGCGCACCACCACGCCACCGCCGTGCTGCTCACGGTACGTACACACTCACACACACAGCGTGCTGGTGGCGCTGGCGCGCGCGCCGCCGCCCACCGCGCCGCGCGCCGCCGCCGCGCACCACCACGCCACCGCCGTGCTGCTCACGGTACGTACACACTCACACACACAGCGTGCTGGTGGCGCTGGCGCGCGCGCCGCCGCCCACCGCGCCGCGCGCCGCCGCCGCCCACCGCGCCGCGCGCCGCCGCCGCGCACCACCACGCCACCGCCGTGCTGCTCACGGTACGTACACACTCACACACACAGCGTGCTGGTGGCGCTGGCGCGCGCGCCGCCGCCCACCGCGCCGCGCGCCGCCGCCGCGCACCACCACGCCACCGCCGTGCTGCTCACGGTACGTACACACTCACACACACAGCGTGCTGGTGGCGCTGGCGCGCGCGCCGCCGCCCACCGCGCCGCGCGCCGCCGCCGCGCACCACCACGCCACCGCCGTGCTGCTCACGGTACGTACACACTCACACACACAGCGTGCTGGTGGCGCTGGCGCGCGCGCCGCCGCCCACCGCGCCGCGCCCCGCCGCCGCGCACCACCACGCCACCGCCGTGCTGCTCACGGTACGTACACACTCACACACACACACACATACCATCGACTACACATGCTTGTAAACCAATCACGCGCACCACGTTCATTGTTTGCGCTCGTTCGGACAAAGTCCACCTAACATAATTATAATAATACCGCTCAAGTTTCGCTCCGCTACGGCACCGGATTGGCGGCCATCTCTAGACATAAACATATATCTGTATTATATTGACAGACGGTGCTAGGTGAGATGGCGAAATGCCGCACGCAGTGGACCTGCGTGCCGCTGCCGCAGCTCAGCCCGCGCGCACTACTGCCCGCGCTCATAGAATTCGTCAAAAGGACCGTCACGTGAGTTGACACACTCTTGCTAACAACCATTTCTAAAAACTTGCTGATATTAGCTATATTAGCGCTATTTCAATAACCTACGTGTACCAACGACAAGTCAGAACCGGTGCCATGACTTTGAGCGGTCCACTGTGAGACTAAGCGGCTTTTGGCCGTTTTAACGCGTCTCAATTTCCCAGTTTTGTGTTTTATTTACAGGCCTGCCCATTGTTACTTCAACTTGCAAACTCTAAAAGCTATGTCGGCAACCACATCGCTCGAAGAACTGATAACCGATGGGAAAGAAAGATTTTTGAGCGACAACCTCGACCCGGAAGGCGCAGCGTAAGCTGCGCTGCGCCTTCCTACGTAGGCCCCACCAGGTGCACCGACGACATTGTGAAAGTCGCGGGCAACAGCTGGATGTAAATGGCAGGCGGTCGTACTTTTGTTCAGCAGGGGATGTCTCCGGGTCGATAACGTTAGACCATGATCGGTAACGTGGGCTAGGGTTCGCAGAAGGCAGCCGTGTTCCGATTGAGAAGCAGCCCGTTCCGTGTGCGCAGGGAGGTGGCGCGCCAGTGCCCGGCCGGCCCGCTGCGCGCGCAGCTGGCGGAGAGCGCCGCGGCGCTGGCGCGCGCCGTGCTGCACGACGCCGCGCCGCTGCAGCGCCTGCCGCAGACGCGCGGCGTCTACGAGCGCATGCGCAGGGACGTCATCAGGCCCTTCGGTAACCGCGCGACACTCGCCCCGACACCTCTAATGTTGACCTTGATCGCTTGCGACCGATAATCATTTCTATGGTACCGAATTATTGGCAATAGAAAAGAAGTGGAAACCTACTGATAGCGGAGAAATCTTTTGAGAATTGTTGTCAAGTATATGTTAGTATATACTTTTTCTAGTCTAGAAATCTGGTCTATATTTGCCCAGTGAGAGTATCAGCATCTTGCCGGAGATCGGAAATAGTAGATTGTTTACCAAGGGAGGAAACCACTATTTTTAAGACGAGAGTGTTTCTTTGAATCCAGAGCGTAACGAAGTATACTAGAGTATTCTAAAGTAGATTCATGAGCGCAGCTTAAAAATAGTGTTGATCCCGATGTGGACACTCTACTTCCTCTATGAGAAAATAAGTAAGTGCAACTTATGAATAACGTAGTTCCTACGTTTATTTCATTCTCACTACTCACTCTCACTTCTCACTTTTCAACCGACATCAAAAAAGGGGGTTCTCAATTCGACTGTATGTTTTTTTTTGTATGTATGTTACGCGATTACTCCGCCAATTATGAACTGATTTTGATGATTATTTTTGTGTTTGGTAGGTAATACTTCAGAGGTGGCCCCATATAAATTTTATCAAAATCAATTCAGTAGTTTGGTTTTAAATCAAATCAATCCTGCCTTTTCCATACAGCCTGTTACTTGTTCATACAATTGGTCCGTGATTGATCTCTTTGATGATTGGAACTTTTACTAACAACATCCACATTCCAAATTTAAATCACTTTTCCTCCCTCCGGGCGGAAAATAACTCATTTCTGCCCTGTTTGCGAGGAACCTTTGTTCCTTGGAAAGAACGTCTTTTTGAATAAATGCGATAAAAAGTAAAAGAAGGGTTTGAGAGCTAACTTCTCTAAGTTAGCGTGTAACGCCGAGGACGCACTCTAAGATGGATCTTAGAGTGCGTCCTCGGCGCCTCCTGGCCCTACACTCGTGCGTCCGGCACGAGACCCACTAACTGGCCCGCGCAGTGGAGGCGGGCGGCGGCGAGCGCGCGCTGGCGCTGGCGGACACGTTCCGCGACTACGAGCTGCTGGTGCAGCTGTGCGCGCAGCGGGGCGGCATGGGCCGGCTGCAGGAGTACATCGACAAGTACGAGCACGAGGTGAGCCGTCGAAGCGCCGCTAGGGACTCGATAATAATACCTCTATGTATGTGACTTCGTGTCATCCCTCGTATGCTGCTTCGAGTTGGTGCTGGAGCTGAAACAGAAGGAGAAGGGTGCGGGGTGTTACAGGAGAGACAAGTCTCGGGATTGAGACGGAGTCGATTGGAAGATCAGATGAAGAGGTCCCTTTGAGTGGTCTAAAATACTCAAACGAGTAGATGACGCTTACATTTGTTTGCCTATTTTTGGCGTCTAGAGTCAGGTTCATATTCATAAGATTTTTTAATAAACTTACGAGTTTCGATACGATTTATGACTCGGTATAGTCCCGTACTTATAATTATATGGTGGTGTCAAGGGGTCTCTGACTGTGTCATCTGTGATTGGCCGAAGCCAACACGTTACATGTGAAAGTTGCAGGTTTTGAGTGAAGAGACAGGATGCTGGACGTTAGAAATGTTTTAGCGAATTTGATCAACGAGGTCGGGAGAGCAGTTATGGTGTCCTAGTCTGTGTTGCATAAAAGTTATTCCCCAGGCAACCAGGCATCAGCTCGGTACTTGAGGCCTTTGGATCTTTCTTAAAGACCAAACGCATCCCGAGGAGAATCTACTAAAATAGTGACCGGCTTCAGGTGTCACCGTGGCACATGATAGCTGCTTTGAGTTGCCGGTTTACGCATTCAATCATCCCGTTTACGCAGGTGTGGTACGAGGTAGTCTTTACTCGTTTGAAGGCCCAAACGTCAATCAGCAATTGAAATAGCGCGGACTCAAACTGACGACTGATCAGGCAAAATGTGAAAGATAAAATAATTTCGTCGATGGTGTGTGTAGGGTATGGCGGAGATCGCGTACTCGTGGCTGGCGCAGCGCGGCGGGCGGCAGGCGGCCATGCTGGCGCGCGCGGGGGCGGGGGCGGGCGCGGGGGCGGGGGCGGGCGCGGGGGGCGGCGCGCGGCTGGCGGGCTGGCTGCGCGCCGCGCCGGGCCGCGCGCCGCTGGCCGCGCTGCACGCGCTGGCCGCGCAGGACCCGCGCGCCGCCGCCGGCCTGCTCGCCGACATCGCCGACGAAGAGACCGGCTCCGTCGAGAGGATGACGGTCAGTGCTCGCACGCGCACGCACGTCTGCCTGCCGCTATACTGTTTTACTACTTATTATGTCATTTTGGGCGAACACAAAAGGTGTCTGTTTTCCTATACATATAATGTATTCATCCATGCCTACGTTTTACTTGGGTGCTTCTCCTTGGAATCACTCATGATGATGATGTCATAATGTATAAGTATGTATAATGTTATAATGACACTACGCATGCTTTGCGAAATAGTTTGTCAGGTCGTTTGCACTACCATATTGAAGTGGACGTTGTTCCCGCAGACGGCAGCGTCTCTGGGCAAACTGTGCCTGGCGGCGTCGGAGGAGGGGGTGGAGGAACATGGCGGGGAGGGGGAGAGCGAGGGCGGCGGGGGCGGGGCGGGCGCGGAGGTGGCGGCGCGGCTGGAGCGGCGGCTGGCGCTGGCGGAGCAGCACGCGGCGCTCCCGCGCGAGCTGCGCCTGCGCGCCGGCATCCAGGCGCCCGACTCGCGCGTGCACACGCCCGCGCAGCTCGTGCAGGTACCCTACACTACACTACACTAGACGTCACACACGCTCCACAGTTACGTTACTAATTAAGAACATGTGGAAGACAAAGGAGTCTCATATATGGTAAGCAGTATCTATGATCTGATACTATTAAACTACCAAAAGCGTTACGGGTGTGCTGCATCACGGTGAGAGTTCTTTTAGCGATTTGTTCTTGACGCATAGCTCTGAAAGAAAGGTTTCTATCCAAGGAAAATCATTGTACGCGAAAAGAAGGAATGGCAAAAACAAATTGCATGAGACGTCTAGGTAGACGGCAATCACGTGGAACCTCCACGTGCCTCTTGCCACGTGTTATTGCGTTCGGTTCGCACGTCCCGAGAGCGTGGATTTTCCGACGATGAAGTCGAGTGACCAGTGGAATAAACTAGCATGGCGGTGAGGTAGTTTCTTTTGCTTTTTGAACTAACGAGAAGAGGAAGAGGTAACAAATACACACACTGACTGACAAACTTTCGCAACTATGATATAAGTGTGACTGTGTTGTAGTATATGCAATAGCGCTACGTACCTCTATGGCAGATGTACATCGAGTCGGAGAGCAGCGAGCTGTCGGAGTACGACTACAAGAAGGCGCTCGACCTCACCGACTACGTGCCCGACATGGAGCGCCGCGACGAGCTGCGCCTCCGGGTAACTACACATACTACCTTAATACAACTGCTCTCTGGCTCTTTTTTCTTTTTCTATTTCACTTTGTGGTATGCCTCCTTTGTCTTCATATAGTTAAATACCATCGCAGTATCAGATATTCTGCCGCCAAGCAGTAGTTTGCGCGAATACATTGCTGTGTACTTGTCTGAATAGTATTACAGCTAGCGACATTTGAGGGCTGATGAGACACGAGACCATCGAATGTTTAGGTCTGTATTGAAGTTTTTTTGTTTTTTTTACTATTTATTGGCTTGCGTTTGGCTGCCATCTCGTCTGATGTTAAACGAAGATGCAGCCTACGACGGAGCACGCTTGCCTAGAAGAAACCGATTCACCCAGAACAATTATTTATTTATTTTATTTTATGTTTTACTTTTCCGTGTTCTGTGTAACTGCTTTTTTGTTTATACTTTTGCCACGAATAAACTATTGTCTATTGTCTATTATAATTATTAATTATATCAACCATGAATCGGTGGCGCTTTTTCGAGGTCCAGGCTGTCCGATATAAAAATGGGCAGGGGGGAATAAGATCATGCAAATCCAAAGCACACTCTCCGAAATGTATCCGATAAAATACCGAATAGCTACCTACTTTTCGTCGATGACTAAGACTTTGTAACTTGGTCCGAGACAGTGAGTCGTTGCCAATGATTATCTTGGCACGTTTCTCGATTGATTCCAACGTCTCAAGGTGGTACTTAGCCGATCCATCCCAAAGGTGCGAGCAGTATTCCATACACGACCGAACTTGCGCTTGGTATAAAGAAAGCAACTATTCCGGCGTGAAATACCGACGAATCATCGAGAGGACACCCAGCTTTTTGGCAGCTAATTGAGCCTCTGACTCAACGTATGAGCCAAAGTTGAGGCTTGGCGTCAAGGTAACGCTCAAGAGAACAAGATGGTCGGTTATCGGCACGGTCACATTTCGAAAAGAAGGAGCCAGATCGAATGGCCTCCTTTTAGCGGAGAACAGACACGCCTGGGTCTTATCTGCAATGAACTTGACCAGGTTGGCATCGCCCCAGTCCGAGACAGCCTTAAGGGACAAGCGCTCGACCATGGCCACTCTTAGAGACTGGATTTCAAGTCCACTGGCTCGTGCACTGGATATGTAGCTCTCTACAACAGTGCTGTCGTCTGCATACCCAAAGGTACCGGGCTTAAGCAGATCGTTAGTATGCAGCAGGAAGAGCATCGCAGAGAGCACTGACCCCTGAGGAACACCGGCATTTATAGCCTTTTCGTCGGACGAGCAGCCATCGACGACCACTCGAATCGATCGATCCTTCAAGAAGTCCGATGTCCAAGCAATGAAGCCGGTGGACAAGCCGTATGAGGAAAGCTTGCTAATAAGGCCGTCATGCCAAACCCTATCGAAGGCCTTCGAGATATCGAGGAAAGCGGCGAGCGCTTCCCCGTGTTTCTCGACAGCCACACTCCAGGTGTGAATGGCATACGCTAGAAGATCCCCAGTTAACCGGTTTCGGTGAAACCCGTTTTGACGGTCACTGAGGAGGTCTTTCGATCCTAGGTATGCCAGGAGCCTGTTGTTAAGGACACGTTCCATAGTCTTGCAAAGTATGGACGTGTCCGAGATTGGCCTGTTGTTGACAGGGTCGGCGCGACTATCTTTTTTAGGCACAGGTTGCACGTTAGCAAGCTTCCAAGACTTCGGCACTTGACCAGTCTACAAAGAGAGGCGAAAGAGGCGTGTCAGTACAGGAGACAGCTCAGGTGCACAGGCCCTCAGAACTATGGCTGGAATACCGTCCGGGCCACTGGCTTTATTCACGTCCAGATTGCGTAGCGTCTTACGAGTGTCTGTTTGGTGAATGCTAATATCAGACATAAATGTCTTATTGCCAGAAAATGTTGGAAGTATCGCGCTACCAGCAACTAGACGCGAAGATCCAGCAAACTGAGAAGCAAACAAGTTTGCCTTTTCCGCAGCGGTATGAGCCAGCGTCCCGTCAGGTTTCAACAGGGGAGGAAGTGAGAGGCGACAGAAGTTCGTTTCGACTGATTTAGCTAGGAACCAAAACGCTTTACTACCCGCAGGGTACGAAGCCAGTTTGTTCCCTATTCGGCTAATGTGGTAAAGCGAGCCCTCTGAACAACCTTTTTACAAGACTTAGCAGCCCTATTAAACGCTTTCTTCTTCTGACGGATATCCTTCGCCTGACGGTTTCGAGCTTCGACCCAGGATTGGTATGCCTCATGTTTCAGTGCTTCAGCACGACAACATTAAGGTCCAAACCAAGGACGAGCTTTGCCGGCCAGTGGTACTTCGGAGTAGGGAATAAAATACTCCATAGCCGTACGTAACACATCAGTCACAGCATCCGCGCAAGTCGAAGGATCGCCAGATGAGAAGCACACAGACTGCAAATTAAAATAAAAAAATATAAAAAAAGTCGCGAAGAAATGACTCATCTCTTCACAATCTGCCGACTTGTACCGCCACACCCACCGGTTGCCCCTGGGGCTGGGTTCAGGCGTGGAGTAGACAAAAACAGATTTCACCAGACAATGGTCGGAACTACCCAATGGTGAAGAAACCGACACCGAGTAGTGGTCTGGATCGGTTGTCAGCAGAAGGTCCAAGCAATAAGGTGTATACGCTTCAACGTCAGGTACACTTGTAGCACCTTGGACCAGCTGGGTGAGATCTAACGCTAAAGCAAGCTTTCGCGTCTCTAACCCAGCATGGTCAGTGTCCCGGTATGGGTATAGCCACTCCTTGTGGTGGCCATTAAAATCCCCCAGTAACACCAATTGGGATGTGGGGTACTTCAGTTGAGCCGCATCCGCCGCCTGCTGATTGGGGGAGGCTGATGATGATGGAATATTTTCAATAGAGATCTACGTGCCCCGAACGTTATTTTTGTTACACAAACTTTTCTGCAATGGTCATGGGCAGGCTTTATCTTTTATGATCTTTGTTCTAACTAGTCATGTGCGTATCTGTGCGTGTAGGTGTGGTGCGCGTGCGTGCGGCGCGACCCGTGGTCGGACGCGGCGGCGGACGTGCACGGCAAGATGTTCTTCCGGCTCATCGACCTCGTGCTCGTCATGGGTGAGTCTGCGCGCAGCTTGCGATACCGTCATTTTACTGCAACATAATTGTAGCACAAGTGCATTTATCACCATCCGACAGAGGACCCTTAACTTAATAGGGAGGGCTGCCTTAATGCTCACGCTCGGCAGGCTGCTCGGGGATCGCTAAATGATCACTACCGTTAACCGAGAGGATGTTGCTGCTCGTCCTCCGGTGGTTCTGGATGCAGTTAGGACTTAACCCAGGTCTATTCTCTCTCAGGCCAAGTGTTTCCATGTCTAAATCTAACTATACCTTCCAGTGGGTAGATATGTTAAAGAGGTTTGGAACCACTGTATAACCGTTACGGTTGCTGCAAACCTGGCATAGCAGAACCGTTTTAATACCTAATCCGTCATTCCTTTTTTTTTTAAATGTGAACTCTATAAATAAATACTCCACGTTCATTAAAGAAGCCGGGCAACAAGCAACTGACGTTGTACTATACAAGCTCGCTAGGCTCGCTAGCTCGCTGGATAGCTTTATACCGTGTGCCCCCGGCGCGGCTGTTCACGGAGGTATCGTGCTGTGGCAGGCGGCGACCTGGAGCTGCTGCTGCCGCCGCTGGAGGACATCCTGACGGCGCCCGAGCTGGCCGAGCTGGCCTCCGAGCCCGCCTTCCACTACCAGCTCAAGTACGGGTTCGAGTGCCTGCACACCGCCACGCACCAGGAGAACTGACTCCACTCCGAACTCCGAACCGGCCGCTCCTGCAATCCACGAACAGAATATCCTGGTAACGGCATCCGATCCCTGCGTAGTGTGCGGTGTTCTACCCACTATTACCCTAGTCTGCGTGCGCCATAGCTTACTCGGGGCCGTACTGCGACATCCTAAAACCTTGGTTGGAATTGGAAAGTAAGAATTTAATCGCGCCGCTATAGGTCGCGTTGCGTCGTCGGCTGAACGTGACAACCATGGCCGTAGGATGTCCCAGTAGGCGCGCTGCACGTCCATATCTCCGGCGCGCGGCCCGCGCAGGCAGGCGGCGCACGCGCAGCCAGGCCGGCAGCGAGCTGGCGCCGCCGCGTCTGCACACGTACTGACGACAGTCACTACTGGTCACCAATAACTGTACTCGGATTTAAACGGACTAAACTGATATTTCGAGTATTGCTACTTTATGGCAAAATTTTAATAGTGCTGGGATAAAAAGATTAAGTTTCTTAACACATGTTAAGAAACTTAATATTTTTATTAACTTATGAAGGTATTATGTTAATAAACTTAATAACTTCACACCAGTGAACTAGATATTTTTATATTAGTCTTTCTATCTAAATGGTATTGTTCCTTAATTATGTACGATTGTAATCTTTTCAAGGTTAAAAATAATGATGAAAATTATGTTACTTTTCCCTGTATCATTATACAATACAACTTTTTAACACAATGTTTTCCTGTTTCTACCTGCAGTTCTACTGGAAACACTTTTAATGTTTAACGGCATTTAATAATTATTCGACAATTCTTTTTAACTATAAAAACTGAACTTATCCATCACTACGATTATTTTGTAAAGTGACATTTCAATCTGTCAGTTTAGTCCGTTTAATTATGAATCCGAGTATAGTTGTATGACTGTTTTGATGTATACGTGCTGTGCTACATTAGTTCTCCCTGTTCCCCTCACACTCGAGGCTCAGAGGTTCAAGATTACGGGCGTAGTGTTTTGTGTAGGACTTTTGTAGATGGTAATGTGTCACGTAGTCATGATCATAACTCTTATTTCGTAAGGTCCAAACCAACCAGGTCAACATACAAAGTATAATAAGCTGGTGGTACTAGTTGAACTCGGATTGAATTAACTAAAAATAACGACCATACGAACCGAGAAACTTGTATATAAAAATATGCTTGCGGGTGCAACTAATCTCGATTATCATTAAATTACTTTTAATTACGAGTACCTAAGTCTAGATGTACAATAATGTTAGATAGATAAGTAATTTCTGGTGAGGTTTAAAGTAAAGGAGAACGGAATCTTCAGTTTTTATGCATTAGATTTGTTATATTCAGTACAATCTGGCTCGTGCGGACACTGTACTGTACATGCGTGGAGGTACTACTCCATGACTTTGCAACATGTGACACATAACCCCGACCCTTGCTTCGACGTTCTTTCTGTCGAGCGTCATAAACTTCTCTCTGGGTTGGCAACAATAAGTGTAGTTTGACATATTTTTATTTTTACTGGATTCCTCACGTTTAGTTGAATCGGCTCCTGCGGCTCTACATTCGGAAGATTCTACTTAAGTTCGGTTACATTCGGTTACAACCTTCCCCGAGAAAAACCCGCAGTGATCCCGTATAAAAAATGTCAAATCACGTCACTTTTCATAGTAAAATAAGAGTTGTTTGCTGCTCTTATTATCAAAGAAAACTACCAATTTAACTAATCAGTTATTTCGGGTTCAGGCTTAAGATTATTTATTTATCAAAAAGAATTACAATTCACTTATATGAGACAAATGTAGCACACAAAAATATTGTTGAGTGCCGTACATTTTTAAACAAAAATAAAAGGGTAGTTAAATAATTTTAGTATCAAATCGCACTTGAGCCGGTAGCCAGGCCGGCTGCTCGTGCTCAGTGCGCATGTTTGTGATTGTTTTATCTACGTAGCGAAGCCTAAGCGTATCTAGAAGTGGCTCAGCGTACTTTCTTTTCTACGTCTAATTTAATTAAAAAAGAATTGACTGCAATAGCTGGACTATTCTCAGTTCTTAGTATGACTCCGTTCTCCTTGAATATAATTTAAGTGAACACGTTTTGGTAATACCAGCGCACGTTACGCTGGGTTACCGAAACATCGATGGTTGTGTGAGAGCTCAGTCTAAGGGCGGTGTCAGGTTAACGTATTTTCTGCGCCTGTGATTTCATTTCTGTTCTCGTGTATAAGCGCGCCTTTTGTTTCGCGCACAACTCTTACGAATGTTGGCGTGGCGTTACAGGTCTGTAGGCGCGAGCCGCGAGACGCGCGCCTCCGTTGTTGTTCCCGCGCCTCCTCAGTTGGCAAACACTGTTCCATTATTGCAGCGCAAAAAAGCGCATCTGCTAAAACGCGCAAAAATACGCTAATCTAAAATCGTCCTAATTTTGTGCGTTCTCATGCAGCCATCCGACTATAACAACTACCTTACCATTCGACGATGACGGCAGACTGATTTAGATTTAACTTAGTTCTAACCTAGTTTAGCTATCACATGATGGTCGTAGCTTAAGCTTTAGTGATAGATACTTGCTCTTAAAGCTCTCGGTTTACACCTAGTGATCCATGGAATGGATGGATGAAGTTGAAATGTGCATGTGAACTTATATGGGCAGTAATTAGTTTGTAGTTAACATGTAAGAGGCTTAGGTTTTAGTAAGGGAGGCGGATCATTCCTCACGTTTGTGTGATTTAAACCCGCATTGGGTTCTCCACAACAGTACCTACGTAGGAATTTATAAATGTCATGAGATATTTCCGGAGAATAAATTCATTGGCGCATGTGTAACTGCGCATGCACAAACCCACCTTTGTTAGGCCTTTTCCCCGCGGTGGGATGTTAAATGCAGGTATGTAATTGGGTAAAACTAAAAATTAACATTCCCACGAGTCTACGACAAGTTATAGTTATTTCTCCGGTACTTAGGGATAGGTAAAATATTTTATTCTTAAAATTGTAAAGTAAGTAAATGTAATTTTGTATAAAAAAACTAATAAAAAAAATTACTTGTATGCAAACAATACAGTTGTAATGCAAAAAAAAAGAGTAAACGCTACTATCGCAAAAAGTTCTAAATACTAGCAACCCTGTACTTCGTTATAGAAAAATTATTGGTTGAATTCATACACTGACAGATAACGGATAATCCACAGAAAAAACCTTATTTTTTGCCAAGCTTATAAGTACTTGATAACATTAGAATACGAAAATGTTCACTAATATTAACTTTTGCGAAAATATTTGTCTGTTCCCGTTTCCCACGGCAACTGTCAGGCAGGCGGTATTTCGTAGTCAAGGGTAGGAGAGTAACATAAAATATATATTTTTCCCAGAAATAATAAGGAAATGTTGAGGGTGTGCCCAAGCGGGTGAAACCGCGGGGCGCCGCTAGCTAGTTTATTAATAGGGCTGCAAATTAGTTATAATCAAGATAGACTTAAATATAAGACTGTAAATAGAATATAAAAGACTTCCTTTTATTTCAAAAGAATCTGTTTCGATGTAAAATATCTGACACTACTGAATAAAATAAAATAAGTAGGTAATTATGAAAGAAAATTCGTAAACAAAAATATTATATTTATGTACACCTACTTGTTATAAATCTTTGAGTAATCATCATCACTGTGTATCTACTAGACTACATTATTAGATTATCCTACTGAATTATTTAAGAATAAGAGCTATTGAGAGTAGCGACACAAAAATCGTTTCAGCCAACTCAACAGATGGCGGTGCAACCGTTAAATATTACTTTAAATTAAAAAATATTAGATCATCTTTAGTTTAAAATCGGGTCCGGTGGTGGCTTGTCTAACAATCCGTCGCCTTTCCTCGCGTTTTGACGCTTTCCTCGTGCATTCATTTACGGGACCGAGAAGTGCAGTTTTTATTTGGTCGGTCCAAAGTAACGGAGATCTGCCGCGTCGATTTTTTCCCTGCACCACGAGACGCTCAACGACCACTCTGTCAAGAGTGTAAACGACTAAGAAGAGAGTTTAAAATCAGCAATTACTCTTCCCATTCTAGTTATATTAATTACGTTCCCTCGTCGAGTGATGTTTTCATCCGCTATCGCCTTATTTATCATCTTTGAATCGGTAATTTTAGTTATATCCGGATTTGTGGCCATGTCCAGCCTCCTTCAAACGTCTTAAAAACACTTATTCGGGCAGCTCACCCAGGTTTCATGTAGTGATTGGCTGATTTTTGCGATGCGCCCTGGGAAAGACTTCCTTCGTTTTGAAATACGCAATATTTGTTTACTTCATATTGTTCTTCATGGTCTTTTAGAAGGACTCGTCCATTGTCTGGATGGACAGTGTACTCTCCAGTGGTTGTCTCAAAAATTCCGTACTCGTGTCTCATCGGGCAGCGTAAGGGATACATTCATTAATCACCTCTTCCTCAATACCGTGGAACGGCACGTGTTTGTCGTTCCATTGCTCTATAATGTCTAGGTGATTATCTTTTGTTTTTGTGTCATTTTCATCGAACTTGGTTTTTTTTTTGTTGAATTTAAGCTGCGGGGCCATCATGTAACTGTACGGGATCGCGATTCGGATACTAGTTGTCAAAAATTGACAATTGTCACTGTCACTGCCAAAACTCATTTAACTCTGCAGGGCAGGACGAAACGCCAAAAGACCAACGGATTTGCTTAACTTAATTAAGGAAATCAATGCATTCGTTCGATAACGATAGCGAGAGAAATCCCTCCGTGATACCGTGAAGCTGTGACAGTGACAAGTGACAATTATGACAAGTCGCATCCGAATCGCGATCCCGAAAAGTTACATGATTAGCCAGCTGGTTTCAAATGTTTTATTCTGTGGTATTTTATAAGTTTGTTATTATTTTTTGTCTTTTATACTTTCCTTCCTGGGACCTGGGTATGTCCTTAAACTGCAACCACCGGAGTCTCCAGCCTGTCTTCAAACGCCCTGTTCAGGCTCTTCCAGGCCTCAAACGCTGTCGCACAATTTCTCACATACGAGTATTGATGCTAAGACATATCTTCGCTTAGGCCTGGTCCGGCTTCTTGCGATCCGAGCATTCTTCGTTTCCCATTTCATTTGCCACTACACAATCGAATAGATCATCATGGATTAAAATCATTTTCATTTGAAATTTCGAAACATGGAAGTTCTCCATACCATTTAGTTTAGTAATGACAAATTTAGAACTTTCAGTTTCTTTGGAATCTATTTTCTTTTAATTTATAATCTAGCTCGATATGACAAAAATTATTGTTAGGAAACTCAGTTTTTAAAACGCTCTGTTAACATATTAGATAATTAGAAAATATCCGAGGCTGAAGCAGAATTTATTTTTCCAAGAAGTGTCAACCTACCAACAATCCGGTTGCTGCGTTAGTTACGTAAGTTAATCTCACAACCTCTACTTCATTTTCGGGGATCAGTACGTTGTCCACAATCCATTCCTCAATTTTGTCCAATTCGGAATCTATGTTTTTCGGTGCCTCTAGATTTTGTCGGCTCGTCGTATACTTGAGCTGTTTAAAAGCTGGCAACACACGTTTTTAGGTAGTTCTCCAGCATTCGTGCCTCGTTGTGTTTGACGCCATTTGTTGAGCACTGTTCGCCGAACTGACTTTAATACGAAAAATATCGTACGACTAAGGATTGTACGAGATGTGTAGAACTTGGGATAAGACAAATAAACTTGATATTGTGCTCTTCACAGATCTTTAGAGCTTTTCCACTTATAATGTGCATTTAAATTGACACATAAGAATTTTCTTTCCTTCTTTTTGTTAGGCGATTGGCACAAAATGTTTTTCAAGCCATTCTTCAAAACTATCAGCATTTATTCAACCAGACTTTGAAGCTGCAATTTTTGAAGATTTTGGGGCATTAACAAGCCAGTCGGACCAACAGTGTTTCCCTTTGAATATCAAGAATGGAGAGATGATGTCTCCAATAGCATTCCCAGCAAATACTATGGTAAAACAAGGCTTTCTGAATTTTTACTTATTCTGGATAACAAGTAGAACGTCTGTTTTTTTCCATGGTCATCACAGAACCACTTTCGTCCATATTATATAATTATATGGTCAGGGCTTACGTCTCATTCTCTTTTTCTAGCCTATCGAAGAATTCGTTCACCATGTCTTCATTTACTTGGGCTCGTTTCCTGGAGATCTTGTGAGCTATTTTTCTTTGAAAGCTGGGCGGCGTTCCGTGTAAAGTTTTGCCCACTCGTACCCAGGACCGTTGTCTTTGATCACTGGATCTGTTTTGCAAATGTTATCCAAGTAATCTTTTAATTAAATCTCTAATCATTACATCTCTTCGGCCAATTGGAATAACCATGTCACTTAGCACAAGCAAGTGGTCTTTGGAAATTATCTCCTCATCCATGGTTAAGCATGTAGGACGTCCCACAGGTTTGTTGTGTTTATTTTTTAGTTAAAGATTAATTTGTGCTTTTAGGTATTTTATAAATTTTGCAAGCCTTTCTTTGACTTAATGCACAATATGATCAAATTTTTTATTTGTGGCTTCTTTCCAACAACTCCTGCGTGTATTTTAATATGGTGCCATATTTGTGCACGCCTGGCTCTTAAATGTTTTTTTCGTGGCATAATATTTTTGTATGAAAACAATTAATATATAATTATTATATATGTAGGTCATTGTCAAAAGTTACCGACCGGTCCAATGTTGCCCCAATTTCCTTGATATTTTGACTTCAAGATAATTTTTTTGTAATTATGGAACTGATAAACGTGGGATACTCAAAAAATACAATCAAATCAATAACCAATAATTATATGACATAAAAATGCATAAACTTACCGCTTTCGAGCTCAAAAACACAAAGACAATGAAGGCTACCGTTTTTATGCTCACTAGTTGGCGCCACCGGCGTAAGGTCCTAAAGTATGCTGATTATAGCTGTTTAAAGATATGTTTGAAATAGTAAACACACAGGAACCGGGGACACATCACATACTAAGCTCTGAATTAGCTGTTCTTTCAGTCCGCTTCGTTTTACATGTCTTTTCTTAGCGCCGTTTTTAAATCACTGATATTTATTGACCCGAGCCTCTAGTATTGCAAAATATTCATAATTAAGCCCGTGATAAAGACTCGTTGCCAAATTCCTATTAAGCGTGCATAAAAGCCGGCAAATAAAAAATGGCCCCCACCTTGTTTGTACTTACTAATAAAAAAAGTTTGCTATATCCTCATTTGTTTACTTACGATTTGATCTGAGTTTCTGAAATCGTGAAAAATTGTCGTTCTCTTTCGACGAAATGTGTATCGTTCAAATGAACATCCTGTATATACAGACGCAGTCAACCTAGTGCTAGTAGTACTATTAAACCAGTTTAAAGATGTATTTCTTGTGTCGTTGTATAATTTAGTGTTATTTTCCAAACGTGTTAGTTTTTCATTAATAAATGTTTTGTTCAATAGAGAAACAGTTTTTGATTGCATCCTTGTCCCAGTTAGTGCAACGTTACCACCTCTTGATAAAGGATTATGTGGTCGAAGATGTAGCAACAACACCCACAAGATACCATAAGGGAAGTCGTTTAGACCATGTTTAGACGAGTTTTGGTCCTGGTACAGTGTCGTCAGCCATAAAACGTCCACTGCTGGACGAAGGCCTCCCTCTTTATAGAGGGGTGTTGCCATAATCCCCACGCTTGGCAGGCGGCTTGGGGATCGCAGAATGGTCACCACCGTTAACCAAGAGGATGCTGCTGGCCGTCCTCCGGTGGGTCTGGTCCGGGTGGTAGATTGTAGATAATGGTTCTTGACTGGAACGTTCGCTCGCTGCCGACCCGTTAAGTTGTTGGTCGCGGTTGTTCGTTCTTTATATCTATGACAGCAACTCTGTCCGAACAGACCCTGATATCTTTTCAAAACTAGTAACAATCAACCACGAAATAGCCGCAAAATGACAAAACAATATATTTTGATATATCTGCCGTTATGTCGTGATATTATAATATACTTTTCATCACACCTGCTCGTAAAGTAGATCTTATTACATCGCTTTTAGGCTCATAATCCAAGCTATTACACACGCGTGCTTTTTACTTTATATTACGGCACTTGTACTATAATAGGTATAACCCGGTAAAGTCAAGTTTGTACGTGACTGCAATTAGACGTACGTATACGAAGCACTCTTAATATAGCCGGGTAATACTTACAGTTTTTTTGTAATACCAACAAAGAGTTCTTATGCCGCTGAAGTAAATGTCAACCTGCGCGCGCATTACTGATTTGGGCGCCATTTTCCGCAAATGTTTGTTGACGTTTTCGCTGTGTGGTTGATTATTAACAAAATAAAATTGTTTTTTCCTCGCAAGTGTGACGAAAACAGTCGTATGGAACTGTTGTGCTATTAGTCATTACGCTCTCGGCTTCCTTATCGCGCTCGCCTGCGGCTCGCGCGCATAATACCGCCTCTAGTGTAATTACCAACATAGCACACTCGTATCATAATGTACTATTTCATCACACTTGCTCGTAAAGTGGATCTTATTACATCGGTTTTAGGCTCGTAATCCAAGATATTACGCACGCGTGCTTTTTACTTTACATTACGGCACTAGTGCTATAATAGGTATAACCCGGTAAAGTCAAGTTTGTACGTGACTGCAATTAGACGTATGTATACGAAGCGCTCTTAATATAGCCGGGTAATACTTACAGTTTTTTTGTAATACCATAGAATGAGTATACTAACATATACTTAATCTATGGTAATACCAACAAAGAGTTCTTATGCCGCTGAAGTAAATGTCAACCTGCGCGCGCATTGCTGGTATTTGGGCGCCATTTTCCGCAAATGTTTGTTGACGTTTTCGCTGTGTGGTTGATTATTATTAAAAAAAAAATGTTTTTCCCTCGCAAGTGTGATAAAAACAGTCGTATGGAACTCTTGTGCTATGTTAGTCATTACACTCTCGGCTTACTTAACGCGCTCGCCTGCGGCTCGCGCGCATAATACCGCCTCTAGTGTAATGACCAACATAGCACACTTGTATCATAATGTACTATAGTTACATAAGGTTAAAATGCAATTATTCATAAATAGTACCTATATTTGCTATGAGTCCTGTTTTATAATTATTGCAAAATTCCTATAAGTGTAAATAAATCTGGATTCAAATTTATATAAATAAATAAATATCGGTTGACATTTTTCACACAGCGCCATCTAGCCCCAAACTAAGCAAAGCTTGTAATATGGAAATCAGATAGCTGATAGAACACTTATATTTTTTTTTTGTAAATACATACATATAATACATACTACACCCAGACAGAGCAAACATCTATAGATATAAACATAGAAATTAAAGGCATTTTTGGTGGATAAACGTCGTAGATAAATGATAAATGGCAATAAAGTTTTTAAAAATTATGTAATTTAAAATGTACGTTCATAATATGTTTGATGTTTGAACTATTTCATGTCACAATATTTCGACGCATGCTTATTGAAAAAATATATATTTATTATTCACCCGCTTGATGATGATCATATAAAGTATCCTATAATATGTTAACCCGGGAAATAATTAAAATAATTAATTAAGAGTTTCATCCGAGTCCGTTCCGCCGTTTTGGCGTGAAGAGGTAACAAACACATACCGACAAACTTTCGCATTTATGATAAATATAATTTTCCCTGCTATCCTATACCTACTAGCAACCGTGAAGCCTTACCTGAGGCGTTCGGCATATGTTCTCGGACACGAGGGCCGGCCAGTGAGCCCGCGGGCCAGCGCCGGCATGCGGCAGTGCGCGCGTGCCGGCTGCGCGCGGCGCCTGCGTGCTGCGCGCGCCAGTCGCGGCCCGCTCGCCGCTCGCGGCGCCGGTCGTCCCTCGCGACAACTATCTCTAATGTTACCCAAACATTGTTATTATTTCCCTATCAGAGTATCCGAGCGACTCGTGCAGTGCGAAGTATATACTGTGAGGCTTGGCGAGACACCAAAGATTAACGGTCATCGTAAGTGATTTTTTATTTTGCCTTATGTACATTGTACGCGGTGGAATCTCCTACTATTTAAGTACTTTTGTAAATACATGTGATAATGGTGAATATATTTTAGCCGACGTTGTTCGTTAGTCCGTGTTACATGAACCTCTACCAGCTGTTGTCCGCAACGACCGTCTTTGGTCAACAGCTGGAAGAAGTTTTCTAAGTTTCAGTCTACTTGCTGAAATGTCTTGGAATATAATATCTTTATTGATTCACTGTGTAGTCTGTCGGTACATAGAGTACATATTACAGAGTATAATGGTATCAACAGCGTGCCCATTTCGAGCGTAGGTACTTCGTAAATACTATATCTAATATCTACAAAAAAACATTATTACATCTACCTAGACAAACTGAAAACAATAACAAAAAAATATATGTTTTTCGTCGTATCAACTGATCACCTGATCAGTTTACATGTTTACAATTGGAAATAAAACTTTTGGGCGATTTTGTTTAGGTTTCTAAGTAAGAAAAAATTTTATTTAGTACATTTGCGTAGTTTTTATGATAGTACTTAATTTATTTTTGTATTCCTATAAAGATTCTAAGATCCCTCACCTTTAAAAGGTTAAATGAAACTTTTAAGCTTTCGCGATTTGAACACATAATTATGTTTATCACCGGGACTTAATCGCGCACAAATAAATTTATTTTTATTTACCTCGACGTTTCGACCATGTTCCAATGGCCGAAGGTTTAAAAAAAAAGGTTAAAAAGGTTTTCGTTCATTTTCATTTCTTATAATGCTACTGCAGGAAAGAGGTGCTAAATCTTCCAAGTATTGCAGCTTACTGCGAATTATTATCTTAGTCCTTGAGTAGGTATGTAAGGTACCTACCTAATATAGACAAAATTATTTGTTATGCGATTTATGTGCCTTTAATTAATCTAATACAGGCTCAGACCAAGTATTTTTTTTATATTAATGGGTTCGCGTTTGATCTTTTGCCCACCGAGGCGTAGACAAGGTCTAAGTTGGAGCACGTCACTTGGTCTGACAGGTGGCATACTTCTATGGCAGGTAACTACATATTTTTATTGTGGTAAATAGGAACAAAAAATTTATATAAACTTATTTTTAGTATTTTATTTTTGGCACTACCAATAAAATTGATGGACATGGGAACGTCCAAAACCTGCATCCAGAACCACCGGAGGATGGGCAGCAGCGTCCTCTCTGCGATCCCCAAGCCGCCTGCCAAGCGTGGGGATTATGGCAACACCTCCCTATTAAGGGAGAGGCCTTCGTCCAGCAGTGGACGTTTTCTGGCTGATGAGAGAATAAAATTGATAAGCTCGAAGGACCAACAAATTTGCTATGAAGGTTCACAGCGGTTCACTGTCACACAAAATGTGTCAAACTATATAATACGAATGGCAAAGGTCTATCATACTATGTCGGTCGGTGGTGAGTCACTCGCACTCCTTGGATCGGCAGTTGGCGGAGGACCCCGCCGCCGCCGCCGCCGCCCGTTACAAGGGGGGTGATACTGGTAAACGGTCGCGTAGCGTGTCGCGCTCCGTGCTCTATTTAGAACAATTTACTCAACAATGCTCGATTTTAACTAATTAAACACTTAAAGCTGTAGATTGAGAGGGTTTAGGTCGGCAAGTTTACGTTTTCAGTCGAATTTGAGACAAGCAATATTAAAAAGTGCGGTTTTGTTTAGCTTCTTCGACTGATGATATATAAGATTTATTGAAAGATTTTAGGGCAATTTTTTAAAATTAGTGTGTGATTGAGAGCACCTGCCTATTGCTTGCAGGGAATAGGTACGAACTGTAACATGGAGGTGCAAAATCATAGTAGACATTAGACAATACATAATTATTTTTTTATTACCGTGTATACATTTTCTATTCTATGATATATCTGTTATCGACAAATAATGACCTTAAAGATTTCCTACCATAACGCAAGACTCCGTATGATAATCAATATCGCCAGCTATACGAATAATAATAATAAGTCAAGTAATTGTATTATTGAGGTGTCTTGCTTGTTAACCATCAAGCGGTCATCCGAAGAAGGTAATCTGAATAGTGGGTACTTACTAACTATATCTATACCTATGTCCTATATATTTTTTGTAATAGCTGTTTGTTTTCCAAGTAATAAATATAATATATCGCATATAAGGTGGATGCACTGGACTGCGGGCCCGATGGTCGCGTGTCGCGATTGATTCATTTCTAGATGCGTAAGTCCTACAGAGTTTTAACACCAACTTAAAGAAATCGTGGCGTATATTGTATCAACGTTTAATGTGTAAATAACATTCTGATGGAATATTGCTTATCGCTTCGACTTGCACGAGCAGGCAGCTGAAATAATGCGACGAAACGTGTCTTTTCGTGTTGTTTCCGAAGCTCTGTAGATACTATGGCAGGATCTAGTCTCTACCATGTCCTCTACCACTTGACTCATTGGAGGAGTCAGCTCGCTCTTGACACATTTCCCTTTCAATGTGCAATTGCGCCAACTTACACGATAACTTGAAGTTTTTAAATCCTCGTCCCTGGCAAATCCAGTGTGTGGACTATCAGGAGGAATGAAAAAAGTTTTCAATGCTCGCAAGCACAAGTAGGTGCTCATTAATTCTCGTCTTGTGTAAATCCTATGCAAAAACTTCAAATTAAGACTACAATAGCTGCAACAGCGGCGGCCGCGGCGTGAGAAAGCTACTAGGTAGGTATACTAGATAGATAACCGATAGTTGTCCGCGACTCGACTCCACGACGATAGTTTTCCTTCCCTCACTCACTGTTATTGGATCTGTGTCTAGCATTGTGTGCAAATGAGGTGTCACGCCCGTTGTCTAGCTCTATCACTATAGTTCGATAGTTCTTTAATTTGATTTGTAACTTTATTGTAGTCAGTTGTAGTATTGTACCTACAGTTAGCGCCACCGACGACGGTTCACTGCAGGACTGCAGGCTCAGAATAAATAATAGTACTACTGCAGGTCCCGATATTATTATTTCTAGGCTCTTCATATATTTCTCGGCTTAACATGTCTCACCTAAAAATAAAAGAGCTAGTAGACGGTCCACCGGATGGCAAGCAAACTACTGCCTCTGTTAAACTGGCAGCGTCCCGTGGTTTTGGCTGATGTCATAGGAGTAGATACCTACCGTTATACATACATACATAATAATATTTATACTTGGTAAAAATTACTTGCTGATTATTCCAGTAATGATCTCCGGATTTTTGCTTCTATCTGCTTACGCAATTCAGCGTGAAGAGGTAATAAACATACACACACCCCACACTCAACATGTTTAACGATATTAGAGAGTGTGATCGCGTAACAGTGTGACAGGCAGCTGTTGCCACGTGAGTGTAAGTGATTGCCTTCTTATAACATCATTAGATTGCCTTCTTATAACATCATTGGATTGCCTTCTTATAACATCATTTGATTGCCTTCTTATAACATCATCGGATTGCCTTCTTAAAACATCATTGCATTGCCTTCTTATAACATCATTGGATTGCCTTCTTATAACATCATTGGATGGCCTTCTTAAAACATCATTGGATTGCCTTCTTATAACTTCATTGGATTGCCTTCTTAAAATATCATTGGATTGCCTTCTTAAAACATCATTGAATAGCCTTCTTCTAACATCATTGGATTGCCTTTTAAGTTTACGACTATATTATCTAATAGGTGTACCAATTCAGCCAATCCCGCAAGAAGGATTTCCTCGTTTGTGTGTAAAGTGTAGAGTCACATTACCGCGCTCTTATCTCTTCCGACTACGCTTGTTACTAAAACTGCCCACTCCGCTGATTGTTTAGACCTTCAGGAAGGAGATCTGCTGCTCCGATTATCTACACGTTTTGGTGATTTCAAATTAGTTTCGTGTCGCGATCACTTTCAGAGTTAGTGATCTGCCTTAGAGATCCGTGCCTGAAGATTGTCGGGGTGATCGCATTGGACTCCAGTAACACTATCGCAACGCCGTCTCAATCTGCACTAAAGGTGTAAAGCTCTGTGTTTCTTGAACCTCAACAGAAACTTAGCCGGTTGGAATTTTCTTAGAATAGGTACCTGTATTTGTGCACATTTTTAAACGGTAGACATTTTGACAAAAAAATTACACTTATTCTGAACCTAACCAGTGTTACTTTACTAGGAAAGATTGTATTTTACACAGTTGCCAATGTTACGTGATTCTGATACGCACTTGACAGTTTTTAATTTTTCAACTTTTCATGGCTTAGTAGTCAGCTCTATAGTTAGCACAATCGAATCGATCATTATTCATGTTTATTTCAGAATAGCTTTTAGCAGCAATCGAACCGATAGCGATGAGTGCTCGCCGGTGTTCGGTCGTGCTGCGCTCACCATCCACTACGATATCTTACTTAGTAAGGACTGGGCATTATAGAATATTCCTATAGGGGCGCCGCTCTCACTGGGGTGCACAAGGTTATTGCTCTCCAGAGTGTACTCGGTCGCATCGCACGCCATGAGCTGTCGTCGCTTTTGCGAACTATGGAATGCAATTGGGAAATTTCGACGATCTAGAGACGGATGCTGAGACGTATCTCAAAGGTGACGCTGTAGAGGCGTCTGAGGGTAACAGCAGGAGGGTATGGCCTTAGTTTTAGGACCTTTGGCGTTCACACTGCGTTCGGTATGAACATGCGACCACAACATGTGGTCGCCCACTGCTAGCACAGGCCTCTCTTGTCCGCACTCCTCTCATGCCGGTCCTGTGACAATCTTATCCATCTTCGACAGTAGTTCAGTGACTTAGTTACATTACATAAACCTTTTTATCCAGCTTATTCAATTCAACTGTATTTATACTGTTGGTACAAAAGAACTAGGTGCCTATTCAAATGCATTGTACGCGAGCGGCGCAGGCACACCCAGTTTCCGTATTCCGGAAGAACATAATTGCAGACAATTCACATTTTTTCAGTAAACGTGTAGTAACTAAATATATGTATATATAGGTATACTAGCGGTATCCCTATATAATCACACAATAAAAGATTGAAGCTTCATTCAGATATTTTGTATGGGGTTGCGTTTGACATCTCGTCTGATGTAATGTTACGAGAAGACGCAGAGTTGCAGGCTGCATGTGATGGAGCACTCTTGCATAAAAGAAACCGATTCACTTGTGACTATCGTTTACTTCTAGGCAAGTACACACAGATTGTAAGTATCGGGAACACCACTCGGGTAACGAATTTTGAAACATGACAGGTTGTCGTTGTTCATGCGAAAAAAGACAATGGGAATTAGATGATAATCGACGTGACCGGGAAAGGGTTTGAAAAGACTGAATCACATGTAGCAAATTTCTTCAATGTTCAGCTTTGTTATTGATAAAAGCTCAGACAAGTTATCTATTGCACAAGTTGTCGGCTTCCTCTATAAATTTCCTTGCTAAAGCTGGCAGAGTCGTAATACCTAATATTATTTCTTCTGTGGTAGAGCGGCACGTCCTGTACAGACGGCATTGTATGCAGTATACGAGGCTCCTCTCCAGCTGCCGGACGGCCGTACCGTGTGTACAGTGTACACTGTACAGGAGATAGCTCCACTTATAGATATTATGTGCATACAGCGTTGTAAAGCTCGTTCGGATCTGTGCAAATAAAGGCGGGTATTGTTTGTGCAATAAATAACGGAAACGGTTAAATTTAACAAAATATACTTCGCCCGAAAAGTCTCAACATTGACTGAAAATGCGTTTTTTTGTGTAAGGGCAAATAATCTATCTATATTATGATTATATTCAGGCTTGTGTTTTACCGCGTGATAGAGCACGTTTACCTAGAACTAGAAGTGCATTTAGAAGAACCCGTTTTTAACCGATGCACTCGCAGGACTTGTTTTTGACTATTTTGATCAGCTGACCCATTATTGCCGGCATGCGTTATTGCATCATTATTTACCGGTGGATGCAAATGGCAGGTTGTCGTACAGTGTGGCGGTCTAAGGGGAGGCCTTCGTTCAGCAGTGGACGTCACCGGGCTGCTGATGATGATGATGATGACCCATTATTGCTTCTTCTTTGCTCTATGATAACGGGATCACAAATAGCACATTGTGCATCTATAGGTAGGTCTGTCAAGACGAATATATTAGCGAAGTTACATTCATGCCCCACGAAGTTTATCAGAGTCATAGATTAAGTAAGTATACAAGTATTACAGTGCTTTCGGTATTGGTTGCTTGTATACTTAATCTATGTCAGAGTTAAGAATTAAGATAACTAAGTTATATCAAAAAAGAGGTATAATAAGCATATAAGCTCTACTTACTGGAAATTTAAAAGAACCCTGGTAACAACATTGCAGCACTCATTGAACTGAACACCCAAGCTATACGTACGTAGGTACTACATAGTTACTTACGTAACGCTTATCAGCGGTTATCAGCGAGATGCGTCGTTGGAGTGACTGGCCTTAAAACCTTACTACACTTGAAGGTTGTTTAAGTTAAGCTGAAACTTGAAAAGGCTCTGTCGCTTTTGTGTGACAAAACTCTTGGAGGAATCAGCTCTTTTAGTAAATCTGTGATAACACTCGACGAGCGCCTGTTTCACTATTTTCATGATAAAGGTGAAGGCACACAGCTCACGCGACGCAATCACTAGAATTCATAACTAGTTACTATTGTTATAGATTGGCACGGATCAGTTTAACAGTAAAATAACAAATCGTAGACTACATCTGCGTTTAACGTCAGACGAGATGGCAGTCAAACGCAAGCCTATAAATTAATAAAATAATAAATATATAATTAATTCCGATAATATATATATGCGGTGTGTTCGGCGTAAGTGATAACCAACCAACCAAGTTATACCAAAGCTCCTTTTTGTGAATTTACGATTGTCCCAATTCTCATTGCGGACGCAAGCCCCCGAGGCCCCGAGCCCACCTGCCCCAAACTTGGACCCTCCGAGGGTGCGGGGTCATCGACCCCACTCAAGGTCAACGAACGATAATGCAGCTAAACAAGACGCCACGTCTTCTCTGCAACGAAGTTACTAAATAGGTATCAAATTGGGGTATTTGTAACTGTTTATAGCACATGCGAGTAGGTAGACATTTTTAACGGGTTTTTTTTCTTATTTAATTTTAATTAGGAAACACAGTGATAGCTAAGTAGACTTAAATTTTTTATAACTAGTCACTATTAATTTTCTATGTAATTCGTGCTAAGGGTCTTACATGACTCCTTAATTAAATGCGCAATACTAAATAGCGCCATTTAACTTTAAGCAGCGGTAAAGCCGCAAACATCTACAGTTGTAATTGTCGACCTCCACTAGAACTGAATGATATTATGATAAGTATGATACTGCGTTCCTTATAGCTAGGTATAGGTACGGAATTTTAAAAGGTAGCAACAGTAGGTATTCGTAACCAGAATTTCTATAAAGTCGAGTATATAATAATGACATTGCATTGTTTTTTTTTAAATAGAAGATGCGTCGTGCGTGTGTCAGCTCACTGGCCACGCCAGCGGCTACGCTCCTGCGGCCGTTACTCTGCCTGCTCTACTACCATCTCATCTACTCGGATCTGATTCATAGGATTACACAGAAAGGTGTTCTAAGCCGAAAGGAGGTCATATAGTACTCATAATTGTGAATATCAGAGCTAAAATTAATTCGCGAAATAATTGCTGTTCTGTGTATTTTGCCGCGAGTACGAAAATGTTCTATAGAACAGCTGATTTTGTAATGAAACAGAGTATGTCTAAATCAGCAGGACTTAATCGCGAACCAAACAATTTATTTTTATTTACCTCGAAGTTTTGGTATAGTTTAACAGACTTGGTCGAGAGCTGCCTGCCCCCTGTACTCATAAAATAATTATAATTGTGTTTAAATCGTGAACGTTTAAAAGCTGTATTTTTTTCTGTCGCTAACTTTAAATGTAGTATAACAAAAGTTATTTGTTATATTGTACAGGAGCCGATCCTGTGAGGGTGCTGGCTATTTACCAATAACCCTGTACCTACGTAGCACTAACCCATTTGTTTGTTCTAGTTTCTATAACAACAACCGTAAGCCATGTCAGAGGCCTTCGGGCGGCACATTAACTCTGATACTAGGGCTGGCCACTCAGCCTATACGAACTTACTTACTTACTTACTAACCCATTCTCGCTTTCTCGTCCCGGCGCTTCCACAGAACTTCAAACCAGTCCCACGACTTCCACCAGTCTGACAAAGCTAACTCCGCCTGCCGCCACTGCATCTTGCCAAGCGTCCAGCCCAGCGTCACTCGAGTTTAACAATACGAGATCCGATGTCTCTTCCACTTTGTTTGTGCCACAGAAGAAAAAATAGTACCTACTACGTAGTTGTGCGTCGGATTTCCGTGCGCTTGTTGATATCTTGCATAATTACATAACGTGTGTGTGTAGCTCGGAGCGCGCTGCAGTGATGCGTCGAGGGTCCGAGGCCACGATCGATCTCTCATTGTCTCAGCGCCGACTGCTCCTCTCCCGCTCTCTACCTATCCAGGCGAGTGCCTGGCGCTGGTACTGTGAGTACTGTTCCTGAGCTCGTACTGTGAACTGTCGCAATCAGCGTCGTATAATAAATTCAGTAACTGTACGTGATGGAAGCTTTGAATGTTTGTACAGTATTTTACGAAACGCCCGTCGGGTACAGCTTTCATATGTAGGACTAGAGGTCCCCCGCGACTTCGTCCGCGTACGGAAGAAATTCGGCCCGCTCGCAAAATTCACCACTTTAAATTATCACGAGCAATTTTTTTACAACAATTATAAAAAAAAAACGTTTATTTGTACCAAGAAAACCAGGACAATCAACTAAAGGTGTAATTCAAAGGAATTATCATAAGACGTTGATGGTTCAGGTTCTTTTGGAACAACTTGTGGACTCAGCCAGGAGCACTAATATTATAAATGCGAACTGTTGTCGGTATGTGTGTGTATGTTTGTTACGTATTCACGCCAAAACAGCTTAACTCATTTGGATGAAACTTGGAACACATATGTATAGTTTATTTCCCGGAATAATATATTATTATAGGTTACTAAGGGAGGCCTTCGTTCAGCAGTGGAAAACTTCTGGCTGAAGAAGATGATGATAGGTGACTTTTTGTCATCATCATCACCATTTTTCATCATCACGCGGGTAAAACAGCTGAGCGCAGCTAGTTTTTTCTAATTGTTTGTAGTCGGTTATTAATATTTATATAAGCGATGTCAATATATTTAGCAGCTTTAAAAGTTTTGATTCTTCGCCTTCAAAACTTATGATCACTCTTTGAGAAGATATTTCGAGCTGAGATAAATCGGATGTGCGGTGTGCGGTGTCTGTTCCTTAGTCTGTGACAGCGAGATTATTGTAATTTGTCACGTTAAAAGTTGTTAAATTGTGGCTTAAATTTTTTGACACAAAGGTAACGTTAAAAGTTGCCAGATCTAGCCAAGAAGTGAATAACTTGGCAACACTTTGCAAGTTCGATTACATTAAAATTAAGCTCTTTAAAATAGTAAGTCAGCAATGTTTTCAAATGATTAACACGAAAATGTTTCATAGCTATTTCAACGTATCGACGAAAAAATATAGTAGCTACCGCGTAGTAACACAGTATCATAGATCGACTCATCGCCTTCATTTCCAATAAATAAAACAAACATAATTGTTACGGAGTGGATGTGTTCATGCCAACACATCCAGCCCAATGTTTACGAGCGTCCTTGGAACTGCATTATGTGTGTAATGGGAACACTTGGTTAGCAGTTAACGCCGCCATAACTCGCGCCGGAGAAAGGTTGCGGCTCGTAACGTCAAGCGGCAATATAAATAACGATGGCCATCCATCACTCGTCTCATAGTTTGTAATAGAAATAGGAGCGATGAAAAATAACTATCTCGATGAGTCACGCTCATAGATCGAACGGACGAACATCATGAAGCATGGGTAACCTTCTGGAGGCACTAAACCGTTTCACTATAATTTTCACGAAGCTTTTCATGTTTTCGTATTGCTATTAGGGTAAGATTGTGCTGTACCTACTATTGAAATATTTAACACCTGAAATGTTACCACATCTAGAGCGAATAAATGACATGAACTTGAACTTGAAAATAAATTTACATTACTTTATATACTTTTCATGTGCAAACAAGTAGTAACATACCCCAGTAAAGTTATGGAAACATTATAATACATACATGTATAACAGTTAGTAAAAATATATTTTATACCGACTTCAAAAAAGGAGGAGTTCACATTTCGGTTATTGTTGTTTTAGTTGTTTGTTACCTCAGAATTCCGTCATTTATGAACCGATTTGGAAATAATTAAACTCATTGTAATTAATAATTTAACAAAAATTGAGACAATATAATATCTTAAGATTGGTCCCAAAAAAAAAACATTAAAATCGGTTCTGTAGTTTGGTTTTTAGATCAAAATAATTGGAAAAAAGGTGTCGCCCAATAATCGAAGTTGAAGTCGGCTTTTATAAATGAACTTGTTTTCGAAATTTAGATGCATTTGTACTTCTCCTTGCTCCACATGCATGCCGAGGCGCGCTGGGTTTCTGCTCGTCCTCAATACTCGCGCCCTACGTGGCGCGCATACTGACTCTACATTTATGCGATGCACCTGTTTGAACTCCAAACCCTTGTTATATACTTGGTACCTACCTGAATAGCCATAAAATTTTTTTTTTGGTTTCTCTGCTCCATGGACTCTGGGGTCCGTAAAACCTTGGCTCCGTGTGAAATATTTTATCAAAAGATTTTTACTTAGAATTTTACTTAAAAGCTATATGCTTCATCGTATACGGAGTAGTAAGTTTTGTTTAATAAACAACACCAGTAAAGTGGGTCAGTTGTGCCCTTCCCTGCGAAGACTGTGCCAAATGAAATATATTTACTATAAAGCTGCGGGATACTTCGTTTGGAGTACCTACCTCTGTAGTTTTTAGTCCTCTGATACCTTTGTCTCTACTACAATACAATACAATACTTTATTGATAACTCCATTGTTACATGTCATTTACAATAGACTATTAATAGTCTCAAGTCACCTAAGAATTGGATTACGGTAGGTATAAGTATTTTACTGGAAGTAGGAGTGAATATCGCAAAGGAATGCTAAGTACCAGGCACTCATGAAGAGGAGGAGTAAGTTTGTGGGCAGTAATGGGCCATTTGTAGTCGACAGCCGTGCGGTGTCGATCAACGGAAGGCTATTGGAAATCAGACCGCGTTGGATGTAATGCGAATTCTGGGAATGTTATGTGCTTCTTCCTCTGAGATCTGCGAGCTCCTTGAGCAGCTTATTTTCAGGAAAACTATATTATTTATACAGTCTTCAACTCCTTCATCTCGTTGAAATAAAATAAATAAATATAAAGATTGGGGGGACATTCATTACACACAGCGCCATCTAGCCTAATACTAAAAAAAATTAAGCTTGTTTTATGCAAACCAGATAGCTGATAGAATACTTACATACAATTATTTTAATCGTAAATACATACTTAAATAACATACTACACCCAGACACAGAACAAACATCGATGTACGTCACGAACATTTTTGTCCTGGGTGGGGATCGAACCCACGCCCTACAGCTCTGAAGGCAGACATGCTACCAACTGAGCTATCAGGCTGTCCATAGTAGTGGGGATACTAGGATGACGATGTCGATGAGCCTAGAATCAGAAGTTCAGTACTTGCTCTATTAGTTATATTCTGAATATAAACTAACAGTCAAAACACACCTTAACCGGTGTACTTGGAATAAAAAAAGGTTTCAATTTTGAAGTCAACAGATGAACCCTTTAAAAAATTTGTCCTCAAAGGGGGCTGAATCGGTTCCGAAAGGTAGGGCGCAGGTACTATAGGACTTGGTATTATGTCAAGAAGTGTCATGAAGTACATCGGTTCTCGTATCTAGTTACAAAGTGGGCTGTGACGGCGTGACGCAGCCAGTCGACTGAAATAGAATACGCCAGACATCATAACAATAATTCTTCTATAATTATTTTAAGTACCTTAGAGAACCTTCACTTATTTATAATCATAAATATCACTTGAATAAGACATTTTGTTATCACAGTAGCGGTTTCAATACTAGTGGGTTAATATTTATATTCCTGTGTAAGTACTTAGATTATACAGAGTTAATTCTAATCAGTTAGCATCCTTTTAAGTATTCTGTGCATCAAAACAAACAAATGTTACTATGGGGCCAACATTGAAATCGCAAATAAAAATTCAGCTGTTCTATAAAAAAAAAAACATCGACGGAAAATGTATGGAACAGCTGATAATTTTTTCGCGATTTCAATGTTGGCGCTTTAGTATAAGTTGTTTGTTTTGATGTACAGAATATGCCATTAAAAGAATGCTAACTGATCAGAACTAACCCTGTATATACGTATAATATAATATTCTAAGCCTGTGTATGATAGACCCTCAATGATGTGTCCGATAGCTACTCAAGAGTTCGATTTGGTCGACTATATTCTATGAAGCATGTCTAATATTGGATTGGATCGGCTTAGCGGAAAAGAAAACAAGAGGAAATGTAAAAAGAGCTCGCTGCCACAGTTGCGGTTCACCAAATGAACTCCGCTGAACGCTGTAGATAACTAATTGTGCAATATTATAGGTTAAAAATATAATATCTAAACTACATAAATATTTCATGAGCAGATATTTCTTACACTTAGTGATAGATCAGGAAGAAGTAGGCGTCTGGTTTATTTGGTAGTAGGTTTCCTTTGCAAAAGGTCGTCCAGGTCGCCTATCAACGCAATATCAGATATTCCCTTGCCATGCAGGTAGTTTGTAAACAACTGGTCCAATTTGAAGGGTACCAGCTAGCGCGATTACAAGGCTAATGAAATTCATCAGCGAATGTCTTGACATGATGCAGTAGTGTTCTGGACTTTGTTTAAAGTCTGGGTACCTTTATTCTGTTTTATAGTGGTAAAAAACAATGTAGAGTGTTCTGTGTTTTCCACCAGCGTCCACGAGTGAAGAGCAGTGAGCTGGCGGACATGAGCCTCGTGATGATGCTGGGACTGCACGTGTTGGCGCTGGCGGCGGCGGCGCCGAACCCGGACGTCATCTTCCAAGTGCCGGAGGTGCTGGTAAGAGCTGCGAGCTGCTGCAGAACCATACAGTCACTGTATCTCTTGCTCTCTCCGGTCTTGTAGATCTGGCTACATCTTTTAAATTCATGTCCGCTCAAGAAAATCTATTTTTATAGCAACAAATAAAGAGCAGGAAACAAGGAAACGGATTGCCTGATTGTAAGCGATACTTACGTTGTTTCTGTATATCTGCAACACAAATGGTGTTGACGATGCGTTGCCAACCTGCAGAGATGTATAATATACGTAAGTATACGACGAAAATAATCCCAGGGGTATAACCCCCCATTCAATGTCGTGCAAGTGTGCGGAGCGAAACAGCGCCAAAATTATGGAGTTCGGTTCAAGATTTGAGAAAAGTGGGGATGAATCCTTAGAAGTTGATGGGATGAGCACTGGTCCGACGATGAAATGGTTGAAACGTAGATAATCTTCGAGTTTTGAAAATATACTTCAGGCAGAAGTGTGTTTGAATTCCGCAGGTACTGAATAGAAACCCTGACCGTGTTCCAGGTCCGGCACGCCGCGGGTCCCCGGCCGGTGGGCACGGGTGGCGGCACTGGCGCTCCGCCCCGCAACCTGTCGGAGCCCTGGCCTGAGGGCTCGCAGCAGCAGCGCTACGAGTACTTCGTTGAGCACGCCATCTCCACCGCCGACGCTAAGAAGATGGCCTCCAAGCTCAGGCTATCTGACAGTAAGTCGCATTTCACTTCAGTCATACAAAAAGTTGCTATTTGCCATTGCGAAAACAAGTTTTAGGTTATTTTAGCCTAACTTTGAACTAACGGGATGAGAATATTCTAATTTCTCCTAGATTATCATTTTCAATCATTCTCCTGAAGTCCAGACTACCTGGAGTGCCTTGTACACCTTCATTGTGTAATTACTGAGGAGCGGTGTAACAACACCACGAGCCATACGTATGCAAATGTTGATAGTCTGCATAGTTCAAGGCCCAAAAGCAAATACAAATTATTTATTGATAGCACCAAAGTTACTCGTCTAGCTAGTCTGCAGACCCAAACATCTGAACTGGATAGGCATAGGCGTACCTTAATTTACTTTGGAATAATCTCTATAATTTGTGTTTCTTACTGTATGTTTTTTGGTGGATTCACACATGTTCTCTTAAATGGCGCATAGTTTCTATATGTTTAGTAATTATGTTTTTTTGTCGCTGTTAGTTTCCCGAATAAAATAAAATAAATAAATAAATAATGTATGTGGACTTAGCTACTCTGTTTTGCATAATTATCCGACATTTAACATTTGTTTAAAAATAATTTACTTTAATTAAGAAGGTACTTAAGGTACTAATTAATTAAGGTTTTTGACTATTCTCAAAAGTGTTGTAAGAAGTGCCTACTTAATTGAAATAGGGAATTATTTTAATTGGGGATTGGGATTGTTTTAGAGCATTTGTGTAACTGCCCCAGATTGGAAAAAGCTATGTTGTTAATCTTGTAGAGTTGCAAGACTGAATCTTCATCGTGATCGTGAAAAGTCAACAGTATAAATTGAACTAAAATTAGGTCTGTCGCCATGGACTTGTGAAGAATGAATAGACTTCTTCTTCTTTAAATGTATGAAACTAATCAGAATAGTCACAACAAGGTTTGGTGTGAGTCAACAATTAATAGATATGCTTCAATTGAGCGCCAGTGACGACATCTTAGAATTAGGGCAAGCTCGCCGAATCCACCGGAGCACAACCCTGACCTGCGGATTAGGAACAAGGACATTCATAATTAACAATAAGTACCTAGTTCTCTTACCTTTCAGACCCGTGAGTATTTTGTCTGCGAGAAAAAAGAAACCCTAAGCTTTCAATCATTAACTTGATGGAATCTAAGTCTATTATTAGTTTGTGACAAACACCATCGCCTTTTCTTAAAAACTTCTGTGAATGGAAACCAGTAGCCGCTGGTTTTCCTGCAACAAATTCAGAATTAATCGGATTGAGCAAAACAATGACTACACCCAAAGGTATCCAAAGTGTCCCTGAAAGATATTGTTTGTTATAAAACATGCGTGTTTTATGACACAATGACAACGAGACTGAGAATCACAGCAGAGCTATAATAAGTGTGTGGAAATTTTATCACTTACAATGTTTGAAAAGTGCACACTTTATTTTAATTTTATATGATTTATTAAACCTACTCCCATAAAGATGATAATCGACATAATTATATAAAGCATTCATAATAAAGATTAAACAAGGATAGTGAAGATTTTGAACAAGTATAAGATCACAATCTTAGTACAAACGCATTCTTGTAATTAGACATACAATTACTAAAATCATCTTTCCTGAATTTAAAAGTCATCGTTAAAAATTACTTTGTATCTGCTTTGTATACATGGAACTTAGAGTTCTTTAGTTAGTAAAGAAGAGATATATCGAAAGTAGAGTATTGTCTCGCAGAAATAAGGGGCTAAATCCTCCAAGCAGCAATACGTTTTATTGTAATCATTTTTGAATGTCAGTTAATAACAAGGTTTATTTCAATATGTTCACATGGGTGAAATCACCTGAAGAATATTAGAGAAGAATCAGTTGCGAGTGAATTGCTTTCTTCTAGGCAAGCTTATTCCATAGTCCATCAAAGATAGTGATTAAAATTAAGTCAATTAGAATCAAGAATTAAAAAGTCCTTCGCCGATTGTGCGATGTCAACGCAGTATCTATTGTAAAACTGCGCTTCGTAGTCGGTTATTATTTACTCTGCCGCTGAACTTCCGTCCGCGCGCTGAACAAATGCCTAGAGTAGGTATTACCACAGACTGGTCAGCTTCAACCCTGCAATCTGCGGCTGCGCAGCAATCACTATTTATTCCACTGTTGTGCTAATTAGCCGTTTCGTTAATCACGGCTTCATTCATTGTGCTCTACCTCGACCCTCTGCGTATTATCACGGTAACAAATGCTGCAAAATTATAGCCATACTGCTGGCAGTTAGAAGTAATTTATTAGAGAATAAAAGTCTCTGACATAGCTCAGCGTATTAGTATGCTGGAGAGGCAGTGGGCTGGTCATATCTGTCAAAGAAAGAAAAGAAGAAAGTCAAAGTTGGGGTAGACAACGTACACGTAATCAAAAGAAGCGGCAAACAGACCATAGTATACTTGGTACGTTTGCCGTTTGAAGCTCGGTGAGACATTATACATCAGTCAGCATTTTGACAATGACTGAAAACAAAAATCCGCCTGGTTGTTGTTGGAAGCTTATTGTATATCCAGCAGAGAACTCAGACGGACTAACGATGATGACGACTCCTAACAAAATGCAAATTATTTCTTATTACGGTAAACTGAAGTTCAATATAAAATCGATATCTCTACCTGAATAGATAATAAATTCATCTTCTCGAGGCACCTTTACGGCACATTATAAACGCAAATCATACAGTCACTAAAATAGCCAAGTAATCATTACTTATAGCAGCAGGGATCGCATTCAGAGACATTCAATACTTCTATGTCAAATAAAACAGACGCAGTATTTTTTTTTATACTTTCATGTGACGAGACGAGCAAGACGTTCGCCTGGTGGTAAGCGTCACGCCTAACAGTAGTAACAGTGCTAGAACTGTGAACTTGCGAACACAATCCTGCGCCGCACTGCACTGCGCTCGTCACCCTAAGATATTAGATGTTAAATCTCTTCATACCCATTACCCAGTAATTTGTCTGGTAACATTGCCCTTCAAACCGGAACACAGTAATTTTGAATTAGCTGGTACTTCGGGAACATAGTACGTACTCAGCATAAAATTGCGAAACTAAAGTTTGTCTGATTTCTTAGTACGATTTCTCGCGAGGCGATCAAATGGTTGATGACGTGATCAGAGAGAAAACTACTCAAACTACCCTGGCTTGTAAATAGCGTGGCACTTATGAGAGTAAACAAATGATACTTAGTTTAACACCTATCTGGTTATAAGCCTCATAGCTACATAGCTACGTATATCCTTGGTAGTGCCATCGAAGTTACGGAATACGGTCACTTTTAGATGAGTAACTGATGCGTTATGCGTATTGTTCGTCTGGACTCTGGATAGTTTCCCCCACGACAGCTCATCTAAGCCACTCAGTGGCCTGACTCCCAAATACTGTCTTATCATAATCAAAATTACCTAGTAGTATCCCTACTTAGTTTTGATTAGTGACAAGGATCAAGGTCTGAGTAAACGGTCAGGTAGCGTTGAAGGCGAGTGGGCGTCGCAGTCATTAAATGGCACGTTACCCCAAACGTGGCCAAGGTTCGAGGGCGGAGCGAGCGTTAGTGACAACATGTGTGTCATTACCTGTGTCCCCGCGAGTAGGTGCCCGCCGCGCTCGTAGCACGCCGGTCACCTGCTGAGCCTGGAAGCTAAGTATGAGGATGTGGTGATAGTTGTCTGTTAGTCAATCTGCGATGAGAGACGTTGCCAATAAGCTTGTTATCTATTAGATAACTGAAAAACGAGCAAAGTGCACCTTCAAAAAACAAAAAAAAAAATGTACAAAATAGTTGTTTATTTACATGGTTAATTATTCTACCTATGATTAGACTTGAATTTACCTAACATTAAAAAATCCCGCTTATTTTTGAAAGCTCACCATCAACATGGTTTTATCGATAATGCAGACTCAACAGCAGGTTCCCATCGTTTCTTATTTATTTCGCCTCGTTTTGTTCTATTGGTTTAGGTAATCATTCGGATTAGATAAGTACCTACATTATGATCACTTGTGCGGGCACTTTGTGGACCGCCGCGCTCCGTCTCGGCTGGTTGCCTTCATCTGCAGTTTTTCTGCGAGCGCGTTACTCAACCGACCTTCGATTGGTCGCTCTCTACGACACTTTTTATTGTGGTGTAATAGTATCGAAGCTAAAATGATTTTCACTTAGCAGTCGTACTGTTTTTTTCCGAAGAACAACTCTTTATTAGGCAAGGATTCTGATCGCAAATCACTTGTACGTTATATTTGGTGTGGCCCAACATGATCTGCACCTGGCCTGGAAAGGGAAATTAGGTGCTTTTTGGCAGCAGAGCTAGCCAAACATTAGAAACTACCTTATTACCATGCTAAGGTTTTTGCGTGATATTTTTTTTACCCTACTACTCAACAAAACATCATGACAGATTCAACGTAACTACATACGTTGTTATACATATACTTAGTCCCCAAATACATAAAATCGGTTGAATTAAAATATTCACGGATCGTGGAAGACGAAAGTTACGTAATAGTCAAGTCAACCCCGTTTCCATTAAATTGAATCGTGATTCAACGCTAGTTCAAAACTACAGCAACTACGAAATTGTGTGAAAGTAGGTCAACAGGTAGTTACACTCCCTCCGCCCTCGCACTGAGGGCGGCGGGTCGATAGTGCAGCAGAGGTCCCTACAACTGCGTCTTAGGATAGTCTCACTTCCTTAATACAGTTTCTGAATGAAATCGTTAACCTACTCGTATCTACTTCATGTGTACCTACAGTGTCTAGTCTAATATAATATCATCAGCCAGAACAAAGACTCCCCACGGCTAGAAGAAGGCCCTTAATACGGAGGCGTTGGCATAATCCCCACGCTTGGCAGGCGGCTCAATATAAAGTCTAAAGATAAAATCTCTCCGATAGATAATTATGATTGTCGAACTATTCGACACGACAGGAATGAGGATGTATGGCGACGATAGCAAGAGTTAATTTATCGCACTTAAAATATTTTGTATAGATTTATAGGCATTGCTTCATACTCCTAAGTCGGAATTCGACGCAAAACATTTTGCGATGTGTCTTAGCGAAGTTTTTAGTTTTTAATGGGTTTCATTATTAACTTGCGCGACCTACGGCGACGTTTTGTCGCTGCATATAAGTAAACTAGATGTCGCCCGCGACTTCGTCCGCGTACGGAATAAATTCGGCCCGCTCCCAAAATTCACCACTTTAAATCATCCCGAGCAATTTTTTACGAAGCCCCTTCCCCCATCTCTCTCGACTCTACCGACCCTACCGACTCGACCGACTCTACCAATTCCCCCCCCCCCCAACTTCCCCCCTTTGAATGAACTACCCAAAAATCAATTTTCATCACTATAACTTCAAAAACAAAGAACTTTCTATACAACATTCCATCCCTTAAAACGTCCCTGTAATTTTATTTTTGAAAATAGCATTTTTTATTTTAAATGAACTATCCAAATCCAAATTTTCGTGACAAAAACAAAGGACTTTCATACAAACTCCCCCCCCCCCCTTTTTCCCTCCCGTGGGGGTCGAATTTCGAAAAATCCTTTCTTAGTACACCCCTCCGCATCGAGACGAATACACCCTCCAAATTTCAAGTCTGTACGACCAGCGGTTTGGGCTATGCGTGGTCTGTCTGTCTGTCAGTCAGTCAGTCAGGACAGAGCCTTTTATATATTTAGATATTTTAGCCTTAAAAAATATTGCTTCCGAATTCAAGGTTAAACACAGGAAGCCAAGGAGTCGCAGCCGTTTAGAAGTCAGTGTGGGTCCAAACTGCGAGTGTGTCGTCATTGGCGCCTATTGTTCGCTTCATTCTGAATTCTGGAAGCGCGGATGTCAGGCGTCTAATGTCATGCTAATGTGTGAACGTGAATGTTGCCCGCTGCCGGATTCGTCGAGGTTTTAACTGTTAATAAGCTGGCTTTGCAGTATGAGATATAATATAATATATATATATTATTGCTCAAGATATAAATTAATATCGCTCACCGTTCTTTTAAATGGAACCGTTCATACTGAGATGTAATATATAATTATTACCTCTCTGAAGGCCAATCGCGGGATATAATATATGTACAATTATATCCCATAGTGATAAGCCAGCTTTAAGTTAAAGTTTCTTCGAATCTATTCCATTAACTATCGGGTTGCGGTGTTTGTGACGTAATCTGACGCCAAATTGAAGCCAAAGTTTCTTCGCTATTTTACATCGATTTAGAGTCAGTCTTGTGTTCAAAGAGCTTTAGTTTCTCCATATCTTTTCATATATAAACATTTATAACAGCTCGTCTGCCTCGCAGACGCCGGCGGCGTGCTGCTCTTGCGCAGAGATCTAAACTTGTATACTAAGAAAACCTTTTGGTTCTTTAAAAATCTAACTTTGCTACAGTTTCTGTGGCAAAAATATCTGTATTTATTAGAACGGTACTTCTGCGATTGACTAAGCTGGTGACCATAATAATTCTGAATCGTATGTAAGTTATATTTCGATACGTTCTAGTGGCGGAGTTGAGCCCTGGGTGCGGCACGTGCTCGCGGCGTGACGTGGAGTACTGCGAGCTGAAGGTGCTGGCGGACCACTGCTGCTGCGAGCAGCGCTACCTGCGCGAGCCGTTCCCCTGGCTCCCGCACACCTGCTACATCGGGCCCGAGCGCTGCTCCACCATCGCGCGCAACTGCGCGCACTACGCGCGCTTGCGCGACTGCTGCTGCACCAGGAGACTCGCTGAGCACTGTGAGTCTAGAGCCGGCACGACCATCTTCCTGTTCCTGGAACAGCTGCTGCCTACAACTTTTTTGGTGGTTCTCTTTTGCATATTCCACTTGGGAAAGTACCACACCTTTACCTACTAGTTATTCAACCGCCAAGCACTAGTGTGCGAGTTTAATAGTTTATTGTGCGAGTATTACTGTGTTCGGGTTTGAAGGGCAATGTTACCAGAAAAATTACTGGACATGGAGAGATTTGACATCTAATATCTCAGGGTCACGAGCGCAGTGCAGTGCGGCGCAGGATTAGGACACGCCGAACGTCTCGCTCGTTGCGTCTCTACATTGCATTAAAAAAACTGTGAGTGCCAGACACTCTGCAAACGATCCGCTGATCGAGTCAAACGGAGTATCCATTCACATTATATAACCTTCAGTCGCTCGAGACGGATTATCATGAGCGCTGGATAAAATGAAGTCTTCAATACATTTTTGACGTAAAATGTACTCATGTACCTTCTTGTAGCAATATATAAATGCATGCAGTGGCCGTGCTCGTAGCTACTTAACAGTTTTAAAAGTCATCGAATTTTGCTGCAGATTATGTGACCATGCAGACTTTGGGTAAATTACGTGCAGCTTTTGCAAATGAGTGCTACCGTAAGTCGGGTGCACGGTCGACCTGTCGGGCGCTACATTATTACTGATATTAGGCTGACCATTCAATCACGCGATATACTATACCTATATAATAATATTATTTTAATACTTGTTACCTACTTTCTTTAAAATTAGTTCATTTAAAAGGGAACTATCAATCAGCCAAACATGATCACAACGAGACTATATGTTTGAGATTGTGTAACCCTACTACAAAGTGTTGATTGTAGGGAAGGGCATCCTATCGGAATCCCCGCGGCTGGGCGCGGGCGGCGTGGCGCTGCTGCTGCTGTCGGCGCTGGCGGTCACCCTGCACCTGTGACACCAGGAGCCGCCGCGGGCCCACGTCGCGCCCGTGCTCGTCTAGCCACGCGCCGCCATCTCCTGCTGTCGGCGCTGGCGGTCACCCTGCACCTGTGACACCAGGAGCCGCCGCGGGCCCACGTCGCGCCCGTGCTCGTCTAGCCACGCACCGCCGTCTCCTGCTGTCGGCGCTGGCGGTCACCCTGCACCTGTGACACCAGGAGCCGCCGCGGGCCCACGTCGCGCCCGTGCTCGTCTAGCCACGCGCCGCCGTCTCCTGCTGTCGGCGCTGGCGGTCACCCTGCACCTGTGACACCAGGAGCCGCCGCGGGCCCACGTCGCGCCCGTGCTCGTCTAGCCACGCGCCGCCGTCTCCTGCTGTCGGCGCTGGCGGTCACCCTGCACCTGTGACACCAGGAGCCGCCGCGGGCCCACGTCGCGCCCGTGCTCGTCTAGCCACGCGCCGCCGTCTCCTGCTGTCGGCGCTGGCGGTCACCCTGCACCTGTGACACCAGGAGCCGCCGCTGGCCCACGTCGCGCCCGTGCTCGTCTAGCCACGCGCCGCCGTCTCCTGCTGTCGGCGCTGGCGGTCACCCTGCACCTGTGACACCAGGAGCCGCCGCGGGCCCACGTCGCGCCCGTGCTCGTCTAGCCACGCGCCGCCGTCTCCTGGTGTCGGCGCTGGCGGTCACCCTGCACCTGTGAGCCTTTGACGTACCTTTTCGGCATCCTTTGACGAAAGTCTGAATTGAAGAGGAAAGTCAATTGTTTGTAAGATCTGCGATAATTTACGATTTTACAGGCCTTTAAGGATTGTGTTTTGGTAAATATCAAATAGGTGTTTGAAAAGAATTGACTAATAAAATTTTATCACAGTAGATTTAGATTAGACACAGATTTACATGTGGCGGGCGAACCCATCATAATAATATGATGACGCTAGGGAGTCCATCAACTGGTGTGTGAGGGATTGTACTGAAGATAGAGAGAAGAGATGTCGCGTACAAATACAGGTTTAAATCTAAATGCGCACAAGAATCGTTTGATAAGTAACTGAGATGTTAAAAATATTTTATCAAGAACGTTTACAAACCGCCTGATGTCTGAAGACTAAACTAGATCTTTTCTACTTTTATTTATTGAAAAAGTGACTCTATCACCTAAGAAACAGTTCCATGACTCTAGGAATTCGCACGAAACTGGCACGAATACAAAACTAACCTTTATAACACAATCCAGACAATGTAATATCTTTTATATATATATGTTATAACTGTATCTAATACTATAAGAATCTCTGTCCAGGCTGATTGACTGACTGACTGACTGACTGGCAGACAACGCACAGCCTAAACTGCTGGTCGGGCAGACTTGAAATTTAGCGAGTGTATTTGTCTTGATGCGTAGGGGCGTAATAAGAAGGATTTTTCGAAATTCGACCCTAAGGGAGTAAAAAAGGGGGAAACTTTTGTATAAAAGACCTTTGAATTTGATATTTTTTATTTGTGAAAATTTGTATTCAATAGAATTGAAAAAAAGGTGTTTCACAATTTTATTGACAGTAATGACTTAAGGAGGTGAAAGGACGGATGAATCTTTGTTTTTTAAGATAATATATAGTGACAAAAATTGGTATTGGTATAGAATTTTAAAACAAAAATATATTTTTTTTGCCAGTGTTGACCTTAAAGGGTGAAAATGGGGAGGTAAAAAATATGGGAGCGGTGCGAATTTATTCCGTACGCAGACGGAGTCGCGGAGCCACATCTTAACCATGTAAAGTATATTGACGATCGTCTCTATACTAAATCTGTTCTAGATAATTATAATGTGGTCAATTTTGAAGGCTTTATTGACAGATCTAAACGAATTAAAATATCGCTGTCCCTTTTTTATCAGACATGTTAGATAAGGACAGCAATACTTTAGTTAGTTTAGTTCTGTCAACTAAAAATCGGCCACATTATAATATATTATTAAGCACAAAAGTGTTAAGATGGCGACATGCTGTAAATATATAAATGTGCTTTATTTATTTGTAGAGGAGAATATAAGTAGATTTCTCCTAGCAGCTGTGATTTTACGAAACTTTATAGTTAGGTACTGCTTGCTGCTTGTAGGTAGGTAATAACACGTTTTTACTTTGCTTTAAGTAAGTAAAGAAGAACGGGAAGGCTGGATATTGGACTCAAAGAAACGAAAAGTATTTTTGAAAAGAATTTATTGAGTAGTTATATTATTATAGTAGTCGAACTCAAACAACTGTCTTTTGAAGCAAATTAATGAAGAGGACGTAAAACACTTACGATGAAAATTAAAACATACGTAAATTCAAAATTTACAATTGTTTTTTTTTTATTTGACAATATTATCTGCTAACTAGTCTTTTTTGATAGTGAAAGATGTTATTCTTCAAATTATGGAATTGAAAACTTGAAAGTTTCGTTTCAGCCTGGCCTAAAACTTTTGTAATCGCGTTATTTTCACAGAAAGTACAAGTAATTTTAACCATACACTATGCATCTTACTTATTATTTACTTTAAGTTTAGCAAAGCAATAGTATAGTTGTATCATTTGACACCAAAGGTGTATCGAGTATAAGTTCTGTTACCAAAGTAATTAA
The DNA here is from genome assembly GCA_905404285.2 of Erannis defoliaria. Taxonomy (NCBI): domain Eukaryota; kingdom Metazoa; phylum Arthropoda; class Insecta; order Lepidoptera; family Geometridae; genus Erannis; species Erannis defoliaria. The sequence continues at coordinate 221,398 of FR990085.1, read as the reverse complement.
GTACACAAATCATGTATTAGTCCGTCCTTTACGTTAATCGCTTTTTGACAGCTCATGCAAAGTTGAAGACAACTTTGTAAAGCGTCTAGCAAATTACATCCCATAGAACTAAATACGTTTGATCTAGCATGAGGCAGCGACAGTCATTTTATCATTGTCACTGGCATTAGGTACCTACCTGTTTTAGAATGTTACGTCAACATTTACAGTTAACATAACCTTCTATAGAAGTAATCTAGACCAGAAGAGTTTATTTGTAAGGGATATCATTTGATGGATGCTTTACAAAGTGATGTCTTATGTCGTCAACTTGGCATGAGCTGTAAGAAACTAATTAATATAATGGGCGCAGTCTGAGTAGGTAGGTATAAGTATTTCTATTTCATAGTTCTTTTACACGGGCCATATTAATGTCGCCTGGTTATAAGAAAATCTTATAAGTAGGTAATAGATAATATTATGTATGATCGTTTCCGATGGTGGTAATATATCTTATCTATATTAGATTGCAAAGCATTTTTTTTAAGTGTTAATTCATAAACTAAATTATAATGTTCCATTACGAGGGTACTAAGTTTAGCTTTAATGCAGGGGTTTGGACTTCTTTTTCTAACTTATCTGAACTATTTAGTTTGAGAAGGCATTCGAGGTATTTTTTTAAGAAACTGTTTTTTTCTCGTATTGATCAAATTTATATCGTTTAATACCTGCGTCCTATTTTTTTGTTGTCTAAATAATTATGAAATAAAATAATTGTTACCATCAACTCTACTGTTTTTATTTGTTCCACAATATTTATAACCAACTGCATGCGTCCGTTTAATTATCAGTAGTTAATGTAGTGGCTCGGAATATTTCATTAGGAATTCATGTTTATTTTCTATCAGATAAGCTCGGAGTCACGCAAGGGCGGATCCAGGATTTATTTCTGGGAGGGGCACATGGCCCATAGGCGTAGTTCCCCCATAGTATTATCCTATACTGTCTTTGTGATCGATTCTTTTTCAATAGCATACCAGAACTATAAAAATACCTTTAACAAAGATTAAATAATGAGAAATTACATGTTTATTATGCAGCAAGGAACAAATGTTATGAAAGCGGTATCTTATAAATTTCCCAGTTCTTTGTTATATTTAAACCGTTTGGGAGTCACGCGCCCCCTTTGCCCCACCCCTAGATCCGCCCTTGGAGTCACGGAAGCACTAAACTCTCCTCAGTACTCATAGCATAATTATGATACCGCGAACTGGTCCTGGCTCCGTCTCCTCGCTCGTACTATCTACTTAGCCACACAAGTATTCATTCCCTTTAATTCATTCCCTATGTAGTTGCGATTATTATTAATTATATTTTTTCTAAATAGTGAATAGGATTATTAATATTGATCAATTCACTCAGTTCACTGCTTGACAGAAGTCTTCGCCCCTTATGTAAGGCTGCCGACATTCTACCCTGCTTAGTAATCTTTCTGTGTTTTTTTATGAATAGGTACTTTTATTTTTAAACCCTTGCAAACAAATTCAAAAATTACCTACTGCTTAATTTTATGGAGTAACAAAATGCGCACCGTCGATCCTGAAACATGGCCGAAGAAATTGCGTAAGAATAGGCGTGCGCCCGCACCGCTCGCGGAGTCCGCCAGCCTGGAGGCGCGGCTCCGGCGGAGCTGGTGCGGCGCCGCGCGGGAGTACCGCGCGCACTGCTCCCTGACGGGGGCGGCGCGGCTCTCCCGCCCCAGCCTCTCCACGGCGGAAAGGTAACGGGTAAAGTGTTAGGCGAGTATTGAAAGAAATCGTAATGAATATAATATTTAAATAAAATAATAAAGTAAAATATTGGAATAATTAATATCCTTAAAATTATAAATACGAAAGTTTTGTCCTTTTTTTTGCTGTAACGCAAAATCTGATCGTCGTAATTTTTGACATTGGGTTAGAATGTTAGATAAAGGGCCCGAGAGTTACAGTTTCTGTGGGATACGCGGGCTAAGCCACGGGTAAAAGGTTGTGGTATTGGCTATAAATTTCTTTGGCTTCTTGGCTCAGCTTTTGTTTTGTCAGTGCAATAACCTCTTTTCCTCGCAATCTCTTGTAACCTAATGACGGCACTTCTCATCGCCTTTGTTTGCCGAATAAAATGGGGCACATCTACGCGGCCTGCTTAATTAGGTACTATGCGGCCTGCATACTTACTAATTTCGAAGACTCAAGAGTTCATCTGAACTCTTGAGAATTCGCGCGTTACGGCAAGCTATCGACAAGCTGTATTCTGTGAAATTACTAAACTTGCATAACGCCTTGTCATAATCTTTATGCAATACGCTAACAGAATGGAACTACTTTTTTGGGCATTAGAAGAAGGTTCCAAAGTATGGTGTCATCTAGTTAAAACATAATCAATAATCCACTTCGCAGGGGATTGTCTGAGGGGATTTCTGTACCAAGCTCATAAATGAACTGGCCAGGACTCGTCGTGCCACACACGACGGTTCATCAAAATAAAATGATGCAGCAATGCAAGACTCCTAGAGAACTAACAACGAGGGCCGCCTCCGTAGTAACCAGGATAACTACCGACTTCCCTATTTCCAAAGAACTACAATCTGGGCCTCTGTAAGGGAGAGAATAGATTTCTTGAAGAAACGTGTTCATGGACGTATTCCATCCACGGCCTCACCGTCACTTACCCCCAAGTGAGTTGGTGGCCAAACGTAGACCAATTTATGTTTAAAAAAGCTTGGTGCATGCAGTTTGTGATGCGGTCGCAGATGGCAGCACGGCGTGGTGTGGGCGGCCTGCGTGTGCTGGGGCGCGTGGGCGGCGGCGCACGGGGCCGGAGCGCAGCGCGGCGCGGGGGCGCAGCTCGTGGCGCGGCACGAGGTGCTCCGCTCCCCGCGGCGCGTGCCCTTCCCGGCCGTCGCGCTCTGCTCCACCGGCCTCGTCGCGCGCCCGGCCCTGGACAACGTCACCGCATTCCTGTCGGTCACGCGCTGCGCGTTCATTACACTATTATACTATGAACCCTTTGGCCACATTTGTGAATCCCATATTTTAAACCTATCAAATTATAGAAACAAAGTGTAGTAGAGAAGAATACATTCCATGCATGTCTGCTGGACATCTCGGAGGAGAAGAGGGGAGGGGTGGACCTGGGTATGTCCTCAAACTGCGTCCAGAACCACCGGAGGACGGCAGAATTTGTTAACCGTGGTAATCATTCTGGGATCCCCAAGCCACCTGCCAAGCGTGGGGATTATGGCAACGCCTCCCTATTCAGGGGGAGACCTTCGTCCAGCAATAGACATCATCAGCCAGACTGAGGGAGAGACTTCATACCCTCGAACGGAGGGTTTCGGAGTTGTACTAAGAAGTACTTATTAATTCTATGGTTTCGGATGATATCGAACTGCGATACTAATACCAGTACGTGATGATGATGTCGATAATGGATATCAGTCGTTTGTTTTAGGACTATAGGTAAAGAATACAATAGCCTCTTGCATCCTGACAGATCTGTTAGTAAAGCCGGCCTCTACACTCTTCTGCTACCTGCTACATAGCCACAAACTAAAACAGCTCTGTACATTGCAAAGATAATCCCCGCAGGCGTTGCTTTACTTGTATCCCCAGATTAGAATCAAATTGATTTGAGATGCTTGGGTCAGGAACAGGAAGGAGCTAAAACTTATTTGCAAAAAAATATCCGAGGTACATATTGGTGTTTTTATTTGACCCAACCAAAGAAACTCTTAAAACCACCCCTTTTGACTGATCGTCCGACTTCCCTTCATACAAAAATTTGTAGTTTAAAAACCACTGCTAGCCACTGCGAGTACGTTAGAATTTCAGAACTCAGATTGCGTCATCCCAGTGGTTGCCAATCGCAAGCATAGAACGTTACTTCGCCCCTGCCCGCAACGGTGAGTCGTGTTTTTAGGGGAAATTATGTTTACGAGCATAGTTCCCGTGCCATCAACAGGCTATATGATCTGTGAACCCAACGCATTAACAATACCGTACAACGTGGCAATGCCGCCAGTATGCTGAGTAGAGACTCTGCTGAATGGTATCAACTGTGTCTAAACTTTTATGTTTGTATAGTGTTAATCCAATTATTTTTGTGTAGAGACAATGTATTTTGTTTTAGTTAATAAAGGCACTTGCCATAAAAAACTCTTGTGACTTTGTACAGTGTTTCTCGAGTGGGGAACAGCAGCTACGACGAGGCTTCCATCGGGCGGCTCCTGCTGCAGTTCGGCGCGCTGGTGACGGGGGAGCTGCCGGCCACCGACGTCGGCTTCCTGCAGCTCCTGGCGCGCGCACTGCCCGCCCTCAACGTCACCGACCTCATGCGCGCGGTTAGCTGCAGCGGACACCTCTCCTTATTCTAAGCAGCTCCTCTAGAGCAACAGCCCCACACACCATCTGCTCTGATGGAGGGGTCGGAACAGTATTTTATCCTATACACTTACACCTTATCTGATAAAAACGTTTACAGCCATTTCGTCTGTTACATCGGCAGTTCTCTCCCCCGTGCGGTGCGATGCTGCGGCGGTGCAGCTGGCGAGGCCAGGTCGTACCTTGCGACCATCTTTTCGCTGCGAGGGTCACGCCCTTGGGGTTCTGCTGCGTCTTCAATTCACGATACCAGTAAGACGTTCAAGAAAACTACTTCTGTGCTACCTTTGGCACGGGTCTGCCAAGAGTCAGCTTGAGGTTTTAGACCAATCCAATGAAAGGCATGCTAAGATTATCATCAACAATGATTCAATTCAGCAACGAATCGTAACAGATATAGACACCTGTCAGATTCTGGCAAACCGACATGAAGTGGCTTGCCTGTCGGTATTTTCTGTCGAATACACGATGCGATGGTGAGTGTGCACAAGACCGACCTAATCTTGCCATCACTGTTCTTCTACAACACCACCAGATGCTTGAAAATAAAACACCCTCTTACGGAGGAAATTTCTTTTAAACGTTTCCAAACCAACTTTCTAGCAAGAACAGCAGAAGTGTCGCACTCCTCACCTGCGTTTGTCTTCCCATCTGAGTACAACTTGGGGTTGTTTAAGAAAAACTTGAATACTTGGTACTTAATTCTTAGAGGAGCATGCTCCATCTTCGATCACATCATCACTTTTCATCGGGTGATAATTGTAATCAAACGCATGCCTACTCCATTGTAAAAAAAACTTTCGTACCGTTTCTTCTGCCACCAGGAAATAATATTTATTCTTCTTCTTTCAGTAGCGAGGACTTGCACCGGCCTCCGAAATATCTAGACATGGTGGGGCAGGACTACGGACTCTCTGTGATCGTTCATGAAAATCCTGAAGATTTTGCTTACGTCCGGCGCGCCACTGTTGGGGTCGACGTAAGGAATGTTAACACCGAAAGTATCTTCTCACGTCTATTGTCCCTATTACTCCTCATCTAATAGTGAACAAAATAAAAGGATTCTTTGTTTTGTTAAATATTAGACAATTGAAATTTTTGCAATTTTTATTTCCAGGTCCTCATATTCGATGGAAGCGAATATCCGATTCTGGAAGGAGGCGGAGTCCGGCTGTACCCGATGGAACAGAACACGTCGGCGTTTCTGAGCGTGGCCACCACGGCCCAGGAGCCTCTAGGCGCGGTGCCCGGCTGTGCGCGGCGCGGCCCGGCCTCGCGGTACGCGGCCTGCCTGACGGAGTGCCGCCGCCGCACGCTGGCCGTGGTCTGCGGCTGCCGCCTGCACACGCTCCCGCCCGACCCCGCAGACAAAACAGTCACTTGCTCGCTTATTCACCTGTCTTGCTTGAACAAGCACAGAGGTAAGCCACTTAGGCTGCTGTCCAGATATAGTCTGAATTCACACATCACCAGCCACAAGACGTCAACTGCTGGACAAAGACCTCTCCCTTAAAATTTGCCACCCTACGCGGTTTAGTTATCGCAAAATGCTCACTACTGATAACTGAATTGATGCTGCAGACTGCCCGTCCTCTGGTGATGGATGCAGTTTTAGAACATATCTACTCAGTACCGTTCCAGTCTGAATTCACTAACTCAAATATTTAGGTCGGTAGTATTATTGCATCACTATATAATAGAACTGAATACCGACATTTGGAACGTAGTTAAAAGAGAATAATGCCACGTAGTTAGTGGAGACTTCGGAAAACGCCACTGCACAAAAGTCAAGTAGTTGACATACTACTGATACAAACGTTCGAAGGGGCATCATCATCAGCCAGAAGACGTCCACTGCTAGACGAAGGCCTCCTCCCAAGGACAGGATGGGGGGAGGGGGGGGGGGGGGGTGCTTGGCAGGCGGCTCGGGGATCGCAGAATACTCCACCACCGCTGGTGCTCATCTTCCGGTGGTGATGCAGTTTAAGGAAATACCCAGTTCCCAGGGCCCGAGGCAAAAGGACAGGTTGAAGGGGTATATTCTAGGATTATACAAAAAAAACCTGTCCAAAGCTAAAGAGCTGTCACTGTCACTGTGTCTCCAGAGAAGTTGATCTACTACTACCCGGCGGGCTACTCGACCCCCGCGCTGGAGGAGGAGCTGCAGAACGCGCAGGAGTGCGAGGAGTGCGCGCCCGACTGCTGGCGCCTGCAGTACGCCGCCGCCGGGAGCGTGGCGCGTCACTCGCGCGGCTCGCGACGCAAGCTGTTCCGCCGGCTCCTCACGTGAGGGACCTAGTACTTGTCGGGGAAACATACAGGCAAACGTTGGAGGGGAACTCATGTGGCGCTTGTATGTTTGATTGAGGCTACCTCAGGGGTGCCTAGCTTATTGCGTTTAGCTGCTAATAAGCGTGTTGTTAATTCAACCATTTATGAGTAGAATCAGCCAAAGTATTGAAGTTCTACTGGTTTTTTACTCGTGGTACTACTGCTAGTTAGCTACGTACTGCTGGTAATACTGGTAGTACGGGCAACAAACGGATAAATATGGATATCGCAAGGTCACTACATTATGGTGGCATCAATAGTGTTCGTTCAGGAGTTCCAGTCGGGGACGGGGTTAATGGTAATGCTTTGGTATTTTTGCAGAGAAGGCATCTCACTAGTAAACGCCACCGTCATTCATCTGTTCTACCCGTCAGAGTATCAGAAACTGTACTCCATAGAGGCCAGTAAACACTGGTATGAACCATTCGGTAAGCCATTTACAGATCTAGGCAATGGAGTACACCAGCCCAGCAGTTCTGGAGCATGATTCTGTCCTTGTCTCTCTTATTTCTGAAGAAATAGAATTGCAGGTTCTGGAACAGCCCTTGCTATACATGATTGCTATACTTGCTATACATATTTCTATAAAGAAAGCAACGCACATTTTAGAGTAGATCAACCCAACTGACGAAATAAAAAATGGTTAAACAAGATTTATAAGAAGTGAGGATTCTGGCGCGAAAGACAATAAAAAATATATATATTTTATAAATAAATAATTGCGCGGGAGTCCAAAGCTAGCCTATCCTGCCCCTTTCCAGCGGCAGTAGGCAGCGTGTGGTGCGGCGTCACGGGCGCCTCTGCGGGCGCGGCCTGCGAGCTGCTGTTCTACCTCGCCGTGCGCTGGCCGCACCACTTCCGCAGGGCCGGCGGCGGGGCGGGGGCGCCTGCGCCACCACGCTGAACACTGCAGATACTGCGCTTGGACTATACCACAGAAGAAATAATAGTATTACGTACTATACCTACCTGTTCTTATTCGTAAAATTGAATGTACCTAATTCAACCATTGTCTCACGTTTCAATGTTATCCTAGAGTTGTTGAATTTATTAGCTTTTTGTTAGAATATCTGCATTTTGCTCTATATGAATATCTGTATTATGTATATAGTGTTATTTTACATTGTAATTTTATTAAATTACTTACTGAATTCTTAAAATAATCGTATTTCTTTTGTTTGTTTATTCTTTCAGTAGCATCTTGGAGGATTTATATTGCACCTCTCGGTTACTTAATCAATGAGTAGCATTCTTCAATCATGACATAAGAAACATTCCACAGGAAGTTCCATTTGGACAGGTCTAGCATACGACAATTCTTATATAATGTGTGGGATGTGATTTGCTGCACATACGGCTCGTTCCCGGAACTCACGTTTAATGAAGGCTCCCTTTGAAACTTGTTTGCACGGGCTAATATTTTATCAGGCGCAAATGTGTCCGTTGATAGAATCCTGGAAGTTGGCAACCTTGAGTTATCAATACGTTACGTATCACATGAGAGCATACAATTCTGATACCCATGACTCAAATTATTTCTTATAAGAAACGTCAAAGAAACAGAATAATAAGATATATATACTAGAATAATAATACATTTACCGACTATTTGTCACAATAATAGTCATTGGTTCTGGACCTGGGTATGTCCTAAAATTCAGCCAGAACCACCGGAGGACGGGCAGCAGCGTCATCTCGGTTATCGGTGGTGAGCATTCTGCGACCCCCAAGCCGCCTGCCACGCGTGGGGATTATGGCAACCCCTCTTTATTAAGGAGGAGGCCTTTTTCCAGCCGTGGACGTCTTTTGGCTGTTGAAGAAGTCATTGGTCAAGTCAGATTCCCACATTATTGTTAAACACTCACTAATAAATTGTGAACCTATACCAGACAAAATGATATTGATTGGTTGAAAATAGAGAATTTTAAAAGCGTGCTAATTCAAATGATTTGACTGTTTAGGCATGTAGGTATATACGTAAGTGAGAAAAACGAGGTGTGCTACTGCTGCTATTTTTTTTCTGTGAATTCGATAATAATTTCTAATGCGAAGATCGAATGTTCACGGTTTTAACTTCGCTGCACTGGTATTGAGAAACAGCTAATGTTTGCTTATCGTACTGAGTAAACACTAGTGGTAGTACGATTCAGGTCATGTGAGAGTAGACCGCAACTCCAACACCAACATTGAACATCTCCAGTCCACAGCGCGCGGCCTCCGATCCGCCGCCGATCGCGTTAATTGTGGATTGACAACTTTGTGCACGACCACATCCGACACTGTGTTTAAACAATACACTCGTAAAACGTGTCTGCGGACTTCTCAAATTAGCAGGTGTCTGTTGGAACCGAATGGGGCCTGTTAACGCAGAAAAGGACATAGTAGTTACTTGCTTTTACGTTTATGATTGTAAGCCGAGGTTTCGACCAGTCAGCTGATGCTTAGTTTAATGGTGTTATTTATGGACATTTATAACTAGCCTGGGACCTCGGTATATTCTAAAACTGCACCCAGAACAGCCGGCGGACGGGCAGCAGCGTCCTCTTAGTTAACGGCGGTGAGCATTCTGCGATCCCCAAGCCGCCTGCCGAGCATGGGATTATGGCAACCCCTCCCTATTAAGGAGGAGGCCTTAGTCCAGCCGTGGACGTCTTCCAGCTGTTGATGATGTGATGTGACAACTAGCCTGAACTGGACCGGCTCTTATTCCTCAAATAGCATCTTGCTTATATGAGGCTGCCAGTAGATATGGCAGCTAGCCGAGTCTAGAAAGTACCAGTACCTATACCGTGCTCTATCGTAGAGCGCATCTTCGCTTAGGCGAGCTAGCGCAAACACAACCCTATATTCATATAAATAAAAGGTTATATGCTTTCTTATAATTATGCTGTCTTCACCATGTATTCTTTTTTTCACCATATTATCACGCGGGACGAATAATATACTTTATTAAGTTGTGGGCCGAAGACTCGGGACGAATATGGCATAAATCCAAACTCATTATTGGGATATCAACCTACCCCTTGCATGCAGCATGCCGAACGACTAACCGCTGTTTGACCACATTGCTACAATAGAACCTGTGCTAACGAAGCGGCGCGAATTCACATCATGTAAATTGCATATCTTTTTACTAAAAAATAATGCAAGGATGCCAGAGATTGGTAAGATTAGAAGAATAAAAAGTTTATAAACATTCAAATGCTATTTAATATAAGTAAAAGAAAGTCGCTAAATGTCGCCAATACCCCGTAAAATAAAATAAATACTTACCTAACTTAGCTACATGAACTGTACCAAATCGGAATTTATAACGTGACAACCTTCCGGGGCTAATCCTCACTGACGGGGTCGTTGGGCGCGTCCTCCACCGGCGCGGCGGTGGCGTGCGCTGGCGGAGCGAGGTCGCCCACGATTGTAGGAATCACCTGGAAAACAAGAGCGAGAAAAGTTATTGTCAATAAATCATCAACTCGCTGCGAACGATTCTGTGAGATTTTGGTCCTGTCAGTACCTGCTCTCCCAACATGACGAGGATCTGCGCGACTTTCTTGATGGCGTCGATCTCCTGCAGCGACGGCAGGCCGAGCCTGGAGTCAGCGGACTCCAACCGCGAGGGCAGGCCGAGCCTGGCGTCAGCAGAGTCCAACCGCGCAGGCAGGCCGAGCCTGGCGTCAGCAGAGTCCAACCGCGCAGGCAGGCCGAGCCTGGCGTCAGCAGAGTCCAACCGCGCAGGCAGGCCGAGCCTGGCGTCTCCCGGCTCCTGCAGGCGGGAGCGCGACGCCAGCCGCTGGCCCAGCTCCGACACCACGGCCAGCGGGCGGCCCTCCCCCTCGTAGTACGTCTGCGGAACGACCCACCTCATCACCTCGACCTCTCGCTAATATTCGATCTACATAACAGTGCAGATATAAGCTTAATCTTATTACCTAAATGTCACTAGTTTTTTATAAAAACAGTTGTAAACTAGCAGAAATCTCGATGTCAAGCAGATTGGGATATAACCTACACACAAAGAAAAGTGAAACCCTAAAGATTATATAGAAAAAATTGGATGATTTCCCATCATTGTTATGTAATAAGAAAATGGAAATGAAACTATTGAATTTACTAAACAAACTTTATTTTCCCGGAATGAAACAGGCCAAGTATGATAACAACGCAGACGAAACCGCGTACAGAACTGAAGGCAGTAGCAAATAAAAGTAATATTGTTACCAGTGGAGTAGCGAGGGTGTGCCCCAGCAGCACCGCCAGGGCTAGCAGGAGACACGCAGGGCTGGACATGTTGCGGGCGCGGCGCTGGCCTCTCCTGTGTCCTCTCACGTGGGATACTGCGCCTCTTATACTTTGCTTGCAATAAGTGACTGTATTGGCGTGTCCATTCTCTAATGACAAAAATTGTTCTGTAAGCACCAATCATCTCATATTATCTGGAGAATTACTGCAAAATGTAATGAAAACACTTAATAGTCCAAGGAAAACACACCGCTCCGATCGACTGTGTTCTTTAAACCTGGGGCCGTACCATGAAACGCTTATAGCGGGACCGAATAGGTTCAGCTGCACACACTGAGCAACCAGGCTCGTCCTAGTTCGAGATTACATATTTATTATGAACTAGCTGACCCGGCTCGGCATCGCATGGGGGCAAAAACCATTTGTTACCGACATCAAAAAAGGGAGGTTATCAATAATTCGACACGACAGCGACGTATATCTATAACTATAAAAGGCTTTGTCCTGACTGACTGACTGACTGACTGACTGACTGACTGACTGACTGACATATAGACAACGTACAGCCCAAACCGCTAAACCTAGAGACTTGAAATTTGGAGGGTATGTTTTTGGAGAGGTGTAAACGCCCACTAAGAAAGGATTTTTCGAAAATCAACCCCGAAGGGGGTTAAATGGGGTGTTAAAGTTTGTATGAAACTTTTTATTCTCTGGTTCGATTGATACAAAACTTGGTATACATATTCTACTATAAAAATAAGAAGATACGGGTGTCACAGTTTTTTCAAAATCAGCTCCCGTTAGTATAAAAAAAAAAACTAAGTTTTAGTGATAGTACGTTTGTTTCTCCTTAACTTTGTAACGGCTGTACATATTAAAATGAAATTTGGTATAGGGATGGGGATAGATGTGGGGATGGGGGTGGGGGTGGGGGTGGCGAAGATACTGGGAATGGAGACGGGACGGAGATAGGCATGTTAATATTAAGATTACAATTGGTATCGGGATGGGGATGGGGATGGGATGGGGATGGGGTGGGGATGGGGATGGGGTGGGGATGGGTGGGGATGGGATGGGGATTTGGTGGGGACAGGTGGGGATGGGATGTGGACGAGGCTGGGAACGGGGATGGGCGTGTCCATATTAAGATGAAAGTTGAAATCGGGATGGGGGTGGGGATGGGATGGGGTGAGGATGGGGTTCGGGATGGGGATGAGGGAGGGAACGGGGATGGGGACGGGGATGGGCGTGTTCATATTAAAATGACATTTGGTATCGGGATGGGGATGGGGAAGGGGGCGCTTATAGGGATGAGGCTGGGAATGGGGACGGGGATGGGCGTATTTATTGGTCGGCTGAACAGATGGAGCTGCATTTTTGGATAGGTAGTTATAGCATAAGGTTCGGAAACGGACATAGGCTATTTTTTGTAGGTCCACTCAGACGACTGTTTGACGGACATAATTATTATAGATACTGTACAGCCTAAGCTGCTAAATTAATTTTTAATATTAAATTAACTTACTTTTAAATGCCTAAACTAAATTTTGAGTGGTGTAAACTTACACTCAGCTCAAGCTGTGGTAGCTTCAGTGAGATCAAGCTCGACTCACATTCTTGGGGTCGCGGGTTCGAACCCGGGCGAGCCCGTTCCAATTAGTTCTTTGAAACTTACGCATGGATAATACCACTGGCTTTTCGGTGAAGGAAAACATCATGAGGAAACCTACATATTTCCGGAGAAGAAATACGATAGTGTATGTGAATCCGCCAACCTGCACTGGGCCAGCGTAGTGAATATGGCCCAATCAGGGTATACCATTATATACCATTAGTGTTCAGGGCTGATGCAGAGAAACGCACACCCAGCAAGGATTTTGAAAAATTCGCAAGGGGTTCAATGTATCATTAAAATACCATTTTGCCGAAACCATTCATTTAAGGCTGTTAAGTTTTTTGACTTAAGAGATAAGATAAAATAAACATAAACATGTTTCAGAATTTTCAAACAATTTCAAAACTGGAAGGCCACGGGTCAGTTTTCATTTGAAAAAAAATTTTATATTTATAGATTAGCTAATAATAATAATAATAGCTAATCGAGTGTTTATGCGTAAGAAGATAAATGTTTTAAACACATGTACTTGATCCGGTGCACGCACCAAGCACAGCGTTTTCGAAACGTCCATCCCGCGTCGGCTCAGATACGTTAAAACCCGAGTATAATGACGCGCTGTACGTCGAGCGCGCCCCACTCCAACCCACACCGAGCGTACCTAAGCGATCAGTGCAGCACTGTTTTATCGAAGTTTCGTAATTCTTGCGATATTTTGGTGATCTTTTTGCGTTCTTTGTTATCATACTTTTTCTGCTTAAGCTTATTTCATTTCATTTGTTATTTAGATTTCGTATAATTATCGTAATTTGTTCCTTTAATTATTTAGATTGCTATTTAGTTTGTTATTCGTATTTTTTTTTAATTTTAGTTTACATTGTTTGTTATTAGGTTTTTTTATATTGTTACTGTTGATATTGTTATTTAGTTTGTTATTTAAAATGCTTAGTGAACTTCTCTTCAGTCATGGAGCGAAGGTAAAACGCTATGTTGTTCCCATCGTTGGTGATGGAGCGTGTCTTTTTCGTGCGCTTTCTTTTTTAATGCACGGTACCCAAGAAAAGGCAATTGAGGTGCGAAAAAACATCGTTACTCATGTAGTAGCTAATTGGGAGGAGTTTGAAATCATGTCTCATGATTCAAACGGCGACAACTACACCACTGCGACTGCATACTTTGATGACATGTCACGGCAGTCGAGTTGGGGCACTGCGTGTGAACTAGCCGCTGCAGGACAAATTTATGAGATTGAGTTTGAAGTTTATGAAAATGGCAAATTGTATGCAAAGTTTGGTACAGCAGGAAGACCTATAAAGCGGCTACGATTTACGGGAAATCATTATTGATTGATGCGTATCTGCAAGAAGACATAGATATAATTTCTAACGGCACTCCACGTGTTCCAGTAGTAGCGAAAAAAATAACTAAGCGACGTGTTGAGGTTCCTACATCTCCAAGTTGCATTCAAACAGAAGATATAAGTTCTGACGCAACTTCTACTTTGCCTTTGTACTTTGATTCTTTAGCTGTAGAGATGCCCAAAAATAATTACAAAACGTCTTCAACTCATACCGTCCAAACATCTTCAGCCCGATATTTTTCTGAACTGAATTCACCAACATTTACGGCTCAGTCTGATAGATTAATTTCACCTACATTTACGGTACAGCCTACTCAGTTAACAAATGACAAATTAAGTTCACCTACATTTACCATCCCAACTATTCCCAGTTCATCACATTCTAATTTACCGACCTGCAGTGATATATCTCCCACATATATTTTTAAAGAAGCCTCACAATCTTCAGAAGTTCCATGTCCATCCATCCATCTATTCTGTCATGTCCATCTGTCTGTCTGTTTAAAATTCAACAAGACGGCTTTGTTTTGAAGTAAGTAATGCAAACGCGACATGCCAAATTTGGTCATCCTCAAGCAAACTTAAAGACTTGCAAGCGGCTTGGAAAAAATGCAATAATATACGTATTTTAGTGATTCAATTGAGTTGGGCCCCGATTTAACCGAATTCAAGTATTCAACATTACTACGCGGGCAAAGCCGCGGGCAAAAGCTAGTATGTAATATTACTGGAACTGCAATAATATATTCACATGAGTTTGAACTAAAGATAGATGGACTGTGAATAGAGATGATAAAATTGTTCATAATTTTGTTGATTGGAGTATCTACCAATTATAAATCATCATCAGCCAAGAGACTACTGCGACTACTGCTTGTCGATAAGGCTTTCGCTTTTCTTTTATAAATATATATATATATATTTTTTGAATTTTGTTTTCTTAGCGAAAATAATTACATAGCTCAATTTATAACTCTGCCAAACTGCATAGCAGTTTGTAGGCAGACATCGACTCTCATATTCATTACTATTTACTACGTGTATGTAGTACATGAACACCTATATTGCAGAGTTGGTTGAACGTTGAACAAACATTGGGTCAAATTCAATGTAAGCCTTCCAAGATGTGAGTGAAATATAACGTAAAAACTGCTGCACGGCATTGAAGTCGGTTGCTTTTCGTGTTTTTATCGTAGTACAATAATCCCACCATACCACTTTGTACTCTCTATTAACGGGTGGATTAAAAAAAATCGTCGTAGGACATGAAAACAAACCACGTGCTAAATATCCGAGATCTAGTTTTGGCATTTTCTGAGATTTCGTATATATAACTTTGCACCCTC
This sequence comes from Erannis defoliaria, assembly GCA_905404285.2. Taxonomy (NCBI): domain Eukaryota; kingdom Metazoa; phylum Arthropoda; class Insecta; order Lepidoptera; family Geometridae; genus Erannis; species Erannis defoliaria. The sequence goes on along the minus strand of FR990085.1, from coordinate 206,107 downwards.
ATAAATCGGTTCTACGGGTTGATATTGAAAAATTATGAATTCAACGTAATTTTTTCCCCTTCCTTAATATGTGTACGAAATAGCGGTAACATCGAAAAACGTTATTTTCCCATACAAACTTGCACCCTCCATTTCACCCCCTTAGGAGTAGACGGATTTCGCAAAATCCGTTTTTGGTGAGCATTTACGTCCTAATAACAGACCACATGCAAAATTTCAGACTCGTAACTTTGGTAGTTTTTGAGATATCTTGTTCGAAAGGTATGCGCTTCTCTTTTATAAATATAGATAAACACTTCTTGTAAGTAGCTGTATATAATGTCTCAATAAATAAATTCGTATTAATTGTTATCCTCGAACTCCTCAATAATGATGCAATGTTCCTCATCGATCACCAAACAGTTAAAAGATCATTGACCGTGAATTACTGGACGATAATGCCAAGGATAGGTACTGCGCGCCGAGATTGCATCATTACAGCGCGAGAGTACCTTCCGCGATGTTTTAGGTTGATATCCGCTCACGAAAACATCAATGACTAATAATACATAGACTAGAGGTACTACACCTTCCAATAACACATGTAGCATAACACAGTCGCGTAAAACAAGCGTTTCGACCTCGGAAATGAACCTGACATTTGGTGATTATGGAGATGCATGTGGTAAAGTCCGACACTCACTTAAAGCGCGGATGTGCACACGCACACGGCGTCAAACTCGTCGTGTGCACATCCACGCTTCAACTGTTCCCGGTGTCAACTCCCGAATCATCGTGGGTTCAAAATGGACCATCGCGCCTTCGCTGCGTCTATGACTCGCCTTTGACCGGCAGCCCGGAACAGCATCCTTGTGATCTCAATGTTTTTGCAACCGCTTTTCCTCTTTGAATTGAATGACAATCGAATCAATAGTAATTCAAGTTATAGTTGGAAAAGTACACAAACGTTTATTTGTGAACGCCGACTTGCGCGAGTAGACTTTGAGACCTTCGCTTTACTTGGTCAATGAGGCATGAATACAACTTTGTACCAACGGTAAACTGAGAAAAGTTGAGTTTATAACGCCACTTTTACAAACATCGCATCTCGCCTCGACTTCACAGAAGATGTTGCGCGCGAGTGGATGGTAGGAACCTAGGAACGAACGATTAACATCGCAAGTGGTCGCCCGACCTCCGAAACAACTTTGTTAATATTCACTTCCGGACATCTAAGTACTTATTTGGTTTTAAATTATGAACGTGGACATAATTCCCACGTCGTGTCGTCATGTCTGTTTCGTAAGGGTGTCGTCAGTAGGTATAGTATACAAGAATGTAATATTTTATTGCTACCTAATTTAAAACTATTAGCCACTCACCCTACGAGCTTACTTTGACTTTCTCAAGAGTAATGGAGCACTTTTAATTATCCTGTGCAGCGACGCGACGGTGATAAAATGATTCTGTGCCCTAGAGGCTCGGGATAGATAATTATGGTTATGTCGCACACAATGCTTTGTCCGCAATAAACCTTCCAATAAATTGCCCAATCCGGCCATCATCGTTTCGACGTGACTCAAAAGATAAGCAGAGGCCGAGCGCTCATGACATTCGGGTACACACACCGCATAATTTTATTCACGACGAACCACGCGGTTCAATTACAATGTGCATTATCTGCAATAACTAGTGGCTTCGGCTATTAGTAGAGGAAAGGAGGGCAATTTGGAACGCCATTATTACAAAAAAAACATACTCACTACAGGGTTAGGAGTAATGTGGATGTACTACATACATAGTTAGTGAAACCTTATCTATTTAATAAGTATAAAAATTATTAACAGTCTTATTCTTTTTTAATCACTAAATACTTTGATTTATTCATTAAATCACAGAAAGATGCCAACGTGAGTGTAATTTGGAATATACTCTTAAATATCCGTCTAATAACCGTTTAGTATGTTTTGTTTCTTAGTTCTGTTGTGTTGATTAGGTGAAGTGATATTTGCCTATCAGGTACCTATTATTGTCTTCCCTTTATTCTTCTGCATATTTTCAACTACATAATACGCTTTGGCCTCTGAAGTATTACCTACCAAACAAAAAAAGAATCATCAAAATCAGTTCATAATTGGCGGAATGATAGCACAACATACATATTAAAAAAAAATACGCACAGTCGAATTGTGAACCTCCTTTTTTGAAGTCAGTTGAAAAAAAAACACAAGTAATAATCATCGATTTATAGAAGCAGCCATTATCTTTTCAAAAAGATAATGGACTACAGATATAGATCGTCAGATATAGTCAACTATATCTGACGATCTATAGTTGATTATTGCACAGACTACCCGATAAAGGTGTTTTCTAATAGATGAAGCAGTTCATAGATTTTAGAATGCATTATTTCAAATTACCAGTTGTGTTCCAAATAACCCTCCTTTCCTCTACGGAAAGAGGCCACGTCGTGTAACAACGAATGAAGTATTTATCAGAACTCGACAGAGCGCAAATTTTCGTGCTCAGCTCAGACAGAATCTGAATTAATGCTCCAATGTTTATGAGATCAGTCTTGTGAATGTTCTGAGGATGCGGTGATGCGTCACTGCACTGAGAGCACTTGGTGATCGGTACCTGTCTAATTATATGAGTTGCCAAATGCCAGATTCGTCGTATAGTAATTTTCTCGACTTTTTATAGGATCAACATTAAGTTTTTTTACTTCACATTTCCGCACCCTGAGTTCATCACTCATTTGAGATATCAAAATCAGTTCGTCAAAAGCAAAGCCGAAATAAGCCAAGCAAGCTGTTTTTTAGTTCTAGCTATTACAATCTAAAAAGCGTAATGTGGTTAATTCATTACAAGCTTGATTTGTTTCAGAAGAACTTGCTGGGATTCTTAAACATAATTAAGCTTATATGTCACATTAGTCGTGAGAATGCGGTCAGAGGCATTTAGCCTCCTACTTTCGAAAAGAGTGACGCTATCAATAATAGTAACTTTGCCAATAAAATGAGGCCAATAATAACGGCCCGGGACAACGGCCCCGCGCCGAATGGCTTCCGATACGAGCCCATAAACATGTAATGGCACGTTTTATATGCTCAGCGAACGACCCGGGGGTTCGCTTACTTCCATCTGCGCACTTTCTTTTGATGAAAGAAACAAAATTTAATGTGGAATGAAACCCAACAGCGTTAAAATTTCTGAATTTAGTAAACAATGTTACCATTATAAATATTGTTGCATGAGACCAATTCCGTATCACATGTTAAAGGAGCTTAATTTTAGATTTGGATTCTAATATCATTTAGACCTCATTACATCGCTGCATATTATTGACTTCATCCTTGCGTGTAATGTTTATTTATTTCAGAATACTTTGTTACCTTTTAAGTTTATTAGCTTCCCCGTACGTGCTGCTCATCCAAAAACCCTTCTTATCATCAGTGCTATCCGACCCCACACGTAATCTGAATCCGAAATTCTATTAAGATGGTCTCTAGTACTGTGTATTTGTTAGAAGGATTTCTATCAATGTATTGAAGAACAAAAGGGGACTAAGATTGTTGGTTATTGTGACATGATACTTTGTCTTTGTCTATACATATTCCTATATAGCGTAGGTATGTTTGTAGCATTAACTATTCAGTAGGCTGTCTCTAAATGCCCATTTATATTTGAGCTCGCTCAGTCGAAGGTTGCGCCATGTCTAGTGCCTCCCTGGTCCACACTCGCTGCTTGTTATGTAAAACGTCATGTCATGCTGTGCGGGTGTAGCGTCGACTCTGTCGAGGTTAAGGTCGGAACATTTTATGTTAGTGATAACATGTGGTCAATATTGAAATCGGTTCTTGTATGGAAAGATGCCGAATTGATTAATTGATTCACTTTCGAGATGCTTACTAACTATTCCAATTTTAACATGAGCAATATTTGCATACTGCCTGTCCCTAGTTATCGGTATCTATGGATTCTGGTTTCACCTGGCTTGACATCATATTCTACCATATTCATGTCGCAGATCTGCAGTTATCTCTTGCCCGAGAAATTCGACTCCTCCATTGTTTCAGTTTCCGATAAGGCCAAATCCACGAAATCTATCGAGTCGATCGAGCGAGCCTTATCTCGAGCGTGCCCGGGGGCCGGCGCTGGCGCACGTCCGGCGAGTCAGCAGCGCCGCTAGCGGCCGCCGCCGGCGCCGCCCGCCGCCAAGGGTACCGCGCGGCACGTTTGTTTATATTATTTATTGTTACGTAAGCGCGGCTGCAGTGCGAGGATGGGTCGCGTGCCGGCTGGTTGCCTGCCACCCATCCATTACCCACTAATCTGTGACGGTCGATAGTAGCCGCGGTATCCTCTGTGACTAACGCGACCGTTGACCCAATACTGTGATGGTTTTGATATCTGATGATAATAAAATGTGCCATGTTCGTTGAAATCGCTGCTGTTACGGGTCCTTTCATATCAGTGGTACCTGTCACAGAATATATAAAAGCGCGAGTAATCTCCTGAAGAAGTGAAGCGTGGAAGTGAGGCTGCTAAAGATAAGATCGAACAGTGAGTGTCGTCGGTGTCGAGTGGCGCGGCGGTGATGAGCACGGTGGTGGTGGTGGTGCTGGTGCTGGCGCTGGCGCTGGCGGGCGCGCGCGGCGAGGCGCTGGCAGCGCTGCAGGCGGCGCTGCGCGAGAACGTGGAGGAGCTGGTGCGCGCCGCCTCCGCCGCATGTACGGACGCCCAACTAACTTCTTTCCCAACTAAACATTTATTTATTAAAACAACAAAAATAGTATCATAACAGTCCTAGACCAAGCCGATACTTTTGTTACAGATTTACTAACTTTAATCTTATAAAACTTATGAACATGCACTTATTATATCTGTCTGTTTCATATAAACCTGCATATTGTATCTCTTACACCACGGTCCACAAGGAACCTGGTTTCGATGAAACTTGAATGTGTTGTATTTTAAATAAAAAAATACCTCAGGACTCCGTCAATTATAAACCCCATTTGGATTTTTTTTCTTCTGAATTTCATCAAAATCGATTCAGTAGTTTGGTTAAATCAAAATTACTTGAAAAAAAATGACATCCAAGGAATCGAAATTGATGTCGGTCGATTTGATTTTTAAAGTACTTGTCTGTTTAAAAAGCTAGTATAAGTAGTCTTTACAAGCAATAGTGTTCTCAGTTTCAATATTTAATCAAGTTTCACAAAATTTGCTATGTGAATAATGGTGCGAATACCTTTGTATGAATGTGTCGATATAGACAATACTTTATATTTTTAAAGCTTAAACAGGAAGAAAAATTATGACCTCTGTTTAAGCTTTAAAAACATAAAAATACCATAAGTGTGGAATCACTTCATACAAAAATATTTTAATACTTTATATTATATCCCCGTGTTATGCATAAAACACAAAAAAGTTATTTAAACCTATTTTAGTTAAAAAAAAGTGTATAATCTTCTTTTTTAAACTCAAATCGTATATCGAAACAAAACACTTTGTAAATAAAATAGGTTTGAAATGCGTTTTATGCATAAATTACGGTAATATACTTTATATTTGTCACAAGAGCGTCCACATAGCGTCCTGCTGGGTCACGATCCGTCAGATATAAAGTTTTCGTTTTAGAAAACATTCACAAAGTAGAAGTTTTCACAATTCTCATTAGAGTAAATGCATTGGGTTTATGTGATAAAAGCTAAGTGATTTGGTTGGTGCAATGACTCGTGTCTAGATCTCTGATTTACAAATCTAGAAGGTGCCATTTGGCCATCATTCTTTATCTCGGGCTCGTTCAAGCCAGGCGCAACGAGAAGCTCTCAACTTGGTTCATGATTCACGCGATAGTTTGAGTGACTCAAACTTCACAGTTCAGGTGTGGGTGTTGAAAGAAATGCCGCCATCCTGTCGTGAAGCCACATCCCGTCTGCCCGCGCCGGCCGCCCGGCTGGAGGCCGGCCCATCGTAATCACTTCATTAGCCGAATATGATCTCAATGAGGCCGTCAGCATGCACGCGACGCCCGAGAACTGATGGATTACATCGTAAATCGACTCACAATAAAGTTTACGCAGAACGAACTAAACTTTATGAAAATTTTATTCGTCAGCGGATTTTTAATGTACATGATTAATTGTAAAACCTGAGACTTGAATGTTGATAACATTTACATCGGTAGATTTATATCACACTAGAGCAGAGGTCGCTCCGCGACTCTTTCCGCGTCCGGAAGGAATTCGCCCTGCTCCCAAAATATCTTCCATATACCTCTGGGTATTTGGCTTATTTTTTTTGTCAACCCTAGGAAAAATATTATTATAATAGTACCAATTTTCATCATTATTTCAAAAACAAAGAACTTGCCATACAAATTTACATCCCGCATTTCACCCCGTTTTGTAATCCCTGTCAAAAAATATTGAAAATACTTTAGCGGTGCGCACAGAATGCTGTCAGCTATTCATTACTTAGAGGTCAGAGAGCATCGCTCAGTCGTCCCCATCCCCTCGACCTATGTAATAAATATAATGCCTATCATAAAGTAAATTCAGATTTTCAATGAACTGCTTTAGTGTAAGAATTAGGAACCCGTAGGTCCTGCTCCATGCAGCACTCTCCCGACTAAGCCAATTCACCAAAGTACTTTTATTTTAAATGAACTATCTTATAACTCATTTTCACAACTTAAAGTTCAAAAGCAGCTTTCATACAAAAGTTTAACCCATTTTTATCCCCGTAGGGATTGAATTTTAAAAAATCCTGTCTGAGTACTCTACGCATGAAGACAAATCTGCCTCCTTTCAAATCTCTACGGTCAGCGGTTTAAGCTGTGCATTGTCTGTATGTCAGTCAGTCGCACAGTCAAGGACAGCTTAGATTAAGGAGAGAGAGTGGAGCTAAATCCTCCAAGTAGGACAGTGAATCTTTTAGTATTAGATTAAAAGATTAGAATGATAGATAGAGGTATACAGGGTTACTTGTAACTCGACGTATTCCCGGCGGGATCAGCTAGGGGAGTTAAATATCTCGAAAACTATTAACTTTCGCCCATACATTGGTGGGATTAAATTTGATGTATGTTAGCTCCCCTATCTGGTCATGACGGGAATACGTCGAGTTACCAGTATCCCTGTATAATATATTATTATAGTTTCCAAAATAGTTAACGTAGAACATCTTTGTCAGATATCTGATTCTGCTTCTAAAGTCCAAACATCATGATATTATATAGATTAACTCTTTATTGCTCACACCAAAGAAACACATACAAAGGATTAAATAAATTAAATACGATGTTCATAATGTTATTAGAAGGCTTCCTGATACACTAAAAAACGTGAAAAAACGAGCCGTTCCAAATTGAATTGCAAATTTTTGTTATAGGATGTAATTTTTAATGACATTCTTGGAAAAAACTAGTTTTGTATGCATGTCGTGTTACTTTTGGGCAGGCTCCGCTACTTCACCTTATTTCAACCAGTTTTTAATATGTAAGGAAATTATAATGTAATCTAATATGAATCTAATAATACTATAAGAATCTCTGTCCTGTCCTAACGACTGATTCATTGACTTACTGACTGAGAGACCATTAACGCACACTGCACAGCCGCACAGCCTAAGCCGCTGGTCGTACAGACTTGGAATTTGGAGGGTGTATTTGTCTTGATGCATAGGGGTGTACTAAGAAAGGATTTTTTGAAAATTCAGGAGTGGGGGGAAAAGGGACACTTTTGTATGAAAGTCCTTTGTTTTTGAACTTTTAGTCATGGAAATTTGTATTTGGATAGTTCATTTGAAATAAATAATGCCGTTACATTTTTTTTGGCAGAGATGACTTAACAGGGTGAAATGGGGGATGAAATTTTGTATGGAAAGTTCTTTGTTTTTGAAGTTACAGTGATGAAAATTTGTATTTGGATAGATCATTTAAAATGTAATATGGTGTTTAATATTTTTTTATATGGATGACTTGAGGGTAAAATGAGGGATGAACATTTTTAAGGAAAGTTCTTTGTTTTTGAACGTATAGTGATGAAAATTGGTACTTGGATAATTCATTTAAAATAAAGTATGGTATTTGCAAGATTTTTTGACCTAAGGGGGTGAAAGGATAGATGAAGTGTTGTACGGCGTTTTTGTTTTATAGGAACTAGGGTTTTTAAATTTTATTTTTATTTATATATTTTATTGTAAATAAGTAGTTTTTAGTATATAGTTTAAATATTTATTTTAAGTTTTGTACATATGTAAATATTATAGATGTTTGTTTATTTAAAGAGTATGGAAAGTTCTTTATATTATTTATTTATTTATTGAAGTTATAATGATGTTATTGGTGTTTGGATTGCTTTATGAAACAAAAACAATAAAAATAAATTGCTACGGTTGATCTAAAGTGGTGCATATGGGGAGGATAATACTTAATGAGTAATTAACCCAGCGGTATGGAAGATGCTAGTACCTATTTTGGAGCGGGGCCAATAACTTCCGTACGCAGACGAAGTCGCGGGCGACCTCTAGTAAAATTATAATATTAACGGGATTAGAAATATAAATTTGGACGGTTTTCTGTTTAATGTTGGCAGCTCTAGCAGTAGGTGTGCACCACCTACTGAGAAGTAGAGCTGCCCTTAGGGAACGTCAGGTCGGCTAATGTGATTACTATACCGGCCGCGCACCGACCGCCTGCGCCTCGCGGGAGAGTGCGCCCGTGGAGGAAACTGTGAACTAGCGACAAGTACGTAGGTACGTTAATTCATAATTATTAAAAGCGAGGTCGAGCCATTATTTGAAAACAGTCACAAATTCACACACTTGAAATGATTATCACATTGAACAAAAATAATCGGAAGTTCGTGTTCGAAAGTCGTCAAAATGTTTTTAGTCAGGTTTGGTCACCGGCGCGGCGTAACGAGCTGCGTTGTTATTATTTTCACAAAATTAATTTAGAATCCGTAGGGAGCTGTTCGTGTCGGTCAGCGATGTCATGTAAAATATGAAGATCTAAAACGTAGGGACAGATGCACGGGCAACGATGCCGTGATCTACCAGAGATCCGGAGCATTATGTCGGCAGTATGACCGAAGCCCGCCCGCGTGGCACCGGACACGCAGCCGAGCACCGCACGAAGAAGTTTCAAGGTGTCCATGTTCCGGTGCAGGTGAGCTGGTGCCGCTGGAGCTGTTCTCGCGGCAGGCGGGGCCGGAGCCGCAGCTGGACGTGGTGGAGTTCAGGCGTGGCGGCGCGGTCGTGCGGCACCGCGCGGCGGCCGCGCCGCGCGCCGTGCGGCCTGCGCGCGGCGCCGCGCTGCCACTGTACGTGCCGGGCTGGGGGAACTCGCCCTGGGACGAGGCGGCGCGCGCGCTGGTGGGCGCACTGCTGCGCCACCACCCCGCCGTGCTGGTGCTGGACACGCGGCGCGCCTTCGCGCGCGGCTACCTTTCCGCCGCTGCGCGCGTGCCCGCCGTCGCGCGCCGTCTGTACGAGGTGGTGGCCGACCTCAGCGCGGCGGGCGTGCCACCGGCCAACCTGCACGTGCTCGGGTTCAGCCTGGGCGCGCACGCGGCGGGGCTGGCCGGCCGCCTAGTGCGCGAGCGGTTGGGCGCGCCGCTGGGCCGCATCACGGCGCTGGACCCCGCGCGCCCATGCTTCGCGCGCGCCGAGCGCCGCCTGCGCAGCGAGGACGCCGCCTTCGTGCACGTCATCCACTCGAGCGCCGGTGTGCTCGGCCTCGAGGAGCCGGTGGGACACGCGGACGTATACGTCAACGGCGTGGAGGGGCGGCAGCCGGAGTGCGCGGACGGCGGGGGGGTGGAGTGCGATCACAACGCGGCGTGGCGCGTGTTCGCGGCGTCGGTGCGCGGCGGGCTGCGCGCGCGCCGCTGCGCCGGCTGGGGCGAGCTGCGCGCCGGCGCGTGCGCGGGCCCGCCGGAGCTGCTCGGCTACCCCTGCAGCCCCGCCGCGCGCGGCATGTTCCTCTACAAGACGCCTGCTGCTGGCGGGAGCTGACACCGCCGCGGACGGATCCCTGGAGCCTGGATCGCTAGGCTGTCTGATGCTAAAATTAAATCAAATCAAAACAGCACTGCGAGTAGGTACAGTAAAGGCTTAGGACATTTCCATACGCAGGTGGCCTAGTGGTACACATTTTCCATACTTCGTGTATGAACTAGGCCAAGATGTCACATGCCTTTACTTGCTAGGTAGGTATGTAAATATTTTTTTGTTGGCGATTAGACCCTTTAACCCTTTACTTACATACCTAGTCTTAGAATAACGAACTATACCTACTCTAAATCCTGTCCTAAGTTGCTGATTAAGCGATATACCTACCTACGAACACTCACTCGCTGTTACCAAACCTAACTGTGATACTAGTTGTAATTTAGCATTGTTAGTGATTTCAAGTAATAAAGGTTGTACCACAAACTGTTAGCAATGTTATTTCTATACGCTCCACTTGCCCCCTTACGCGACGGCAGCGAGCGCGCCCTAGTGGAATAGTGATGTACTAAAATAATTCGTATACTATTTTACGGTAGCTCGTTACCGTATCCTAGCCGAGGTCGCGCGAGATGCTTGAAGTTGCCTCGATGTAAAGTAGATGGCGCTACTTTATCAAGTAGTATGCGAACTTAACAGCAATTAATTTAATTTGTGCTTACTAATAGTGTAGCTCGTAGTTCGATAAGCTGCGCGATAAGCGATTTATCCCGGTTCATTAAATCATAAATATGGTTGTATTCTAGTGTGATTGTATTCAGTGACCTATTTAAAAAGACGTTTGAAGCGATTGAAGAAGATACGTATATATAGTTAAAACGTTATAGATACGTTTTACGATTGGTAAAATTAGACGAACGCTACCGGTACCACCTATCTCCAATCTGAATCATTCTACCAAATCGATTCAGCCACTTTGAGGTGGAATAGGGATGAACATAATTTTATTGTAAGTATAATTTTTATACACGTAAGTACATAATTATTTTTTTGTACTTTTGTCAATAGTCTGTGGTGTGTCACTGGCATGTCAGTCCTATGATCCCATTGTGACGTTAGTACTTAAATATTACAACACAGCGTTAACAAGAAAAGGCAACCTTGCCCTAAGATGAGGTTGGCCAATGCCTGACGGAACATGCCATAGACCGACACACATATCATAGCGATTCAAGCATGCCCAGATCAAGCATCAAGAAGTCCCTTTGAATTTTTTTTTTGCACTTTCCATCTGCACGTGATAGTAAGTTGTCTTCTACTGATCCAAGAATTTCGCAATTAGGTGTTTCTGCTTTTTCCATTATAAACCATAACTCTTGGATAGAATGTGCCCGGATTGTATTATATGCGCTAATAAAATCATCTGGCTGCTCATCATACTTACAACAAACCGAGGAGGCTGACATTGAATAGTTTCTAATAATAATTTGAAAAACTGACAGCCAATTTAAAAAAAAACGCTCGTAAAAATCCGTTAGAAGGCACGCGTTGACGACACAAGATTCTAAATAGTATCACTAAACCTAGCCTGTCTGGTTCTGAACATTTTGAATGAACAAATCAAGGTTAAAGGCCAAAAAAAAACAAGAGGAGTATTCACAACTCAACTGGACAGACTTCCGTTCGGATCTACATTCTCCGTCTCTGTCATTCGGAATGCAGAGAACTGTATCATACTTTTTTTGTGTTTATTGTGTCTAACAAAGTAGGTACTTAACCAAGGTATATCCTATGCTTTTATTAAGCAAATAGAGTATATTTAATTTTTTAGGCTAAAAAAAAAGTGCGACATCTGAAAATAAAGTACTATTTATTTACCAGACTATTTCTCTTCCATACATATTTTTTGTTGCTTCTAGCAACATCCAACAAATATTTGTTACTCTTAAATATATTAACGGCATCATTACAATCAATCCCTAAATTTAAAAAGCAGTCCGGTCCGTTCCGTTACACGTAAAAAAAAGAAGTCCATTTAAAAAAAACTTCACAGGTAAAAATAAAGTATTTTCACGTACTTTACTGTCCTCATAACGTACGCCTCGTACGTATGGCCAAAATAGAGTACAATACTTTATTATAAAGTACGAGTGCCAACCCTAGTGCCGTCTATCCTTTGGCTGTAGAACTGCGTTTTGACAGCTGTCAGAAAATTTCCCATTTGTATAGCATTTCTGTATACTTAGGTTTTATAGGTATATCAATTCCCCTCTGTCACTGCTAATTTGGCTATTATGCTTGTCGGCCTCCTCGTTACCTTCAATACCTGTGTGTGCGACGACGGAACCCATTGCAATTTTAATTCTATTTTCTTCTCAACTAGATTGTTAATCTTATTCAGGAAATCGTACGCTACAGAAACGCCAGAAGCTCATCGCGATGAATGTTGTAGGGCACTTTTCCTATAGACCTGACAGTACTACGACGTACCTATCTAACATTATCCTTAATATTAATGTGATATCATTTCACCTACAAAATTGCCATAGGTTCAACAGCCACGTAACTAATTAGTATTATCCCGCGTCACCGTGACACTGGAGATCATCAATTCGCTCCACGGCCGCCTCCTGCTGCCGCCAGACCTTCGGGGAAGCTTCCACACCGCATATAATGCGTATTACGATACTTGGAAACAACAGGCCCACATGTAGCCGCAATTATGACTCTGTGCGAACGAAACATGGTTGATAATACTATGGCCTGCTTGATTTCTGCGTGCTCAGGGCAACTGATTAATGGTTGCCAGTATCCGGAGGCGTGGTGGCACTGGCACTCCTTGCTCCGTCCGTGGCGTCACTCCTTCCACCAGCGAGCGTCACTCCTTGTCACGGATCTACTGCAGAGGATCACTAACATGACTTATTGATAAATGTGTCTGGTTTACTCAATGATTTCCATACTTATGTATGTCTATGGGTTTACTACAACGTTTATTCTTATTTTATAATTATATCTAATAAAATGTGTGAGGGTTTTTTCATTTATTTAAAATTGTTATTCCAATTTATTCAACGAAACAATTTAAGTACTCGTGCCTCACAGCGTGCAGTTAATTTATGGATGTGCATGCAGACATGTACCTACATTTAAAAAAAACGTTATTTTAGTAATCAGCGATGGTCCTCATGTCGAACGGCCAAGCTTCCCCTCATTCTCAGTCAATTCTAACTTTCGATTTGGCGAAATTTGCTAGATACAGGCTGTATATATGTATGTATTTACCTGTATCACATATCATAATGCGACACATTATACCTGCAACTCCATTTATGGTTGGTTTAAAGTTACTTCGAAAAACCTTCCACCGACAAGTTTTTCTACGAAATACCTAATATGAAATCAATAAAAATAAATGTGTTAAGGATACAGCCTACTACACAACACTGTCATTTTGTCGAACCAATACAAAAATAGCAATATCGCTGGGAAGTCTCGAGATTGCCGTGGCCTGGATCTAGGAGCGCTCACTCGGGAGTCGGATAAATTGGATTCCAATATGAGCCACAGAATGTTAGTTTTGCTTAGTCGCTCCTTCCTGCCAGTAGGTAGTGTGGGTGCTGGGTGGAGCACCGACAGACCACTTGACTTATCTCAGTGGATATATGTCAGTACGTACTTACTGGTACGCTGAGTTGGAGATTTGTTGATACATTTTTTTGTCCGGGCGGTCATTCTGGGCCTGCCCGTGTAGTTTGAGAATGAATGTATAAATTATTATCTTTTTGAAATAAAATAATGGAGTATGTACTTTGGGAATAACCCAGCGAGCTATTTATATAGCTTTATAATTAACTTGTTTAATTCTATATCCATTATTTATATACATTTGTCTTTATTTATGAATAAGACTCGTTAGTTCAGTAGATTTGAGAACCGATTTAATTTAATGCTTACTTATTTGTTGACACTTTAAATACGATAAACTTATTAGTTACAATTATTATCTTTTTGATACAAGAATTTAGAACAATGAATAATCGAATTGAACTATTCTAAATAACTAAAAATCATACACCTAAATAAAATGCTATACGTACTCGTAGATACATAAATAAGCTCAACTCCGGCTTATGGTACTACGAGTATTGGAAGGCAAAACTTCATGACATCTTTAATAAAACAGGTATAATATCAAAGTATTTTTAATCAATTAACTTAAAACTAAAAAATCACTAAAATTATAAAACGACTAAATTCCCTTTTAAACTTATTTTAACTGCGAAAGTAAGTATTTTTTAATAATCCGGTTGCAACAACTGTTACTTTTTGTAATTTATTATTATTTCATGTGAACAGCACCATAAGTCATTTATATAAAATCAAATTCAAACTCCATTGTCACGCACCATGAAACGGTAAAAAATGTCACACAAAGGGGCGATCAGTAGAATGTAGCCGCGTCTACCCGTAACCGGATATTGTTTGTCCTGCCGACCGTGTCCCGCGAGTCCCATGTCCCATCCCTAGACGCAGGAACGCAAGCCGGATGCCTGCGTGATTCTAGTACCTACTTAGAGTTACTATAGATATAGGTAGAGTTTCTATGTTAATAATGCATAGACAGTATGAACAATTAAAAACATTATACTTTACTATGATTAGCGCATACACAGTTGAGAACTATGGCAGGCCGCCATAGTTGTCAACTATGTAACCGTCATTATGGCGGCTGTCGCAGAGTTGGCAAAGCTGCCGGGACGGAGACTCAGAGATGGCTCGTATGCAGGTTCAAGTCCTGCCAGATATGTCTTAATTTTTCATACTGTCTTAGTATGCATTAATAATATAGAAATAACAAAGTATGGAAACACTTCATATAAAATATTCAATATAGTTACCTAGACTTAGTCTTAGTTTACATAGACACACAGAGCTGCAATCGCATTTTTCTAACGTTTGAACTGGTATTATAATTATAAGTACTTACCTAAAATACGGCAAAAAAAGGAAAAATTGCGCACGACTAAAGTTTATATCGTGCTCCCGAGTACCCGACACTAGAGATTATTTGTGTAATAATAATATTGTACTGCACTATTATTTTATCGAGTATATTATTATGTCGTGCCTCTGCATTGGAGTAGGTGGGCGGATGGATCGGTTCCTAACCTAACACTAGGTAACTAGGTACCTATTCCTCTAAATAATTTAATTTTCTCATAGTTCCAACGTTTTGCGATAGAGTTAGTCGCACAAAGACTGCAGAATTGCAGATGCTACCGGCTACCGAGGTCTGAAGCAAGCGCATAATTCACTCTATTGAAGCAAGCTATCATAGCTATCATAGCAGTCTATAGACATAGTATAGTTATAGACTGTTATATAAGCGTCTTAATGAAGAAAACAGTTCTGCTAGGTATAGGCATGTAGGGTAGGCTCGTCATGCGACACCGCTAGCTGGCGGCGGTTTATACCCTGTGTTATTCCCAAGTGAGGCGTATTTCGAAACTGTACTTTCCTCGTCAGCCAGTAGAGCGAGACTCATTATCCTGTCGCGAAAACGCAAACCACTAATCTGAGCACTTAGACAATAATGACAAACTATACACGATTCCACTGTTTCCTTGTAACCCATAATGAAAGCTGGCACGTCACACGGAAACTCGACCTAAAGAGAGGGGCGTAAGGTTGTAAGCCGACGGCGTGTGTTTTGGACAGTAGCCAGTTACCCCAGTGTGCGGCGGAAACGGCCCAAATTGCCCTTTTTGTCATCGTTCCCTGTATTATGCCTCCCGACTCCCGACTCACGGAGGGACAGGGTAATTAGGTGGCTCCACAGTAATCATACGAAGCCTATCTACTCCTGCTACTTGCAAGAATTACGTAAATCCACCAGACCTGACCTGTAGACCTGAGTCAGTGTTCAATATACGAGTCGTCGAGTACCTACCCATATGTACTAGCTTACTACCACCTACCTACCGTACCTATTTGATAAACACGAGTGCCTGTGGTAGCATGTACACTGTACATACAGGGCCTCTACCCTCGTCTACGTCAGGACAGTGATTCTTATAAGTAGTATTAGTTAAATGTTCTATGAATACTTTAAATGTAAATAATGATCACCTCCAAAAAGTCATTCACAGCATGGGTATTGTGTCACGTGCGTGCTGACCAGAGAGTAATAGAAGCATGGTGCCGACTGTCCCAACTTGGTCTCATCCACCCCGGTGCCCCCGGTGCCCCCTGTGCCCCCGGTGCCCCCGGTGCCCCTGCCCCGTTATCGGGGCAGATGGGAAAAAGTATTTCAACGAATTTATTTTTCCGTTGTCAACTATGTAGAGGAATAACAAACACAAGATTCATGTCACTCGCTGGCCCTATCGCTTGGAGAGTAGTGGCTGACAACCTTCCTGCACAATCTGACTAGAATCTTCATTGACAGGAACACTCTCTTATCTAAGACCGCCTACGATAGTTGTGTCATCGACAGGCGCGAGCTCCTCAAACTTCAAGCTGTTGTGTGTTAACAGCTACAGACTATTTATTAGAATCTGCTTTCACTCACCTTGCAAAGTCCGGTGACGCTGTAAAGTCCGGTGACGCTGTCAAAAGTCCGGTGACGCTGTAGAGGCCATCTGAGGCCAACAGCATCAGTCATTCATAAAAAAAAAAACTCGCCTTGCACACCTTTCACTCTCTCTCTCTGCCTCTCTCTCTAAGTCTGTGTTTTTCGAAAAGTACAATTATCTTCAAATCCAGTGTGTACAGGTTTTTTTCCTGCTAGGTAAGCGTGCTCCATCCTAGACTGCAAACACAGAGTACATAATAGGACTACGTACTGCAAGGCAGGATGCGGTCAAAAGCAAACCTAAAACATAAAAAATAAAAATACAAAGTTATTCTAGTTATGACATATTGACTTGATTAGGTATCTTTATATTATATACGAAAGAGAGAGAGAGAGAGCTAGATCCTCCAAGTTAGGTACCTCTACCTATATCTAGTACAGACCTGCTGCGAAAAAGAATATCTATAAAAAGTAGGTCTATGCTAAGTGCACCACATTCCTCAAAACTAGGATGTAAACATTACATTATTTATTTATTTTAAAACTTCTCACGGTTATTGTCTATAGAGTATAGACTTAAACAACGTGTAACAAAAAGGTTCAACAATACTGAGGGGCATGTATGTACTCATCATTATGAACAACTTTTACTATGGGGCCAACACTGAAATCACGAAAATAAAATCGGCTGTTCCATACAAAAACTTCATTGACCTTGGACAAAATGTATGGAACAGCTGATTTTAAATTCGCGATTTCAGTGTTGGCCCCATAGTAAAAGTTGTTCATAATGATGAGTACATACATGCCCCTCAGTATTGTTGAACCTTTTTGTTACACATTGTATATTATAGTTATTCTATAGAATTATAGACAAAATAACCTTTATTACCTATATGTATGTAGATTATAGACTGTACAATGTATAATCTACATAGGCACTACTTATATTTTATTATTAGATAACGAGGCTGTTTGTATCCAAAATAAAATAAAATAACAAGAGTTGGTGGATATGAATAGCAGTGTTTTGTTTTCTACTCTAGCAAACACTTACTACTTGCTTGACTTGTTTTACTCTGACTGGCGCGGTGATTGACTACACTAGCACAAACACAAAACATACAGGCGTGTCGTGTGATGGTGTGGGAGCATCCTACTTATCAAGACAAGGAGGAGGTAGGTAGTCTACCTTCTTACAGAACAACAATAACAAACAACCATAGAGCTCATAGAAGGCGCTATCTGCGCCTAAAGATCTGAAAGTATCATAACATTGTTACGAGATACAGAATACACTGAAGCGGGTAACAACCGGAGCTCCAATGGCCGCCAGAGCCGGAGCCGGGGCCGGGGGGCGAGGCGGTGCGCGGCGGGATCTAGTGCCCATAAACTGGAGTAACGTAGAAAGCCCGTAAATGGCATAAAAACCGTCGGCAGTAAAACGAAAGGTATCCTAAATTACTTTATTGCTGGCAGTTATTTTAATTTGGAGCGCAGCCCGAGGAGCCTGTGATGTCGCCGACACTCAGCGGCGCCTGCACACCTCTCCAGCCAGGACGAGCTCGAGCTAATGTTATAGAAAAAAAAACAGCCGATAGAAATATGTATCTTGCCACAGTCAGTAACCAATTTAAATAAGGCACAATTTTTTTTTGTCAGGGATGACTAAGGGGGAGGGGGAGGGGGGGGGGGATCGGATCTCGCGGATTAAGTCGCGGGGGACCTCTAGTGATATTACAAAATATAACTGGACATAAATTTACCTTTACCTAGCCTATTGTTATTCTAGAAAAAAAAACTTTGTTGTGATGCTACGGCCTTTTGTGCCAATCAACATTTCTTTGAACGCTGCTTGTATAGTGTGTGGAGTGTACCTGCCGAGACGTTGTGGAAACTGGATGGATCCAGTCCGTCGTAGTAGAATCCGAATGAAAGAGCAAGAACCAACAAAGCGACATTGTTAGCTATCCGTGCGACCAGTGATTAAGTACCCAACCCAGGTTCCGACGAACTTAGCAAATTACAAGTCTCGCTGGCCACTCAGCCAATACGAAAATACGAACTAATTGTGTCTTATTATGAAAACTGACGTGGTTTTGACACATTTTTGTGCTAAGCAGGACGCAGCTGCACGCCCGTCGGGCTCTGGTTTCACTCTTTGAAAAAGGTCACCGGATGTGATCGAAACTATAGTCGGAGTATCCGATTTAATTAAACGTGAGTATTCCCGTATAAATAAAACAAAATTGTGTCTTGATTCGTCCGAGAAGAAAACCCGTTACTTAGACTAAACGTAATCGTTTCGAGGCAGTCACATCACTTGGTGAATATTTACCGATGGGCTGCTGCGCTATGATTATGTTAGTTAGGAATGCTACACAAGCCCCAAAAATTTAGTTATTAAATGTTTTTCAGGCATCCATCGCTCATACAATTTAAAGACATTCTAGGATGTATTTACCATATTTAAATAGTAAGTACTAAGTACTTATGTTTTCGAAATAATATTCATTCACAAAGAGATGTATGGACGTTATATTTTTTGCTTCAAACAACAACTGTTCTTATGTTAAGAATATAAGAACTTATATAATTTATTAAGAGTGTAAAAGAATAGTTCGTATATATTAATATTTTTGTTTTGGAGGGATAGTCGTTTCGATTCTTCTTGTTTATTATCCTAACAATGTGTATTGTGTCGTGTCCCCGAACAACAATTATTAATCTTTTCGTCGTAAAACTGTTCGCGCGGATCATTACCGGAGAGGAGAAAATAATATTTTTTATTTTTTATCCATGTACCTAGTCTTGATGACGTTTAGCTAGTAGCTGCCCTGTGTCCGTTGGTATGCAATGACGAACATCATGTTGGTGTTCTTAATAAGTAAATAAATTATTAGCCAGTACCTACTACCCTCGCCTCGGCACGACATGCTACTGTGCGGTGCTGCACGCTGCGCTGGGTGCAGGTGGAAGGTAGGTAGTAGGAACAGCGCGAGCGCGGCGGCGGCGCAGGCGTCGCTGCGTCTCGCCAGCTCAGAGTCTCTACTCTGCTGCCGCTTCCACCAGTTCGCAGCACCGCGTCCTGTTTCCAGAATTGCTGGTTCCCTGAAAATCACGCTTCACTTTATCTCTTTATCTGCACTGAAAACTAGCTGCCATTGTGTACTTGTAGCTACAATTTAATGTTTGTTGCACCTATTTATCGCGTTGATACTTAATGAGTAATGTGTTCATAAATTACATCATCATCAGCCAGAAGACGTCCACTTCTTCCCCATTATTAATGTGCCATGATCCCCGCGCTTGGCGCAGGCGGATTGGAGATCGCAGAGAACGCTGCTGTCCATCCTCCGGTGGTTCTGGATGTAGTTTTAGGATATACCGGTCTACATATGCATAGGTACTATTAGGTACATTAATATAGCCTTTGTGTAATGGATCAACTTTGACACGAAAAGCAACTAGCGTGGTGGCATGGCGGGTGGGCAGGTGTCGTGGACCCGAGATTCGATCTGTACAATTCGCCAAATTATTTTTGAAATGTAGCGTTAATCTCCGCTCCCCGGCCGCGCAGATTAGTCGCCAGTCAGTGCGCGCACCGGCTGGGAGAGCTCTCGGGAGAAAGAATATTAATTCCGGATTTAATGAACTCATCTGCAGGTAGAGCCATCCAATTTCGCCAAGTCAGCTGAAATTGATCTCATAACTTCTATTAAAGACGTTAATTATGGAGTAAAATTAAAACTTAGTTCATTTTACTTTTACAATAGTTAGTTACTTTTACTTACGAGTAGCAGTTGTACGTTTCTTCCTAGAATGAATAACCTTACCGATAATTATTTTATAAATGTTAAATGGAAAAAAACAAAAAAATTACGATCACAAAGGCATTACAATAATTCACCCTACTGATGTAATTCTTATTTGACGTACAAAAGATCTCTGTGAAAAGATCCTACCTATGGGTAAGAAAGGAGCAAGTGACAATGAGATAAATAATAAGAATGTTTTTTTTTATCGCATTCTATGTAAGGATTGTAAGGTACCTCGTAATGTCAAGGAACAAGGAAGGTTTTGTACTTGACAAGTTGACAATACTCTAGTTACTAGAGTATTGTTTGCTAGAGTCTAAGTAGTAGATAAAGGAGCAAGCGTGGCTACACCAAACCTCCAAAATATAATTATATATCTGTGGGCTACACTCGGATATTAATAAATAAACGGGAAGTTGCTTCGGAATAGTTAATCCGTCTTTTGTCCTTAACTCTTGAGTTACAAATACGAAATAATGGAAAAGACAAAAGCCGTAATAACGACACACGACTACACGTTTATTAATAAGGCAACTATTGCATCGTTATGACAAGACACAGTTTAAAATTAGTACCTACCTTATAAGACGATTTTTTAAGGTTAGTTCAGGACATCTTCTTCGCGAAATATTATAAAATTCGTACAGAATCCAGTTTTTTATATCTTTGTTATACCTACTTACTGTGATATGAAACGTGTCCGAGTCCACGAGCAGCGGATCTACTTGGCTATAGTTGAACTTGTATGTAGAGTCGTGTTATAAACATAACATGCTTTGATACTTTCCAAGTCTCAAAGCAGGTTTTTTTATCCTAGCTTAGGAACACAGTATAACCGGGTGGAAATTTACTTTGTTCTGCTGATATTGCTTTTTTGTCGAGGGGGTAAAAGGCGTTTTCATAAAAGAGGGTTCACGCCAATTAGACCGTTAACTGTTGTTAGAAGATTAATGTACATACTTTACAGGAATGGATTTATAATATTTACGATCCTATGATATCGGGGGCTTCTAGAGCAATAAGTTTTAAAAACGCATCTCACGTTATTGATTCTTTTTTACAAATTTATTTTTTTTGAGTTGCAAGCATTTTATGAGCTACTTACACATAAAGGTTTTTACCCTCCGCATGCAACTACAAAGAAAACAAAACAGTATTAAGCACTTCAGCAAGCTCCGGGGGATGCGAGCCGTGCGTGAGACCGCCTCGAATTATACCCGGGCGCGGTACTGACTGTCGTGCCAACTGTGGCCCGCGCTCTAGTAGCTGCTATGTAATCCGTGTCGCACAGTGCTTCGATAGCGGCGATGTAATTAAAAACCTCGTTGAAATCGGCCATTGTCGGAACGGCCCATTATAGGAATTGCCCCTAAAAAATAACAAAAGCAGTTAGATGCGGACCGACACGACTCCGGGCCTTTGTGAGGGCTGCCTACTGACTGTTGCTCCATCTAGGGCGCTATCGATTGAGCTCCTTTCCTATTACGGGCTGTCAGTTGCAGCTGACGGCACGGTACCGACTGCTGGGTAGTCTGTGCCCTGTTATTACAACTAACTCCGAGCTGTGACTGGCCGCGTCATGCACGCCGCGCCGGCGACGGAGTGATGACGTCACGCCTGCACGTAATAACTAAGTACCAAAGATAATATCATTGCTAAGTACTATCACGGTTATTGCCATGCCGCGTGGTTGTCCAAGTAATTTCTCAGTTTCCCGGAAGTACATTCCCCCTTAGATAAGTAAGTAGGTACTTAGTTTCGTGATTTATGGCTTTTACAAATATCTCACCGAGATCTGACGTCCATCGTCCATGACAAGTTGTCGTAACAAACTAACAAACAGACCACAGTCGCCAGAAGTATACACAATTACTAGAACCTTTGTATACTACCTACAGCCAATTCTGAAGATTACTTAATAATAATGGTTCTAAACATACTAAAAATCTTGCCGCCATTATCATTAGATAATAAAAACACAGTTTGTTTGTTTTGTTTGTTTTATTACAGTTTATTAAAACTGTAATAAAACAAACAGCTACCTTTTAGTAAGTTAATTCAAAGATCTGTTAACTAAAGCCTAGAGATGGCCTGCTCCTTGTATCCGTGGAGTTGAAAGTAATTTCTATTCAATTAACCTGAGCTACTAACAAGTATTAAAATGTCAAAGTTTGTTTGGATGTTTGTTACTCAATCACGCGTAATTGGCTGAACGGATTTAGATGAAATTTGTTATAGAGGTGGCTTATCATCAATTTGAAATAACAATTGAGCTGCTTTCTATCCCAGGAATCGCTGCGGGAACTGGTGTATTAATAAATACGATACTGATCAAATGCTCGATATCAGACGAAACAAAAGTGCAATAAGGTTGGATGGGATGAAGATATCGGTAGTGAAGTGACGCCAGCGCTGCTGCAGTCCCTGAGACCCGATACCGAGGGAAGCTGATATGCAGCTCCGTCCGCTTCGCTGGCGTCTGGTGATAACAAACGCTTACTAAAGTAAGGATATGCCCCTGCGCAGGGACAATGATAATGGAATGGACGGGCCCAGCGCTTGAAAATCGTTCAAAATTAACAAGTCATCACAATCCAGCATATCTAGCTAAAAGTATGCATATTACATTTGCCGGAAAATAGAGATAGCGAATCTAATTATCTGCATGGCAAAAAGGGAACACATGTACATGAATTAGAAGTTTGTATTGTCGTATCGTACGGCTCGCATGTCGCAAAGCCAGAGTATGACTGATGCGAGAAGAGAGCTGGCGCTCAACATATAGTCTTCAAAATCCGTGCGCTTATTTCCCGTCCGTTTATTTTATCAATGTCGCTGCCCCTGCGTACATTTGCTTCCCAGCATATATCTACTAGGTACTGTAGGTACCCAAAATACTTCTGTCTGTGAAATCTTACAGTATCTAACTAGGAAGCGTTGCGTTGCTCCCAATCTTGACATCCATTTACCGATGTGAAGACCAACGTAGTCGGTAATTATGTTCCCAACGACCCCGACCACGTGACCGTGATGTAATTAGAGAGGCTTGTTCAGTATCTCCACTGAAGATTTCTAGTAGGGACGTTAAAAAAAAGTTAATTCCCACTGATGGGTACGTCATTGGCTAAGTTGGGTATAATGGCTCATTGTAAACTCGCCCAAAGTTAATTCGCCACACTTTTTTAATTCCACCTACATTGAAACTAAATCACGAAGCCAGCGTGCGACGTTACACTACTGAGAAAAATATACCAGAGCACACCACAGTAGGTATCCATTTAGAATGTTCTGTTTGTCCTGTCCTTGTAACCAAAAAAAGAGGTGCAAGTCAGTGAGCGCTAGCTGAGACCCACGTCACGTATCTAGTCGTATGAACACGACATTTCCTTATCGTGGTGTGGTTTCCAGCGATCGATCGCGAAGCGCTCTCACCGTATCACCGCTTGGTATGAGAGCTTCACGAGTTTTATAAATTTAGATTTTATGAGATGAAACCAAACTAAACTACGGTCGGTGATCACATTGCTTCGCGTGGTCGCAGTTTCTATCGAACTATATAAGGACAAGTATTTATTGAATATGATAGGAGCCATGTTCTTGACCACTGAAGAGACCTAAGAGTAGGGCCTTTACTTTTCTGTGTTCTTGACATTATGAAAATTGACATTCAACAAGTGTTTATTATAGTTCCTAATTGTCTTTAGCACAACATGCTAGACACTTGATTGTCTATATCGCATTTTTTCTTACCTACTTTAGAACTTAAAAATGATGCAGTGTAATAATTATTATGGACCCAGTCTTATATCCGTTACTAACTAATTTGTAGTTAAAAGGGCTGAATTTCATTGTGCTAAATGATCGAGCTTGTGCTGAAAGAGGACTGTCGGGGTGTCGGGAGTCGGGCCAAATAGTAAAGTAACGATTTTAAACTCCTTCCTACTGCTACTGCTGCTGCTATAGTGTGGCTATCTAAACAAAGATGGTAAAGGCATTACGTCATCGTGGCCTAGTATGTACAACTTGAAGGATTTACCTCTTTCTCACGTACAACGTATAAGTATGAATGATAAAGCTTTACCAGTAGAACAGTGTGGAAATTAATGTCCTCAGCCTTTAGCGTGGCAGCGCTCTCAACCCCCCCGATACAGTACTGATTCTGCAGAAACTGTAGGTACGTTATTAATTGAATATGCGCGTAGTTTCCTTTTGAGCAAATTAACTCGGTATCGCATGTTATGAGGCGCGTCAGGCATTTAGTAGATAGTATCATGTTTAATGACCGACCCTGTAGAGGGCGAGGAGCGCGCCCGCGGCGCCGCTGCGCTGCCCGCGCCGCGCGCCGCTGCGGGCCGCGGCCCGGCCGGCCGTGGCGCGGCTGGCTCCTAATTAATGACGTTACTGCCTTTTCTATTTGGAAATAATTGCGCATTGAGCCGCGGCCGCGGGCCGGACAGGACACGTTGGTCGATGCATCTCGCCGGGCATTCATATCTAATGTGATAAGTCCATTATTAAACCCACAAAAAAGAACAATACTATACAATACAATCGTAGTTATACGTCAAATTTCAATTAATTGTCAATCCATTAAACAATATTATGTTATTCTCTTTGTTGGCTGTCTTATTTATGATATGTACAAAATTTGTTTGTTTTTTCACACAAATAAAATCATTTTGAATATTTTTGTATGAAGTGATTCCACACTTATGGTATTTCTATGTTTTTAAAGCTTAAACAGAGCAAAGCAAATTATTTTTTATTTATTTATTATTTTATTGGCAAAGCAGTTGGGACGGAAACCCATAGCGACTGCTCGTATGC
Organism: Erannis defoliaria; assembly: GCA_905404285.2. Taxonomy (NCBI): domain Eukaryota; kingdom Metazoa; phylum Arthropoda; class Insecta; order Lepidoptera; family Geometridae; genus Erannis; species Erannis defoliaria. Next base: position 180,940 of record FR990085.1, on the reverse strand, counting down.
AGGTTCGAGTCCTGCCGGAGGTCATAATTTTTCTTCCTGTTTAAGCTTTAAAAACATAAATAAAATCATGTCTGAGTATGTCTAATAAAACACAGTTAGATTGTCACTTATCATTCCTATACCTAAGTAGGTACTACATCATTAGCAGCGATAATGAAGCCTACAGTAGGACAGAGTAAAGATTTGGTTACACTTAGTATTGTACCTCAATGGGTTACACTAATTAACTTACCGACGCGATATTATAATTAAAAAAAAAACTAAAAACGAAACGAAATTATTTTGATTACTCATTTCGGCTTTCATAATCTCGCACAGAATGCTTAAATACTACAATGGTCTTTTATAAAAAATATTGCAAATGGTATCTAGTAACCTAGTAACGTAACAAAAGAACGATTTCCAAGCTTCCTTACCATTGTCGCCATGTTGTAGCAATAATAAAAATATGAGATGGAGCGAAGCGAGCCAACACAACACGCCGCGCCCCTGCACCCCGCCCGACCCTAGCTGCACGGAGTTATGGACCGGAGCACCGAGTGCAGCGAGCGGCCGGTCTTCCAACGATAAACCTGTGCTGAATGCATGGATCTTCTATGTGAGGACAAGGCCCTCTGAACATTTGCTTTGCGATACGTCTTAGTCACAATATCATAGTCCACTCACTGCTGTAGGTACCTACATAGGTCTCTGTCATGGCACGCCACTCCACGTCCAACCACTGCCCGCTGTCTTACATAACATCACTCAATGTAGTCTCAGGAGTCAGGACGTTCTACGCTACATCCTAAATTTCCACTAACTATACCCACACACATCATTCACCATTTTTTTATTATGTCCCTCAAGTGGACTCACGCAGCCGTCTGCAACTAGGTGCACAGTTCACATGAAAGGAACATATAATTATGTTATATTATATATTGCGTAATATGACAGGGCTGATGACATTGATTACCTATAATGAGCGTCAAATGATTTGATACCCCGGACTTTGAGACGATACTCTCAAACACCCGGTCCGGGTCCGGGTCCGGACATCGTAGTCCACCATCAGGAAAGTGTCTTGTTCTTATTACTGTAACCAAAACAAAAAAAAATACCACTGAGTCGGTAACCGCTGCGAATATTCCATCTGCCATGTCCTTACTAAGTAACATAAAATTACTATAAGTCAGTGGCTAATACGAATAAAATGCACGTTTCTATGTATCGCACAAAAAGCGGACCTAATCCTCGCGTCAACCAACGAGCTTCATTTATCAGTCGCAGATGAATAGATGTCGACAAAGCTCCCGTCACAGATTCGATAGCAGTGTCTGCACGTCATGTGGTGTCGCGTTCCACTGAAGTATCGCGTAGTGTGTATACACATGTACATTGTACAGTGTAGGTCGAGGTAGGTACAGGGTGAATGTACAAGTTTGCGTGCGTATAAAGAGCGGAGTCCTTTCATGTGAGATTGACGTGAAAGAGGCTCGGCACCGATAGGAGGTCGCTTTGAGCCGCCGCGCCCGAGGGCAGGGCTGCCAGGGCGCCAGAACAATAATATCTGGATTATATATTCAAAGAGTTGGTAAAAAACAAAAACAATTACGTTTTTTAATAAATAAAACTAAAATAGACATCAATAATTATCGAGACCACTGCTGGTTGGCTGCGAGTAGTTACAGCTCGTTAGCGAGGTAACAAGTAGTATTCTGTTAACATTGAGCTGTATTACCCCAATGTCTGTTAAATTATAATTATGTAGGTATGTATTATGTGTAACCAGTGCGCGGCAAACAATTTTATGAATAGAACTTTGGATACGCTATGTTTGTGGGGAGATATTTATATTTTCCGGGAGCCACAATATATTTTTTATGAAAACTCGGGAGATTAAACCGATCCCCGGCCATCTGGCAACCCTACCCAGGGCCGGTAAACTCTACCACGAAACAGTTTTGATGAAAATATATTTTTCGACATCAGAGTCAGGCGATGTACCAACCATGTTTATGTAGTTAGTTATACTATGTAACACTCCGTGCTACGAGAATATTGCGGGTTGCACGCAAGCTGCAACTTTTTCGTGGCAGTATTTTTTGGGAAACATTCTGTGTAAATCTTCGATAAGTGCACTGATACAACAGAGATAAATTTTATCAAGATCCGTTTAAAGATTAATTTAATCATTCGGCAGTGAGAATCGTTTTATAAACAAGAATGCATCTATAATTATCCATAGAATCAAAATTATGTAGGTCTTAATTTCAGGTTACGGAATAAAATCTATAGAGGTGGGTGAGTATAGACTATGGCCTCTATATACCTAGGCCTAGCTAGAGACATTGAATGATAGAGTTATTGCGGATAAATAACTGAACATAAAAGAATAACACTAACTTCTCAAAGTGAAAGCAAAGGGGCAGTATCCCTTTCTTTTCGTAATAACAGTTATGTGTTCAGCGACTCTCGGACTCTCCTGAAGCCCGGAGCTCATCACGAGTCTGTAGATAGAAGCGTTGCTGTTCCTCCACAATAACTCCTTTTGTCCGCGGAAACAAAGCGTCAATAAAGGAGGACACAATGATTTCAGGGGAAGCAGACAACGGCGGCACAATGGTGTGTTTTTGTTTAGTAACACAGTTCAAGTGATCGCGGAACAATGGCCGCCAGCCAGTACCGCGCCAGGTATTGTGCTGACGACCTTTCTCGTCGCAGGCTACACCTCGGCGCGAGGCGCGCTCTACAGTACTGTAGGCAGGTATACAATATGGTGTACGTATGAACCACACTAGATGTGTTCGGGCTCGTTACTGATGGCAGCTTCAAAGTTTCCAACGACGCCAAGTGCGAGTCAAGGACAAGCACGCTATGAGCATCTGGCTGGTTATAGTTAGTTACAATACAATACAATTCTTTATTCATAACGCCTAGTTACATGTCTTAAATGTCTTGTCTCCTGTAAGTTACAGTTTGCAATTCGCTACATTGCGTCAGCCGCGGTTACAAAGCGCGGCGAACAGACGCCCAGCCTGATGGCTATCGCTGACCTCCGCCCATTAGCATCTGCAATGTCTGTGGTATCCGATTCCAACCCATGTATTGTAGGTACTCAAACAAATAGCATAGGTCAGCGCATGCGTAGTGCGTACCGTATGTAGAGTCTGCGATTTTTTTCTCACGATTATGTAGCTTGATAACCAGTAAAAAAAATCGGCTGTTTCCAAATTTAGATATCCAAGTAAAACAAATGACTTTTTCAATTCTTTCAGCCAAAGAAAAGAATAATAATAGAACTATAGTGAACAACCGTGATAGTTTAAAACAGTGTTTCAAAGAAAAGACGCTTTGGAGATAGGTGGAATAGGCCAGTAACATTATAGGAGCTCTTTGTTTATACCCTGACTTCACGATGTCGACAGGAAGTGTGTCGTCGGCTATTAAATAACTTGGTCTGCCTCTGCAGTGAGTATACTTATAATGTGTGCGGAGGCTGATCTGGTATAATGTGTAGTTATAGTTGGAGGCTGCAATAACGTGAGTTGAATGGCAGCAATAACGCGTCTCTACCGGGCGCGCGGCGAGCGCGGCGCTGTACTCTCTTGTGTGCGAACCAAAGATTACGAAGGATGCGCCATCGCTTAATAAAATATCGTTTGAAAATGACACCCGCGCTGTCATGTTTACGAGTTGCGCTGGAGTGCGAAAGAAGATAGTACTTTTATGAGAGTAAAAGGGAAAGCGCACGTCTCGCTTAGTGAGCGCAGACAGGCGAGACAGTCCTTAGGACCGTCTTCACGGGGCCATTTTAGGGCGATATGACATATCTCCCTCCTTGTAAATATAATATCATTGGTGCGATCTGAACACAGCAGCTGTTATACTCTCATCTTCAGACCGGGACTTTGTTTGATCATCTCACCTACACACAATACTATACTTACAACTCTTGTTGAAACAAACCTATTCTATATCGGAATATAGTAATTTACGTGGAGTTATTAAACCTTGAGTTCTAACATTTCGCTCTCTAAAAAGATTCCACAATATCTGACATCGTCGTCGCTGTTCATGGAATAGATTTTAATCTAAGAAACCCCAACAAAAAACGAGTTTCCGACGCAATTTTCAACTTTGTTTCTTGGAGCATTAATGGAGGTCGGACTCCGTCTCGCCTGACATTACAGACATCTCGTCCGAAGAGCGGCGCCTTGGGAACGCGAGCCGTGTCTAACCCTCCAAGAGCACTAACTTAAAATTACCACAGGGCCGCTTCATTATCATGCAAAATACAGGACGACGCGACGCAGCCCCACTACACCCCGGAGTATCTACACTGAAGGACGTAAGGCTCCAGCCCCGAGCCGGACTTACGCCTTTCGAAAATTTGGAGTACATTGTTTTCGCTATTCTTATGAAAACTTCTCTTCTTTATGTTTATTTAAAATTTAAAAATCATTACGTTTAAAATAGCATAATTTTTATCATGTACTATAATAACACACCAAGGCCCTGTTTTATAAAGCTACAAGTCTTGTACTTGTAGTGAAAAACTGGAAACACTGCAAATAAATATTGAGTGCGGCGTTTTCTAAAGCTACATTACAGCCAGTGTACACCTACAAGTACAAGCACTTGTATTAACTACAACAAACAACATATTTCTTTTTTTTTTACAACATACTAGGCATGCGTTTGACCACAATCTCACCTGATGGGAAGTGACGATGTGATCGACGCTGGAACACGCTTGCCTAGGAGATACCTATTCACGTTTTTCTTGAACGACTCCAGGTTGTACTTGGCCGGGAAGACAGACGCCGTAAGGAATTCCACACCTCCGCAGTTCTTGCCAAAAAGGTGGTTTGGAAACGTTTAGTCCGGTTAAAAGGAATTTCCACAGTAAGAGGGTGTCTTTTCCTTCCTACTTAGCCAACTACACAAAAAAAAACAAAAGGATTGTATCCAGACAGATTAAAGTCTAGAGACAATCCAAATGCTCCTGGCGGCATTGCCACGCTTGCCACGCTGGATAGCAATGCTTATACGTTGGGCCAAATAAACGCCAACATTTTGATAATATAAGTTAAAGACAAACCATCTACCTGTAACTTGTAGTTACTTGTATTAGTACAAATTACACTAAGATAAAAAAACAGGGCACAGGTGGTTTGTGTGGTATGTCAGTGTTTTCATTACGGAGAAAAATTTGGAAATCATTGATTTTTCTTTCTTTCTCATACAAACACAAACAAATCAGTAGGTACTTACTTAGATAAAAAAAATATTACTTTAGGATAATGTAATGTTTATTAAAAAAACATCTCACATACCTAATCTAATGTGAAACATGTCGTTTTTTTTATAAAAGCGAAAGGGTTCGTGGGACAGGGTCCTCAATCGAGAGTCGCCGCTCCCCAACTGTCAGGTCCTAAACGAGCGGCTGTCAGATACGAGTTGTAGCTCCCTGTCGTGGGTTCGGCAGTATTACCTACGTTCGCACTGCGGTACTTGTTTGTACGTTGACCTTCTAGCGCCCAATGTAGCAGCGACATATACGGCGCTCACGATTGCTGTTCTAATTTGACCATAACGAAAAATATATTGTTTAGACAATTAGACACCCGTCGCTATGCATGAGCCAGTGCTCTGGACAGCCAACCGAACTAGAAAAAAACTATTTTACTACTTCAATATAATATTATTTATAAATTTACAAATGGAGCAAGTTAGTTCTATCCACAACCATATGGACGGACAGATTGTGTTTTCATTCTTTTCTACTCGGAGAAAAGACTAAAGAGGAAATAATCTAAAAAAGATCGAGCTAATCTACTTTTTTCTGTTTATGTGAAACTAGAATGTAAAACTTTGACTAGGATTCTTAATCATATTGTCATCTGTTGCTAACCTGAATTTCGGGCGAGTTGGAAGCCAAACGCAGATCTGTTTCCAGAGTGGAAAGGTGCACATTGTTCTGGGAACACGTCAACCCTTCGTGGACATTTCAACTCATGTTATGTTATCCAGCCATCTATCGTCGACCGCCCGTCCAACGCAATCATCTTCTGTTCACTGACTTTAAATAAACCAAAGATCTTAAATGTTAGGATGTGCCCCTCAGAGCATATTTTGTGATCTTGTCTTGAAAAGTACTAAAGTACAAGAAAAAAAAATCAAAAAATCATCAGCCCATCTGTTTGTTATCCACCTATGGCATAAAAAACATTTCTACTAACTACGTCCGTCGCATCGTGTCCTCCTGCGTCCCGTAATCGCTCTCAATCCGACGCGAGACTCCCCAGGAAATTGACGTGCGAGTGAGGAGAGGGCTACTAGGTACTTGTGCAAATCACTGTTACGGTACTATTGATAATTTTCCATTTGCCCTATCCTCACAAAGTATCATTTAAAAGTTCATGATATTGAATAGGAATCCCATAGTTCATTTGTCTAATCTAAGCCCAAGTCGTAATTTTTTGATATGCATTCGCCAGCAAAGCGCGTGGACGTTCCGCAGCCTTGGCCGCCTGTCAGTGTGGATGACATCAAATCAACTGGGCAGCGTGGCCGCCAGCCGCTAGCTCGCATCAACGCGATCTGGCCCTGAGCCCGCCTCTCCTATATCCTGTGTACTCCTATGTACTCACACTGTCGCTGCAGCTGCACCACACTCGTGGGAGTATAGCGTTACAAAGGGCTGGACTTGGAGCCACGCTTCGAATTTGATATTTATTAACTTGATAGTCTTTGTGATATTTTTAGTACGGATAACTATTATTGATTTAAAAACATCTTAGAAGATGTGGGTATTATAATGACAACCTTTCACTGATGTTGCGAAATTTTATTGGTTATACAATTATACTACCTGCTACGACCATAACAAGAGATGCAAGTAAAACAAACGTACCAATTAGCTATGCCAGATCAATTCAGTCTTGAATCTCCCATGCCGCTATGCAAACCGTGTGAAACTATAAGCTTACGACTCAGTGGTCCGAAGTTTGCGTGAGGTTGTATCTAGTCTAGTAAGATATAAGCAGGCAGTAGGCACACAGCGCAGCGGCTGCGCGCCAGCTGTCGGAGCCGAGGCGCTGAGTCGTCGCGCGGGCTCGCGTCACGTGTGCGCGTCGCGTGGGAACGTAGGTACGTCAGTAGCGCGCACACCCCGCGCTGCACTCAGCTGGTCTTCACTTATGTTGAATTATACCTGCTGTGTCTAAGTGTGTGCTTGGTACATTCTTACTGGTATTATCCTGGCATGGCAACTCCAGAGTAACACATCATAATCATTATCGTCAGCCCGGAGTTGTCTACTGCTGAACGAAAGCCTCTCCCTTAGACCGCCACACTGTACGACAATCTGCCATTTGAATCCACCTGTTGCCTGCAACTTCCCCAATGTCGTCAATCCAGGATGGGAGGCCTACCTACGCTGCAGATTCGTGGTCGCTAATCCAGAACCTTTCGTCTCCATCGGTTATCAGTTCTTCGAGGGATGTGGCCTGCTCATTGCCACTTACAAGCCCTGTGAGCTATGTCGGTGACTTTGGTTATTTGTCGAATATCCTCGTTCCGAATTTTATCGCGCATAGAAATTCCGAGCACAGCTCTCTACATTTCCCGTTACCTGAGTTTCTCCAAAAGGCCAGCAGTGACGTTTCAGTTCCATATGACTGTCATTACTAACAACACTACCACGCACTGGTTGAAAGCCCTTGTCTTCAGAGTTGGAGTAACACGCTCCTTCGTTATTCTCAAACTTGTAGGTAAGAGGTACCGACTATTTCGAGATATTTATTTAGAAGCTAACTAAGCTAAGCTAAGTTAAAGTTAAAACAAGGTTTTGTTAATAAACTCTAAGGATTCAAGGCCGAGTCGCATCGTGATCGTTCTCTCTGCTTCCTACTTTATTTATTTTCATTAACGGACTATATTTGTTGAAACTTGAACCTCTGTTCATAAAATCGGTTAAAATAACACATGCTGTGGAAATATTAACCAGGCAACTATGGCGGATTTTACCTAAAGATACGGGTCATCAAAGTACTTTCAAAGTAAGACGACGGGGTGCATACTTAATAACCTGCAATTTTTTATATTCGGGTATGGAAACTTGACAATATATTGTAATATATACCGAAGAATATAAATAAATTAATAGTTAACATACCCGCGAGCCTGCGCTGTGAACTTGTTTACGAAACCTACCGAAGAGGAAGATGAATGATTACGAACTACTACTCTATGGGATGCTGAGAATAAGCTCCTCACCAAATAGCGCTTAATAATGTATTTTAGCATAATTTCAATATGCGAAGGTTTACCAACACAATGCAGACGGGCTCGAGGAAGGGGAGAGTCGGGATCAATTCAAATAAACTGAAAGCCGGTCTTTGATGCATTTGTCCTCACTGAGAGTGAGAAGCACCGCTTTAACTAGTAATACAGTGAACGGAAAAAAGTTTTTGTTCCTGTTTTTTCCGTTCACTGGAGTAATAGGTACCTACTCATTCTATTCATTACTTTTTACAAGTAAATTCGTCGTCACGTACGGATACTTATGTATATTTACAATTATTCTTCCAATTATTTTTGTTGCGCCTTTTCTCAGCGTTATTGTCGTCAGGACAAATGTACTGATTTTGTGTTGATCTCATGCTATGAATAGAGAGAATTCTGTGGTCTCGTCCTAAGCTGGCGTCTTATCTCGTGCTCGTTTATGTAATTCAAGGAAGTTATGAAAAAGTTCTTGATAGAGCTTATGATAATTATGACGGAAGTTTAAATCCTTTGTGTCAAATCGGTGGCCTCTCTCCGCGCGGACTCGAGTTCTCTCCTCGCAAAATACAATGTATCGCCTTTACCAGTGTCCATAATAAACATTCGTACGCTTTAATAATAATGTCCCAGGGGCGCCTACACCTCCCTAGGTCAGCCCTACTCACTGAGGAGGGCCAGCGAGCCGCGGGCTGTGTTAACTGCCGTCTAGCCTCCATTACGCAATAACAGCGTCTGCAGGACGCGGTGTTTGTTGGTTCACTCCGCCGGCGCCAGCTGTGCAGCATCCATCCACCTGGCTGATTTAATTTCGGGATTATGATTATGTTACTTGTATCTGGAGTTCTGCGCCACGTTCATTCGTTGGATAGTCACAAGAATTTTACTAAATATAATTCAACTCTGGGCGTAACTCATTACCTAAGTAGTTGTTACAGTTGCCAGTACTTATTTAATTTGCCCAAATCACCTAACAAAAGGCCGGCTGCTCGTCACGTCGCCGCACAAGGCACGAGACGGACTCCAGCTCAGCATTGTTTTAAGCAAATAATGCTCGTAAATTCAACGGCAGTAAACATAGCACGCAAATGAGAAGGTTTACTTGGACGACTGTATCGCGGAGGTACGCAATTTATGTCGCTATTTCCCTCCGCGCCGGCCCGCGGGCAGGCAGTGAGCAGGCAGGCAGCGGGCAGGTAAGTCGCAGGAAACCAGGTACGCGGGGTCGCTCAGGAATTTATTTTCTATTCCATCCACAGCAGCGGTACGACCATAAGCTTTGCAACACAGATACCGAGCGCCCCACTGGCGCACCTCGCGGCGACGAGGAGGCACGACAGCTGCACTCAAAGCGTTTCCTTTCAAACCCGTCCCGCGCTGCACCGCCTGGCTGAACCGAACCCGGACGCATTATTTATTATCTTATTATTCGAAAAAACTCTCGACAATTTCACATAAAATCTCGGCGCAATCACGCATTCTCATTCGCATCTCTGTATTGGCGCGGCACAAAAAAGCAGTAATTTTAATGGCTCCCCGAAGGCTGCGAACAAAAAGGACACCCCGAGAGGCGGCGGCGGCGCGGGGCCCGGCCGGCGGGGCCCGCGCACAATGGCTCATTACGGGCCGCGACACTTCACTACATCTAAACAACTTTACGACTTTTCTTTTACGATTTGCTATTAAAATGTTGAACGACTTAACTCCGAACCTCCGCGAACGCATTAACTTGTTTTCGAGGATGAGCGCCGTCACCGCCGGCCGACGCTTCTTGTTTGGCCGCACCGGCGCCTCTCCACTCTTCTACATCATTACGATTCTGAGTCAGTCAAATTCCGAATTCGTCAGCGACATTAGCATACTAGACCGATAGAGCCGCATTACCATTTCTTGGGAACGTGAATGCGATTTATGTACATCGCGGGATTATTCCGAGTCGGTTGGCATTCGAGCCGGTATCGCCTTACATCGGCAATCAAACGAGCTTCGTGTCCGCTCGCCCTTTTATGGGGTTCGTAGCTCTCGTTTCACAGAATTTACCTCTTTCTTATTATAATTTACTGCTCGTGCGTCGGGAACCTCGGTTCGTCGAAATGAACGAGCCGCTCTCCACCCGTCGCGTCTGGAAGCCCCGCGAGCCTGCCGATATAGTAGGTACAGATGCACTGGAAGGAGGCACAACCTGCGCCAGCGGAGCACCCCGCGGAGTCTGTATGTCCGGTGCAGGCTGCACTCGACTCGTGTTCTCATTTAAACAGGGGAGGGCTCTACAACCGGACAGAGGGGCTTCACGAGCCACTGCGCTGATTTTGGTTTTTGCTATCATCCTTTTTATGAACTGAGTGTGCCTGATGAAACCGAGGCCCCCACTAGTTTTGATATCGGAGCTGTCCGGAGCACGACGCAGCATCACTTTGTGAGTGCAGGCCGGGTCTCGCCCGCCGGGCGTCATTGGAGTTGACAGCCTGTGGGTCGGCCTGACGGTGGAGGCCTGCGGGCGGCGGCTTCCGGGCAGCGGCCTCACGGCGGTGGCCTGCAGGCAACGGCTCGCATTCGCCGCCGTGCCCCGAGTGTGTCGCAGGAGGACAAGCGAGCAGAGGGCAGGTTTCGCGTGCTTGTGAGAAACGCGAATGCCCTATATTCTCTCGAGAATCACTTTATTCACAAACCAGTTTCGTTTCAAACTCCGGGAACTGAATCTTACGTCGAGAGTTGAATACCTTGGACCCTCGTAGTAACAACACCTTGTGGGATATCAAATACGTCTCCCAAGTCGCACGGAGCGACGTCCGCCGTCGTTCTATGTTCGGCTCTCGTGGGCTCGAGCCATCTGTGTCGTATGTGTTCAGTCACGCAGAACAAACAGTGTAATATTTAGTGAAGCATCGATCGGCCGCCGCCGCCGCGCTCCCGCACGCTCGCTCGTCGCGTTTCATAAACGCAACATAATAACATTCACAGAGAATCGATAGAATACGTCTAGACGAGCACATTTCGTTCATTTTACAAATATTTTTTGTGACGGGGATTAAATGGGACCGAGCGCGCACTTTGTGCGCTAACTTAAATTACATTTTATTTATATGTTGTCGATCGTGGAAAGGAGTCGGGCCGGTTCGGGGCTCGCGGGTCGTATTTGCTTTTCATTCTGCGAATCGATATTTCATTTCTTTTGTGGGTCTCCGTGGAGCGGCCGGTGCAGGCGCTCTCGAGGTGAAACATCGCCATTGTGCGGAGCTATTGTGGGTATAGACAAAGGCGGCTCCGCGGGCGGCGGCCTCTCCTGTCGGCGCTATCGAGACGTGAGATCGCTCCTCCGCGCCCGAGTACCGCCGACTCTCCGGCGGCGGCACGTCCCTCGCTCCGCGACCTCTCTCTCTGGCACACACTATCTCCATTATCTCTACTACGAGTACGTTCTGTAGACATCCTCCTGCGATTACCTAAACCAGAGTAATAAAGAAACATGTATTGAATCTACGATATTATGCGGTTCAGTAACCCGGTTTTGTATTTTTTAAACAGACGTTTGTATTGTAATACGTTCGGGTGATTTACATTATTTAAATGTACAACTTTGTGTCCCTTGCAGCGGTGTGTAAGGATCGGCAGAGTCACAGTACACGCGGTAGTGACTGGCTACCATAATAGAGCTTCTGCTACTACGTAGTAGGACCGGGCCGCATGTGACGGGACACTGTGGACACTACACACAAAGAGACGGACAGCTAACACCCAGCCCCTGAGAAACGGTGGGTATACCGGTACAGCAGATGACCAAATCAGGGAACACGGTGTAAGTGGAGCAATGATAATGATAATCTCCATTACGAGAGTTCCGGTTCGCAGTACACAGCTGCTGTCGGGGAAACGTGTTCTGTTGAGGCAAAGGAATCTACCTCGGTATATAGAAGCCACGATCTCAATGAAACCTCCGCACCGAGTAAAACAAAAAATAACACCGAATAACAAAAACGGAGTAGGTACCTAAGTACCTACATCGGGCTGTCCTCACACTAAGGATTACGGATTGAATCAGTCCCGTATGGGTAAAGTTGGCGTCGTTTGAAGTTTGGCGGCCACTTATGAAAGTTGTAGATTTTGAAAGAGCAATTTAATAACTAAACCTAATATGGACTACTGAGTATATTATAGCTAAATAATATCGGAACCGAGTAATCACGCTTTATAGATTCATCATAAAAAAAACAATAATTCTTGTTGAAATACGTAAAAACTTCTAAACTATAACTAAGCAAGATTATGTTTGTCTCCACGAATTCAGGGATCAGACTGAATTAGCCACGGATCCTGGAACTTGTATCCATTGATATCATTATTTTTTAAAGTTGAAGCGCTGTCATTTATTTGTTTAGTTTTTATTTTACCTTATTTAGTTCGTGATTCTGGTTTATGTGTATTCTGCCTCGAGTGCCGTGTGGTATCAGTGGGTGACGTCACCGACGGTTCCAACGGAAGACCAGCGCTGGCTGTTCTCATCCAGCATTATTCTGAGTTGGGACCGGTTTGTGGCGAAAAGCTATTTTGTACTATTGTTTAAATTTGTTATGTATTCCATTGTACAAAATATGTTTTTTTCCATGATTAAATTCTTGTCTATTGTCTATTGATATCGTGATCCATTCAAAGAAACAAATGAATATGTTACCCGCTGGTCACGGTATCCGTGGCTACAAGAAATGAAATGTAATCATTTTCAAAACTGATTTCGGTGTACAAAGTACTTTTTTCTTTTATGTTATTTCCAATAAATAAATAGGTTCAAAAACTATAATGTATAATTACGAAAACTTGTGTAGGTGAATGAAAAAAACTGAAGGGTACTCATCATTATAAACAAGTTTTATCATATTTTTGTGTCAGATCGTTTCTTACAAACCGTCGCGTCGTCGGTGCGAGTGTCCGACTCGCAATTGACCGCTTTTCACTCTCCCATACGATTACCCAACCCCTCACAGCCCAACCCACAGGCAGCTCAAACTGAGATAATTATTAAGCTTTAAGGGTTTATACGACACGTGATGTTTTCGATATTTCGTTTCTGTTGACTATTTATTTATTTATTTATTAATTGCTTGTCACACTTACAGCTACGCCAAGGCGTGTGACAAGCCTATTAAATTAATAAGTACATTAGCAACTTTAAGAACGTCGGATGGGGCTGCTGCATGTGTATTTGAAGAACGTGACCCTAAACTGAACACAAAAGAACTGGGAGATTTATAAGATAACGTTTTAACATTTGTTTCTTTTTACATAATAAACATGTCATTTCTCATTATTTTTCTTAAATAAAAGTATTTTGTTTAATTATTCTTGTACCATAGGTACAATGAAAAGCCCCTACCAGAAATAAATCCTGGATCTGCCGTCGAATGTCGTGTAAACGTTCGTAAGTATAAACTTGAATCCCTTTTTCTTCGTCCCGGTCGTAAAATTGTTTCTGAGCAGATATCTTCATCAACATAATTACGATAAAGGACAGGACTCTATGTAAATAGGCGAATTTTCGTCTGAGGTGGTTAACGTCTGTTTACGCATTTAGTTCGGTAAGGACATCATAGATGGCGCTGTACGCCCTTAACTCGCGGTGACGAGATTTGCCGGTACGGCGTAACCGCTCTGTGATGTATTTTAATAAAATTGTCTTTTGAACAAGTGGAATTTGGGTGTTTAATTTACCACTCCTGCGGCCCGGGTGAGGTGCGCGGGCAGAAGACCAACCCCTTAATTTACATGGTCCTTCGGTACCGGATCGCTTAGTTAGCGGAAAGTGAATCCAGCAGGCGGTAGGATAACTACAATAGCTGGCGGATAGTGGATCGCTGTCGCAACGCCAAGCTATAGCCGGTGGAGTTGCGGACATTGCAGGGAGGGTCCGCATACCAGGTGCGGGCGCCACCACTGCATTTGCCACGCCCGGCAGGGAACATTTATAAACAGTACAGGGTAAGGCAAGGTGCCTTCCGTACTGCCTAAATACAACGGTGACGTCACGAAGAACGACACTATTGGTCATGACGGCGGAGTTGTAACAACAAAGTCGGTCACGCAGACGGTGCAGTGAGAAGTTGGTGTCTCGTCACGTGAAGGTAACGTGCGAAGAAACGAAATAAACTGCGACATCAACAGTGAACACGGATAAGTGAAGTGAAACTGTGAGTACTTTTACATCATTTATTGGCTTAGCCGAAAACGGAAGAAGTGAGTGAACTTGATAAATAACTTTGGAAATATAAATAAGATAAACTTTAAAAAAAACAAAAAATTACTTTAATAAATTTAACTTTGTAAGAACTTTCGACTTGCAATAGGTTGTGTGCATGCTAGTTAGAAATTAGAATAGTTTGAATAAAAACGGAGGTACGGGGAACCTACGGCCAATTTCTGTCAGAATTCAGTGCGACAAGGTTCTATACACTTAGAAAAATTTCCCGTAAAGTTCCATCGACTTAGAATATTTTTGTAAACTTTTCATACATTCATTTTAAGTTTATTAAATTATTTCTGTGTATTTCTTGGTGTGAACAATAAAGAGTTAATCAATCAATCAAAACACTTAGAAAATTTTGCTCAGTTCGATCAACTTATAATTTACTGGTAACTTATTTGGATACATAAAACTATTAAAAATTTGGTTATTTGAGTTGATGGTTTCACATTGTATTTAAAATGGAACAGTTAATTTATTTTCAAGATGATCTTTTCTTGAGAATTTCAAAGGCTCAAACGAATTATAAAAAGATTGCAAAAGATAGGTTGAGTAAAGAATATATTGAAGGGAGACTAGAAGCAGTAGAACATCTGTGGTCCGAATTTTTGTCTGGACATAAAGAGCTCATGAGAAGTCAGAATAGTGCCGCGATAAAAGCTTCGTCATATGCTAAAAATGAAGTTTATGATAAGTGCGACGAACTTTTCTTAGAGTACAAAACGGAACTAAAATCAAAGTTGTCTAAATTAAGTGCGTCCAGTGGAAGTTCGGATAAGATGTCAGTGGGAGAAAAGTCACGAGCCAATGTGAAATTACCAAAGGTCAACATAAATACATTTTCGGGAAAATGTTACTCGGAGTGGACTACGTTCCGTGATTTGTTCCGTTCGTTAGTTCACAACAACAACGATTTAGACGATGTCCAAAAACTGTTATATTTAAAAGGTTATTTAACTGGGGAGGCTGAACAATTACTGAGAAATATTCCGATCACTCAAGATAATTATGTACGAGCTTGGGAATTGCTCGAGGATCGATATGATAATAAAAAATACATATCCCATCAAATCCTCGAACGATTATTGGGTCAACGGAATATCACCCACGAATCGGCCAGTGGTTTAAAGGACATTTTAGACACCACAAATGATTGTTTGGCATCATTGTCTAACGTGGGAGTTAAAACGGAAAACTGGGATATTTTAGTAATACATATTGTTGTGAAAAAGTTGGACCCAGAAACCAGAAGACAGTGGGAATTCAGCGTTGCTGATGGCAATTCTTCGGAGGAATTGCCAACTTTTAAACAGTTTCAGGAATTCCTCACGAAGCGTTATAGAGCCTTAGAATTCCTGGATCCTGGATCCAACACTAAATATAATAAGATGAGACAGGGTGGTACTAGCCCACCTGTTAAAACAAAATCTATGCATATTGTAAGGGGTCAGTGTTCCTATTGTTCGGGGGAACACTCACTGACGTACTGTACGTCATTCAAGAATTTGTCGGTAGAATTGAAACGTAACTTTGTTCAATTAAACAGAATTTGTTTTTGCTGTTTGGGGGGCAATCACACTGCCATGACATGCAAAGCAAATATAAAGTGCAGCATTTGCGGGAGACGTCACAATGTTCTTTTACACCAGGAGAGTGTAGAGGAACACGATGCGGGCACGTTGAAGAGTAAGGTTTCTAGTGACGCCGAATCAACTCCATCATCAGGGAAGAATAATGGAGAGAAAACTACGACATCGACTGTGAGAGAATCGGCTTCGGTCATGTCATGTTTTACGCGCAAGCGAAATCCAGTTTTACTAGCTACGGCTTTAGTGAATACTGTGTCCAGGAAAGGCCAGGGTCTAACAATAAAAGCATTGGTGGATCAGGGTTCAACATCATCGTTTATTACGGAAGCGATGGTTCAACAATTGGGATTAAAAAGGACTCCTACAAACATTGAAGTTACAGGAGTGGGAGGAGACAAGACTATAGTCTCCAAAGCGATAGTGAATATCCAGATATCGTCTCGACTTGATCCGCATGTGATTATTAATGTAGAAGCACGTGTATTGAAGTCAATCACCTCACTTTTGCCCACATGTGAGATAATGGAAGTTGAGTGGCAAGAACTTCAAGGCATAATGTTAGCGGATCCGGGCTATCACACGCCTGGTCATGTTGATATGCTTTTGGGTGCAGAAGTTTATGGTAAAATCCTTCAAGAAGGATTCAAACGAGGTCCTCAAGGTTCGCTGATTGCGCAGTGTACTTCTTTGGGATGGATATTGTCTGGTGCTCTAGATGTCACACAAAAAGCTTCTGAAATCAAAGCACTGCATGTAATAGACGACACAAATTTCTTGGAACGTTGGGAAAAGGAAGACGATGGGTCTTCATCCAAGGGAACACAGCGAACCAATGACGAGACGAAGAGATGTGAAGAATTGTTCACTGAAACTAAAATTAAGGAAGAGTTTGTACGGCTCCCATCGAATAACGAAGGCACCGTTGTAGGAAATCGTACGGGAACTTCTGAAACAAAGTTACTTGAACTGATGAATGAAGTAGACACCGGTGACCTGAAACAGAAAGAAATAACAGTTATTAGTGCAAATCACAAAATGGAAATTGAACCAACAACAAAAGTGAACAATGTAAAGGGAAAATACTTACCAAATCATGCTGTGGTGCGTAATATAAAACAAACCACATGGGTCGAAACTGTAAGCGATGTATTCTGTAACAGGTCTGACAATAAATTACTAAATTATAATTTGTCAGTGAGGCAGAATCTACAAACAAAATTATAACTTTTAGTCGTGCAGTGGAGAGTTTCTAGTAGTAATTTTACAGCAGATATCGTTGTATTTAATAGTCGAATGAAGACTAAAGAAGCCATGCTTGACTGCCAAAAGGCAATGTGGAAGCATAATACATCTAAAGAGACTGAGCAATACAGAATACAAGAAACAACTAGCGGAGAATTGTCTATTCCATATGTAGCAGTTAAAGCGGTACATAAAGCAAGCATAGATGAGGGTAAACAGTATTTAGCACCAAGTGAAGCAGGAATCAGCCAGTTTCTGAAGGAAGCAAGAAGCGATAAGATTGAAAAGGGAATCAATGTACCTACAAAATGGAATGCTAAAGAGGTTGGACGATATAACATATCTATGAAAAGTTACAGAGTAAGTAGAGACGAGGAATTACAGCCAGGAATAAAAAATGGTCAGAAGAACAGAGACAAGGGGAAAAATGAAAAAATAATAATTGGACTTACCTGGAAACACGAAAAAGACTCCTTCCGCAGCAGTATAGATGCACCCGATGATCTGAAACCTGCAACAGAAAATAAAATTATCAAAGAAAGACGCTGTCTGAATGAACCCCAGGTGAGGGTAGGAATCGAATGGGATGAAAAAGTTTCAGTAAATGTGAAAGAATGGAAAGGTTTTTATAAGGATGACGAATCAAACCTATGTATACAGTCCACACTAAAGATTTTGTATACCGTTACGATACCTTGGTGGAATGGTGTCACGGTGGGCGATGTAGCGGAGCTCCATCGAAATAGTATCTTTATTGATACTCCATAGAGTGTTGGTGTTATGGCAGCATCCGTTCGTGAAGTGGATCTCACGATATGCTGGTCGTTGATAACTGCAATAACAGTCGAAATAAAATAAATGGACGGTAATGAGAGTAACTACTTACCAGAGAAAAAGGGTTATCCACGTTTCGCGGATGATCCGGAAGATTCCAGCAATTGTTTATTTCAACCTGAAAGAAAAAGATTAGAAATAGAATATAGAAGTTTAATGGCTTAAGCATTTGATAAAGCAAGAAGGAATTGCATAAAACAGAAAAAGGATAAGGTATTAAAATGTACAGATACAAAATAAATACATGAAGCTTACTTACCTTGACAAATGATTAATTTGATTAAATCTCGGGTCTCTTTCGGATTCGGTGATTTTGGCACTTGATAACTTGCACTTAAAAAGAAAGTATGTTAGCGGTAGTGTGATTGTCAACAAATCAGATGGGTTTAATTTAGACTCCGTTGGCGGAATGGTTTAAATTTGCACGTGCAGTTGGTCAGGGCTGCCCTCTGCAGATCACTGATTTCAAGAATGGTTTTCTAATTTGTGAATTGTGTGCGATATTTTGTATCTAGCTCTAGGTGTTATTTAAATGACACAATAATTATTGTTGGCAAATGTGTCAAGCTTATATCAATATTGTAAGACAGTGTCAAGGCCATTGAACTCTGCTCATTGTAAATGTAGATTAAAATTATATGAACGAAACTCGGCTTGTTCATAGTGGGCGATATGTTTACGCATTTAGTTCGATAAGGACATCATAGATGGCGCTGTACGCCCTTAACTCGCGGTGACGAGATTTGCCGGTACGGCGTAACCGCTCTGTGATGTATTTTAATAAAATTGTCTTTTGAACAAGTGGAATTTGGGTGTTTAATTTACCACTCCTGCGGCCCGGGTGAGGTGCGCGGGCAGAAGACCAACCCCTTAATTTACAACGTCAGTTTTCTAGATGCTGTGGTTAGTCCGTGGTATTTATTTTGTAAGTACTTACTATTGTAGATGGTTTTTGCAATGTAAGTACAAGAACTCAATTCTTCTAATGTCGCACGTTTACGGCGACCATTAAAAAAATAGTCAGTTGCTGGTAGGTCCGCAATTAGCGAGTATCTGGAGCTGATAATGCCTTTATTTTCTTGTTATAATATTGATTGGTCGTTTAGTTTCAATAGGTAGTTGTGTTTGTGTCAGCTGCAAGTAAGGCAGTGGGCTAAGTGCCGTATCGCCGGCTGAACGGTTCCATGACGCAAGCGCAGCACTGCAAGCACACACTAACGACTGGTGGAGAATTGGCAATTACCTCTGATAACATAATGATTCCTGGCAACTCATTACACCTGTAAATCTATAATTATTAGTATTCGCAGGCACGTGGGTGTGTAAGGCACTGCGTTAATAAGTAATAATATCTTCCTACAAGGTAATTAGCGCCAATTTTCCAATGATGAATGACTGTACTTGCTGGCTCACTGGTACCTCGACTGCCAGCCTGTTTCGCTGACTGGATTTCATTTGAAAGTATAAACGCCTACTTATTTACTTCCTAGGCTTATAAACAGGGTTAGTCCTAATCAGTTAGTTCCTTTTAAGGGCATATTCTGTATATCAAAACAAACAACTTATACTACGGGGCCAACATCGAAATCGCGAAAAAAATAATAGTTTTTCTAGCTTGGGGAAAATGTATGGAACAGTTGTTTTTTTGCGACATTGATGTTGGCCCCATAGTAAAAGTTGTTTGTTTTGATGTACATAATATGCACTTAAAAGTATGCTGATTAGGACTAACCCTGTATAATTATGATCTCGTCGTCAGCCATAAAACGTCCACTGCTGGACGAAGGCCTCCCCCTTAATAGAGGGGTGTTGCCATAATCCCCACGCTTGGCAGGCGGCTTGGGGATCGCAGAATGGTCACCACCGTTAATCAAGTGTAGTGGTGTAGTACTAGTGACGTAGTGTGTACGTATACGTAATATAAGTAGAGTAAGGATGTGTGCGCGCAAGCGGCGTAATATCTATGTAACAGACAATAAATGGGATTCCAAGTGGATTGATGTGTATCAATTATTAGACTTAAAACTCCCAACATTACATGGCGACCATGCCAGGATAGAGTGCCAAGGCGGTTGGGAGTATTTTTTTAAATTAAAATACAAAATAAAGTAGAAACAAAATGTGCCAATCTAAAGTGGAAAAAGAAGATGTGTTCATCACTCAGAATGCCGCCGGAAGCAACGGTGCGGTGTTGGAGCAGATGAGCAAGCTAAGTGTTGGAGTTTATATCACGCTGGCGCTCATTATTATGCTGTTCCTGTATTTGGTGTTCAGAACATACCGCGCTTGTCACCGCTCCTGGATGCAAGAACAAATTGGGCTCAACACTTTAAATCGCGTACGAACCTCCATCCAAGGACGACAGGTGGAGAACGGTGCAGCATAATCTCCGAGTGAAGTGAAAAGTGTATCCAAAAAAAAAGCAAGTAATAAAAAAAAAGAGTGTGTGTTAAAATTAATAATTACGTGCCACAAGGTCATTTCAAAATTATTTATAAAGTGAACAAAGACTCAGCGAACTTGATACCGGGCGCAACAATTTGCTGACCAAAGACTTTCGCCGTTGGTCGTATGAAAATGAACTTTATTATAATAAATAGGGATTCATTGCAGTGCATAAAACATTTTGAAATGTAAGGCTTTGTATTGGATATCTTTTAATTTAAATGTAGAGGTCATTCGTTTAGATTAAGAGGGAGACATGGTTCCATGAGATGCTCGATACATTGGAAAGTTTTTATAATGCCCTTATAGAAATACGTAAATACTTAATTAAAAAGGGACAAAGCGTATAGCTCTAATACAACGCCAGTTAAGTTAAGCGAGGCGCAGAATATCTACCTTAACGCAAGAGACATTTATAAGACTATAAATACAAATAAAGAGATTATACTAGGCTCAGAGATTTTGGAGGATATTGACAAAGTTTATCGCAAAATAGAAGCTTTATGTGTGTATCCCAAAGCTAACAATATGGAGTTTGATTTAAAAGTAGCCTGCAGTTTGATTCCAGCCATGGACGACTCCGAGGCCACAACGAGACGTATGATTGACTCAGTGGACATGTACTCGGACATGATTGATGCCAAAGGTAAACTTTTATTAATCACCTTTGTAACAAAGACTAGATTATCAGAAAATGCAAAATTGCGAATGTCAGGTAATTACACAAAAACCGAAGATTTAATTAGAGACCTGCGCAAACATCTTTTGGTTAAAAAATCATTCGTGTCCATACAAACACAACTGCAAAATATTAGACAAGGTGTTAAGTCCGTCGATGAATATGGTACCGAAATTGAGAAATTAATGACTGACATGACTATCTCGCAAGCAGATGGTGACACAAACGCTTTCGCAGTGTTAAAGCCTTTAAACGAAAAAGTTGCGATAAAACGTTTTTCAGATGGACTGCGGAGTTCCAGAATGGCCACCATCATCGCGTCGCGCAACTACTCTAGCCTAAAAGATGCGATCCAAGCAGCGAAAGATGAGGATGCTGTATCTTCTCTGCCCTCATCATCAGGTAACATCATGCATGCATCAAGGCATGGACGAAATTTTTACAATTCGAGACGTGCGCGAGGCCGAGGCCACCAATATCAACGATGGTCGTACAATTTTAATAACAATCGTGGTCAATACGGTAACAATCATTATCGTGGGCAGCCTGAGCGTAGTAACACTCCAACTTACAAAGGTTATAATAGAAGGCCGATGTTTTATAATAGTCGACGGGGCAGATACAACAGGTTTACTAACACAAGAAATAACTACGGAGCACAGCCAGCTCGGAACGTTTTTTCGACAGAGCAGGATAACAAGAACAACGCTCCAAACAATGAAGAGGAAACGAAATCTTATGACATGAGCCAGTTTTTTCGTTCTCAAGAATAGTATTTTTTCATGCACAGGCAATGCAACATACATTGCATTTTACATAAATAACATCAAATATTACTGGTTAATCGACACAGGTGCTACACTATCTGTTGTTAAGCGCGAAGCTTTGCCATGTAACATCGCAGTGCATAGAAATAATACTTTAATTAATGGTATAGGAGGACAAAAACGATCTTTAGGTTCAGTAGATTTAGCTCTGCATGACTCCAGCGGCCATTTATTCGGACATAATTTCCTGATTTTCGATGTAATACCACTAAAAGCCGATGGAATTATAGGTTTAGATTTTCTTAAAAAATATCAGGCTAACATCAATTTAAATAAAAATATACTTACACTAACGAATAACGAAAATTTTGATTTTCCATTACTCAATGAACAAAATAAGTCCAATAATATACTTACTATTCCAGCAAGGTCAGAATCAATACATTATATTTATTTAAATAATAACAATTTCGGAGACGAAGTGATTGTGTGCGGAAAACAGTTCGAAGAAGAAGTATTTTTTGCAAATATTATTTCAAAAGTCAAGAATAATAGAATACCCGTAAAGATTTTGAACGTTAGCGAGAAAGAGGTATGCATGAACAAGTTATAAACGTAATGACACGCGCGCAAAAGAAAAGATTGGATAAATGTGCGATGAAAGATGATAGAAGTACGGATTTTAGTAAATGTGCTGACACAAGGTCTGATCAACCGAGAGTCGTAGATATATTAAAAAAGCCGTGCGAATCTATAGAGATGATCCTGATGGAAGGTAATAATTTAAAGAAATTAAGAGAAAATGGTATGATAACGGAAGAATATGAGTCTTTAGCGTACATAAAGAATAAAAATATGCTGTGTGTAAATCTAGATTTCAAGGCGCATTTTTCGCGAGCCGAATTTGTGCAGAAGTTAGGTTTATTTTGTAATAAAATACACATAGAAGAAGTATGCCTCATAAGAAATAAAGATAATTTAAACTTTATTAAAAATATATGCGATGAGATTAAATCATTAATACATTGGTCCGGACCAAGAATATGCATATTAAGAGGAGTGAAAAGAATTACGGATGATAAGGAAAAAACATTGATTTTAAATTACTTCCATTTACTGCCAACTAGCGGTCACGCTGGAATGCGCAGAATGGTGAATACTATTAAAAGACGATACTATTGGCCAAATGTAGAAAAAGACGTTCAAGATTATGTAAGAAAATGTACGAAATGTCAGAAAATGAAATATTTTCGATACATTAAAGAGCCAATGGAGCTAACTTCAACGGCTTCATCGGCATTTGAAAAAGTGTTTTTAGATGTAGTAGGACCATTAGACAGGGATATCGATGATAATTGCTACATATTGACCATACAATGCGAACTAACAAAATTTGTTCAGGCTATTCCATTAAAAAATAAAGAGACAGTGTCTATTGCTGATGCATTTGTGAGAAAATTTATTTTAAGGTTCGGAGTACCGGAAAAAATCGCAACCGACAGAGGAAAAGAGTTCATTTCTTCTACGATGGAACAGGTATGTAAAATTTTTAATATAGAAAAGTTATCATCTACTTCATACCATCATCAATCGATAGGCGCATTAGAAAATTCTCATAAATCTCTAGGCGCATTTCTGAGAATTCAATGCGAAAATCATACAGATACGTGGAATTATTGGTTACCCTTCTGGTGTTTCAGTTTTAATAACACAGTTCATACGGAAACAAATTACACGCCATACGAATTAGTCTTTGGGAAACTTTGTCACATACCTTCCAAAATATCTGATTCTGTGGAACCATTATATAATATTGAAGATTATCCTTTAACTTTAAAATATAGGCTACAACTAGCTCATGCTGATGCAAAGAAAAATTTATTGTTAAGCAAAAATAAGAGAAAAGAAACATACGATAAATCTGTAAATTCTGTCAAGTATGAAAAAGACGATTTAATCTTAGTTAAAAACGAAATAGGCCGAAAATTAGATCCAGTGTACAATGGACCTTTTGTAGTTTTAGAAGATTTAGGATGTAATGTTAAAATAAGCATTAACAATAAGATCGATATAGTACATAAAAATAGAACAAAACCCTTTTACCAATGATATATCTCAAGTTATTAACTTGCCGTTCTAAAATGTTTTATTTTAAAAATTAAAAATTAACTTTGTTAAAATATTTTGCTAATAAAATAGTTAGACTATATTTAGATAAGACAATGTAAGAGCAAAAGCTTATAATTTAGTTTGAATTTAATGTGTAATACAGAAAAAGCAAATTAACAACATCTTATAATTATGTCAAACCAAATTATCAGGTGTTCATTTTGAACTTTTTTAAATACTTATCTGATTACTAATATACAAAAAAAATTGTGGAACATTTTTTTTTTCTTTCACCCCCGGAGGTGTAGTGGTGTAGTACTAGTGACGTAGTGTGTACGTATACGTAATATAAGTAGAGTAAGGATGTGTGCGCGCAAGCGGCGTAATATCTATGTAACAGACAATAAATGGGATTCCAAGTGGATTGATGTGTATCAATTATTAGACTTAAAACTCCCAACATTACACAAGAGGACGCTGCTGCCCGTCCTCCGGTGGGTCTGGTTGCAGTTTAAGGACATACCCAGGTCTAGGTAATTATGATCTATTACCTTCCAATAGCGCAAAATTCATATCAGTGTATAAACATACCCACGGCACATACCCGGAGCTCTCCGTCCACACATTACATGCACCACGGCACATACCCGGAGCTCTCCGTTCACACATTACATGCACCACAGCACATACTCGGAGCTCTCCATCCACACATAACATGCACCACGGCACATACCCGGAGCTCTCCGTTCACACATTACATGCACCACAGCACATACTCGGAGCTCTCCGTCCACACATTACATGCACCACGGCACATACCCGGAGCTCTACATCCACACATTACATGCACCACGGCACATACCCGGAGCTCTGCATCCACACATTACATGCAACCACAGCACATACCCGGAGCTCTCCGTCCACACATTACATGCAACCACAGCACATACCCGGAGCTCTCCGTCCACACATTACATGCACCACAGCACATACCCGGAGCTCTCCATCCACACATAACATGCACCACGACACATACCCGGAGCTCTCCGTTCACACATTACATGCACCACAGCACATACCCGGAGCTCTCCGTCCACACATTACATGCACCACGGCACATACCCGGAGCTCTCCGTCCACACATTACATGCACCACGGCACATACCCGGAGCTCTGCATCCACACATTACATGCACCACGGCACATACCCGGAGCTCTCCGTCCACACATTACATGCACCACAGCACATACTCGGAGCTCTCCGTCCACACATTACATGCACCACGGCACATACCCGGAGCTCTCCGTTCACACATTACATGCACCACAGCACATACCCGGAGCTCTCCGTCCACACATTACATGCACCACGGCACATACCCGGAGCTCTGCATCCACACATTACATGCACCACGGCACATACCCGGAGCTCTCCGTCCACACATTACATGCACCACAGCACATACTCGGAGCTCTCCGTCCACACATTACATGCACCACGGCACATACCCGGAGCTCTGCATCCACACATTACATGCACCACGGCACATACCCGGAGCTCTCCGTCCACACATTACATGCACCACAGCACATACTCGGAGCTCTCCGTCCACACATTACATGCACCACGGCACATACCCGGAGCTCTCCGTCCACACATTACATGCACCACAGCACATACTCGGAGCTCTCCGTCCACACATTACATGCACCACGGCACATACCCGGAGCTCTCCGTCCACACATTACATGCACCACAGCACATACTCGGAGCTCTCCGTCCACACATTACATGCACCACGGCACATACCCGGAGCTCTCCGTCCACACATTACATGCACCACGGCACATACCCGGAGCTCTCCGTCCACACATTACATGCACCACGGCACATACCCGGAGCTCTGCATCCACACATTACATGCACCACGGCACATACCCGGAGCTCTCCGTCCACACATTACATGCACCACAGCACATACTCGGAGCTCTCCGTCCACACATTACATGCACCACGGCACATACCCGGAGCTCTGCATCCACACATTACATGCACCACGGCACGTACCCGGAGCTCTCCGTCCACACATTACATGCACCACAGCACATACTCGGAGCTCTCCGTCCACACATTACATGCACCACGGCACATACCCGGAGCTCTCCGTCCACACATTACATGCACCACGGCACATACCCGGAGCTGTCCGTCCACACATTACATGCACCACGGCACATACCCGGAGCTCTGCATCCACACATTACATGCACCACGGCACGTACCCGGAGCTCTCCGTCCACACATTACATGCACCACAGCACGTACCCGGAGCTCTCCATCCACACATTACATGCACCACGGCACATACCGAGAGCTACACTAAAAGTATCGGGAATGGAATATTTCCACTGTTTCTGTCATATTAAAATCTTTTTAATTGAAAACTCCTTGGTTTTAAAAATCGAATACCATTTATTTATTTAAAAAAATATTCTCGGTCTTGTCACAAGGTTTTGTCAAACTTGTTTAGTCGTTGAGAAAATGGAATTGACTCGAGAAAATTCAAGAGCGAAGATTTATTATGACTTTCGAAGTGGTTTAACACAAAAACAGTGTGTTGACCGGATGATTTCTGCATTTGGTGATAAAGCCCCATCCAAAACCACAATTTATCGCTGGTTTGCTGAATTTCAACGTGGACGTGTCAAGCTCAGTGATGATCCCCGTCAAGGTCGTCCAAAAACTGCAGTCACCCAAGAAAACGTTGATGCTGTGCGTAAGCTGATTGAGGAAGATCGACATGTGACATACCGCGAAATTCAGGCAACTTTAGACATTGGCATGAGTCAAATACAAATAATCTTGCATGAAAAATTAGGTGTAAAAAAGTTGTTTTCCCGATGGATACCGCATTCGCTCTGTGAAGAGCAAAAAGCGGCTCGCGTTACTTGGTGCGTCAGAACTCTCGAAAGATTCCACGCAGGATCCTCAAATGCTGTATACAACATCGTATCAGGTGACGAATCCTGGATATACGCGTACGAACCCGAAACAAAAAACCAGTCACGAGTTTGGGTGTTCGAAAATGAGTTAAAGCCAACAAAAATTGTTCGTTCACGGAGTGTTGCAAAAAAAATGGTGGCCACGTTTGTCTCCAAAACCGGCCATGTTACGACTATTCCTCTTGAGGGACAAAGAACGGTTAATGCAGAATGGTATGCTAGCATTTGTTTGCCACAGGTCGTTTCTGAACTCCGTAAAGAGAACTGCAACCGCCGCATCATCCTCCATCACGACAATGCGAGTTCTCACACCGCGCACAGAACAAAAGAGTTTTTAGAGCAAGAAAACATAGAATTATTGGACCATCCGCCGTACAGCCCCGACCTAAGCCCTAATGATTTCTATACTTTCCCTAAAATAAAGAATAAATTGCGTGGACAGAGATTTTCATCACCTGAAGAAGCTGTGGACGCCTACAAAACGGCCATTTTGGAGACCCCAACTTCCGAATGGAATGGTTGCTTCAATGATTGGTTCCATCGTATGGAAAAATGTGTCAAATTTCGCGGAGAATACTTCGAAAAGCAATAAATATATTTTTAAATAGTAATGTTGTGTCACTTCCTTGATTCCCGAAATTTTCAGTGCCGCCCTCGTACCCGGAGCTCTGCATCCACACATTACATGCACCACTGCACATACCCGGAGCTCTCCGTCCACACATTACATGCACCACGGCATATACCCGGAGCTCTGCATCCACACATTACTTGCACCACGGCACATACCCGGAGCTCTCCGTCCACACATTACATGCACCACAGCACATACCCGGAGCTCTCCATCCACACATAACATGCACCACGGCACATACCCGGAGCTCTGCATCCACACATTACATGCACCACGGCACATACCCGGAGCTCTGCATCCACACATTACATGCACCACTGCACATACCCGGAGCTCTCCGTCCACACATTACATGCACCACAGCACATACCCGGAGCTCTCCGTCCACACATTACATGCACCACGGCACATACCCGGAGCTCTCCGTCCACACATTACATGCACCACAGCACATACCCGGAGCTCTCCATCCACACATAACATGCACCACGGCACATACCCGGAGCTCTGCATCCACACATTACATGCACCACTGCACATACCCGGAGCTCTCCGTCCACACATTACATGCACCACGGCACATACCCGGAGCTCTCCGTCCACACATTACATGCACCACGGCACATACTCGGAGTTCTCCGTCCACACATTACATGCACCACAGCACATACTCGGAGCCCTCCGTCCACACATTACATGCACCACAGCACATACTCGGAGCTCTCCGTCCACACATTACATGCACCACAGCACATACCCGGAGCTCTGCATCCACACATTACATGCACCACGGCACATACCCGGAGCTCTGCATCCACACATTACATGAACCACGGCACATACCCGGAGCTCTGCATCCACACATTACATGCACCACGGCACATACCCGGAGCTCTCCGTCCACACATTACATGCACCACAGCACATACTCGGAGCTCTCCGTCCACACATTACATGCACCACGGCACATACCCGGAGCTCTCCGTTCACACATTACATGCACCACAGCACATACCCGGAGCTCTCCGTCCACACATTACATGCACCACGGCACATACCCGGAGCTCTGCATCCACACATTACATTCCACCCCTCTCTCTGGGGGGAAAGGGGGTGGAATGTTGTATGGAAAGTTCTTTGTTTTTGAAGTTATAGTGATGAAAATTGATATTTGGGTAGTTCATTCAATGGAAAGGAAGTGGGGGGGGAGTTGGTAGAGTCGGTAGTCAGTCGAGTTGTTCGAGTCGGTCGAGTCGGTCGAGTCGGTAGAGTTAGGGGTGTTGTTAGGGGGCTCAAAAAAATATACTCGGGATGATTTAAAGTGATGAATTTTGGGAGCGGGCCGAATTTCTTCCGTTCGCGGACGAAGTCGCGGGCGACCTCTAGTCTACACCAATATTATAAAGAGGAAAGATTTGTATTTTTGTATGTTTGTAACGAATAAACTCAAAAACTACTGGACCGACGCAGCGTAGGAAGGCCTCCCACTAGGTGGACCGACGACATTGTAAAAGTCGCGGGCAACCGGTGGATGCAAATGGCAGGTTATCGTACAGTGTGGCGGTCTAAGGGGGAGGCCTCCGTTCAGCAGTGGACGTCTCCGGGCTGATGATGATAGTCCTCATTCCTATCTACATGTATATTATATGTATATTGTAATCGTTTCGGATCGACTCTTAGTATTAATTTATTACCCTTCGGCCGCGTACGAAACCGGCGGTTCGTTCGTAACCAGTTACGGCAAAAGAAAAATTCATCGTTATACGATACTGGTTACTAGGAAAAACGTTTTTTTCTTTACACGATACTGACTTTTCATTTCGTAACTAGTTGCAGTGGAGGAATATTTTTTATTTGTAGTTAAGTAACTAATGGAAAAAATATTTGTGCATGTCTCACCCACGTGATCCACACTGTGATTTTTTCCGCTAGGCGGCGCATCGACGATGCGGCCATAGTCAACTGTCAATCTCATGCATTTTGTTACAAACTTCGTCAGCCACTAGCGCCACACCGCAGATCCAGGGGCGTACTACCTAAACTTAGATTGGCGCGATCTCATTATTGATGATTGAAGTAGTAGTTAATTATTCATGGTTCAGATATGTATTCGTTTTAATAAATACAATATGTAGGTATTTACAATCTCATTATATCACAAATTCTATGTAATTATATAAGTGAGGAATTGTACTGAACGTTTAGTTGAGCATTGTTAAGAAAATCAAGATGGACGATTATGTCGAAAAGATAGAACGGTGCGTAGGTGAATCGTTGGGAAGGAGTAATAAAAAGACAGATCAAGAGATCAAGTGATATTTGCATTCTTATTTCGGCCTCCCTGACCACTGACCTGTAACAATATTGTATTTTTTTTGTTTTCTACAATTTAATTGAATGTGTGTTTAGTAAATGTTAAAGTGTTAGTTAATGTTATTGTTTACGGAGGAATTCTTGTGTAACTAAGACCTTCCCTTTAAAAAGCTTTCCATCAGGTGGGCCTTTGAATGAGGTAACCGAAGCTCCCTTACTGAAGCACCGGGCCCTCGACCACCGCGGACGAAGCGATATCGCGATGTAGCCAAGTACAGCTCCATCTAGTGAAAAAGCAGTACGAATAATTCGCTACCTACCAGTATACTACATCTTCATCCTGGCATCGAGGCGGACTTTCATGGAATAGTTTCGTTTCCTTTTGTAGATTTATATCTAGCGACGACATCGACGCCTCATGCCCTATGTTCCGAGCGACCGAACCGTTGCGGCTACAGGAGAAGTCACAAAAGGATCCATAATATCATAGACACATACATAGAAATCATTGCATAATATAGTATAATATTAATATGTAATAGTATTTCCGAGGAAAAAGGTGACCTAAAGAATAAAAGGGTTTATAGAATAGTATAGAATCATGTAAGTAGGTACCTTACTGACAGACAGATCGTCGAATTTCCTTTCACATCAGATTTAGTTTGTTGGTATAGTTACGTCATTGGTTAACACGTTGAATGCCACCTCAGGAATTCACTTGGGCGTCTCTCGTTGCGTTCCACTTGTAATATTAGTATTGACTTTTTATTTGGTACCTGCAATGTTTTTTTGGTATCATTTAATATTTTTTTGTCTGTACATTTAAATAAAAATACATATAAAAAAATATTCAAATTCACTTTCTTTCCAATTCACTTTTTTCACACAAACAATAGTAATTACCTATCAAGTGTTAGGTCAAAAATGTGTCGGCGATTCTCTATCTGGCGCTGCCAAATGCAAATGCATCGTCTTTTACAAATACAGCTCAGGTACTCACCTACTAGGTACCTACCTGGTATCGCGCCAAGCGCACGCCCCGCCCGCGGCGCTCGCTCCCGGCACTCGGTTATCATGCGACTATGGATTGTTATTAATTTCCCTCCCTGCATGCCACGCAGTTTGTCTTTCTCAATTATTGGGAAGTCTTAATTTTTACTTGTGTTAGTATATTGATGTTAAACATCTTTGTGGTGAGCTCGAAAGTGTGATGTGTCGAGTTGAGATCATTACCAGAAGTACCTAGGTAAAGGTATTGTTGTGTTAAGCACCTCAAAATAGAAACTTATGTCATGTGTCTGACAAAGACTACAAACTAAGGGTATAATAACGATCTGTGGTGCCTGACGTTCATATTATAGCTGATTACAAACGCTCAAGTTGTGCAGCAAATAGAAACGTAGTATCAGTGCCATGCGGGGTTAGTATTAGAATGGCTAGATCGCAAAATGACTTCATCTCACTTAGGCCATATCTCAAAATATCCGAGTTGCAATTTGACTTAATCTCATCTATTCCACATCTCAAAATGTTCAATTCGCAAAATGACCACATCGCTGCTAGTCAACATCCCAAAAAGTACAAGTATCAGAATTCTTATCAGGATAATTTAGTTAAATTTTATGACGATATGTTTATTTTGTTTTTTTTTAGATTATCTATTCTATAACTATAAAAGGCTTTGTCCTGACTGACTGACTGACTGACTGACTGACTGACATATAGACAACGTACAGCCCAAACCGCTAAACGTAGAGACTTGAAATTTGGAGGGTATGTTTTTGGAGAGGTGTAAACGCCCACTAAGAAAGGATTTTTCGAAAATCAACCCCGAAGGGGGTTAAATGGGGTGTTAAAGTTTGTATGAAACTTTTTATTCTCTGGTTCGATTGATACAAAACTTGGTATACATATTCTACTATAAAAATAAGAAGATACGGGTGTCACAGTTTTTTTAAAATCAGCTCCCGTTAGTATAAAAAAAAAACTAAGTTTTAGTGATAGTACGTTTGTTTCTCCTTAACTTTGTAACGGCTGTACATATTAAAATGAAATTTGGTATAGGGATGGGGATAGATGTGGGGAGGGGGGGGGGGGGGGGGATGATACTGGGAACGGAGACGGGACGGAGATCGGCATGTTAATATTAAGATTACAATTTGTATCGGGATGGGGATGGGGATGGGGATGGGATGGGGATGGGGTGGGGATGGGTGGGGATTTGGTGGGGACAGGTGGGGATGGGATGCGGATGTGGATGAGGCTGGGAACGGGGACGGCCGTGTCCATATTAAGATGAAAGTTGAAATCGGGATGGGGGTGGGGATGGGATGGGGTTCGGGATGGGGATGAGAGAAGGAACGGGGATGTGGACGAGGATGGGCATGTTCATATTAAAATGACATTTGGTATCGGGATGGGGATGGGGAAGGGGGCGCTTATAGGGATGAGGCTGGGAATGGGGACGGGGATGGGCGTATTTATTGGTCGGCTGAACAGATGGAGCTGCATTTTTGGATAGGTAGTTATAGCATAAGGTTCGGAAACGGACATAGGCTATTTTTTTGTAGGTCCACGCAGACGACTGTTTGACGGACATAATTATTATAGATACTGTACAGCCTAAGCTGCTAAATTAATTTTTAATATTAAATTAACTTACTTTTAAATGCCTAAACTAAATTTTGAGTGGTGTAAACTTACACTCAGCTCAAGCTGTGGTAGCTTCAGTGAGATCAAGCTCGACTCACATTCTTGGGGTCGCGGGTTCGAACCCGGGCGAGCCCGTTCCAATTAGTTCTTTGAAACTTACGCATGTCTATAACTATAAAAGGCTTTGTCCTGACTGACTGACTGACTGACTGACTGACTGACATATAGACAACGTACAGCCCAAACCGCTAAACGTAGAGACTTGAAATTTGGAGGGTATGTTTTTGGAGAGGTGTAAACGCCCACTAAGAAAGGATTTTTCGAAAATCAACCCCGAAGGGGGTTAAATGGGGTGTTAAAGTTTGTATGAAACTTTTTATTCTCTGGTTCGATTGATACAAAACTTGGTATACATATTCTACTATAAAAATAAGAAGATACGGGTGTCACAGTTTTTTTAAAATCAGCTCCCGTTAGTATAAAAAAAAAACTAAGTTTTAGTGATAGTACGTTTGTTTCTCCTTAACTTTGTAACGGCTGTACATATTAAAATGAAATTTGGTATAGGGATGGGGATAGATGTGGGGAAGGGGGTGGGGGTGGGGATGATACTGGGAACGGAGACGGGACGGAGATCGGCATGTTAATATTAAGATTACAATTTGTATCGGGATGGGGATGGGGATGGGGATGGGATGGGGATGGGGTGGGGATGGGTGGGGATTTGGTGGGGACAGGTGGGGATGGGATGCGGATGTGGATGAGGCTGGGAACGGGGACGGCCGTGTCCATATTAAGATGAAAGTTGAAATCGGGATGGGGGTGGGGATGGGATGGGGTTCGGGATGGGGATGAGAGAAGGAACGGGGATGTGGACGAGGATGGGCATGTTCATATTAAAATGACATTTGGTATCGGGATGGGGATGGGGAAGGGGGCGCTTATAGGGATGAGGCTGGGAATGGGGACGGGGATGGGCGTATTTATTGGTCGGCTGAACAGATGGAGCTGCATTTTTGGATAGGTAGTTATAGCATAAGGTTCGGAAACGGACATAGGCTATTTTTTTGTAGGTCCACGCAGACGACTGTTTGACGGACATAATTATTATAGATACTGTACAGCCTAAGCTGCTAAATTAATTTTTAATATTAAATTAACTTACTTTTAAATGCCTAAACTAAATTTTGAGTGGTGTAAACTTACACTCAGCTCAAGCTGTGGTAGCTTCAGTGAGATCAAGCTCGACTCACATTCTTGGGGTCGCGGGTTCGAACCCGGGCGAGCCCGTTCCAATTAGTTCTTTGAAACTTACGCATGGATAATACCACTGGCTTTTCGGTGAAGGAAAACATCATGAGGAAACCTTCATATTTCAGGAGAAGAAATACGATAGTGTATGTGAATCCGCCAACCTGCACTGGGCCAGCGTAGTGAATATGGCCCAATCAGGGTAGGCCGATATACCATTAGTGTTAAGGGCTGATGCAGAGAAACGCACACTCAGCAACGATTTTGAAAAATTCACAAGGGGTTCAATGTATCATTAAAATACCATTTTGCCGAAACCATTCATTTAAGGCTGTTAAGTTTTTTGACTTAAGAGATAAGATAAAATAAACATAAACATGTTTCAGAATTTTCAAACAATTTCAAAACTGGAAGGCCACGGGTCAGTTTTTCATTTGAAAAAAAATGTTATATTTATAGATTAGCTAATCGAGTGTTTATGCGTAAGAAGATAAATATTTTAAACACATGTACTTGATCCGGTGCACGCACCAAGCACAGCGCTTTCGAAACGTCCATCCCGCGTCGGCTCAGATACGTTAAAACCCGAGTATGACGCGCTGTACCTCGAGCGCGCCCCACTCCAACCCACACCGAGTCTACCTAAGCGATCAGTGCAGCACTGTATTTTATCGAAGTTTCGTAATTCTTGCGATATTTTGGTAATCTTTTTACGTTCTTTGTTATCATACTTTTTCTGCTTAAGCTTATTTCATTTCATTGACTCTGTTGATACGGTATGCAATAATGATGATGCTGTAAACTATCCAGTTGAGTTTTTAAATTCATTAAGACCAGCGGGGCTACCATATCAGAGGCTTATCCTGAAGAAAGGTACACCCGTCATGCTCCTTCGGAATTTAAGACCACCCAAATTGTGTAATGGAACCAGGTTACAAGTAAAAATGCTGCATCGTAATCTGGTTGAGGCCATCATTTTGACTGGGTGTGCCCATGGTGAAACAGTGTTTGTGCCGCGTATTCCCGTGATTCCCAGTGACTTACCTTATGACTCCAAAAGGCTTCAATTTCCTCTAAAAGTTTGTTTTGCCATGACCATCAATAAGGCTCAGGGTCAAACTTTAAAATACGCTGGTATTGATTTAAGGCAGGACTGTTTTTCGCATGGTCAGTTCTATGTGGCTTGCTCGCGAGTTAGCTCCCCTGAAAGCCTGGCTATTTTAGCACCTTCCATGAAAAAATCAAAAACGTTGTCTACAATTAAATATTGTAATCTTTCGGGTCAAAGGCCCCGGCAACTATAGCGTCATTAGCAGACATTTTTAGGGTTCCGTAGT
The DNA here is from genome assembly GCA_905404285.2 of Erannis defoliaria. Classification (NCBI taxonomy): domain Eukaryota; kingdom Metazoa; phylum Arthropoda; class Insecta; order Lepidoptera; family Geometridae; genus Erannis; species Erannis defoliaria. Next base: position 145,582 of record FR990085.1, on the reverse strand, counting down.
ACTACGAGGAATTCTTATAAGTTTGTCATGTCCATCTATCTGTCTGTTTAAAATTCAACAAGACGGCTTTGTTTTGAAGTAAGTATTGCAAACGCGACATGCCAAATTTGGTCATCCTCAAGAAAACTTAAAGACTTGCAAGCGGCTTGGAAAAAATGCAATAATATACGTATTTTAGTGATTCAATTGAGTTGGGCCCCGATTTAACCGAATTCCAGTATTCAACATTACTACGCGGGCAAAGCCGCGGGCAAAAGCTAGTTAGCATATATATTTTTTATTTTATCTATGTGTCAAGGCTTTTATAAGTAAAAAAGATGTTGGTGGGCACAAACAATTTATAGAGTATTATAGTACATGCAATGCAATAAATAAAAGATATTTAAATAATATTTAACGTTTGTTAAATATTATTTAAATATCTTAACTTAACTGTCCAGACATTTTACGGTGTTGACTACACCGTAAAATGTCTACGTTTTACGACTTTTGATACTTGTACTTTTTTTTGATTTTGATAAGCAGCGATGTGGTCATTTTGCGAATTGGACATCTTGAGATGTGGCCTAAGTGAGATGAAGTCATTTTGCGATCTAGCCATTCTAATACTAACCCCATTAGATGTTTCATAGAGAATCTAAAACTGTTTCGAAATCGAGGCATTATCGGCTGGCTCCTATCGAGATCGCTTATCTTCGAGAGAAACTAAGCTAAGCTCAGTGCAAATAGCTTGGTCGGTTCCGAATGCTGAGCACGTCCTAAATAAATATAAAGATACGGAGCGAGGTGCGTGTGCGTGTGTGTGCGTGTGAGTGCGTGCGTGCCACCCGAGCTGCGTGCCGGTCGCGTCCGCGTCGGTGTCGTATGTCGCCGGCGATGCCGCTCCAACTGCTGGAGTTTCATTAACCTCATGGTATAATAATATACTCCGCCAGGTATGACACTCCCGAGTGACGAAGGTCACGTGAGTGACACAAGCCTACGTCATCGACGTGAAATGACCAGTAGCATGAAATCATAACTCCCCGTTCTCCGTATATTACCTGTGGGAATCCTATAAAACTATGTGATTTTGGTAGAAACTATGTTAATTCGTGTTTAACTTGAATTATTTCGCTTGAGCGGACACGAAATGACAATTGAAATGATCTTTGTATTTTATAATTTATTAATTATTATCAGATTTGATTCCCTATTTTCCAATTTTGTTGCCATAAAGTGTCAACTGGAGTGACGTAAGCAAGTGCCACTCCCGGAGTAACATACCTTATTTTAAACCAAGGAGAATTTTTTAATGTATGTTCACCGATTTTTCCTTTATTTGTGGACCGATTTTGAAAATCTTTTTTTTATTTGAAAGGGTATACTCTCGAGGTGGTTCCATATTAATTTTAAGTCGGTTTTTTTTTTAAAGTTACTTGTATTGGATCATGATTAACCTGAGTCTACAGACCAGTCGTCCTCACCGCACCACAGCTTATCATTGTCTCTGACCACAGCTACAGCTTCAGTTTACTTACCCGACTCATTTTACGCTAGAGGAATACCAACATAAATAATCATATTTATTCACATTGCAAAATGCATATTATACCTAATATATAGTTTTCCAAATTAAAAATCTCCCTGTTCTCGTCGTCTCTCCCCGTCGTTTGTGAAGTTTAACTTTTGAAGTTCTCGGTTGTCAGCTGATTGAGATTCCCGTCACGACCGCCCGCCCTCCCCCGCCGCCGGCCGCTCCCGAGGCCCCGTGCTTATGTTGTGTGCGTGGTGCATTTCTGCGCAACACTCGCATCGTTAGTGAAGAGCCTTCGCCATTTTTATCGATCTGTCGATGAATGGTGTCGTCGGCAGGTCGCGTCTCGCCGCCCGCGCCCGCCCGACGACACACGCGGCCGCTGCGCCCGCCCGCCGTCTCCGTCGCTGCAGCGGAGCGCACCACCTCCTGGCGAAGAGCTTCTCTGCTCCGTCGGCTCGGAACTTACCGAACGCGAGACCGGAGGCGCGCGCAGCGGGGGACGGGGCCGAGATGAACGGTTCCTTGGAGTTGGAGCCATCACCGTCGTAGGGCTGCGCGGGGTGGGGCGCGGGGCGCGGGGCGGGCGACGGGCGGCGCGCAGGCGCGCGGGGCGCAGCGGCCAGTCTCACGGCCGCCCCTACTTCGCGCGCACGTCTGCGCGTCCGTGTTCGGCTCACTCGATCAGCTGATCGGCGCGCCCCGCGGCGCATATGCCGTGAGGCCGCGCCCGCCGCCATGACGGGCTACGCCCGCGGCGAGACCGATTTCACCGCCGCCGATCGTTTCCGCCGGGACGCGCGGCCCGCCTCGCTGGCCCCCAAGGATTACTCGGTGCCTTTACACGTAGACTGCAGTATCGAATACGAGCTTCCCGACTGTGCCAAGCCGCCGCAGGGCGTCAAGATCGAGCCGTTGCTCATGATCCACCCATCGCACTTCCGGAGGCTCGAGAGCCTGCGGCGCGTGCCCTTCGTGAACAACCTGCCTCGTGGTGACTTGGCGGCCGCGGCCGCGGTGACTCCGGGCGCGAGGGCCCGCGGCCCACGGCCAGCGCGGCGCTGCTGCCGCGCGGCGCCTGCGCCTGCAGCCGCGGCGCCGCCGCCGCAGCCACAGCCGGCGCAGCACGCGCGGCCGCGGCCAGCGGAGCCCTGTTACCGGTTCGAGTCACTACCGGAGCTGGCTGCGGGCGGCAAGGTGCTACGCGCGCGCCTCAAGCCGCACCCCTACCTGCCGCCCGAGGCGCTGGACTGTGATATCGCGCGCGCGCTGCCGCCGCCCACCGCGCACTACGCCGACCGCTTCGACAAGCGTGCGCTGCAGCAGCTGCCGATCTACATGTAGCCGGCGCCGATCTCTGTGATGTTTCCTTGTAATTACTTAGTGTGATAAGTGTATCGCGTCTGTGTCCGGGCTCAGGTGGAGTCCGCCCGCGCGCGAACGAACCTAATACCAAATAGTACCTATGTACGTTGATATTGTTTATACGTTGATTTATGTGTTGTTGTACCGGACGATTGTGTTGTGTTCGCCGTGGACCCGAACCGTGTCGTGTTGTCGTCCCGCGGGCGGCGGTGACCGCGCGGCCGCGCGCGACCGCACGGCAGCGCGCGGTTGCCGCTCCCTCCGCGCCTCTGTACCCACCGACGACGTATTTATTCGCAATCGCAGTAACCGAGCGACGCTTCGCGATACATTATTGTACGGTCGCCGTATTCGTTGCGTATTTCTGTATAATATATCATATCGATAATTATATGTTCAAAAATTGTATTATAATGAATAATATGTACCTATAGAGTAAAAAAATGAAAGTGAGAAAAATATTACGAATAAAACTAGGCATAGTTATGTTTTCGAATAGGCGATGAGTTCTAGAGCAGCCCCGAGCGGTTATGTAGGATCGTATCTCATTTTGTAAGCGGTTATGTTTGTTAAAATTATATATAAAGAGTCCTCTGATGAATAGTCTGATTAACGAATATTCGGCATGTAAAAGTCTTTATAAAACGCTTACTTAGCATATCATAGTATTATATTGTGTCATAGTCCAATGCCAAAAATATAACTATCTTTTTACAAAAATCCCTAATTCATCGTTTTATTTATCTCCAAGTCGTGTCGGCGGGCGTCTAGAGCGCGTTGCTCGTGCGGTAGTGTGCGTGTAGTAGTAATCTGTAGTGATGTGCTCGATCGGGTCCCGGCTCTAGCTCTGGATGGATGCGCTTCCCTCGATGTAAGTATATGACCGTACCAGAGGAACATTACTAACAGAACGACCGAAGCTAACTTCTCGTTTCACATTAACCTTAATTCAAACTTATATGGATACATTAACTAAGGAAAATACTACATGCCATTCACATAAAACAAAGGTACCTACCTAATTAGATTGAAATTCTATAATTATATCTGTTAAACGGCTTAAAAAACCATCAACAACTTTAAAATGATAAAACTTCTAAAAATAATTGTGCAAGGCACTTGTTTTTATAAATGTACAGCTAAAGATTCTAAACTATTTTAAATTCTCGGATAGGTATGTCTTATCCTTGTGAACAAAATAATGTACTTATTTATAATGTAAAATATGCCTCTAATATTGTAAAATATTATAATGAAGTTGAAATAAAATATATAATATATATTAGCGTCAAATGAGATGCTTTAAATGTAATTATGTACAGTTATCTTATAAGAGAAACTTCACAAGCAAACTCAAAATAAATTATGTTTAGCATAATATTGAATGACTGTGCAATAAGGCGATTGGAATATTAAAACAAAATCTCAAATTTTTGTCCATTTTATTTAGCACTCGTTAAAAAACAGATAAATATTTAAAATAACCTCCATCAAATCCCAATAAATTAGTATTTGCAGGAAAACTTCTGACATTAATGGTGCTAATAACCATAATGACACAATATTTTATTCTTAACCTGCACCATTAAAGACGCCAGTCGTAGAGGCTATTGAATTGAAAGCAATATAAACCTGAATGGCACTATCGTTTCATGACAGATAATGTCCCACTGAATCATGCCATAACTAATTGTCGATTATAGAAACTCACAATAAACTTTTGTATATTAGGTATATAACAATAAAGCCACAATGACAAAAACACTATTGTCTAAGTCATTGAATAAATAAGTTTGAAAAAACAACACAGAGAGACAAGCCAAAAGAACAAAATTGATTCAATCGATTTGAATATGAAAACAACAACTGGCCACATAACAGCCCATAAATTAGAAATCGGACCAAAGATATTAAGAACAATGAGAAATTGAGAATACATGATGTTCCAAAGTGGAATTGTATTGAATACAACGAAGGTGTCTTAACTCAATTACTATATGTTTTTTTATGTGTGGCGAATTAACTTTGGAGCGAGTTTACAATGAGCCCAAATAACTCAGGGTGTGTGTGTTTTTTCTCTCCTAATTTGCTGTTGCTATTAAAATAGTCAATTTAGTATTGATATACATTTTTAGGCAGGACAGGAGTAAACTTGATAGCTGCTAAATATTTTCATCAGATAAATGCGAGCCAAACTTTCTCGGGAGGTTTAAGGCATAAATCAATAAAGTATTAAAGAAAAGAATAAATATAAATAAAAATAGTAGTTTTTAATAGTAAATTAAAGAATAAATATTCAGGGAATAGGATTTTAAACCAGGACCAAAGATCAGATTTGAATTTTCTCAAATTTTCACCCATTTACAAGAGTCATTCTTCCATCGGCGTCAATAACAACACTTCCAAAATATCCACTAAACAAAAGCATAACGTCGGCATTCATTCGACATTTTATTTTGTGTTTGAAAGGCACTTGTACACAATGAGTCGTGAATAATCCACAATGGATGTCGGGAAAGGAATTATTCATACCGAATTGCTATTCAGGGAAACGAGAGTTCAGACGAAGCATTACAATAAAACGGCGATTATAATGATTCGTTACATTCGTGCGAACGTCGAGGCAATTAGCTGCGCTGAGGCGGTTCTAATCAAGATGCGGGGAGATAGATCCGAGCGAGGCGCACGCAGCTTGCGTTCCGAGCGCACAAGGAGCGAAGCGAGCTCTCGTTGCAGGTTCGTTCCCGAGAGCATGCCTACTCCATTATCCGACATCACAGCGAGTGGCGGCGTTAAATTAGCATCCACGTAATAAACAAGAAATAAACATCGAGACTAATGGATGATTGCCGCGCCGTGCTTCGCTCGCTCGTCTATTCCATTCCACCCGACAAACGCGCCTGCCCGCCGCCGCTGTGCCGCCTCTTGCCTTCGGGCTCTATCCTCCGTCACGACCACGACGCATCACTCTACTCCGGCCCCATGACGATGGACCGAATTAAAGCTTTATTTATTTTATCTCCTCGGAGACGGTAAAAAAAGTTTACTGTTGTTTTTTGTGCGCGCTCAGATTCGTCGTAGGTACGCCTTATCAGCGGAGCTCGTATCAACGACTGCGCCCGTAATTAACTATCATATTTTAATGATACCGCTTTGTGCCCGAGTCACATTCCTATATTTTTATGGCATGAATAAAAGAATACCTGAAAATATTGCTTTATCACAGAATATACAGTTTATTACGGCATGAAGTATTTATTACCGTCGGGTGGCTATTAAGCTTTACTGCCGCAAGGCAGGCAATTCAGACGACTATCGTGCGGTGCAAGAGCTTTAAAAGTAATAATCTTGTAAATGTAGGCTCGTACGCAGGTAGGCATTGGAGCGGAGTTGCGCCGCGTTCGCTAATCACGGGATCTACGAGGGGAAGCCTTAGATAAGACGTCGTCATAACGATCGCTAAATATAATGCCTTCGTCACGGCCTGGTAACGCCACTTTACGATTGCGCTGTAATTGGCCGCTTCCTCAGACGGAACGCATTACAGTAGTTACTTTTAAACGTCATCGTCGCGCGTCGCATTAAGTGGAAATACTTCGGGTGAAATTCGATTTCCGAAATGCGAGTATAATAATTTATCGTCAGTATTATCTCTCGTAAAACGAAACCCCAATTTATGTACGGCCGCTACCCGTCGTCATAAAACATAATATTATCGACATCGGCCCCCTCCCTAGGCGATCACGAAACTAAGCAACCGTCGCCGTCGGCCATTTTATGCGAGGAGCTCGTCGGGTGGTGGAGTCCCGTCCCGCTCGCACGCGGGTCCCGAGTCAGGAGCGGCTCTCTTTCATGTCTCCGGTCCGGAAAGAGCGTTGAAGATCTCAGATTATTCTACGAACGAATACCGAATACCTTTAGGCATGCCAACTACATCGAGAACTTTTTGCTTCGCGTTCTGCCGACTGACGACGGAGAAACTGTTTTTTATTTTATTTTACCATGACGATTTCACTACGCGTAAAAGACGCGGTTCAAATAAGTAATGACTGTACCTAAATAGAAAATCATAGAACTGATGGATGTTTGCAATTCGTACAACGTTGTTCAGCGATGCGACGTGCGGCGGAGAGGTGGCAGCGTGGCGACCTACTGCGATCAGCTGATTGGCGGCGTGCCTGTGTGCGGCGGCGGGGGCGCGCCTCGTGGCTACACACGCACACGCGCGCGCCAGCTGATATCTAGCGAGCTCGCCCGCGCCCCCTCCCGCCGCCTCCCGCCGCGGACGCCCCGACGTCGACACAACGGCAATGCAATAAATAATGTATACCTACCTACTTACTCGTTGGGTCAGCAGTTTCAACTTAATGTTAAACTACACTAACGGGTACTGACTACTGACTGATAATGAAAATTTTCTGTAAACTTATTTAAACTCTGTTTACCTATTCACTTACGTCACCTCTTTAATAAGTCAACGCTCAGCACACCCAGCCCAGTGCATCTGATAGTATGGTGGCGACACACGTGGCAGTCGACGTGTTAACATTAGCGGTCAATAGGTCATCTACATAATGAGTTGCGTCCGCGGTTTCACTCGCGGCGACAATTCCACAGGAATCGTTAGTATTTCCGACACAAAAGTAAGTCTCATGCCAACAGTCATGTAGATAGTTCCGCTCCGAGCAAAAGAAGGACAACCGACAAACAAACCAACAAACGTATGAAGCTCGGTTCTGATTGCGATTATTCATTTATGGAATTTGGTCAGCGGGTCGAATTTAGATGTCTGATTCGATGGAATAAATTGGAAAATTTACCGAAATCAGTCGCTGTTGAATAATTGATTTGAATCAATTTCAGGCTTTCGCAATTTCTAGCCTAAACTTTACAACTTACAACAGAGTCGACAAAAGTATACCGGCGGGTAAGCTATCGGACTACCTAACATCACATTTTTTAAGTCGGCTTCCTATAATATTGTATCTACCTATGTTCATGTTCATATAAACGGTAGTCTATTTGCGTTCATTTATGTGACCTTTAAAAAGGCATACATGACTTTTTTCATTATACAATAATTATGACCTATATAATGAAGATAAATTGAAATATGTTTCGAAACATATCGGGCGTCAAGTGTGTAGGTAATACCTACTCTAGCATATGGCTGTAGTTGTTTACCTGCCTGGTTACTGACAATAAATAGACAAGATTTTATTTATGGAAAAAAACACATTATGTACACAAGACCAGCGACAATGATAAAATGAATGGACGGGAAATAGCGCACGGAAATTGAAGACTACCTATATGTTGAGTGCCAGCTCTCCACTCGCGTCAGTCATACTCTGTCTTTGCGACACGCGAGCCGTACGATACGACAATACAAATCAATCCAAATTATGCCTTCGTGTAAATTCCCCAAGTGTAAGAACACTACTAATATTCGCAATAAAAATTTGGGATCTCATTCCACAAGTAAATACACATTAATCACTGTCATCATCAGCCCGGAGACGTTCACTGCTGAACGAAGGCCTCCCCCTTAGACCGCCACACTGTACGACAACCTGCCATTTGCATCCACCGGTTGCCCGCGACTTTTACTATGTCGTCGGTCCACCTAGTGGGAGGCCGCGCCTACGCTGCGTCTTCCGGTTCGCGGTCGCCACTCAAGAACCTTTCTTCCCCATCGGTTATCAGTTCTTTGAGCGATGTGGCCTGCCCATTGCCACTTCAACTTGCAAACCTTGCGAGATGGGTTTAAAAACTATTAAATAAAAGCGTGTTTTAGGAAATGGATAAAATTTTAATAGTAAAGTAAGTAAAGTAAAAATATATTTGCTGAAACACAATTTTCTTTGGATACAAATTATGTGTACCTATTAACAATAAACTTAAAATGACTTGTTGATCCAATCAGAGATTATACTGCGGCCCCACACTAGGCTCAAGGCCCGTATTATGGGAACCTTTATGGCGACCTTACATATAATAAAATAGCCAGACAGAGGTATCCTTCTAGAGGTATCTTTGCAAAAATAACTTTAAATTACAGAAATCAAAAATATATAGAAAAATCCGTCAAAAAAAAATCAACTGACATACTTTTTAACAGTTAGAGAAAAATCAGAGTGACTGATGTCATCCAGCTTGCAAAGCAGCACATAGAATTAAACCATATGGACTTTCATTCTAACATTTTCTCTCATTGAAAATCTTCTCTTAGTCCATCTTTTTGCCGATAGCTTAGAGTCTTAGCTCAAGAAACGGCTTCGTAATTGCATCGTTTTTAAATACTTTACCTTCAAATCAAACTGGTTATTCTGGCAGAGTATCCATTATCTTGCATGTCAGGAAAATTTTTGGTCGCTCGTGTTTTGTTTCAGATTCCTTTGACAGTTCATACCAAATGTTTTAAATGACTGTTAAATGACTACCAATATTGTTACCTACCTACACAAAAAACTTCAAACATAGGTCGTATGCTTTATCTTCTGACATGCTCTCGTATAACCGATATAGCTCCAGCCAACCTTCCTTAGCTGTTGTAAATCTTATAACCTTCTGTAGCACTATTTCTGATAGATTCGTCGTTATCCCCAAAAGTGCAGTACTATCTGGCTGTCGGCATTCTGGCGTTGCCCGCCAGTGGCACTGTCTCTCCTGTCGCTGTGTCTAGTTGGCAGAGAATGCAATACGCAGTTTATATTTCCACGTTGACCAATCGTCGTCTCTGAGGAGACCGACTTGCGACTTGGTCGCGTCGAACAATGTCATTTAGCAAGTTTTATTCAACTTCAGCAAATTAATCACAGCTACAGCTTTTATTAGATAAAAACCCATTCTGTTACCATGTAAGATTAGGCTAAAACGTGTTTTAGGAAATGGATAAAATTATAATACTTTCCAACATTTAAAAAAAAATCAGAGTGACAAATGTCATAAAGTTTGCAAGGCACCAAAACGAATACCCTAAATAAATCAACCTGTATTTATCTTGAAATAATTTACGTATCTTAAGCTCATATTTACCCATATTAATATAGGCATTTTAACATACATTCAGAAATAGTTCATCATCTTAAGTTGCGGGCGTTGAAAATATATATTATCTTCGTCGTTTGTGCACTTTAATGAAATATATGAGTAGCGATATTGAAATATTATCTAAGGTAACCATGAAATATTATAGCATCTTCGTCGTCTGCGACGGCTTTAACTCCTCGGACAAAAAAACGTAGAACAAACGTAAAAGTTCCAGCTGTCAAGTCCTCCTTTGCTAACCGATTTAGCTATTACGCACTTCCATTTTTATACCAGCGTGTGTTGAAGCTCTGTAACCTCAGTGACCGCTCCATTTACAGTGTGTCATAAGAAAATTGTCATAAGAAAGTTGTGATTTGACAAAGAAAGACAAAACAAATAACAAAAAAAATAAAACAAAAAGTTAGGGTTCCTGGATACGTATCAGTCACGAAACATCAGACCTCTGGAGTACAGGGGGCCTCTTGTTGAAAATGAAATTGATGATTTATAATTTACCTATCTATCTTGTGCTAAAGATATATGGGAGAAAAAAGAACAAAAGATTATTTGAGGTTACAATGCGTTTACTATTTTGATAAGTCCTAATACAATATTAATATTAAAACGCTGATGGCGATAGTCCAATGGATGACGGCAACGAGAAAAATTGGGAAAATAAAATAAATGAAAGGAGGTTATCTGATGGATCCTTTGCTGATGGTGTCTTCTGCAGGATCATCCGATTCTCGAACGCTTCATGGAGCTCCTCCAGTGAAATGACATTGCCTTGTCTTCAAAGCTTCAAATGAGAATTTCGCTCGAGTTCCTTAGTTTGGTGACCGCATGGCGCGTCACAAAATAATTCTTGAAAGTTGGAGTTTTACGTCATCTCAGACGGAAATATGGACCTGGTGTCCCCTGCGGGATCGGCGTTGGCTCCCTCAGGTCATTCTCTTCTCAAAAAGATGTAAAAAAATCCAAAAGGTGATTCACCCCGTAACACGCGCAACGGCGGCTCCGACGTGAATGTCTATTTTTCAAAATGGTCTCCTCGATCTAGCTTCTCTTTCTCGCTTATGGAAGAATTCTTCGAGTGCGAGCGAGTCAGCGTATATGACGTCATGTCGTAATACGGCTTCCAACAGATAACCAAATATTTTGTATAAAGCTATCCGATAGATTCTAAATTTGAAACTAATTTTATTACTAGTTTACAATTCCAAAATAAATGCTTAAAAAATCCTAATTTGTTATTTAAATACAATTTTGATAATTAATTTCACACCAACATTTTATGTTGGTTTCTGATATATTTTATGGAGCAAAGCACAAGCCATCCTGTGCGCCAATTTGCAAAATGGGAGCTAATAAAATAAAGTAATAATATAATTTAAAGATTATATGACAATATCCCCCTTTTGAAACAAAAGACAGTTTACTGTCTGAACAGACGGGGTAGGCATGAAAAGAAACTTTTTGTTATAGGTTGGAATCCTGAAATATAGTGAGGTTGATACTTCAGCAAGCTTCTTACATTCCATCTAGCAAAATAAACTGTTATTCCACTTTCATGAAATAAATCACTCACATTCTTTCATACATAGGTACCTATAAGGAATTCAAATAATATTCACACTGCCTAGTTCTTACAAAATCACCACTCACACCTTTAAACTTACATCGAACTTCATAAATCTCCTTGCATCTCATAGTTAAATTGAGCTATTCTGACATACTTGCTTCACTTTTCATAATCCTCATGACTCCATACATAACATGATGGTATAGGATATACCTATAGAAATAACACATTGTGTAATAAAACAAAAGTAGTATATAGCAAGTAGCTTAAAAGGTAACTGTTAATATAAATATCCATTCACTCTTATGTAGGTGCGGACAAAACTTATCTGAAAAACAATGATATCTAAATGGTTTTAAACGGTAAGTAAATATGTGTTAGTATGTTTGTAATTCTTATAATAATCTATACCCTACAGTTTGGGTTTTCTAGTAATGACCTAATTCTATGAGAATAAAGTCTCACTATTGTCTAATAGTATGAAGTGAAAACTTCTAATGTTTAAAGTAAATATCTATCGTTGTAAACATTAGATAAACTAAGTATAAGCTTTAATTAAGTACAGGTAAATCTTAATTATTTAAACCTAAATTAAATCTACGCAGTGAATCCGTGCACTAGATGCTGCTAACTATAATTAAAGACTAATTGTTAATCTTAGAAGGTTCACAGACAACCTTTGGTATCTACAAGACAAAAAGGTAAGTTTGGTATGTATGTATGTATGTAGATCTACTAAATATTGCTAGCATGTCCGAGTGTTTTAACTCAGCCATAAGAAAACATTTTAAGTCATACTAGGTATAAACTTGTCGTTAGTCAAATCCGGTATGTATGTTAGCATGTAACAAAAAGACTAGAACTAAATCGTTCCCAAATAATTAGCTAATAAGCTATAGTTAATGGTAGGTTGCCTTTAAATAGGATCCTCCAGAAAATTGCCCAATATGTAGGCTAAGAACTAATAAGCACACGAAAATATGCATTATTGAACGTTTGGTTTATAGTTGGTAATGTAAAAATAATTACTCATACTTAACCTTAAAATTATTGCATCACAGACTTGGTTTTAACAAAAATTACCAAGTCTCAAAACACAAAAAAATGGTATTAACCTTAAAAAATTGCTTCACAGACTTGGTTTTAACAAAAATTACCAAGTCTCAAAACACAAAAAAAATGGTATTAAATATACTGCTTTTGCTTTATATAGCAATGGATACTTGTCCAAAACAAAACAATAGCTTTGAATACTGTTATTAAGTTAATTCAAAGTAAGTATTTAAGTCTTTCCCTGAATGTAGGTCAACACTTTGTTAATACTTGAAACTTGTCTTTGAGACAGAAAAAGAATCGTCTTTTCTATACAAATTGGAAATCAAAATAAGTAATTTCTTGTATAAATAACGCTTAAGTAGTTCAATGTCTGAATAGAAGTCATACTTAGTCTGAGTATAGACCATATAGTATGTCATTTTACCTACATGAACTTGTTGGTTTACAAGGAAAATTGCAATGTTTAAATTCTAAACTTGTTTGTAAAGAAATAATTATTGATTTTATGATTTTATCAGTATTTGTTATGGATTTACAGTATCCTAAAGTATCCGTAGAAATAATAATGTGGGTAAAAACGCAAACTTAAAACTTATGTGTTTCTTTTTTACTTTTGAGAATTTTGGTTGTGAACATACGGTTTTCATTTTAATTTGAATAATACTGAACCGATAGCCAAAATTGTGTATCTATAGGTAGCTAGATATGCGTAGGTACGATAAATCAAAAATAATTGTCTGTAACTACAATTTTGAAAAAGTTATAAGCGCCGCCATATGTGTGTTTACATTCTGCATTGCTTTGAATAAATAAATATTGTTTTTGTTTATATTTCAAAAACTATTGATCTGAATTTTGCAATAAAAGTATACATTGACTTCTGTTAGCGTCTACTATGGGTAGTAAACAAAATATTTTATTAAAAAGTTTGAGAAGAGAGTGGGTAACGAATGGCGAACTGATCTGTAAAATTTCAGAGCAGTGCCTTCTAACAACTCTGAAAAACCTCTCAACAGTACACTTTCACACACATCTCTTGCTAACTTAATTTCGTTCACTCGATTCAAAAATTCAACAACACACGTATCACCACTATACTTCAGTCCCCAGGACTTCAAATTGGAGTTGTAACTGTTATTAATTGCATATGTTACCTGGGTGACTGGTACATGACTGTTTTGTGTCGAGTGCCTTTGTTTCATAAATGGAATATACTTGTCACCGTCTGTGGCTGGATCTATAACACTAGTGCTAGGATTTGTGTGGATATTTTTGCATAATGGCGACTGGATTGTTCCTTGAGCCATCCTCACATCGGTATTGACATAATTCATTTCTTCTGAATCTGAAACAGGTATATCTATTAAGCTCTGTGAATTTTGGAGTTCTGGTTGAGGTGAATCTGACGTTTGCTCCGCTGTTAACTTACGGTCAACAGACGGTGTACTATACATCTTTACAAGAAAAATTGTTACACAAATTCAATAACACAATTGTGAAAATACCTACTTCTACAGTAGATTAAATTGTAATCTTTTGTTTATAAATTCCAACATACACCTTTGCACAAGATAAAATTGGTTTGTTTTTAAGTTAAATTCTAAGTAAATAATTGTTCGGGCGCCATTTGTCATAAGAAAATTAAATTTTTGGAGAAGAGAAATAAATTTTTTTGCAAAGTTACAATATGTTGGAATAATATTTAAATAAGCTGATTGCTATTGTTTCGATGGAAGATAATGACGAGAAAACTTGGTAAAAATAAAATAAATGAAAGGAGGTTATCTGATGGATCCTTTGCTGATGGTGTCTTCTGCAGGATCATCCGATTCTCGAACGCTTCATGGAGCTCCTCCAGTGAAATGACATTGCCTTGTCTTCAAAGCTTCAAATGAGAATTTCGCTCGAGTTCCTTAGTTTGGTGACCGCATGGCGCGTCACAAAATAATTCTTGAAAGTTGGAGTTTTACGTCATCTCAGACGGAAATATGGACCTGGTGTCCCCTGCGGGATCGGCGTTGGCTCCCTCAGGTCATTCTCTTCTCAAAAAGATGTAAAAAAATCCAAAAGGTGATTCACCCCGTAACACGCGCAACGGCGGCTCCGACGTGAATGTCTATTTTTCAAAATGGTCTCCTCGATCTAGCTTCTCTTTCTCGCTTATGGAAGAATTCTTCGAGTGCGAGCGAGTCAGCGTATATGACGTCATGTCGTAATACGGCTTCCAACAGATAACCAAATATTTTGTATAAAGCTATCCGATAGATTCTAAATTTGAAACTAATTTTATTACTAGTTTACAATTCCAAAATAAATGCTTAAAAAATCCTAATTTGTTATTTAAATACAATTTTGATAATTAATTTCACACCAACATTTTATGTTGGTTTCTGATATATTTTATGGAGCAAAGCACAAGCCATCCTGTGCGCCAATTTGCAAAATGGGAGCTAATAAAATAAAGTAATAATATAATTTAAAGATTATATGACAAGTGTCAAAGAAAGATTGAGGAAATGGCTCCTCACACTAGATTATTTTTTGTCTTTGTTTATCATTCAATCATGACATTTACAATAAATTAGAAAGCGTTTAGAAATTTTATCAATCGGTGAAGATAACGTAGCTCCTCCTTGAAGTAGTGCAGCAGTTCCCGATGGCTGTAAATTTACATTGAAAGTTTCATTCTCGAAACGTATCAATAGGCAGCTGCCGTTTTCGTTAAAGTTTTCTCTCTCGCGCTATCCCCTCAGTTACATAGACAAGTACTTAGCGATAATTTCTCAACCACGTTATAATATCGACGATAAAATAAATAGTTATCTCGTACTAGTCAAAGTCACAAAAACGAAGTCACGCCTCAGTACTATTATTTATTCTGTGGTCACGTTCAACTCGATGTCATGAAAGTAAAGCGGTGATGACTGAAGCTTCTTTGAAATAAAGTAGGTCGATACTTGCAAGCGGCCATTTTCAAATAAAAAATAAGTAGGTACCTGCCTACCGTAGCGTTACGTACCGTCACTAGGTACTTTAGGAGATTTAGATTACCTGAGAGAGGTCATTTAGTTTAGATAGGTATTCGTTCGATTTTAATGAGATTTCATCGCACTCTATTGTTTGTTTGTTAGATAAGTATCGCAGATAGTTTGATCTCCTTTTATATAGCAGTAAATATTATTGACTAATAACCAATGGCTGCCTCCCTCGGTCCCCCAGGGCGCGGGCGCGGGGCCGACGGGGGAGGTAGCGAGGGGGTCCGCGGGGGCAGCGCCTACTACGTTATAAGATAAAACAATAAACTCGCCAAGTTTATATTGTTCGGAAACTTCACCATGTGAAGATGACGGCGCGCAGCTCTCTCCTGGTTGAATGCATATTTTCCTCTACGTAATGATTATTATTATACTCTTCAGTAAACATAATATACCGGGTGCTCTGGAGAGGGTTAG
Source organism: Erannis defoliaria (assembly GCA_905404285.2). NCBI lineage: Eukaryota > Metazoa > Arthropoda > Insecta > Lepidoptera > Geometridae > Erannis > Erannis defoliaria. The sequence continues at coordinate 129,579 of FR990085.1, read as the reverse complement.
ACAAACTGAAAGGGTGTGTTCGGGGATCCACATGGACAATAAAATTAGGCCCGAAAAAATCCCAGGCGCCTTAATAAAATATGTTTTCTTAGTTTGCTTTTGTTATTTTTGAAAATGCAACTTATGGTTGGTTATGGCGTAGTTTTCTACACCATAATTTTTTAGCCTTATGCATCCAATTCTGCCTTTTATAGCCCGAATATATTGTATCAAGGACGAAACTCATAAAACATCCGGCATAAAGAGCTATAAATTATAAAAAAGCTTTGGTGCTTGTGTGGTACTGGTATATAGGCAGCGACGGTGATCATTATTTTTGTCGCTGCTGGTAGGTAAAATGTAGGCAAAAAAATCACATAAATATCTTAATAAAATTTGGACGTCCGGATTTTATTTGGCCAAATTGTATTTATCAAATGGGTTCCCGAACAGTCCTTTCACTTTAACTAACTCTCTACAAAACACCCTGAATAAATCAATCTATTTATTTCCATTCCACGCCAACGTTCTAATAAAAATGTCGGTCGTTCTGAGTTTTCACATTTCGTGGTCCGTAGAGTCGGACGGACTAGAACATGATGTGATTTCTACACAGAGGTATAGTTCCTACTTCTATGGATTTCTATTTGTCTGATGATTAGAGCCATTACGAAAGGAGTCTGAGAGATCGGACTTAGCTGGACTTAGCAGACGGACCAAGTGTTGAAGTGTCGGGCCGGTAATTGGCGCCGAAGCAAACTTCCCCCATGTTCGGGGCTGGGGGGACCTGCGAGCCGCGCTGTTGTGCTCCTGCTCGCGTGTCTACTGGTCAATTCAAGTCCTCACAGAATAATAATGGCATACAATATTGAATACGTGCATACGTGTTATAATGGCTTATTAATTAATAGTAGAACGTACATATTGCAATATATATTTATCAAAGCAATACATAATAAACACGTGAAGATACATTAACATTGGCAACGCCGAAAAAATTAAACGTAGTGCTAGCACCCGAACCTACCCCGAACAAGATAGTTCTGAATCTCGGATGCTAATTTCTTCCTGCGGGTAGGTTATTAGGTGGGTCCTATAAGCACAAAACACCAAAACATTAGTGCTAGTGCTATAGGTTAGGAGTGAGTTAGGTACTATACCGTAGCACGGGGGGAGGGGCATTATTTGTTCTCTTTGTACTCGTAGTATCAAAGAGAAACTAAGATAGGTTGGCGACGCCTATCAGCCGCTCGGCCGCGGAGAGCGGTTCCAGATAAGCGCCAAAAAGAACGCCACGTAAAGGCAGTTGCAAGAAACACGATTGAAAACATCCCATGTTTACAAACGAGCGAACGGAAACTACGACGAATGGGTTTTTAGAAACAAGCGATAACGCGGCCAATGCGGCGCCGCGCCACGCCACGCTACCCCTGCCACGCCACGACACGCTTGCCACACCTCGCCTGCGCCACGCGGGAGAGGCCCACGCCACGGAACTTACATTATAGTAGATACTGTAAACAGTCGAGGAGCTGTATAAACTAGCGCCGAGGTGTAGGAGGTCACCGGGTTTTTTCCCCGGAGCGTCTTCTTCAAGAATTCCTAAAACAATAGTGTAATGCGCGCAAAGTAAATATTCATATGCTTACTGGCACCGTGGTGTCGGTGTCGGTGTCGGTGTCGGTGTCGGGGGAGTCAAGGCAGGGTCGGTAGAGTCGAGTTTCAGACGATCCTATAGCTATAATGTTAGGTACCTAGGTACCTATTTCGTACTTTAGAATGATAAGCTTCTGTTTTTTAATTTATCATTTAAAAGTAATTCCGGCGCTTATCACGTCTGTAGCCTAAATACTAACCGGGGACATTGACCCGGGAGTTGGGACACAGTTAGTTCCCTCGGCCTGTATTTGAGGCACTGAATGATTTGTTGACATAAAAAATATTCTCTTCCTACCAGTAAGTAGATCAACACGTGGAAGTAACTACTAATCTAAATTGACTTATCTTTGTTACCGTTTCAATAATATCATTTATTTTTGAAAAGGTAACAAAGCTAAGTAACGTATTTCCTGATCCGGGATGCTAATTGTGTGCTTGGCGAGGCAGCACGTGTTATTTGTCGGAAAATGCGGAACAACATGAGAATAATCTTGGACATAATAATTATACACAGTTTGTCAGGAGACAACCTGTTAATATTTATATAAATTTAAGAAATCATAAGCAATAGGTACTTATAATTATAATAAAGTAGATATTATGTGTGTAAGTGGATATGTAAGTACAAAAAATATTTATAGTATAATATAATTTGTAGGTACCTATAATGATGTGTACACTGTACAGGTATATTATGTACCATGACGAATAGGGAGCTGCGATGAGGAACTTACGGCCGTAGAACATAATTTGCGGAAGATTTTTTTCTTGCACTTATTATCGTGGCAAACATTCCGACGTCATGATTGGCGTCTCATTTCATTCATAAGTAATTTTATTTGTGTTTTTTTGTGGTTTGTGGTATGAAATAGGTATGTAACGTTTCAGAAATTTTGAATTAAGTACATTTCTTTCTTTCGAACGACTTTTGAATGTGAACGCAACCTGCCTCGGCTTTAATCGGATTAATTAGCGGCTCTATTAGCATATTGAATGTTTATGGAAATGGCGCCTTAATGATTCCAAATAATCTATTAGCCGACCTCGAGACGAGCTGCCGGCCGGGCCCGGCCGGGCCGGCACGGCCGCCGGCTGGCAGGACGACCTTTGAAATGTGCCAAAATAAACGATCTCACAATTCAAGCGATTTTAATGATGCAGAACCAGTCGGGAACCCGCGGCTTTCCCTCGAGCCCGTGCTACCGACACGGCCACTCCTAATGAGCTGTACCACTTACCTTTTATGTTTACTATTATTTTATTAACCGTTCATTATTTTATTTGGCCCAACATACCTAAGCATTGCCATTCAACGCGGCGGTGCCGCCAGCACGCTGGGTAGGTAAGTAAGGTACGCTGCCGACTGTTTGGATGGTCTCTAGACTTTCATCGGTCTGGATTCTTTGGATACAATTCTTTTGTTTTTGTGTAGGAGGTAGTAAAAATAAGTAATATACCTAAGTACCTATCTAGTCTATATAGTTTGTTGTTAAGGTTAATTAATTTCTAGATCACATCCGATTACCCATCCAACACAGAATGGACGCCTACAGCCCGCCGCGCCGCCGCCGCGCCGCCACATGCCCAGACTCGCTTTACTATAAATGATGCAGGTACTTAGTAGATTACCTAGCTATTGTAGCTCTATCTATCAAATCGAGTCGCGGAGTCACACCACACGCAGCGACGAACAATGAACATCCGTGAAACATCGATTTCTTCTTAAATAATTGTAGTACCACTAGTTTGCGCAAAAACTAGGACACAGTCCGCCATCATCGCTGTTCGCCGGTGACAGCGGGTAGCTTTTATACTTTAGAGTCTTTTTGTTTTTGTGTAGGAGCGGTGCCCATTCATCCGCGCTATCTCCGCCGCGGCGCTGCATCCATCATCCCTCTCCGCTCGCTCCGCGCCTGTCTTGTCTCTCGATCGGCGGCTCTCCTTCGTTTCTAGCTGTGCCGTGTTCAACATGCTTCAATCGATTCCGTGAACATCGATTCACGTGATTACTGTTTTACGATTTTTGAATCGATTACGACGATTAACATTTTACGATTTTGTTTCGATTCGAGATACCTCCTGCGATATTTTAACGACATCATTCAGTTTTATTATTAATCGAATCGTAAAGGTCGGCTCGATGTCCCGTTTCCACGATACCTGAACATTCGACATTAACGACCGCCAGGCCATAACAACCATTTCAAATATTCGCTGCTTGTTTTGAAGTTTACAATTAACATACTCAACTGATAAATTATCATCTACTCATCGAGTATATTTATTATAACTTCCAAAATATTTTGTTCCACCGAGTTGATCACGATGTTTTGGTTTCGAATTGAATCATATTATTTATCTTTATTCCGGTCATCTCAACGTGGACTAGGTATGTCGCAGCCAGCGACGATGTTATCATTGTCGCTGGTCGCAGCAACGAAGAAAGGCTACGTAAGTAGGACTCCCATCTGCTAGGCCACTGTAATCTTGTATTTCAATTAAAACTTAGCTATATAACTATAGTACAAACGGATAGAGTATAATAAACGGATAAATTATCATACCTAATTAAATATTGCTCGGTCTATAAAAATCGGAGAGATGTTTATTTTTACTGAAGTTAAATAGAACTAGGGCTGCCAACCTTACTATAATATATAGTATTGTTCTATATTTTGAGCCTGTGTACTATATACTGTTGAAGAAATATATAGTACGCAAAAATACTATATTTCTGGATCATTCTCTATTTTACATCAAAAATATCTAACAAACATATCCTCCATTTATCTAATTTACTACATGAAATCCAACTAAAACACCGTGCCAAAAATATGTTACCTGTGTCACTCGGGATGATATAATTGTAAGGGTTCTAAGTTCTAACGATGGGGATACATACAAAGCTGGGGCATTTAGAAGTTATGGAGGAATAAAGACTCTTATACCTAAATACATACCTCATACATACATGAACCCTAAAAACATTACACTCCTTTTTTGAGCAGTCCAGTAAAAATTTAAGAAGTGCAAAAATCATAGCCTTTCCTTTGCTCTTTCCTTAAACTACTATATTTTTTGGAGTTCACTATATATTTTAAAGCTTATTTTGAGAAATACTATAGTTCGCTGAAGAAATGTTGGCAACCCTAAATAGAACGCTCGTTCGCGTGTAATAATGTTTTATAAATATGGTTTGGTAATAGCTTAGTCTAGCAACACTGCACTGTGTAATGTGGTGCCATATGCCAGTAGGTATGTAGTATGTATACTGTATAGGGAATATAATTATGTAGGTATACACAGCGACGATGATGTTATCATTGTCGCAGGGCATACATTTTTACATTACACGAAGCAGCACGTGCGATGAGGTATCTCTTTAATCGCTGTTGATTGTGAACCTACGGTCTTACCTAAAAATACTGCTTAAGTTTGCAAACGTCATTTAACTTTAAGTTAAGCGCCGTTTTTAGTAAGGCCCTCATAGATTAAATAGCATTAGATGCCTTTATTTAATCTAAGAAGGCCCTTAATTCTTCAGCGTGAGTTTTCATCTCAGAATGTCCACATAATTATGTGGCGCACACTTACTTATTAAATAAGTTTTCCCAATCGTCGGTAATTCCCCTTCATAACTAGTTATTAAACAGGATTTATTTTTCCATTTTCATAATTTTTCATAACCAGCTACGAAAATTTACTTCTACAGATTTTATTCAGAATGAACTCATCAACCCCAGTAGGTAGGTAGGTAGGTAGGTATATATCGTAGCATGCAGCATGTCCACAATTATGATTGACGACGCTTTCGTTCGTAGAGTTCATCGAATAAGCTGTTTAGCTTACAGACAACAGTGTATAGCTTACAAACAACAGTGTATAGCTTACAGACAACAGTGTATAGCTTACAGACAACAGTGTATAGCTTACAGACAACAGTGTATAGCTTACAGACAACAGTGTATAGCTTACAGACAACAGTGTATAGCTTACAGACAACAGTGTATAGCTTACAGACAACAGTGTATAGCTTACAGACAACAGTGTATAGCTTACAGACAACAGTGTATAGATTACAGACAACAGTGTATAGCTTACAGACAACAGTGTATAGCTTACAGACAACAGTGTATAGCTTACAAACAACAGTGTATAGCTTACAGACAACAGTGTATAGCTTACAGACAACAGTGTATAGCTTACAGACGGCAGTACTGTGCTGTGACGTGACAGAGGACGCAGGAGAAGCGTGCTGCCCTTGTGAATAATGATGCACCGCACTAATGATGTCTCTACATATTTCCTGGGTCTCTACGTACGTCGCCGTCGTCGGCCGCAGACTCCCTGGCTTCCTGCACGTAGTAGGATATCGAACGCGAGGCTGGATATTGACAGCTCTGCTGTCCGTCGCTCCGCCCGGCGCCCGTCGACAGATCACGAACCGCGTCGACTCCGGTGCGGCGCGGCGCCGGCGCAACACGCTGACACCGCGCCGCTACTTGGAACAGAACCTGCGCCGAGTGCACACTACTTCACACACTCATGTAGAGCACCTAGATATTAAAAATATTACGTAGGTAGGTGTTATTATAAGTTTATTGCGTAGGTAGGTAGGTAGTCGGTATTCTTGTCCCCAGAGCGGTTCGTTTTTTCGCTTAAGACGGGAAGTAGTATCCGTGGGATAGTAGGTAGATCTCTTTTGCACCAATAAACCGATATAGGTACCTACTTATTATTATAAGTATTGACTTTTCAACGGGTTGTGACTTGTGAGTTAGATAAGTCGTTAACGCAAATAGCAAATTAGATTAATCGCACAAGTTTCCGTAAATGAATACATTTAAAAACACGAAAACAAAACGTGTGAGGTGACCTCCCGCGTGACGCGCGTGATGCGCCGCCGCCGCCTCGCACTGACACGACACTTGTAGCTAACTATATCCAGTATCTACTGACAGTTATTTGAAGACTTCAAAGATTTGTTCCGAGCACTCAAAATAAGTTAGGGCAACCATCAATCGGTAGAATGAGATGAGTCGACGTCATCGGCCGTTCCTATGACATCAAAATCGATTTGTAATTTATTGATCGATGGTTGATCTACGAGCGATCGGCGACGAATCGCTCTCTCATGTTATCTGTCTAAAAGTGTTATACAAACTTTCGTTCCTGACGACGCGCAACGTTCACCTGGAAACCGAGAACCCCGAGAAGTCCGGTGTGGGCAGGCCGCGCGCTGGCCGCGAGGCTCGCACGTCGCGCACGTCGCGCAGGCAGCAGTGCGGGCATGGAGGGAGGCTGTAAAATATAAAGTGCGCTTTAAACCCGACAATTAACGGACTCGGTTAGTACGGAGTGGCGCACCTTCCCCGGGGCCTCGCCGCGCCGCCGTAATGGCCAGCGCCGGCCGCGCCGCGCGCTTAATGCTCTAGCCAGCTGTAGGGTTGCCTTACCAATGCCACCTATCTGCTTAACCTACTTTTGCAACCCCGGGGAATTTCCACGGACTTGGCATTAACTTAAAGCTCGCTATGATAGATAACTTAATGAGGATAACAGTATTTTTCTTCTCAAAAACTTGTCAGTCGTGAATTTTTTCAATTCGGTAACACAATTCACTCACGCTATTTGATTTGGTAAAGTGTTTGTGTATTAAAGGATGTTGTTACACATGTTGTGTAGTGTGTGGGCTCCGCTTGTGTCGCAGCTCGCAGCAGCCCTACAGTGGATGGTTCCGGAGAAGCCCTTATCGAGCGCGTTATGGAGCAATGAACCGGTGCGAGAGTGCTTCCCGTGGCGCGGGAGTACTGGCGGCTCCGCCTGCGAGCGGGGGCCGGAGGTATACCATCATAAATGGTAGATATTGGCATCGGCGATAATCTGTCTACATCATTTACTTCCGATTTTTGTAGTGTAACTCATGGCACACTTTCAAATAAACTTTAATACTTAAGTACTAATAAAATAAATTCCTGTTCGTATGAACGCACACTAGAACAAAATCACGCCACACATAAAAGTTTACGGTGAATTACGCCCAGTGTTGTTTTTACTCACCCAGAGCCCTAAAGGAATCAGAGGTAGTTGGTAGTTAGCTGCCTCTAGCTCTACTGCTAAAACTCTCAGCTCGAGCTCGTCGGAGTGCGGGGTGCGGGTGCGGGTGCACGTGGCCAAGCTCACGGAAACTGAACCGGTGGCTGACGGAAATTGAAAGTCATCCTAGGCAGGTACTTCCTTATTGGCATGATCTAGTTTTACCTTGTTGACCATAGACATATGTACATAGTAAATCATTGTTGTTGACACATAAAACTACATACTTTATTGTATATTGTGTCTACCGCACGCAACACACTGATATTATAAGAAGTAGGTACGTTCCAATCTCTTTATTCGCCTTTATATATTTTATCATCCTTGCTGGATTCTCATTTTCTTGATGAAAACTGGTAAAGCAATTGTGAGCTCTAGGAGAACGGAGATAGTATAAATAATTTCCAGCTCTAAATATACGTGTCGGCTAACAATCTTCGTGAAAAACTACTAACTACAAGTGCTAAATAGCATGAAGTTTTTGTTTTATTTCTACGGGCATGTCGGATACTCCGTCTATAGTTTCGATCACAGCCGACCCGCGAGTCCCGCGACCGACTTCCGACGTTCCGACTTTAGTTTCGGTTTGGTTTAGTTTAGTACTAGAGGTCGCCCGCGACTGCGTCCGCGTACGCAAGAAATTCGGCCCGCTCCCAAAATTTACCATTTTTTTTACACCCCCCGTACGAATACTACCTCCAAATTTCAAGTCTGTACGACCACTCTGTACGGCTGTGCGTTGTCTTGTCTGTCAGTCAGTCAGGACAGAGCCTTTTATATATATATAGATAGATAGATGAAGTTATTTAACTATCCTGTACTCGTGGCTTCCCTCGACAGTTCAATATTGTTCTGAACTCTTGTAAGTTTGTTCCCGTTTGCCCACCGACACCGACTCAACTGCGGGTAATCGATAATTACTTCTATAGTTCTTTATCTAAAGTACATGTTCCGCACATTATGGCCGCAGTAGAGCAACAATAACTGTTACCTCCATCATGTTAATAAATACGAAGAAATGGAATAACTGGTGCTCGAGCAGTACTGTGTCGGTGAATACAGAATGACCACTCGTCTGTATATTGTATAGTCGGCTGCATCCGGAACTACAACTCGCTCCTGGCCAATTTATTTGGTTTAGAGAACACGACGGTGGCTCCACTGTCTGTAGCAGACGGCGGCGATGTACCGCCGATGTACGTCACATTCTGTTCCAGACGTGTTATAAATATTGCAGTCATCACGTTCCCGCTGCGTGCCGCTGCGTGCTGCTACGTCCCGCTGTGTGCGTCTGCGTGCCACACGCCGGAACTATACTACATAGCGAGGATAATGCTTTTTATGTTTTCGTCAGAGGTCGCGCGACGGCGGCCACTATGAATAAAGCAAATCGCATCTAAATTTTAGTGTGTTTGTTACTGCTTGTAACGATCTTTTCATCACACTTGCTCGTAAAGTAGATCTTATTACATCGCTTTTAGGCTCATAATCCAAGCTATTATACACGCGTGCTTTTTACTTTACATTACGGCACTTGTACTATAATAGGTATAACCCGGTAAAGTCAAGTTTGTACGTGACTGCAATTAGACGTACGTGTACGAAGCACTCTTAATATAGCCGGGTAATACTTACAGTTTTTTGTAATACCAACAAAGAGTTCTTATGCTGCTGAAGTAAATATCAACCTGCGCGCGCATTACTGATTTGGGCGCCATTTTCCGCAAATGTTTGTTGACGTTTTCGCTGTGTGGTTGATTATTATCAAAAAAAAAGGTTTTTTCCTCGCAAGTGTGACGAAAACAGTCGTATGGAACTCTTGTGCTATTAGTCATTACGCTCTCGGCTTTCTTATCGCGCTCGCCTGCGGCTCGCGCGCATAATACCGCCTCTAGTGTAATGACCAACATAGCACACTCGTATCATAATGTACTATTATATCTACGTGATACCGGGGTAAATGATACTTGATGCGTGCCATCCACCCAGATATATGCAATTCTGTGGAGTACTATTATTTATTCTATGACTGCCGTTACCGGGGCTATCCGGGTTGATGAAACAATTTTTCCTATCTGCCCCGTGACGGAGCAGGGACCGGGGTGTATGAGACCATGTCCAACTTCTTAATTATAATTACTTAATTTTAATTTTATAAAAGAAAGCTATTGTACATATTGGATACATGAGGATATTCGCCAAAGAACCAAAGTTACCGACATAGCTCGCAAGGTCGCAAGGTTTGCAAGTTGAAGTGGCGCAGGGCAGGCCACATTGCTCGAAGAACTGACAACCGATGGGGAAGAAAGGTTCTTGAGTGGCGACCGCGAACCGGAAGACGCAGCGTAGGAAGGCCTCCCACTATATAGGTGGACCGACGTAATAAAAAAAGTAAACATGGTAAAAGTCGTGGGCAACCGGTAGATGCAAATGGCAGGTTGTCGTACATTGTGGCGGTCTAAGGGGGAGGCCTTCGTTCAGCAGTGGACGTCTCCGGGATGATGATGGTAAATATATTATACTATCAGTTTAACTTGCGTCCCCCCCGCCCTCGCCACCGCCCCCATGCGCCCCTGTGCTGCGCTTGTGCGACAGTACATGCCGCCGCAAATGGCGTTTAACCGAGTGTATCGAGCGGAGAGGAGGCGGAGGCGGAGGGTAATGCGTCGTGGTATTATTGCCGGTCATTAGGGCCTGCGCCTGCGCCTGATGGCGGTGGTCGAGGTGGTGGATGTCGCGTGATGGACCGCTATCGCCTGAGCGTTGCTGCGAACAAACGTATTACGATACTTTTTGCTGGAGTCCATGTCCGCGTGAACACTAGCGCCTGCTACTCATCTAACGTAGAGTAGAGTCTATAATATGTATTTTATGTGGACACTTCCCCCGCGTAGCTGTTTGCTAAAACTGACTCTGACTGCTAAAGAACATAAAACACACCTCCCCCGATATCCCCCGCGAGGGTGTGTTGTGGTGCGTCACCAGGCCGCTTCTAGAGTGACCGGGAACCTGCAGCAGGAGCCAGCGAGCGTGTCGCCGGTGCGGAGTCACAGAGCACAGGCCATTGGGCCAATGCTAAATGTAACGTGTTACGCGACCCAACACGCGGCGGGTCAGTAAAACTTGCCAAAATGTCGCTCTAGAGTGCTGTACGACGCTCATTCGCTTTACGAGCGGCAATAAAAACGGCAGTAAAGCAGCAATGTACGCAGTACCCGCTGCTCTGAGGGAGGAGGGAGCGGTGGAGGTCTGACGCTCGTGGAGATGGACGCTGGGGGCACGGGGCGCCAGATTACATACATATTGTACTTCATTTATGATCATTCATTTGTACCATAATAAATATCGGTGGACATACCTATTATCTTTCTTTAATTATGGGGCCCACAGTGGGCTACCACTGTTGGATAAAGGTCGCCCCCAATTATTATTTTAAAACAGTTGCAGCGAGCGCCGACCGGCCGAGCCGGCACAGCTCGGGGCGGGGCGCGGGGTGCTGGCGGCGATGGTATCATACTCACCCCGCTCTGTGTACGCACCGCGCGCTCACTCACCCTGGGCACACACGTCACCCCACAGAGAGAGCGCGCTCCACTCGCAGCCCGCTCTCACTCCGCCGCGCGCTGGCAGGACAAGCTATGAACTTTACGACAAGAACATATAAAGTGAAAATCAGCATCAATCGCGCCGGTTGTATTGGGATTAAGGCGGCGCCACAGTGACGTCATCAGCGGCAGCAGCACGCCGTGCCCGTGCGCAGTGCACGCTGGCACACAACAGAGCACGCTTGCGCCGCTGAACTGCCACAACATCAGCACCGCTGTCTCAACATGCGTGCATGCATGCGTTGCATGTGTTTGCATGTTTTCCTTAGCGTCGGTGCGAAGAAAGAGGATTGATATTCTCCTACTTTGGTATCTTTGTGATTAATGACACAATGGACCAACTATAGAATAACGTGTACAAATCTCGCCCCAGCCATTTTGTGATGTGGGTGCTGAGAGCATCGTTGCCAGAATGTTACTTTTGTAACATTTTACCTTAATGTTGGCCCTCTCATATTACTTTCATGTTACACGACTCAAAATGTTACTTTTACGTAACTTTTACGACTATGAAAATATTCAAATAATTATCCAGCAAACAAAAAAGAATCGTGAGACTCGGACCAAAGGAAGTTTTCATTCGTCATGTGCATGTCAAGGAGGAAGATCAATAAGGGAATCGAGATTATTACTTAAGAGAAGTATCTCTACATATTAACTGCTTGCAAGAAATCGTTATTTCCCACACAGGAAATTACGAAAACCTGAAAATATTGTACTTACAGGTCGATTTGATATCGTAAACTGGATGGAACTACCTACTCGTGTTAGATGTATATACTGATAGGTGAGACAAGTAGGTACCTCTCTGTGGTTGTAAGTTCTAAGAGAAAGTGCACGATCGCAGCCTCCTTTTATTATGATCCGGTCCACAAAGCGGCTGATCGCTGAAGAGGTAATGATATTGCAAAATTCGTTTCGATCAAATATGTTTATTATTATCTTTTATTTGCACGATAAAATGATATCGGAAAAAGATCCTCTGTCGAGATACGAGATAAGTAGTGAGAACCCTAAATCATCGGCCGAGCGGGAATCAACGTGTAACAATGGGCTGGCACGGCGGGGAGAGGAGAGATGACGTCCGATTTCCTCTAGATTTACTACAATGCGAAGCGCGAGAGCTCTGCGGTATACTCACTTAGCTTCTATGTCTAAGTATATAATCGCATACTGATATTGAAGCGCTTTGTTCTGCAGAATAAAGAGAAGATAACTGGGCCAGTGCGCCCGCAACCGCTCGTCTCCAGCCACGCCTTCGCCGCGGCCCGCGTACTCGCTGTCCCCGGACACGCGAAGGGAAGGTCCTCTGTCACTGGTGGGTTATCTACTTGTAGACTGATGCTAACGTCAGATTTTACTACAATTGATAACTCTATCGATGGAACTACAATCAACCTTATCCGTACGCCGGTGGGGTCGGTTTTCCATGGAACAAGAACTCTTGAGATCCCGTCCCAATTCCGTCGAAATGTTGTCTCGTAAGTCGGGCCGGCTGAAGTGTACCCGACTTATCGAATGTGTTTTGTCACAGCTGATAAAGTTGTCGAGCGTCGCGCGAGGCCGGCGCTCTCCCATCTATCTCGATAAGACACCGACAAAATCTTCAGAACCATAGACGAGGGCAGTGACTAGTGATATTGTTCAGACCCATATCTCGTCAACGCCATCTAACGGATTTTTATGAACTATTTTGATTTTTTTATTGCCATTTGCCTGCCAAACAGCTCATTGTCCGTTTGCTCGTAGTGAAAACGGGTTCGTTTGATGTTGTGTCATTAGAATGGATCGCGGTCGGCAGCCGCTCTCCGCTCGTGATGCAGTCGTCGGCGCACGTTCCCATTGGTACGCAATTTGTGCCGCCGTCCATCACTCGACTCTTTCCCAGCACATCCGCGCCGCACATGCCGCACCTACTGCCTACAGCGCGGCCGCGTGCGTGTGCCTGCCTAGCTGTATAGGTACTAGACTAGCTGTATATGTATGTAGCGCAGTGTGACGTTCGAGCGGGAGCTTGTCACGGGCGCGGCGGCGGCGGCGGCGCGGGCGGACGACATCGGCTATTGAACTAGCGATTCATGTTTTCATAACGCGGTGGAACATCTGTATTCTTTACAAACCATACACAGTTCAAATCGAACCTTCCGCGAACGGAATAAGGTTTGCGTTCGGTCGGTTGACGCCGATGGAAGCCGTAACAAGGACTTCTTTCTATAGCTTGTAACCCCACGCCAGGCCAGGTTCGACAAAGTATGGCGAGGAGTGCTTGTATTGTAATGTGTTCCAAAGATGTTCGCGAGCTGCCATCGCCTAGGTACATCCAGTACTCGCGCTGCGGCTAAATAACTCAAATAAACCGTCGTTTCTAGTCTGAGATCGATTGAATCGCTAACCTCACAACAACATAGCAGCGCTGCGCCCTAGGTAGGTATATAGGTATATCATTACACCGTTTAGTTCATCGAAGCTGCGCTCGCCGCTCGCTCTGGTGTAACGTTAGAACGCGACGCCACCGTGTCTATATAGGTACACAACGGTCGACAATACCTCCAATTAATGAAACGTGTGCAAAGAATACCATTACAAGTTGAGCCCGCAGACAATAAGCTTCAATGTCTTGAAAAGTAATAAAATCAGTAATTAAGTAGGTAACTACCAAGTTGAAAGCCCGATGCTGCCTTCACTCTCCTGTTACGAGTACAATTTATGGGAGCGAAGTAATGGCGACACATGTCACGGTGCTGCAGGTGAAAAGTACCTGGGAACTTTACAATACATAGAACCTCTGAGATCACCACTCACAGCGAGTAATCGAGCAGTCTTACTAGGTACATGCAGTGAGTTGAATCTTAGGGTACATGCCGGGGATTCTGCGTAGTGCCACAGAATAAATAATAGTACTAAGGTAGTGCGACGGACGTGCATGTACCTACCTTCTTCTGTCCCCGCTCTCTGTTGTATGATGTCGACGATGTTGTATCATATGTATGTAGCTAGCGGATCTAACCGAGTGCAGCACGTCAGGTGCTCGAAGGAGTACTGCCTCGCAGGCCGCGCGCTGCGCCGCCAGCGACTGGAGCCAGCCGCTCGCTCGGTGTCACCGCTGTCAAATATGTTTTATTTGGGAGCTTGAGTGAGAACACCGAGTGCCATGCATAAACTGCTTTATTCAAGTAACTACCCACTAATACATAATAAACCACCAAACCTACCCACATCACATCCTCCTTCACAAAAAACAAACAAAACATAATAAGATGCACCAACACAATTTTCAATCCAAATTTAAATCTAGTCAATGAAAATTTCAAATCTATTAAACAATTAATACAATACAAAACTCATTAAATCAATAACTGTACCTAAGCATTTCCTTTTCTCCTTTCTTAAAAGAAAACGTAGTACTACTTACTTACTAAATTAGGATACTAAATAGTTTAATTACAACTGCCAATATTTTTTTTTTTTTTTTTTTTTTTTAAATAGCCAATTATAGTAATACATTGCCAGCAAAATATAAATATAATGCCACTTTCAATTCCATGCGCACCTAATTTCAGTAATCTCGCTGGACATAGCTATTAGGGTTTTTTTTAATTTTTTTTATTTTTATTTTAATACAATTTTACATCGGTAGGTATATAAATATCTAGGCTTTACTCTTACACAATCTTTACCAGTAGGCATCGTAGGAATTTTAGAATCATTAATCAAAACAAGCAGTTTACAAGTAGTTCCAAATTTTATATACGTAGTTACTTATCATTTAACACATATTCTTATCGGTAGATACATAATAGTCATGCACTTGTTTTAACGGACCGTCAGCGTCAGGAGAATCCCCACCGATCAGGAGCTCTCACCGTCCTGCCAGAACGAGTAACGTAATTAGTGGAGGGCCCCGCTAGCTGTTCATCCTGCGACAGTACACTGGAGCTGGTGGATGGACAGCTGGCACTCGGCGCCGGCGCCGGCGCTGGCGGCGGCGTTACGTCATCGTAATCATATGCCTGCATTCTGTCGCACACATCACCGCGCGAAGGGCTATCGAGAATGATTTGTTTCCTATTGCGACGAATGAGAGTACCTGTACATAGTCTCAACAAATATGACCTTGGCCCTTTTGCATCTACTACCTGAGCATTTACCCAATTCCTACCCATGCGTACTTTAACCTTATTTCCTACAGATAAAGGTCTAAGATTTTTACTTCCTCTATCAAAATATTTCTTTTGAATAAGCTGGCGTTGACATAATTCGCTGTACACTTGTTGTGCATTATTCACTTTTGATTCTAATAACTCAGCAGTGCATGGAAGTATACTTCGGAGCTTCCTACTGTTTAACAGTTCCGACGGAGATGGCAATCTGTCACTGATCGGAGTATTCAAAAATTCCAACATCGCTAGTCTAAAGTCCGACCTGTCATACAAAGTCTTGCGTAATATTGATTTTACAGTCTGGATCGCCCGCTCAACTTGGCCATTTGACTGTGCATATCTCGGAGAGGATGTCCTGTGTTCGAATTTCCATTCTCTGCTGAATTCCTTAAATAATCTAGACGCGTACTCGGGCCCATTGTCACTAAAACAGACTTCCGGAATTCCTTGGCGACTAAAAATATTTTTCATTTTTTCTATTACACACATTGACGTCATGTTACTCAGTTCTTCAACTTCAATATATTTGCTAAAATAATCTATCACCAATAGGTAACTCTTGTTGTTAAAATGAAAAATATCGGCGCCGACCTTTGCCCACGCTCTTTTGGGTATTTCGTGGGAGATAAGTGGTTGTTTACTATTTTCTTTTCTATAAGTCAAGCACGCCTGGCAGTGCGAGATCATATCGTCAATCTGAGCATTCATATTTGGCCAGAACATTATTTCGCGTGCCCTTAGTTTAGTTTTCGCCGCACCTAAATGACCTATGTGAACTTTTCTTAACATATCTTTACGCATGCATCTCGGGATAACAATCCTCGTACCCTTCCACACCAAATCATATGCCACAGTCAACTCATCTCGATAGTCCCAGTAAGGAGTGATCACATCTTTAATATCACACTTATGTGTCGGCCACCCGTCCATTATCGCTTTCCTAAGTACCTGTAATTCTTCATCCTGGTCTGTAAATTTTTGTAACTCAATAAAATGTGTATCTGTCAAACAATTACTAGCCGCTATCGCGCATACCTGCGCTCGCTCGTCTAGGTAGTCCCGCGGCTCGACCTTCGGATCGGCGCTCGGTGCAACTGCACGCGATAGTGTGTCCGCTACGTATAAATATTTTCCCGGTTTATATACTAGGTTAAAAGTGTACGGCTGTAACCTTATTAGCATTCGCTGTAATCTAGCTGGAGCTCCTGCAATCGGTTTGTTTATTATGCTTATCAAGGGCTTGTGGTCAGTTTCAATCGTTACATCACACTTTCCATAAATATAAGTATAAAATTTTTCACAAGCAAATACACACGCATACAATTCTTTCTCGATTTGCGCATAGTTTTGTTCTGTTTTGGTCAACGACCTCGATGCATAGCAAACCGGTTTCCCGTCCTGCATCAAACACGCGCCCAATCCATTCTTGCTCGAATCAACAGATAAAGTAACCGGCTTATCTAAGTCGTAAAACTGCAGTACCGGCGCACTCGTTATGCATCGCTGCAATTCCTCGAAACAGCTGTCATGTACCTCATTCCAATGCCATTCGACGTCCTTTCTTAAAAGTTCTCTAAGTTTGTGCGTTTTTTCAGATAAATTAGGTATGAAACTGCCTACATAAGTCACTAACCCTAAAAATCGCTCTAAATCCTTTTCGTTTTCTGGTTTAGGCATGTTTCTTATCGGTAAAATATGCGAGTCATCGGGACGTATGCCGTCTTGTGAAATTATGTGGCCTAAATATTTTATTTCCGTCAGCCCTATCTTGCATTTTTCTCTATTCAATTTGACATTAATATGTTTACATCTATCTAAAACTTGTCGAAGACGCAAATCATGAATTTGTTTAGTATTTCCGTAACAGAGCAAATCATCAACGAACAGTATCACGCCTTCGATGTCATCAAAATATTCGTACAATCTTTTATGGAACACTTCAGAAGCTGACGAAATTCCAAACGGCATGCGCAGAAATTTAAATCTCCCGAATGCCGTGTTAAAAGTGCAAAGGTCAGTTGACTCATCGTGTAGTCTTAGTTGGTAAAAAGAGTGTTTACAGTCTAGTGTACTAAAATACCTAGCTCCAGAAAGCTTCGATGTGATCTCATCCAGGGTAGGCAATTTAAAATGTTCGCGTCTAATGTATTTGTTTAAATCTCGAGGGTCCAAACATATTCTAATATCGCCATTTGGTTTTTGAACTACAGTCATGCTGTTTACCCAATCAGTCGGTTTTTCTACTTTCGTTATAACTCCTTGCTCGATCATCTCCGTCAACTTCCGCTTCACGACATCTTTCAATGCGATCGGCAACTTACGCGGCGCGTGAACGACGGGTCGCGCGTCTGCTGCCAGCCTTATTTTGTACTCGGACGGCAAACATCCCACACCATCAAATATTTCTGGATATTCATCAAGAACCTGTTGCGTTTTCGTCTCATTCGCACTTACTGATAAAATTCGCTTCACTAAATTCATCTCATCACACGATCTTTTTCCTAAAACTGGCGGTGACGTCACATCAGCTACAACAAACTTTACTAGAAACGGCTTATTTTTACACACACATTTCAACCTGACTTGTCCTAGGATCTTTATATCTTCGCCAGAATAGCTCATTAACTTTAGATTCGAGGATATCAAATCATTCTCTGCAGCACCTACTCGCGACAAAAACCTACACGGTAAAACATTTACATCAGCTCCAGTGTCCAGCTTGAATCGAACAACATTATTATTTATATGTATGTCTACACACCAGTCATCGCTCGCGCCCATACAACTAGTCCCACGTACCTGATCTATGGAGTTCTCCTGGACGGTGTATACGCGGCACACTCTCGCGAAATGATTCATACGATTGCACTTCGCGCATCTCTGGCCGAATGCCGGACACTTGAACTTATTTTTCATGTGTACGCTTCCGCAATATTCGCACGAGTCGCGTCCGTTCTGCCGTAGGCCTCTCGATGACGTCATTGGGTTGCCCCGCTGCATCTGGTGCGCGGGTGAGAGGCGCGCGCCCGGGCCGGCCCCGCCGCCGCCCGGCCACGATCGTAGCTGCTGCTCGTTCCGTGTGTATGGCGGGTGCCCGCTTTCAGCTGGAGCGCCTCGCTGCTGCTGTCCGCTAGGTGCGCGCGCGCGGCTTTGATAAATGCCGCTCGCGCCGGAGTATTGCTGTCGTTGCACCCAGTGCATGGCCACCTCGGTGTTATGCTCATTCTTCATCGTGCCCGCTTGTACCCGGGATACTTCTGCGATATTACAAATATCCAGAGCTTTTATTAGGGTCAAATCATATTCTCGCAGAAGTCGCTCCCTCAATGGTTCTTCTCTCAAACCACATATCAATCTGTCTCTTACAAGACCATCTTTCAGGTTCTGAAACTCGCAGGAAGACGCTAATTTATTCAGTTCGAATGAGTATTGTTCTACAGTTTCGTGTTCTTGCTGATTGCGGGTGAAAAATCGATGTCTTTCTACTGTAATATTTTTCTTAGGCGTGAAAAAGGTGTCAAATTTCTTCAGTAAACCTTCTACCGTGATGTTTACTTCTGGCGGGAACTGTTCGTAGACGTCGCGACATTGTTCTCCAATTATGTGTAGTAATATGTTCACCTGAACTATTTTTTCTTTTGAATCCAGCTGACACGCACTATAATAAATCAGGAATGACTTTTTCCATTTCGCCCACTGGACACTCAAATTTCCAGACGTTATGTTCGCCAAATCCTTTTCGAAACAAAATGGTGGTGGTGGTTGCAACAATGATTCCATTCTGTATTTTCTTGATATAATCACTTTTCGATCTGTACTACACTTGTCAGTCGTTTGTTGGACGTTAGGGCACCTTTTGATATAATTTTCAACACAATTTAATCGGCTGCGCCATGTCAAATATGTTTTATTTGGGAGCTTGAGTGAGAACACCGAGTGCCATGCATAAACTGCTTTATTCAAGTAACTACCCACTAATACATAATAAACCACCAAACCTACCCACATCACAACCGCGACAGAGTTTTTACTCAGCTCTAAACCGACATTTTTATTTGTCGCTGCGTCCGCATTCCCACCGGGCGGCGGCGGCTGCTTGCACTGTAATGTTGCAAGCCGCTGCACTACCTACCTAGTACCTGCCTGTACCGTGCGACACGTCTCTAACTAACTATATACAATCGGAACGAGAAAGGTTCAACAATACTGAAAGGTATAAGGTATGTAAGTAGTGTACTCATCATTATGAACAACAATAGGGAATATGCATGTGTTTATAGCTGAAGCGCACAAAATAGCTGACTGGGGTGACTGGCAACAACAACACAAATCATTGAAAGTAAAATTTTAATATGTGCACAAATAACGAAGTTAGATATAAACATTTTAGTTTCGTTAGAAAAGGAGGGCACTACTATGTTTAAGACGTGAAAATTCACGATGCCAAACAAAGTGTATACTATTCACGTGTCTTGCTAGAAAGGGACAGATGACCCTCCCTAATACTTTGAACGCTTATATTTCAGAACTTTACCAGCTGATTTTAATTATTTTTTCGACGTAAGCATCAGATTCAGTTAAACTCTCCATTTATCCCATTATTTTTTATAATTGAAACACATACATATTCCCTATTACTATGGGGCCAACCTTGAAATCGGGAAAAAGCAGCTGGTCCATCATCGACATACAAAGTAAATCATTGTGGCCAATACACTAATATTCAGTGTTAGGTCAATGGACTTAGAGGCAGTTGTCTCAACACGGGACGATTTAGTTGGCTTACTAGTGGGTAGACTCGTATGTTGTAGTTGTTGGTACCCTGTATATTATGATAAGATTGGTAATACACTGCATGAAAACCTTTATGTAAATCAATTTGTAAACCCTGACGAGTACATAACTCGAAGTCGTTATATACTATACCCAGCTAGTAGCAGGCGCCACATTGAGGAGACAACTGGTGACTCCTGCTCCGGCTCCTCCTCCGCGCTTGCGCCTGTTAGTGGCAGGCGTGACCCTTACCACCAGGCAACGTCTTGTTCGTCTCGTCACTTGAATGTGAATACGTAGACAGATAATAAATGATAGGTAGACGTATTCTATCTATCTTCAGTATTGTTCAACCTTTTTGCTACATTGTATATTATTATATTGTAGTATATTGATGTATTGTAGTTGCTACGGTGTGTGTACCTACTAAATAATATTTTATTAATAATGGTGTACCGGCAGCACTCGCGCGCGCTAGCACGCTGCTTGGCGTCCGGCCCAAGTACGGCCTCACATGTTTAGAGAGGCGCGAAGACGCGATGAATAATACTTTGTTATTGTTAGCAGGCTAGGGACGTGCAGTGTGCGCGGCCGCTCGGCGGCGTCTCGGGGCAATGGGTTATTCACCAAGTGGACTCGGAGGGCTGGACACGCGTGTGTCCAGCTAACATAATCTTGTATCTTATCTTGTAAAACGCAAGCATAAAGAATTACATCTGTCACGTCTGTGACACATTTTCTTATTTGTTTGTTAGAACAAAAGCGACATTTGAATGAAACGACGATCTCTGCGCAGACGGGATCGGTTCTGTTCTCCGCGAGTATCGGTCGATTGGGAAGAGATGATCTCGAGAGATTACTTCGTTTCGTGAAGGAGTTGTCTGACAGCTTATAAGCGAGCGCGAGATGACTACTAATCTACTCACGAGATAATGATTCAAACAGGATAATAATAATTATTAATAAGTAAAAAACTCATCTCGTAGTCGATAAAATACTGACTCATAAATGGTTTCAAAACTTACGAGCCGGCCACGTCACCGAAACTATTCCGACGCGCCTTCTTGTTTACAGACAGTTTCTTCGAACTAGGAAAAAACCGGAGAATGTTAACGTGGTTCAAGGAAAAGTAAACAAAACGGAAACTTCACTCTACAAATATCGAAAACCAATAGTTAGTTAGGAGAGAGCGGCGAGGACGCGGAGTCCACAGCGCGCGTCGCGTGGCGAGGTATCGCGTCACCGCCAAGCGGCCGCGGGGCGTGCTGGGCGCCGTGCCGGCCGGCTGCCAGCACGCTGCGTGTCCGACAGCGCTACATAGCCCGCCGGCTCGCTCCACAGCGTGCCAGGTCCGGCAGCCGCGCTGGCCGACACCCACCGTTCAGCTCGTCGTTATCTCGAAACATTACTAAAGTTATAATCTTGATGAAAGCTGTTTCATGTTAACATGACGGCGCAGGCCAGCCGGGAGGCCCTGAGAGCCCGGTGAGGCCCGGCGCGGCCCACCCACCGCCTCACGTAGGATGAACAAGCAAACATAACGAGTACGTTACAGTTATCGGAGACGTCGTACATTCGTGCCTCTTGTGGTTTGTACTCCGAGTCCACTCCACCGCAGGCTAGAGGTACCTACTTTACTGTGTACTACTCATAGACATACATAGTAGACATAGAAATCATCGGTTCAATCAAACCGCGATTTCATTAAATAAAAACTACGTCAATAAAACGAAAACTCATAATACCCTCAAGATACAGGGAAATCTGTTACTCCAACTAACTAATTCCAACGACAGCACTGCATTTTCATTACTAGAGGTCGCCCGCGGCTTCGTCCGCGCACGGAAGAAATTCGCCCGGTCCAAAATACTCGTACCCCACTTAATTTTTTTTAAATGTACTATCAATTTTTTCCACTATAACCACAGAATAAATCATATGCTATATTTTCAAAAACAGATAAATTTCCATACAACATTTCATCCCCCATTCCACCCTCTTAATTGATCCCTGTCAAAAAAAAATTTTAAACAGCATTTTTATTTTAAATGAAGTATTCAACTACAATTTTTATTGACTAAAAGTTCAAAAACAAAAGACTTTCAAACAAAAGTTTCCCTCCTTTTTTTACCCCTTTAGGGGTCGAAATTCGAAAAATCTTTTCTTAGTACAACTCTACGTAACAGAAAAAATACACCCTCCAAATTTCAAGTCTGTACGACCAGCGGCTTAGACTGTGCGTTGTCTGTCAGACAATGAATGAGTCAGTCGTTGAGTCAGGACAGGACAGAAATTTTTATAGTATTAAGAGAGAAGATAGATAAGTTAAATATCTGAGAGGTATACCTAGTGTTTTTTTTCTGTGTTCCGAATTCCGATTAATTAACCTAATATTTTTGGTGGTTTATGTTATTATGATAACATTTTATATTTTTGGTAAAAATAAATATGCGTAAATAATAAAGCTGTGCAGAAATTAGGAGTGGGTCACGATTGTCCCTAGTGTCAGGACCAGCGGCGGGCTCCTCGCCAGTCGCCGGGGTCGTGTTATCGCGGCGCGGGCGCGCAGTGCACGCTCCGCTGGATTTCATTCGCCACGCACTGATTGGAGCGATCCATAGCAATAATGTTGTAACGAAATCTGTGGGAATAATACATTTACAATCACATTAAAATGTCGCATAAGTAATCATAGTACCTATTAGAATCGAACAAAAACATAATTATTTGTAGATACATTTGCATTCGGTTCGACCTTTAGTTATTGTGGGTGTGAGCAGGACAGGAGCGCGTGTTTGTCTCATTAACTTCTATTCATTACAAGATTACAGCGCATATTATATTCTATTCTATTCTACTCATACAGCGAGTGCAGAGAGCGTATGTACTTACAGATGAAATGTTTTGTTTGCTTTTTGTATACTTTTGTTACCTACTGATTTGTCTGCTCGTTTGAGGAAGAAGATTTTTTAATTAGAAATTTTGACGCGAGCGGTTTTGTAGCGAATTTTTGGAGACGCTTCAGGCACAAAGAAGTCTTAAATATATAGAAACCCTGAGCACGATCATCTCGAGTGCAGCTCTGCGTGGAGCAGCCGACAGCACGCGGCCGCCAGCGCCCGCAGCAGCCACAGTCGTGGGGTCCCAGGCGGACGTGTCCCGCTTCCGAACGACCCAGCAGCTAGCAGAGCAGCACACTAGCAGGTAAGTAAGTACCTAGGTACTGCAACCATGCAACCTTTCGGAGCTAAAATGTTGACAATATATTTCTATTTTCTAAGTCTGCCGCAATACAAGTATAATCAGATCACCGGTGCTGAATATAATGACTAGGTATAAAAGCACGATGCAAAATAGAATCATCGTGACCCCGGCAGGTGTCGTGCTAGGGTATGTAATATCGGAAAGTTTTGAATTCCGATACTGAGCTACGATATTGGGTCTCAATACCGGTATTAATATTTTTAATATTATTAGGAATTTAAACAAATTCGTGTTAATGGGTTTTAGCCTTACCGCACATCAATTCGGCACGGCACCGGTCCGGCGCCGTGCCGCACATCAACTCGGCACGGCACCGGTTCGGCGCCGTAATAATTTATATAGCGTATTATGGATGACGACACGCTATTACTATTGGCACTACTGTTTAGTGTAGTAAAGAAGAAGCTTGGCTTGGCTATGTCCAGTTGTAATTTATTTTGATAATTTTCGCTCTCCAAATTTCATATACACAAACATTTTTCCACCTCAGCTATCAAATCTTGCATTATTAATATTATTCGCTTTGACTTCAAATACGTAAGAAAATAAATAATAAGTTACAATGGAACTTAATACTTAAATTATTATGAGCTTTGACTTTTACGTAGGTATGTAAAGTATTATTATTATAATTATGTAGCTAAAGACTTATTATCAGGGTTTAATTATTAACAATTCTCTTTAAAATAATGCAGTTGACTTACACTATTTAATAAGGGAATGCCTGTAATAACCACTCGATTTACTCACCGGGAGCAGCTACGGAAGATGGCGCCAATGGAAACCGGCAAAAATACGCAGTGATGGAATCAAATTGTTTGTTTCCAACGCGCCGTGAAGGCCACGCGCTGTTGCGGTGCCGAAGCCGAAATGTTGTCCGCGAGATAGGGCACCGAATTAAGGAGACAGCTGGTGACTCCTGCTCCAGCTCCTGCTGGTTCCTGGCGCAAAGGCTGGCCATTGCCACCTAGCGCGGAAATTCTGCTTATGTCATGGGCAACTTTGCACCGCCTGACTATCTGTCAGGCAGGGGTGATTTATTTGTCTAACATTTTACTTTGCGTTAGGTATTTAAATAATATGACTGCTTCATAAGGGCGATCGACTTACACGAAAATAAGCAAGTAAGTCATACGCAGTACGCTCGCAGTGAAAGTGTGAGACAGTCTATACTATTGTAGCCGTCGTATCGTATCGCATGCGTATCGAGCTGGGTGTGGTGCTAGGTTCTAGGTACCTATAGGCAGAGCGGCCAGGCAACAGGAACACACAGTAAAACGTGCACTACTCTACACAAGAAACTAACATTCAATATTTATACTTCTGGTCGACCATGCCTCGTGGCAAATTGTGGCGCGCTTAAAACTTTTATTTAAAAACTCTAATAGAAAAAAACAAACTGTTTCCGATGTTACGATATTGGATCACTCAATACCGGTATTGTAAAATCGGAGCTCGCATTCCGAGATTCCGGTATTGCGAGATTCCGGGATGTCGTGACTCGTGATACGTGACGATAGCAACGTTACAATTTACAATGTGCTGTGTCGCGGTATCGCGACCTCTTCCCCGAAACCGCTCAATATAATATTTATTTAACTTTGATAATTTGGTAGGCAAGTGCCATTATGGAATCTAGAGATAATAATAAGAACTTGCTGTGTAGCCCCAACCCGGCCCCTTCGGGGCTAGATCTAGCCCTATTTCGACTTGTTCAGCCCCGAAAATAATGATTTCGCCCCTAGCCCCAAATCTAGCCCCCATTTGACCTAACGAAAAATATACATTTATATTGAAAAAGCCTGCTGCATGAGGGCATGAGGGCCGGACATCAATGTCTTCATCACAAGTGAAATCCTGTGCAACGAATTCAACGAAGACTCATCTGGTGAAGACGCCAATATAATAAACTGCTTAAAATAAACATATTGTTCCAGATTTTTTAAACCGAGTTGGTTGTTAATTTTTGAAATGTTGTATGTTGTGTTTTTAATCTACACATAAAAAATTATAAATTATATAAAAAAAATAACTCCTTTTGTTTGTTTATTTAATTAGCAATTTAGCCATTTTTATATTTTTTTTGGCAAATCTAGCCCTTCTTTGAATTTGATCTAGCCCTAAATCCTGATAACCAGTTGGCAACACTGATGTTGCGTTATAATGTGACACGAAATAAGAAACAAAGAGCACACGTATGATATTAATGATTACGGGCATGTTGTTAGGGTGCAGTCACACAGGCGCGCGGCCGCGTGTGTGTGCGTGCGCAATCAGAGAACACAATCGGCACAATCACAGCGACCTTTAGCAATAATTCCTCGCGTCGGTCGCGTCGTCCGTCGCCGCACTCTCCCCGGAGCCCGGAGCCCGGAGCCCGGAGCGCGCCGGAGCCGCAGCTGGCTCGTCTCACTTCACAAATCTTCATCATCTTCCCTACCTTCACAAAGATAACATGTAGATTATGAGAAAGCTCAAGGAAACGTTAAAAAACAAGCGAGATTTTCTGGTTATTTGTACATGTTTGTCAATGCTGCGAGATCGCTTTGTACAACAACAATTACAGCGCGAGCGTCTACTGTTATTGTATTGTATTGGCTAAACAATGAGGACATAATTATCAGAACTGCTATCGCGCAAATCGCGTGGTGAGTTCGTTTGTCCGATTGTTTGATTTAAAGTACCAACTCACGTTTCTTAGGTACCTACCTACTTAGGTACCTGTGGTAGGTACCGTATGTAATTGCCTTGTATGAAGCAAGAGAATGTTATAGGCAAGGAAAGATAATTCCTATCCTACACACTAGTATGAACATTATGAAAGAATTTTCTTAACCTTCATACTACTATACAAACAGTATATAGGTTAGGGTTTTTTATTCCTAACCGTCACACCAGGGTGACAGAGCAGTGTGAAGGTAAGTCGGCCGCGTTATTTAGAAATGATTACTGATTATAAGTGTGTATGGATTTACGTCGAACCTTAATTTCAATAATTTAAATTAAGCGCAACTTTCCTTTCGGGCTTTAATTCTGTTTAATTATATTTCAACTTTTCTCAAAGGCTTAACAAAAATATCTCAAGAACGAGTTCCCAAAGAAGTGAAGCCGCGAGCATGCGCGCGGGGTCCCGCAGGGAGGCAGGCTCGGGCCGGCTGTTAGTATAATCCATCATCGCGCGATGCGGCACAATGGCGTATCTCTTATCGTAAGCCGCACGCCCTCCACAAAGAAATGCTTTATCCGAGAATAAAAAAGCTTTTATCGAGATCCTGCTTTGTGTTAAATGTGAAGTAAATAGCTGACGGAGGCGGCATCGCGTACCGACGCAGGCGCAGCGCTGGCTCGTTTGATGTTCGCGAATGTCTGTCGTGCGTAGCTGCAGATAAACACGGATCGCGAGGCACCTTTCTGATTCACGCCCCCGATATGATACATTACTCCGACGACTCTACGCCGTTATAGTCATTTGTTTACGGATCCACATGTGCAGCCGTGGAAACGCTCGAAATAACAAATGACTAACTTTTCGTTTCATCAATGCTAATATCACCATTTGAATAAAAATAAAAGAAACAAACAATTCCCCCTAGAAATCCACAGAGAGCTCTGAGAATTGATATTTGTCTATTTTGTCGAAATGAATGTCTAGCAAGTTTGGCCGGAGAAACCATAAATAAGGAAAATACCTCGCGTATTATGCCCTTGATTTTCCTCGAAATACTAGTAGAGCGGTGGGCTGCGCTGACCATTGATGTGTCGTCGTATATTTTGGTCGTCTGTCGAGGTGATTCCGTGTGTCGGTGCGTTTAGCATTCCACCTGTGTCGCCCACAGGGGGCGCGGGCGCGGGCCACGTCTCAATTCTCATTAAACAGCTTCAATTAGAACGAGGACAAGAGAAACTTTACCTTCTACCAGTCGGCTCAGGCGCGGACGCCGCGCGCCTCGACGCGCCGCTGCCGTGTCGTGACATTACAATCTGCTTTCTTGACAGGGTGCCCCTTGATACGCAGAAACTTTTTATTCCTAAAATTTTTTTGGCGGAAATTGTTCGGCATAAAATTGTTTTGCATAATCTTAGTAGAAAGGTTTCTTTGCAGTATATGTTTTTAGGCATCTTATTGTTTGGCCTTAAATTATTTAGCATGTTATTAGTTTGACATTGATTTATTAGGCATAATATTGCTTGTATTGTTAATTGGCATAAAATGCATTGGGTTAGAGTTGAGTTGGTTAGGTTTGGTAATATATAATAGGTATGGGTGACAGATCCGAATCAAAGCACACTGACTCTACTTAGTCTTGTGGTCCCTACCCCTAGAGTGTATATAAAAAGCGCGGGAGCTAGAAGCTCAAGGGAGGTGTGGCGAAGTGACACTCAGGGGCGACCGCAAGAGCTTCTGGCGGGATCCCACCCAGAGTCAAATTTGAGTTGGTTATAGGTTAGGTTCACCTTAGCCGTCCCGTTATTTATGCTTTTTAATTATTAGGGCTATTTGTTGCTTATTTGTTGCTTATTAGATGCTTGTTTGGTTTAGGCAATATATTTTCATGCTTTTTGTTGATTATGATGATAATTTCTATGCGTATATACTTTATGCGCAAGCATTTATGCGGCTTGCTTCTTATGCGTAATGATTTTTCTGCGTAAAGTTGTAATGCTAATCGTCATTATGACATTTGTTTTTCTGCGTTCCAATATGAACCCTTCTTGACATCCTGGCGTCCGCCTCGACTCCCTCGATACTCGATACACGAGTACAACCGGCACATTAACACCGACTTGATTATGCTAAAACGACACAAAAATTCAACCTATTTTCATGCAACTCGTAACGAATTGAACAAACTGAGCAGTTTACCTTAAAGCGGCGGCTCGCACCTCCATCTGCGGAGGTGTAAACTTATAAACTCGTTTCTGGGCGAGCCGGCCCCGGGCCCGGCGCGGTGCGGAGCGGACGGCGGCCGCATCCTTTAAGCTCGCTAGTAAACGTACGTGAGCCGAAACATATTCGGCAAAAACGTCCAATAAAAAACTAGACAAGCGAGGGTTTTTCGTGCTAATTGTCCGTACGTGCACGCGAGCGAGTCGCAACTCTATGAAAGCGGCGGAGAGTCGATAGTTGACCGCACCCGTCGTGTGGCGTGTATGTAAACACAGCGCGTTATCAGCGGCGGGCGACGCTCCCGCCCCCGGCGGCGGCGGCCGACAGCCTCGTTTAATTACGTTAAACTAATGAAAAGCGGAGGCGGACGCGCTCCGACGGCAGCTCTGCTCGATACCAATACTGACATATATGATGAACTACGTGTATAACATGGAGTCATTTCATTTCAACACCTGACGAGCACCGTCACTTAAAAACAGAAACACACAATGAAAGCCCCAATTTTACAATTTTATTTTTATTCTGATCTTTGTATCCGATCCACTCAAAACAGTTAAGTGTCCTGAAACTAAAAAGTATGTTTACTTACGTAAGTATCTATAATACAAACCTTTGTGTATATACCGGATACGGCAATACCACGCGCATCCAATTTCCTATGAAAATAGACGTAAGCAAACCGGTAGAGATCCCGCCGCGGCCGCGGGCCTGCCTGGCGTGTAGCGCTAGCGGCCGCGGGCCTGCCTGGCGTGTAGCGCTAGCGGCCGCGGGCCTGCCTGGCGTGTAGCGCTAGCGGCCGCGGGCCTGCCTGGCGTGTAGCGCTAGCGGCCGCGGGCCTGCCTGGCATGTAGCGCTAGCGGCCGCGGGCCTGCCTGGCGTGTAGCGCTAGCGGCCTCTCGACTCTCGTTTCGAGCCGCGCCGGTCGGATTGGCGTCGCTCCGCAGGTACAAAATACTCGTCAGGGGATAACGAACGAAACTCAATATTTTAAAATAAATAATAACCGTGCCGCGCCACATTATCCCGGGGTATTTTTTTGGCTTAGACATCGCCCCGGGGCTCGG
Source organism: Erannis defoliaria (assembly GCA_905404285.2). Taxonomy (NCBI): domain Eukaryota; kingdom Metazoa; phylum Arthropoda; class Insecta; order Lepidoptera; family Geometridae; genus Erannis; species Erannis defoliaria. The sequence continues at coordinate 100,088 of FR990085.1, read as the reverse complement.
CAGCGACATTTGAATGCTCGGGAACTTTTTGCCGAACGGCGGGTTTTGTCGCAGCTCCCTAAATACTAAAGCTCCCTCGAAATATAACTCGAATTACTCGCTGCAGACATTCTGTCTGTTTGTTCCATTCGTGAACTTTTTTCGAAGCCTGTAACAATAACAATAGTCAGGGCTGCGGGGAACATGCGAACTGTACGAGATTAATGTTGCCCAATACGTGCTCCGCGTCACGTCCGTCGCGTTTCAAGTGCGCGTCTCGACACGAGGGCTGCAAGATGAGCGCGCCTGGACATTAAATCCCCATGCGAACCCATATCACCGGCGCGCGAGCCGTCACGTCGTCGCCGCCGCAGCCGCCATGAAGGATTACTTCTCACGTTATAATCCCGATCTTATTTCCCTTGTTTCCCTTGTTATTCCGCTCCGAATATGAAGCTTCCCAGAAAGCCTCGACGTGTCTCCAGAGAGGACAACCCGACAGAAAGGACGAAAGGGATTTATACGACCCTGACCCTTCATCGTCCCAAGAAATAAAGCCGTTTCCTTGCCAACGCGACATCCGGCTCTATAGAGTAAACTTAAAACTCACATCGCATCGGCGTAGCGGTTCTATATTTTAAATTTATATGTACGGCCCGCGTCCATCTATCGACCTCTTCATACAAACGTGTACAGAGCGCGGCTGAATGCGTCTAGCTCGGTGAACACACGCCCCATATCTTTTGATAAACTTCACATACTTATTCTTGTTCCATTGGTTCCGGCGACCGGCAGGCGCGACGGCGGAGAGGGGACAGTTTCGCTGGCCGCCCGGTTTCTAGGCCACCGAAAGCTTTTTGTACTAGATAATAGTTTCGGGATCCGGCTGACCTTTTAAACGACAGTTCGTTTTCGGACGAGGCCATCTATTTCAGTTAGCAGCGAGCGGCGCACCCTTTATCCCTTTACGTACGTCGTCACCGCCGCGCGCCGGGGCCGGCCCGCCCGCCCGCACGTCCTGTGAGCACTCTAGAGCCCGTCGCAGCACGAGTAGAGAATGCAAAACCGGTGCGAAATGAAAACCGGTTTTTATTTTCGGTTTTCTAAAAAAACCGGTTTTAAAACCGGTTTTTCGGTTTTGAAAAAAAAAAAAAAATGAGGCAAAAAATTTGCGAATTTTGCTGTAGAATTACACATTTCTCAATATCAAGATCAGTATAAGTTATTATTTTAAAGAATTGGCTTGTCATAATTTTAATTATGTCACAAAAAGATGCTTTGAAAGGAATGAATCTAAGCTAAATTCTATGAACGACTTGCTTGATACTGGATAAGTGGATATGGATTCTGAGGTGTAAGGGTAATTGTACGTAAATAAGTACAAAAAACAAAGACATAAATAATTCTAGCAGTCTTTATTATTGTCAGTTGCTTACTGAACAGTACCTCAAGTGCAATCAATAAAAAAAATAAAAATGAAACAAAACTTAAAGTTCTAAATCAAACAAAAACAAAACTTCTAGTAGGTAAAAATGAAACCGAAAAACCGGTTAAGTGAACAATGAAAACCGTTTTTTTAGTATGCTTGAAATAACCGAAAAACCGGTTTTTTTGAATTCGGTGAAACCGGTTTGCATTCCCTAAGCACGAGACGGCGACTCACGCACCACGCCGCCACAGAATAAATAATGACGCCGCCCGCAGCCGGCTCGTGGAGACGGCGCTCGCCAGCCTGCGTGCCGGCCGACAGCCACTATCACCGTCGGCGGCTCTTTATAAAAAATTTTTTTTTATTTTTTTTATGCCGCCTGTCTTTTTCTAGACGGCGCTGAATTGATTGTATTTCCAATTTTCCTCTCGCACCTTGAAAGGCTAGTGAGTAAACACGTATTCATGTCTAAATGTGTTGTCGTTCATTATTCAAGCTGACACCTCACCTCGCCTCGGCCGGCGGCGGCCCCGCGCGGCCTTTGCGTTCGAGAGCCACTTTTCACGGAGGCTTACGATTTAGCCGCTTCTCACACAATGATGGCAATCTCGAGAGAAACTACGAAAACCACTTAATCACGGTATCACGTCCGCCCGCGCCCGCGGCGGTGGCGGGGCGGGGTGGAGCGGTGTGGGGCGGGAGGTAGCCGGCTTCCATACAAAAACTGCAGATTACGGTCCGAGTCCAGCCGTCCTCCGTCCTCGGAGCGGGAGAGCGTTCCTGGAACATCGCTAAATTGAATTCCAATTTCGTAGGAAAGTTTACCATTCGATGTATCGAATGCGGTACGTACGTTGGAACGTGATTGGATAGCGAGGCGCTCGCTCGGCGCGCCCGATGCGGAGATCAGATAGGGTATCCGATAGGAAGGGAAGGATCATACTTAATTACCGGTTTTGATACGTAATTCCTTGTAAAAGTTAACAGAATTAATTCGCTATAAAACGCGCTGCGCACAGCACAGACTAACCGACCCAGTATCAGGCGAGGGCGAGCGATCATCCGAGCGACGACGTACGTGTACTAATCACATTTTTAGTTTTTAGTTACATTTATCACCAGAAAGTTTAGTGAGCTTAGAGAAACTCTCCAGATTAGATAATAAGAACATCCACTCTTATCTCATTGTTTCATCTGTGAAAATGTGGTATTCGCGATTGAGCACCAATTTTTATCGAGCACCTATGAAATGATGGTCGTATAGTATTGTAATGTAACATTACTCATGCGTGCGACTGTCTGTTGGTGGGTTTCTTTTCGTGATTACAAACAAGAAGTGCTAGAGATAACTCGGTCACATTTCTCATCAGATTTGTGTTATCTCGGTAATTATGTATATCTAACTCACAAACGGAATCCGATCCGAGGCCAACACATTTAAACTCCGTGAACCACGAGCGAACTCACCTATCTGTCACGATCAATTAGACGTCATCGGACGGACCGGACCAGGTTAAATGGAGGGTTATACGATACGATATGGAGACAATACCGGATACAAACCATGCCTGTGTTTGGATCTCTAGTACAAATTACTGTGGCTAGTTTACTTTCAATGTACGGAATTTAAAAAAATGTGGCGAATTTACAATGAGTCAATTAATATTGATCAATTGTTATAGTGTGTTTCGTGGAGTTTGATTCCAGCTATCAGCAGTAGTGTGCAGCACGGAGACCGGCCCGCGGCGACGCATCTTCTGACGATGGTGTTTTTCTCTCCGCTCGAGTTTCACATATTCGCACATTTCCAACGCACTCGATAACGCGGTGTTACCATTTCCACTGCTAAGTGGGGCACCATCGGCCGCAGTGTCGACCTTATCGCCTCCGCATAAGGCTGAAAACCGCGTGTCACACCCGTGACAGCCACCTCATTAGCAAATTGACGCTCGTGTGGATCCAATCAAGTCTTTATCGATCGCACGACAGACACTGACGGTCGCGGCGGCAGCGGCGGCTTGCGGGCCGCGACCACACGAAACATAACATCACTCCGCGAGCTGCCAGCCAGCCAGCCAGCCCGCCAGCCAGCCAGCCAGCCCGCCAGCCAGTCAGCTCCGGAGACGGCTCGAGTTAGCCGCTCCATGTTACACGTGGTTCTTCTCAAATCCAGAGTGAACAGATACTTTCTTAGAATGTGTTTTATTACACCATTGCATAACACCAGGGAGAGTGTTGGAAACCGTAAACCTATTAAGAATAAGTCTTGTTTCTGTTTATTTCGAACAGGGCTCGGCAAAACATACATAATCTGGACGTGGTTCAGTCGTCAGAGAGATGTAAGTGCATTTATTGAACGTCGATGTGTCGTGCTCGTGACGTGCGCTGCACAGTGTTGCCCGAGCACTACCGCCGCTACTACTCCGGACGCAGTGCGCCGTGCACCCTCGCCAGCGCCTCGCTTCGCCTCTCTCGACACTGACGACCTCTCCGCTGGCTCCGCGTTTATTTCCACAAAATTCGGCCAATACCGTCTGATGCCATATTAAAAGCCTATCAAATCCTGTTTGAGAGCTGACGCACTGGAGGCTTACTTAAGCCCTCGTCCGTCCATCGTCGGCGGCTCTCAGTGAATTTTTAATCCGATTGCGGTCCGCCAATCACGGCGCGCGAGCCCGCAGAATACGCGGCAGTTACTATTAGCCCGAAGCCCCAGAGTGGGCAGCGGTCCCGCGCGAGGCTGCCAGCCCCGTCCTTAATACGCACACGGGACTACCTCGCCTTGTCGTTTTAGATCGCATTACAGCACGTATACTCGGAACTGGGGACATGTCCGCCGTCCCCGCTATAATCCGCCGATACCAGACCCTGAAACGGCGACATACTTTCTGTAATAATAGCTGACTACCAAGTCGGGCGGGGCTCGACTCGGTTCGCTCGGTGTCCCGCTCGATCGCCTGGATCCAGGGTTGAACCACCTGCACTATACTTTACTTAACGCGATGGTTTTGTCTTATAGAGGAGGCGTGTGGGTATGGGTATACCCACATCCAACGGAACTCACGTGGGCCCAACCGGGGAACACGTTTATCTTATAGAGGAGGCAAGTGGGTATACCCACATCCAAAGGAACCACGTCACGTGGGCCCAAAGACTATAAATCTTGTTGACTGCTCGTCCGACTTCCCCTCGAAACGAAAATTAGTAGTTTAAAAACCACTGCTAGCCACTGTGACTACGTCAGAATCTCATTGTATTTTATAACTCAGATTGCGTCATTGCAGTGATTGGGCAATCGCAAGCATGGAATGTTTCCTCGCAACGGTGAGTTGTGTTTGTAGGAGAAATTATGTTCACGAGCCATCAACTGGCTATATGATCTGTGCGTGGGCCCAACCGGGGGAACACGTTTATCTTATAGAGGAGGCGAGTGGGTATACTCACATCCAAAGGAACTCAAGTCACGTGGGACCAACCGGGTAACACGTTTATCTTATAGAGGAGGCGAGTGGGTATACTCACATCCAAAGGAACTCAAGTCACGTGGGACCAACCGAGGGAACACGTTTATCGGTGCACATGCTTGCTTCGCAATTAACGCTGTGCGAAGGAAAAAGTTCCATTGTAGCCTAAGATGTTTTATGTCATCATCATCATCATCATTAGCCCGGAGACGTCCTCTGCTGAACGCCGGCCTCCCCCTTAGACCGCCACACCGTACGACAGGCACGTATCCAGACTTTTAGTTCGGGGGGGGACAAACATTGAAACAACCATGTGAACTGTGTAAACATCGCTGTAATCACTGTACTATAATTTTTAATAACTTAAAGAAGTACCGTCCGTAGTTAAGTCATACACTTATAAGTATTTTATCTATACTAATATTATAAAGAGCAAATATTTGATTGTTTGTTTGTTTGCATTGAATAGGGTCCGAAACTACTGGATCGATTGTTGACGACCGACCGACCAAGTTGTATTTATATATAAGTATTTTATATAAATACTAGCAACTTGCCCCTGCTTCGCACGGGTATGAAATATAGCCTATGTTAGTCGCTAATAATGTAGCTTTATATTGGTGAAAGAATTTTTGAAATCAGTCCAGTAGTTATGGAAGCTTCTTGATATTCCGCTACTCGACGACCTTTCTACTATTAGTTCTTCAACTCGACAATAGATGTCATTACTGTCTTCGTTCTCGGTTTCTCTCTAAATAGGTTAGATGGCGCTACTAGTAACGTCGGCGTCGCTAAAAGATCAGAATCTATCTATATTTTTATTTTACCTACTTATTGAAAGAACACGCAAGCGAACAAATAAACAGACGGCTAAAAACGTTTTTTTTTCAGTCTGATTTCGGGGGGGGATATATCCCAACTATCCCCCCCTCTGTATACGTGCTTGCCGTACGACAACCTGCCATCTGCATCCACCGGTTGCCCGCGACTTTAAAAATGTCGTCGGTCCACCTAGTGGAGGCCTGCTGCGTCTTCCGGTTCGCGGACGCCACTCAAGAACCTTTCTTCCCCATCGGTTGTCAGTTCTTCGAGCGATGTGGCCTGCCCATTGCCACTTCAACTTGCAAACCTTGCGAGCTATGTCGGTAACTTTGGTTCTTTGGCGAATATCCTCATTCCGGATTCTATCCCGCAAAGTAACTCCGAGCACAGCTCTCTCCATTGCCCGTTGCGTGACTCTAAGTTTCTCCAAAAGGCCAGCAATTAAAGACCACGTTTCAGTTCAGTTTCAAAATCAGACCATGTTATGCATGTTAAGCAACCCCTCAGAAGCGCGAGCGATAGGTGCGCATTAAATGCTCGGACAGTGAACATAGAGTACGCTCCTTTGTCAAAATGTATTGCGAAACATCTTCAGCAAACATAGGAGCCCCCAAAAGCGACAAAGATCCCCGGTCCATAACCCTAAGTCCTGGAATGAGCGACGTGAAGGGATCCTATCATTTACTCTACGTTTATTCCAAAATGTTTAAAAAATATATGTCCACCCGTGCGAAGCCGGGACGGGCCGCTAGTTATAGTATATTATAGTATATAGTTAGAAGTAAATCTCAAATAGTAGATTTGTGTGTGTATGTGTGTGCGTGTGCACGGGCATCATTCGATATGATCCGAAACATGAAACGTTGGCTTCCAGCGCCTGTTTGCCTCGAGTGCTAGTAGGTGCTCCCGTCCTGTACCGAGTTTCACAAGCGGTGTCGTGTTACCATCCTCACGTAAGCTGAACATTCTCAACGCAGTACCTTAGTTTCCCACAGTACATACGAGAAAAAACGAGTATCATCGAGTTTCTAATTAAACAACACCTACAAACAACATACTTTAATTTTGACATTATCAGGCAGTTCATCAGTAATGAATCTGATATTTCAAAGCCACCTAGGTACCGATTACAGGGAAGGAAATAAGTGTAATATACATATACAATATTATACAGATGTACCGGCAGCAGTGAATCTGCAGCAGCCAGGGCGGCGGCCCAGCCGCTGGCGGGACGTGTTCCCGCCACTCCTGTGCTTGCCTCGGTATACGGAAGAAACCCCTCTCTAATTCTCTAAAATCAAACCTAGGAACGGTGTTCGGCATAGTTGGTTCGCGATCTGACAACACAACACTCCTCAATCTATCCACTCCAGCCTGCGCTGCGCGCTGGTAACATGTGTAGTAAGTAACTCCAACCTGCGCTGGTAACACGTGCCTACCGAGCTGTTTCCTTGTTTTACCTTCTAACGTGTTTGTTGATTCCACAACTTTTCTCCACATTTTAAACTTCTTCCATCGCTATGTCGACGATTACTAGAATGTTTGCTTAAATATTATCCATAGCACAACGGTCATGTTTTACAAAACTCGTAGAGTTACAATATCATAATATTATTATCATAATTATAGACACAGTTGTCAACCGACTCGATATCCTGTAGAGAACACGACACGTGCTCGAGGAAGAGAAGAATGATAGTTTACGTACTACGTCTCCGCTACAGTCTGTAGGTATGTAAGTAAACGCCTCGCCCTTGCGCCACCTGCGGTAAAGATGGCTCCGAGCTAACCGCACATCATGCCAGGCAGGGAGGGACGAGCTCTGCAGGCTGGTGGCAGGCTTAATGGCAAATGACAATCGTGCTTCTCAGTAATAATTTGGTAATACCACAGAACAAGACCCCTACCTAGCACATTAAACTACTGTAAAATACTTAGTAGGCACGTCAACGCAATATACGATTTGTCGCGGCTTGAAATTCCCGCTTCATCAAGGCTACCAATATAACAGTCAATATTATTTCTCCGACTACCGACAGCAACTACCCTCCACTAACTGTTTATTTTATATAATTTTTATATGTCAATTTTCACGAAGGATTACTTACTTGCTACTTACTTCATCGTCTCAAAAAGAAATACTGTTTTAACTATTTCCTAAACTAAATTAGCTTAAAATTTACAATATAGCTTTCACCTAAATCTCGGGTTTCATTTTTACCACAACAGTCTACAGTAAAAGGAACTCGCAGTGTCTCGGAGAAGACATAAGTTTTTTGGCGACCGTGACAGGACGCAATATATACATTTTACGGACTTCGTCGACGTGCCAAGTTCCATTAAGAAAACGGCGTTGCATTCGAAGAATCCGAAGAACTCAATACCATAACCCGAAGCGAAGAGGATAGATACAATTACAAATACCGGCAGCATCTGGCAGCGAAGCAGTATCGTAAGACTTCGCACGGATCACGGCAAATACGCAGAAAGATAAGTGTCCTTCCTTTGACCTTCAACCACACTAACTTAATTCCAAAATCATCTTGTTATTGCCTCCACAGTGTGTTTAAAGTATCAAACAGCTTCACTTAGGCAATATAAATACATTTTCTTACCAATTTGTACGTGAAAGTGCAAAATTATTCCATAAATATTTCATATTTATTTCGCACCTAGGCAAGTCCAAAGGTCATTCGCATAAAATCATTGTAAAACGATCATAAATGGATTTAATGATCAACAAATCATCTACATTTTAGTATATACCTAGCTGTTGTGTGTTTAGTAAGTAATTTCATTCCATAATCAAACAGTTTCAACAAAATTATTGCAATAGTATCTAAGTGACCTACTTATCACATATCATAATTACGTCATGCATCTGATAATAATCAAAACATAAGCTTCCAAGTACGAGCTGTAGTCCACATATTCAACTCATACATTGTATTTTCTCGCTTTTCACCCGATTTGCCGACTATTCCAGACATAACCGGGACGCCCCGGTCACAATAAATTCTTCGCGCGATCATCGTTCGCGCTCACCTGGCGGGCGTCTCCGGGACCCAGATTCCCGCAGGATCTCGGCGTCACGGCGTGGAGAGCTACCTTCTACCCTGCACAGGGGAAGGGACATACCCTACTGCAGCTAAGTCAAAAGGAATCTCATGTTTAAAACAATATTCAGAAATATTTGCCATAATAAGTTTCATGCAATAACTTAGCCATCGTTTGTTTACATTCTTATCACAAGTTCATTGAACTTGAATACCATAGTAACAGTTTATATCTTAAGTGCGTATTTAATCATTTCAAAACATGGCTACAGAATCATTAAAATCTAGTATGAAGCTCAAAGATTTAAATATTAAACGTAGCTCAATTAAAGGCCAAATCACAAAGTTTAAAAATTATCTTGCGATTTTAGAATCAGCTGAGCTAAGTAGCTTAGAATTGGCAGAATTAAACTTAAAATTAAGCAAATTTGAGTCATTGGCCAGTAAGTTTGACAATTTACAAACGGAAATTGAGGTTTTAAATTGCGAATTTTTGGATTCTGAGATAGATGAGAGGGAAGGTATCGAACAAGATATCGTCACATGCATGGCAAGAGCCAAAGTTTTGATAGACAATGCAAACACACAATTACAGTCTCGCCGCAAGTCTGAGGCGGGAGAATCATGCCTACACTCTCACTGTCACGATCAGAGTTCAACATTTAAACTACCGAAAATTGAAATCGCAAAGTTCGACGGATCTTATTTCCGCTGGGCTCAGTTCCGAGATGCATTTCTAGCTCTCGTCGATAAGAACGCAAACATAACCAATATTCATAAGTTTCATTATTTGATCAGTTATCTCGAAGGGGACGCTGCTCGAGTTATAAGCAATCTCGAAGTGTCATCATTGAACTACGCGCATGCGTGGTCACTGCTCTGCTCAAGGTACGACAACAAACGAGTCCTTATCAGTCAGCATCTCAATGCGATATTTAACGTGCAACCGATCACTCGCGAGTCGGAACGTTCCTTACGATTTCTCGTTGCTCACGTGATGAAGAATTTACGTGCATTAGCCAGTTTAGGTCAACCCACAGACAAGTGGGACACTCTGATCATATTCATATTAGCATCTAAACTAGACAGTAACACTCTCACAAAATGGGAAGAACTTCGCAACACTTACGAAGAAGTTCCAACCCTCGATCAGTTCAATCAGTTCTTAACAGATCGCGCTGATGTTCTCGAAGCTATCAGTCGTAATAAGCATGACAAATTTAGCACTACGCAATCCGCTACTTCACGTCCGAATGAGATTTTTTTCAAACAAAACACAAACACACACAATTATCAGAATTTTAATAAAAATTCAAGTTCTAATTATAAACAAGACAGGAACCAGTCTGTAAAAACATTTACAGGTACGAATCAATTTACACAAAAGAGACTAACGTGCATTATTTGCAGGGGTGCACATCGCATTTATGATTGTTATGTATTTAAGAATAAAAACATAAATGAGAAGTTAGCTGACATTAAAAAACATAACTTATGCAGTAACTGTCTTAGACAAGGACACGTAACTTCAGACTGTCGTTCAGGAACGTGCAGATCTTGCAACCTGAAACACGCCACAGTTATCCATCCAGGTGTAGTGGCTCCAATCACCTCCTCTTCTACGGAGTCAGTTGTGAATTTTTCCAAGCAGGGTCCTAGCGAAGTACTACTGTCCACAGCTATCATAGAAGTGTCCAATCCGGTGACTCACGCGACGGAGACAGTTTATGCGCTCCTGGACTGCGGCAGCCAGTCAAGTTTCCTCAGTGAGAACCTGAAACAGAAATTACAGTTAAGTACACAATCAATAGATGCAATAAAAGTCATAGGTATAGGCAACAATTCATGCAACAAAGTAGTCGAAAGTTGTACTATCCAAATACAGTCAAAGCACGATGCATATAAAGCTACCTTACCTTGTTTAGTACTGGAGGAGCTGACAGGCGTACTTCCAAAGGTACCTATAAATATACAAAATCTTAAATTACCAAAAAACATCAAGTTAGCCAATCCTAACTTTCACATGCCGGCGAGAATCGACGTCCTGCTTGGGGCGGACGTATTCTGGGACGTACTGTGTCCTGAAACACATTCATTAGGGTTTAGGAATCCTAAACTAATCAACTCTAAGCTCGGTTGGCTAATAGCCGGACCTATACATTCAAGCTCGGCTAAATACATTCAATGCAATCATTCATTCAACCACAAATATAGTCAAGCATACGATGAAGTATCCAATCGTACAAATAAGCATGCAAGCAAACTAGCATCGACACATACACACAACCACATAGCCAACCATACATACAATCAAACAGCCGATCATACAGATACAGGCATGCACTCACACGCATTTAATTATTTATCTAAACAACCAAGTGATCTTTCGTACAATCAGTCGAATGATCCATCGCGCAATCAGCCTAACAATCTATCAGACATACAGTCAAGCGATCTATCGTACCAACAGTCGAACGATAAATCACACAACCAGTCAAACTCACACACACATATTCAATCACACAACTATTCAAACGATCTGTCTCACGATCAGTCGAACAACATGCAATCAAAAATCGATAAAATGTTAACAAAATTCTGGGAATTAGAAGAAATTCCACAGAAGTCTATTCTAACCAACGAGGAAAAAATGTGCGAGCAGCATTTCATTAACAACACTACTCGCTTGAGCACAGGCAGATTTTGCGTTAGGCTTCCATTGAAGCACAACCCTGATTGCTTGGGTGATTCATACATCATGGCTAAAAAACGCTTTCTCAGCCTCGAAAAACGCTTTCGTAGAAACGCTGACTTAAAATCACAATATACAGAATTCGTTCGAGAATATGCCGAATTAGGCCATTTATCTATATCTTCAGATCCTCATCCAATTCCAGGATATTTTTTGTGCCATCACGCTGTGTTCCGTGAAGATAGTGAATCAACCAAAATCAGAGTTGTCTTCGACGGTTCAGCACCCACTTCCTCTGGATTTTCACTCAACGACATTCTCATGGTAGGCCCGAATGTTCAAGACTCTCTTTTCTCCATTTTAATTAGATCAAGGCAATACAAATTCTTACTTTGCGCTGATATCGAAAAGGCGTACAGACAAACGCAAGTACATCCTGACCATAGGAATTTACAATTAATTTTGTGGAGAGAAGATGAGTCGCTACCTATACAAACTTTGTGTTTAAATGTCCTTACTTACGGTACTGCAAGTGCGGCATATTTGAGCACAAGGTGCTTGTGGCAAGTCGGAGAGGAATGTAGGGATAGTCAAATCAAAACAATCATTCAAAACGACTTCTACGTTGACGATTTGACCACTGGCGCGAATAGTGAAGAAGAATTACGCTGCATACAAAAGTCAGTATCTGCAGCATTACAATCAGCAGGTTTCCCACTGCGTAAATACAAAAGTAACTCACCGAAACTTATAGAAAACATCGAACAAAAATCAAACACAGACAAGTTAATTATAAGCGAATCCTCGAATACTCTCGGATTGGGGTGGAGCCCTACCGAAGATTATTTATATTTTCCATTTAAATCAATACACATTCAAACTGATAATGTAACTAAAAGAGAGATTATGTCCAATGCATTCAGGATTTATGATCCATTGGGATTATTATGTGCCAGTTTTATACAACCAAAAATGATACTTCAGAAGTTGTGGCTTCTGAAGATTGACTGGGATACACCCATTCCCCAAGAAATTAAGAAATCGTGGTACGAATTTGCTAGCAACGCACATCATCTTTCTAATCTCAAAATATCAAGAAACGTTCTCTGCGACAATCCAACGGCTATAGAAATTCACTCATTCAGCGATGCAGCACAGGGTGCCTACGGGGCCTGTGTGTACCTGAAATCAACCAACAACTTTAGAGAAGTCACTATTAATTTATTGTGTGCTAAATCGAAAGTTACACCCTTGAAACCTACGACTATTCCTAGGTTGGAGTTGTGCGCCGCTCTCCTCTCAGCCAGGTTAACAAAATGTGTACTCGATTCTATTAGGTACACGCCTGCGCGTGTAGTTTATTGGTGCGACTCCAGTGTGGTTATCGCGTGGATACGCAGCCCACCTAGAAATTTAAAGACATTCGTTGCTAATCGTGTAGGTGAAATCGTAGAGATTTCAGATTCTTCTTCGTGGCGGTACACAACCACAAATGAGAACCCAGCTGATCTAATCTCAAGAGGTGTCAACCCTAATAAGCTGCAACATTCAAATCTGTGGTGGCATGGTCCAGCTTTTCTCGCCAAAGATGAAAGTGAATGGCCATATCTTAAACTAAATAAAAAACAAAATGACTTACCTGAAGTGAAGCTCATCCAATCCAGTCCAGCCGTCGTCGTAGAACCTGTAATAAAATTCGAAAATTATTCAAGTTTCATTAAACTACAAAGATCTTTCGCATACGTCAAAAGATTCATATTCAATCTAAAGCATCCATCTACCAAACAAGTTGGTATTTTAACTGTTAATGAACTACAAGACTCATTCAATCAGCTATGTGCTATGGCTCAACAAGAATCGTTTCCTAATGAATATAAAATGCTAAAACAAAACTCACCTTTACACACGAAATCCAAGCTAGTGTCATTGTCACCTTTTATAGACAAAAATTTAATACGAGTAGGTGGCAGGATAGACGCTTCCAACTGTTCATACACGAGGAAGCATCCCATATTCCTTGACTCATCACATCACTTCACAAAAATATATTTTGCTCGCGAACACATTCGACAAATGCACGCTGGCCCTCAGTTATTACTGGCCACTGTTAGGGAAACCATTTGGCCCATAAACGGACGACGCTTAGCTCGCAACACTGTACACAACTGCGTAAAATGCAAACGCTTTCAAGGCAAGACGCTTTGCCCAAAGATGGGAAATCTCCCAGCTCAGCGCATCACGCCAGACTTTCCGTTTGTTTCAGTTTGTTTAGACTTTGCGGGTCCATACTACATCCAAAATCGTAAAGGACGTGGCGCCAGACTAACCAAAAGCTACTTATGTATTTTTGTGGACATGCGCTATAAATGCGTACATTTAGAGGCAGTGAGCAGTCTATCCATGCAAGATTTTATAATGACACTTCGCAGATTCATTTCGCGCCGCGGTAAACCAGCGGAGATAATCTCCGACAACGGTCGAAACTTCACCGCGGCGGCCAAAGAATTACGTTCTTTTTTGAAGGCAAATCATGATTCTCTTTCTGACTTTGCTGCACAGGAAGGAATTAAGTTTTCTAACATCCCTGTTTATTCGCCTCATTTCGGAGGCCTGTGGGAATCTGGAGTTAAATCCTCCAAACATCACATAACCAGAGTCATAGGCGACAGCCATTTAACCTTTGAGGAAATTCAAACTTTATTCACACAAGTGGAAGCAATACTTAACAGCCGTCCCTTGTGTCCCATGTCTTCCAATCCTTCCGACCTACTACCCCTCACCCCAGGACACTTTCTTATCGGAAGGCCGTTGACAACGTTCCCGTCTCCTGCACTACACGATGTGAATCCAAACAAGCTACAGCGGTATCAGAGACTGGAACAGATACGCCAACACTTTTGGCTTCGTTGGCAGAAGGAATACATCTCAGAGCTCCAGCAGAGACAAAAATGGACCAAGCATACTGCAACCCTAGACGTCGGCGATCTAGTCTTAATCAAGGAAGACAATTTAGCTCCTCTATGTTGGAGACTCGGCAGAGTCACGAAATTATTCACTGGACCTGACAACATAAACCGAGTGGCAGATCTTCTCACATCAAGAGGCATCGTACGGCGCTCACTTGTTCGGCTGTGCCCTCTACCGAAGCCAGAAGAAAATCAAGGTTGAAGACCGATGGTCTGTCAACGGGGCGGACTATGTCGCGGCTTGAAATTCCCGCTTCATCAAGGCTACCAATATAACAGTCAATATTATTTCTCCGACTACCGACAGCAACTACCCTCCACTAACTGTTTATTTTATATAATTTTTATATGTCAATTTTCACGAAGGATTACTTACTTGCTACTTACTTCATCGTCTCAAAAAGAAATACTGTTTTAACTATTTCCCAAACTAAATTAGCTTAAAATTTACAATATAGCTTTCACCTAAATCTCGGGTTTCATTTTTACCACAACAGTCTACAGTAAAAGGAACTCGCAGTAATAATAATAGTTGTATTTATCCTCGCTATGATCCTGCGCAGCTTAAATCAGCCTAGCTATGGATGCTGTGCCGGTTGTATTTACCCTCGCTATGGATGTTGCGCCAGTTATCACTCGTTCTTCCATCGTTTGCGTACTTTACGTACCTACCTACTACACTTGCATGATTCGATGGCAATATAACATTATTTTAGATTGTCGTCGGTCGAGATTATAAAGTAGAGTTAGTATATTGTAATGTTTCACATGATTCGGTGGACTCCTCCCAGTACGGCAGAGTAAAGACCACTGAAGAGAGAAGTGAATAGAACGGAAATATGACGGGCCGCGCTAGCCGGCATTAAGTGTAAATGCGCTAAATGACAATTCTACCAAAATACATGTTTTTAAACTGAAAATACTCAAAAAGACAATTTAAATAGACGCGTAGGAAACCAAACCATATTGCATCGTAATTAGATCAATTTTAAACTGTTGCAAAATAGCATTTAGAGCGTTTTACTTCAAATGCGCGACCATTGATTGGCATTTTTTTGTCGTAGATTCAATACAAATAAGTGTAAAAATGGCGACAGCGGTTTTCACACAATTGCTTTACAACATTGTTTTGACAGCCGTTGTACCTAAGAAGTACTAGAGCTTTCGCTTTTCTGTGGTAGAGACCATCCGGCCGCCGCCCGCATGTGGTACGTGTCCTCGCCGCATGGCACGTTACAATGTTACTGTAACGCGCGTGACGAAAATTCCATCTCTATACCAACACATCAGAGTCGCGAATGCTCTAAAACGTTTTATGTTTCGGCAATAATCCCTGACACAGAAATTAGAACGTTAGCTGATGGAAATTAGATTGAAAATGAGTTGTTGTGCGGTTGCGGTCAGCAATTTAGGATCGTAGTTGTCGTGTTCTGAGCCGCGGCGCGGGCGACGCTCCGCGGCATGGAGGTAGGTATTAAAAATGGAGATGCCAAAGGGTTTATGATCGCTGCCCATATACCTTCTGGCATATACCGGGTATGAAGAGATTTAACATCTAATATCTCAAGGTGACGAGCGCAGTGCAGTGTGGCACAGGATTGTGTTCGCAAGTTCACATTTCTGGCACTGCTATTGTTAGTGGCAGGCGTGACGTTTAGCACCAGGGGAAAGTAATGCTCGTCTCGTCACTTGACCGTATAAAAAAAAACAGAGCATCAGACCAGAGTAAATAAAAAGCATGGCCCTAAACCTACGTGGGATTAATTGTCGAAGTCAGCAATAATAATTATCTATATACGTATGTAGTATACTCATACAATATACTCTGTCTTTCCTTATGTATCAGATCGGAATACACCTGCACGTACACCTAATTATGCACGGGGTGCGTGCGCGCCGCGTCCGTAACCCGCGGCTTCTGTAAACATACCAGTACCACTCCTATATTTCACAAAAACTTCGGACATAACAACAGATTCCCAGAAAGTGAGCTCCAACATAATAAGTATGATGGGAGTGACAGTCTGTACACCGACGGCGCTGGATCCACGTCGCAGGTTCTCGAGAAACATCAAACAGAATAGGAGCTCAGCGCGTCCGTTTAGACTCGATACAGATACAGATGACACACATGAGACAGATATTCAGACGCTAAACTACGCTTCGTTACAAGAACGTAAGTAACGGGAGTAGAGGGCAAAAGTGTGTGAGGGATGTGTTTACGTCTCGTACGTCGTGCCTACAGCCAGCGCGACGCACCTGCTGTGCAGCCGTGAAGCTGCTCGCTCCCTCACAGGCCCTGTGCTCTACATTACTTCACACTCCGTCCGGCTTAACACCCGCGTGTAATTCCATTATTTACCGCGTTATTTGATACAGTCTGCGTACTGTATATGGCAGGATGTTATTTAGCGTGCTAATTTGCTAATGGCATTATCAATTTCGCTAGACGTTAGGCGATAGCTCGAGTGGCGGCAACTTTCGACATAATCAATCATAATTCTTTCATTGTCATTTTTTGTCTTTTGTTTATTTAATTTAACTTCTGTGTTTCACATTATCTTAATCTTCTAGCAAACTAAAATTGATTACCTAGATACTTGATTCGTTGTAAATTATATATTTTATATAATACTTCATTACTATTCAACTGGATTGTATACAATTTTGCTATTAGTGAAAAGTTTTTTGGCTTATTTGTTTATATTATTCTGTGTCCTAGCGAATGAATTTGTGATAGCAGTTAGTTTTCCAAGAAATAAATAAATAAATAATATCAAAATGATTTAGCGCAGCTCCAGCGCGTTGTTGTGACTACTAGCCAAACCTACTGCAGTCCTTCGGTGCTGCTAACAGCTAGCACGACAAACACGCATCACAATAAAATGCTTTATACAGTTCTTGAAAGCTTTCCGTACAGAACCGTGCTTGTTGGAACCGAGACAAAAATCATAATAAATTCAAATAATAATTATTCACACTCATAAAATACACCAGACCAGCAGCCGCCTCAATTAAAATGTCAAATGATAGTTGTAGTGATGTTGTAGTTGAGTTGAATGCAATATTTATTGCACGTTAATTATTTCGATATTTGGACGTAAAACGTCACGCAGGTGAAGCCCCAGCATTACAATAACGCTGCCGCAGTAGAGCCGGGGGACACTGCCGCACAGTAGTGCCGGGCAAACACTGCCGCACAGTAGAGCCGAGTGGACACTGCCGCACAGTAAAGCCGGGCGAACACTGCCGCTTAGTAAAGCCGGGGAAAACTGCCGCACAGTAGAGCCGGGGGACACTGCCGCACAGTAGTGCCGGGCAAACACTGCCGCACAGTAGAGCCGTGTGGACACTGCCGCACAGTAAAGCCGGGCGAACACTGCCGCTTAGTAAAGCCGGGGAACACTGCCGCACAGTAGAGCCGGGCGGACACTGCCGCGCATAGTAGAACCGGGCGAACACTGCCGCACAGTAGAGCCGAAGGGAGGATTAATCGCATGGAGCTCTACCATACGGTACGAGTTTGGGCGAGCGAGCGCTGTGTCGTCTCGTGGAGCATCGTGCGCATCTATGGAACTCTAATTGTGAGCCTACAGGCGCCGGGCTCGCTCCGCGCCCGCGCCGGTGTCTGCACCCGCGTGCACTGGCGCGTTGTGCACTCGACCCAACTAACGAGTGCCGCACGGCGCCCCCTGGACTAGCGGACCCTCCGCTTTTAGGTTATGTTTCAAAACCATCTTGTTCGATACAAAATATCGTTTGCCTGTGATCGTAGGCTATAGGTAGGTTCCGCACTCATAGGTAAGAGGTAAGCACTAGAAAAATACACGATGAGTGTGTGTGTGTGTGCGGCCACACCCGCAGCGCACAAACAAACCTTCATTACGTGTCTCCCGTGTAATTGTGTACGAGGGCCCGGTGTGAGGGCGGGGGCGAGGGCGGGGGGTCGAATTATAGTGTCTTGTGTAGTTATCCCAGAATAAATATTGTCACAATGGAGTTGTGACGTTTGACGTTCAAAGTGCAGCGTCGGAATAGACAAATAGGCCTCCCTGGAGACGCGCCGTGCCGTTGCCGAGTGGCGCGTGCGTTCTACTGCCGCTCCGCCCACGGCTCTGTGGCCCTCGTCGGGTGCTGGCAGGCGGTGGATACCGTGACATGCAAAACTACGCCCAAGGAAAATGGAATACGTATCTGGGCCCAGGCAGGATGGGAGCCCTAATAACTCGAACACGATTCCAGGACAAAATGGAATAGTCTTATGTGAAAAAATGGAATATAGCAAAATAAACGCACAAACAAGTTCACTCAAAGACAATTGAGGCGCGCGTTAACTGTACCAACATGACAATAAAACCCAGCGGATTTGAATTACAGCTGGTATGCCGTTTTACACATATAATAATGTATTTTTGTACGCGTGCTTCCCTTACTTACAATAACTTAAAATGAAAACAAGTACATACCTACATTGTAATATTTCTCATTAGGTAGGTAGTAAGTACACTGAAAAATATATATGACAGTAATTGTACTTTAACATTCACTACGATTATTACGTTTAGCAGAGTGATGATTGAAGCAACGAATCACACTCAAACTCAATCACTCACACACGGAAGCGGGAGGATGGAAGCGCGTCACGGACCACAAAGTTCCATGACCCGCTAGCTAGGACTCTTTCCTTATGCAGAGTCCGCCTGGAGAAGAACCACTTTTGCCAATTGTTTAACCGCCAAGCCGTAGTGTGCAAGCATTACCTACTGTGTTTCGTTTTGAAGGAAAATGTTACCAGTCTACCAGAGAAATTACTGGGCATGAAGATATTTCACATCTAAATCAATGAGGGATTTTCAGGCAAACTTAAAACAAAATGCTAATTGTAGATGGCGCTGATCCACGCTGACCTTGCTCTTTGCGCCAGACTTGTCTGTCATTGTCAAGTCTTTTATTTTATTTTATGTGCCACAGATCAAACATAAAAGCCTCATTGTAAACTCGCCCCAAAGTTAGTTCGTCACACAAAAAATGTGTTAACTAGTCAGTCTTCTCTTATTTTATATAGCTACTTAATTAATTCGCCACAATTATTTTCAACTATTGTAATTATGCTGTTTATGACTGGCAAGTATTGTCAGCGCCATCTATAGAGTTGATGATAACAATTTTTTTTTAAACGTGTTTGGAAAATCTCCCATTACGTAGTTTCCAAAAAAATTTGCTGTGGGCCGCAACGCCGCAAAGAGGTGCCGTGCCGTGACTGCAGTGCCCGTGTCGCAGGTTTATTGTAGTGAATGTACCTATAATACTTATATACATATATATATATATTAACCACCTATACAATACTTACTGGGTCACTGGATCCCAACTATGCAACTAAATGTATAGAAGTTATACATATTATTGGGGCGTACAAACTTGGACTTTAGACTTGGTAAGTATTTCTATTCATATAAATAACGGAAGATTTGAAAACTTGTCTTTTATTTCTATCTATCTATTATTATCATATTAATAGAATCACAGTAGATTTTTTTCTCTTTTCTCTTAAATAATTATGCATTCTTTAAAAGTTAAGAGCCAAGAACTTATCTTAGTACGTCTTCTTAGCTTGAAAAAGTTGAATTTAGGTTCCATCCGCCAGAAAGCATGGAACTTGGCTTGCTTGTAGCTTATAAAATGTGTGCTTCAATGTAGAAGGACGTCGAGAACTAATGGTTTCACTAAGATAAAACTCGAATGCCAATATGTTTTCCATAAAGTCTTTGGAAGTCTGTTGATAAGATAAGACCTTATGGTTTTCAAGATCCCATCGTCGATCGTTTTTATGATCACATTTGTTCCAACTTTTTTACAAAGTTGCTTCATAGTTGCAGGGCGAAAATACGTAATACGTCATTTACAAGATGATGCTGTTATAGACCGTATCCTTTCAGGGCATGCTTAAGAAGGCCTTGAACTATTTATTAAGCTATATACTACTTCAGCGAAATGTAATCGTTTTCGAGTTATTACATTTAAAGTAAAAAAAATAAAAATTGTTCCTTTTGAACCATAGAAAGAGGATTTCTGTAAATACAACTCTCTATGAGCGAAATGTTTATCTGTATTGCATAACAAGAATCCTAACGGCACGATTGACAAATAAATTTAATAATCCTAGTAACATTTCTCTGGATTTAATCATATATTAAGTGTCAATTTTGAAACACTGCATAAAAATGTAAAAAAAAAAACTATTTGCAGGTCCCGAACAAAAAACAATTTTTTTTCACGAAACCTTGACTGACTTTTTTCTTGCAAAACATACCTAATTGTTTTTTTTTTTGATTCAGTGCATTGCAAACGTGGTATTTATTTTGGAAAAAAGTGAATGGGTTGAAAAGATTTATGGTCAATCAAAGAAGTTCACTCCTATGGATTCATTAAATCCGTCTATGTATACAGTGGGGAACCATCAGTTCTCGATGTGTTTTTCCTTCTACAATGAAGCACATATATAAAAAAAGCTACAAGCATGCCAAGTTTCGTGCTTTCTGCCGGATGGGACCAGATTTCATACTAAGAAGCCGGACTAACTACAGTATTTAGTTCTAAAATACCTAGATATTGTAAGCAGATCGTAAGTATTACAAAACATTTCTCGCATAACTTAATTATCATTACGACCTTACTACCTGCGAGTTTTATTTTTAAATAGCTCGGCTACCATCGCGTTTTGCTTTTGTATTTTTTTTAAGCCAGTCTTCAAGTCCGTAGGTATTGTCACGTATTGTGCGGCGGCGCGCTCAGAGGTGCGAGTCCGGCGAGGGCGGGCAGTACTTGGTCTCGAGCGGGTCCTCCTCGTCCTTCAGGGGGAGATCGGCGTGGTAGTGCGAGTCGGGCTGCTGCGCGCTCGCCCCCGCTCCCGCCTCCGCCTGCACCTGCAACGCCAGCGCTAGCACGCGCGACCGGAACGACAGCTTCTGTTCCGTGCGCAGCGCGCGCAGCATCGGCGCCAGCGACTTGAAGAAGTCGTCGTCATCCTCCGCCAGCGGCGTGGGCCGCGCCGCCGCCGCCGCTGCAGCCGCCAGCGCCGCACGCAGGCGCCGCCGCCGACGCGCCGGGCCCGCCGCCGGCGCTGGCGCCGCTGCCAGCTGCAGCTTCAGCGGCGGCCGCAGCGTCGGCACCAGGAACTGCATCTCGTCGTAGTACCCGTAGTTCCGCTCGCGGCCGGCCGTGACCGCGCCCGCGCCCGCGCATCCCTCCAGCTCGTGCGCGCGCGCCTTCACGAACGAGTCGCGCGCCGTGCGCCACCGTTGCTGGATCTTCTTCTCTGCAACACCGCACCCGCGCACGTTACTTTACTCCACGCGCACTCAACGTGGCCAGCGTGCCACGCGGGGGGAGAGGGGGGAAGAGCTCACCTATCTGGTGCTGGTCGGCGCGCGAGTACTCGTCGAAGGCGGGCACGAGCTCGTGCGCGATGTGTCCCCAGGCGTGTGCGCGCGCGTCGCGGCTCTTGTAGAGCGCGTGCGCTGGCTGCCAGATCTGCGGCCGCGCACGCACGTGCGCGATCACCTGCACCGTGTCGATCACCACGCGCCGCGGGTCCATGCGTGCGGGCGCCGCCACGCGCTCAGGGGAACTGACGCCCCGCGCCCGCGCCCGCACCCGCACCCGCACGGCCTCACGCGCCGCGGCCCGCGCGCGCGCCCGCCCGTCTCTGCACGTTTCCGAAAGGTGGCAGAATGACGGAACTAAACAGTCTATACGGGTGGTCGTCAGCTTCGTTACGAAACCAGTACGGTGGCTCCCCCGGTCTTTTCCACTGATAAGTCGGTCCGGTGCGGCAAGTTTCCGCGGCCGCCCGCTGCAGTCACGCGGGCGGCCGCCGCCGTGCGCCTTCGTCGCGGAGTGTCCTCGCGGCGCCATCTAGCGGCGGCGTGCTGAACTAGTTCAGTGCGGTCGGGGCGCGAGACGCTCGAGCCGGGAGCTGGTTCTACTTTACTCCACATGCGCACACAGAGGGTGAGTGCGCTGCGATCGCGTACTCGTATGTTGCCCGATGCCCGCAGCTTCGCCTGCGTGAGAAGATAACAAGTAAGTACCTACCTGTACCTACGATCAATTAATATGAGAATTTGGTCTTATGAGCCTCTAAAGAGACTCTTTTGGACAGATCATAATTTAGGTTTTTTAGGTAAGACTGTTTAGTCCTAAATAATAGAATAGAATAGAATAGAATAAATTTTATTGTGAAACTGTGTACAAAGATGGTGTAACATTAGAGTAAGTATCAACAGTTTTGTTCTTATCGAACATACAATATTTAAATCATATCAATCATATATATCTTATTATTATTGCATATTAAGCTTAAGATAACATTAAAATAAATTAAGTAAACCAAGAAAGGAGGCAAATGGCATAAACAAGGAGTCAAATTAAAACAATAAAAAATATCGACTAACACAAAGTTACAATTAGACTACTTATAAAAATATTCCTTCATATTGTAAAACACTTTATCAATTAACCAGTCTTTTAAACTTTTCTTAAATTTAATGCCATATAACATATTTAATTCGACGGGTAAATGGTTGTAAACTTTTATTGCATTAATGAAGGTACTATTGTAATACATGGCGTTATTTATTTGTGGAATACACATGTTGTATTTATATTTGGCACGTAGATTAATGGCTCGACTCGACTTAGCATTAGCATTAAATGATTTCTTCATTGTTTTTTACAAATACACACAATTCTAATATATATAGACTGGTAAGAGTTAGAAATTTATTAACTTTGAATAAATGGCGCAGTGAGTCTGTACTACACTCAGTTTGTATAAATGTGGATTCAACTTCAACCGAGTCTCCCCAAAATATGATACCATAATTTAGCTGTGGGTAGACATAGCCATAGTATGCGCTTACTGCTACTGATTTTGATACAATACTACTAAGGACAGATAAAGAATATATGTATTGGGTTACTCTATTGTTTACTTTATTTATATGTGCTTTCCAATTTAAGTGATTATCTATTGTAACTCCCATAAAATTAGTTTCCTGTATCTCGTTAACTTTATTTCCGTTACTTATAATATTGAGATTTAAAGGAACAGTCTTATAATTTCTAAATTGCATGATATTGGTTTTGGTAATATTTACTCTTAATAGGTTTATAGATTGTAACCAACTTGTGACCTTTTGTAGTGTAGTATTAACTTCCTTTTCAAAATCGACTTTACTTAGATGTTTTTGAGGAATAAATATAGTAGCATCGTCAGCAAACATTACGCAAAGATATTTTGTAATTATCGGTAAATCGTTAATATAAATTAAAAATAGCAGTGGTCCAAGAATACTGCCTTGTGGCACGCCTAGTTTAATATCTCGAATGTCCGACTCTATTCGTTCTATTGTTTTCGTGTCCTTGTTGTATTTTTCAATGATTGTCGATTGTGATCTATTGTATAAATATGATTTTATCAATGATAGTGGTGTTCCTCGAATGCCAATAGCCTCCAGCTTTTGAAGTAAGGTTTCATGTGAGACACAATCAAAAGCCATTGACAAATCTAAAAATAGTGCAATACCAGTTTTTTTATTATTTATTTCTTCCCAAACCTGCTTTAACATTTTAAAGATAGCAAGAGTGGTACTTTTCCCTTTGCGAAAACCGAATTGACTATTGTTGAGAATATTGCTGGAATCCAGAAATGAAGTTATTCTGTTAAACAAAACCTTTTCAAATATTTTTGAGAAACTTGGCAGTATGGCAATCGGTCTTTAGTTTTCCATTTCCGATGTTGATCCCTTTTTGTGTAGAGGCTTAATTTCTGCTTTTTTTAGACCGTCTGGAAACTGACCAGATTCAATGGAAAGATTTATTATATACACCAGTGGTTCTAAAATAAACTCTATGGATTCTTTGATTACTTGTACTGATATGCCATCATATCCGGCTGTTTTTTTATTTTTTAATGATTTTACAATATTTCGTACTTCATCGCTGGTTACAGGATTAATAAATATACTTTTAGGATTCAAATTACTAAGTTTATGCTGAGCAGTATTATGAACTTTGCTCGTTTCGTTGCGTTCAACAAAGTATTTGTTGATGGAAGATGCTATTTCATCAGGATCAATTATTTCTTTGTTACCTAATTTAAGACTTTCTATAGAGGTTTTAATTTGATTCGTTTGAGGTGTGTGGTTTTTAATAATACCCCAAGTAGCCTTATTTTTATTGGTACTTCTATTAATGTATTTTGTATTTGTGATTTTTCTAGACACACGTATTACCTTACTAAATATCTTTGAGTATGTTCTATATAATTTATTGGTTTCGTAATTATTGTTTTTTTGCCATTTTAAGAAAATTTGTCTTTTATTTTTACTAGCAATTTTTATCCCTTTTGATTTCCAGTTTGCAGTTTTTTTATATGTGACTTTAACGCGTTCCATAGGTATACACAGGTTAAATATTAGACGGTATAAGTCTATAAATTCTGTATATGCTTTATGGACATCGTGGTGACTATACACATTAGAGAAATTAACTTGTGATATATATTTTAGGAATATACTCATATTAATATCTACTTTTCTTTTATGCGTAAACCAGTAATTTTCCCTAAAACTGATATTGGCAAAAATACTTATTATCTGTGCAGTGTGATCAGATATATCTGTATTTAAAATCTCTGTTTTGTAACGTTTGAAGTTTATTAGTATGTTATCTATACAGGTCTGAGATTTTTCGGTGATTCTAGTAGCTTCAAGTATTGAAGGACGTATTTTGAACATTTGTAATGTATTCAAAAATAATTCCTTTAGTTTGTTTTCTTTCAGAAGATTGGTGTTAAAATCCCCACAGATAATAATTTTATTTTTGCTACGCCCAAACCTAGACGTAAATTTATGAAGTAATATTTCAATATTTTCGATAAATAGATTAAAGTTGCTTTTAGGAGATCTGTACATACAGACAACAATATAATTTAAATCCGGTATAGCTATTCCGCAGCACTCAAAATGACGTTCTATAGACATATTCTCAATCCAATCTAACTTATTAAAATTAATTGAATGTTTTATGTAGATACTAACACCTCCTTGTTTAATCTTCTTTCTACAAAAATACGCTGCTTTTTGGTATCCATTAAGTTGAACTGCTTCTATTTGAGGACTTTTTAAAAATGTTTCACTAAAACAGCAAATATCGATATCATTATTTGTTTCTGTTAATAATATCGGCAAAATGTTTGATAGGTTATATTAATTCGCTTAATTCACTATGTTAACTTCTTTCACTAACAATCTTACCTTGACTTGTTATTTTAATAAACCCATGTAGTCTGCACCTATAATTGTGGTGACGTTTAGCTAGTAACTAACATACCATGTATCAGATGTGGGAAATGACGTACATCATGTTGGTGTTCTTAATAAATAAATAAATGAATAAAAATAATTCAATTTGCTCTGTTTTTTTCTTCATGCCTCGAACATTAAGATGAAGAATGTTTAGATAGTTTGAATTTATCTGGTTATGCTCAAAAAAACGGGGAAGTATCATCGGAGCTGTTCTTTTTGTTGGTGCTAGGAATTGGTTGGTCATTAATTTGCTTTGATTTCCTCTGAAAATAGAAGGGAATCGTTCCGGGACAAGGTGACTTTTTGAGTTGGGTTACTTTCGGTACAGGAGTTGTATTAGAAGTTGGTAGTGTTTTAGCAATGTTGGCTTTGTTAATTTTGTTGAAATAGTATGGTATTGTACCAGTTTTTAAATGAAGTGCTTGTTTCGTTTTTGTCATTTTTGTGATATTGCACCCTATGTAACATGAATCGTAATCGCTCATGTTAATGCAGTGATTGAGACTCTTAAACAAGTGGCTTCCATTTCTTGGAGGCAATCGTTTGTTAATTAATTTTGGAGTCTGTACGAACTGACAATGTTTGAAGTTGTTTACTATGGTTTTTAGCTCATGATTGAGTTTATCCTCATTTAAATATTGGCTAAAAACAACGTTTGCAATTATAGTTCTTTGTTTCGAAAACTTTTGCAAGAATGCTGATAGTTCAATGAAGAGTCGAGTCGGGTTTTCATCATTTGAGCCTAAGGATAGAATCAGCCAGTCGTCTTCTTGCGAATCTTCTTCGATTATATTAAAATTCTTCAATATATAGTCTGAAGGCGCATCAGGGTATGAATAAGTACAAATGTCATATTCTTTTGCATTTGTATGTTTTGATCTCAATTTAGATATAAGTGATGCCAGCTCCGTACATGTTTGGTCTCCAATTATAGTAATTTTAGGTTTCCTTGAAGTAAAAATCGCTTTTTCTACATGTTTCGTATCACTTCTTACACTGTAGTTAATTGTTTGTCGCTCAAGTGATATTTTTGCCAATATTAGCTCCTCTTGCCCTTGTAAAATAGTTTGCGAATGTTCACTCTGTCTTTGATTGGTTGGCGGTTTCTTTAATTCTTCTGGTGTCATGTTATCACTTTCTTCCAAAGTCATATTTTGAGAAGTGTCGATTGTAGGATGTTTTTCCGATTTTTTGGAGCTCGTTTTGGCATTTTTTTCTTTATGCAGTTTATCAATAGTAAGCTTAAGTTCTGAATTTTCTTTTAGTAAAATCTTTATTTCTTCTTTTGCTTTAATCAAATGATTTTTTAATTCTTCAACTTCGTTTTTTAGGTGGTTATTGTCTTGTAGTGTTATATCTAAAACTTCATTAGAGCTAGGACAGAAGGTCGCATCTTCAAAACTGTCATCAATTGTGTTGCTTGATACGGAGAGGTTCTCCAAGGATAGATGACGCCGAAGTACAGGGGCCGTACCGTGAGCTGCTTATAGCGGGACCGAATAGGTTCAGCTGCCGACACTGCGCGACCGCAAACCTTATTTCGAGGCGATAAAATTCACAGTCGCGCAGCGTCGGCAGCTGAGCGTATTCGGTCCCGATATAAGCAGTTCACGGTACGGCCCCAGGTTTTCTTACAGTCACATTATTGTGGCTCTCATTTAGTTGGAACCCATGAATGATATTGTGACTTCCGACTGGAGTGTTCGTGTTGTTCCCCTTTGGTTTCTTAGAGTAACACGGTGTACATCTTCACGCAATTTTCTCGTCTTGGTCCATGATTTGAAATCGAGTCAGTGACACATTGGCACATATAAGGTCGTACGTGCATTGACAAGCCGAGCATGTCATGTACTGACGATTTTTTATTTTGTTAGGGCATCCAGCGCAATCCAAATTAATAGCAGTAGACGCGCAGCTATTACTTGATTTTGTTGACAGTGCCATTTTAAGTAGGTACTTAGATACTCTTAGTACGGTATGGATTAATCTTACACATGCAAAGAAGCGAACCAATTAGTGCTTTGGTCTGAGTTAGTGCTCCATGGTTTACAGCTGGTAAAGCGCTTCATTAGCGATCCTTAAAAATCCGAGCGCAGCCAGTTAAAGTAAAGCGTTTGAAGAGTCCAATCTAGTATGCACCACAACCAAGCCACAAAACACCGAAAGTCAATAGTTTAGGTATTTGGTACAAGAGAGTTCCATGTTTACTATTTTTAATTATCAAGTTACGTAAGTATGAGAATTCTTGACGGGTTACAGTTATTAATTTTGTGAGTTAAAAAGTTATTTACTAACTGAAAATAATACGACTGCGCCCCCTGGCGGTGATTATGCACGAACTTTTGGATTAATAGGGTTTTTATTAAAAGTCTGTAGTTAGGGTTCTGAGGTAAAAAAGTTCAAAGTTCGATCACACTATCGCACGTTCTATTAGTTCTGCAGAAAGGCACTAGATGTCACTACAAAAATTACATGTGCTAGAATATCAAAGGTCAATGGTTCAAAGTTCAATCACTGTTTAGAATTTGCTAGTTCGTGATAAAATCGTTAGATGTCACTATACGTTATTTTCACTGCATTACTTTGGAGAAAAATAAAATAAACTAATTTATAAGCAAGACTAAGAATAAAAACGGATTAGAGAGTTTAACACATTTCTAGTCCATCTTGTCACGATAGAACTTTAACTGTAATTCAGCATTCGTCTCTTCAGTATTTTGTTGTTAGCGCGGTAAGAAATTCAAAAATATTTTACTGGTCACTTTTGATAAAACTGAAATATCTTTGTATATAATCGTTTTTGTCCAAAGATAACACTCATGGAGATTATTTGTCACTTTATCACTTTAATTAGAGGTACAAATCGTCCAATAACTGCACATTTATATTTTATTTAAATATAATTTCGCGGACATAACGAGAAGCAATGTTTACAATACGCGCCCCCTGGCGGCTTCATGATTGATAAAAGTTTGATGATTGAAAGACAGTGGACTGTAAAACTGACTGGTTACTGGTTATACTGAACTGAACACTTGATAAACACATAAAATGAATGCAGAACGAGAAATGATCGCGTTGGTGAGAAGTGGGAGCCGGTTCATGTCGCGTCCCGCGCGCCCGCGCTGCTGAGATGCTGCCATGTAAGAAGTCTCTAGAAATAGTTAGTTATGATACTAGTGCGGTAAGTTGGTTTTTACAAACGAGTAGACGAATGTAATGTTACCATAGTCACGAATTTGTAAAAACCAATTCCGCACGTGTGTCATACAACTTTTTACAACACATTTGCGAGTAAACAGATAACAGAAGTAGGTACAACAGATAATGAAACAAATTTTATTATTTTGTTTATAAATATCGGTTGGAAATTCGTAACTAAACACTGGACGCTGGCAAATGTACAAAGTGCGATGTCATAATCCTCCTAGGAAAAAGAATAAGAAAAAACGTCGTTCTAAAGTTCTTCGTTAAAACGTTTCTAATATGAGTGTCTTTTCGTGTTGTTTCCAAAACTTTCGGCGTTTTGGAAACAACAAGAAAATAAGCTTGTAGTAAAGTAGCCACAAGGCCACAACTTTACTAGGGCGTGGCTGGACTTGACTGTGACTGTGACTTAGGCACATTCGACTCGAAAATTATTAAAAACTAGATACAAACACTGACACTTGACACTGGCAAATGCACAGAGTGCGACGCCATAATCCTCCTAGTAGGAAAGATGTAATGGCGCGAATTAACAAATGGCGCTACGTGCTTGTGGTGAAAATTAGAACTACATCGTTTGTCCCCTTTTTTTTATTATTAAAGCGAGACAAACGTATTGAGCTAAAGCGCTTCCATGGAGGTTTGATAATTAGGCTTATTTATTCTCGTAACGTGAAACTCCTTGGTGGAATTCATAAGTAGGTACCAATTTATATTTTTTATAGAAATTAAAAAATGCCATAAAGGATACGCACGGCGCTATACAACTAGGATACATTGAATTACGCATAGTCCGAATTGAGAAACTCCTCCTTTTTTGAAGTCGGAAAAAAGGAAGGACATGGGAGTGAACGAGTAAACAAATGGGTATTCTACGGGTATATTGGATTACGCATTGTATACCTGGGTGTTCCACGAGTACACTTTTAATTCAGTGTACTCGTGGAACACGGATACAAAAAGGTATCCGTGGAACACCTAGGTGAACCTTTTATGTGGACCACGGGTAAGAAACCCTGTAAAAAAACATGAAATAGGTAGGCCTGAACGCGCGGTTGGACATTGAATTTTTTGACTTTTTTCATAGAACATTTTTGTTGTCCTTTTCAGAACTACTTATAAATAATTTTACTAACTGTTAAATTTATATAGTATTCTCACAGTTTTTGTATGGTAAGAATTTTCAAAGTTCTGCTTAAAGATGTTTAAAAAATAATAGTCCACCCGTGCGAAGCCGGAACGGGCCGCTAGTTATTTGATAATTTTGATTGAGTTGCTGTTACTGTTGGGAGATTATGTAGTCTTTTTGTTGGATTAACCCATCTTTGTAGTTAAGAACCGCTGTAAGGCTATTTTCTATCCACTGGTGTATGATGGTCACTGGAAGGTTGGATCCGAGTGAAGGCTGATGGGTTGGAAGTATTGTTGAAGTGGTCATGTGAGCCTTCGTGTGTTCCTGTGTTGATTTCTGGGTGGTTATTGGATGAAGCACCGATGTCTAGGTAGGTAGCATTGTCCGGAGCATTATATTCAGGGATAGCTCCAAATTGTGGTGGCTGGTGAAGCGACGTCAGCGGGGCTTGGATGGATGGATGGATGGATGGATGGATGGATGGATGGATGGATGGATGGATGGATGGACGGACGGACGGACGGACGGACGGACGGACGGACGGACGGACGGACGGACGGACGGACGGACGGACGGACGGACGGACGGACGGACGGACGGACGGACGGACGGACGGACGGACGAACGGACGGACGGACGGAGTAGACGCACGGAGTGTCCACATGCCACGCACAGCCGGTTCGCCGCGTTACGCGCCTTTCACAAAATAGAATAAGTTAGCTCTGCATCTCCGGCAAGCTCGGCAATTGGTGTCCGCGAGAAGGCCCGCCGTAGGTTGCCAGCGCTGCAAGTCCGGCCATCCCAGCCAGTCACCATTTACAAGGTCTACTTTTAACTAAGTTAAGTGTGGTGTCATACATTTAACATAAATATTTACTATAGGGAGGCTTTTGTTGCCATTGTATATTATTTGTCTAATTGTAACGTTTTGACTTGAATGGCAAGGCCCGCAACTCCGGCGAACCGGATTATACTGTGTTTTTTGAGTGTTTGCACCTTTGGCAAGGTCAGCAAGTTATGCTGCCCCAGCAGCCGGGCAGCGATAGACGCTCGGAGTGTCCACATGCCACGCACAGCCGGTTCGCCGCGCTACGCGCCTTTCACAAAATAGAATAGGTTAGCTCTGCATCCCTGGCAAGCTCGGCAATTGGTGTCCGCGAGAAGGCCCGCCGTAGGTTGCCAGCGCTGCAAATCCGGCCATCGAAATAAGTGAGCTCTGCATCTCCGGCAAGCTCGGCAATTGGTGTCCGCGACACGGCCCGTTGTAAGTTGCCAGTGCTGCAAATCCGGCCCAGAGAAGTCGGCAAGGGCGGCAAGGCCAGCAATCTCAGAAACTTAAACAAATGTGCCAGAGCACATCCGATCCCGCAGAGTCCGTTCTATAGTACGGTGAGTCTTGCATGTTTGGCATGCTCGGCAGACCTGGCATGGTCGCATAATCGGGGGGGTCGGCGGGGTCGGCCACTCCGGCAACTTTGCGATGTTGCTGTGCCGAGGTGCAAAATCTTAGCTGTGTGTGATTACAATAGTTTGGCAAGTTCTGCAAGTTTTGGTAATTAAATAAAACAAGGACAAGATTATTTACAAGTGTTTTGGTATTATTATTAGTGGTTTGCATAATATTATTGTAAGTTGCTAGTTGTCTGCATAGTGCTTACAGGTATTTCCTTAAATAATTTTTACATTTGCATTTGCTTACGTATATATTGTTTTACAAGTGTTTTGGTATAATTGTAAGTTGTTAGTTGTCTGCATAGTGCTTACAGGTATTTGCTTAAATAATTTTTACATTTGCATTTGCTTACGTATATATTGTTTTACAAGTGTTTTGGTATAATTGTAAGTTGTTAGTTGTCTGCATAGTGCTTACAGGTATTTGCTTAAATAATTTTTACATTTGCATTTGCTTACGTATATATTGTTTTACAAGTGTTTTGGTATAATTGTAAGTTGTTAGTTGTCTGCATAGTGCTTACAGGTATTTCCTTAAATAATTTTTACATTTGCATTTGCTTACGTATATATTGTTTTACAAGTGTTTTGGTATAATTGTGAGTTGTTTAGTTGTTTGCATAGTGCTTACAGGTATTTGCTTACATAATTTTTACATTTTACATAATTACTTTTATAGCTAACGTATATATTGTTTTACAAGTGTTTAGTGCTTGCAGGTATTTGCATACATGATATTTACATTATTTATATTTGCTTACGTATTTTTTTTTGTTTTTTTTTTTATTTTTGTTTTTTATCTTTTTTTTTTTTTTTTTACAATCTATTTACAGTGATGTCTTACGTACATCGCGTTACTCCGACGAACCGGAGTTACTGTTGTCGGGAGTTGGGTCTCTTTTCCTTTTTGTGGTCTGCTTTTTTTCCTTTTTGTCCCAGTCCTTGCTGCGTCCTGAATTTGAATATCCGCGGATACCAGGGGTGTCCCGTGGTGATTCCGTCGGCGAATTCTGGGTGTTTGCTGGTGAAGTGCCTGTTAATGTTAGGTCCGTGGTATGTCCTGCCGCAGAGGGTGCATTGGTCAATCCCTTTGCTATGTTGACCCAACCCGATTATTTTTGTAGTTTGCTCTGGTTTGGGGGTTTCCTGTTGTATTTTGGTGGTGGTGGTGGTGTTATCTGGTTTGGATCCCCCGTCCTGTGGTGGCAGAGGTGCTTTGGTGGTCACTGCTTTGGCTGCTTTGGGCGGGTCTTGATCAGCAGCCGTGATGTTGGAGGTGTTGTTGGTGCCGTTGCTGGATGCTCCGGGAACTGCAGTTGTGTTGTGAGAGCAACTGGATGTTGAGGCTCTGACTGCGTCACAGAGGGCGGCTGCGATTTGTGCATTGTTGGCCACCAGATCTTTTACTAGTTTATGTAGCTCTAGGACTTGTGTCCTTAGGCATTTAACTGTGTCTTTGTCTGTTTCCTCCTTTGCCAGGTGCTTTTTGGTGAGCTCTTGGTAGGCGTGGCTGTAACGCAGAGTTTCGTGATAGTGCCATTGGCAGTTGGTACATTCTGGGGTTTGACTTAGGTGTTGCGGTGTTGGGTGTTGGGTGCGGCTGTTGTGTTCGTTTCGGATTGGGTCACTGGTAGCAGGGTTGTTGCATGGTGGTTGTCTCTGATATATGGTGAACCCGCTTCGAAGCGAATCGAGGGTGGCGGTGCTGGTGCCTGGGTCCTGTTGCTGGTTCTGCTGTGAGTTGGCGATTCCAGTGGAGTGTGGCTTGGCGGTATTTTGATTTAGTTGGCTGTCTGGCAGTGGTTGGTCTGGCTTATGATAGGTGGCTTCTGTGCTGTGTATCTCCTTGGTTGTATTGGGGTAGGCGGTCTGATGATTGACTGCCTGTGGCTGTGGCTGTTGTTGGTTGGTGGTGAAATCAATGGGAGGTGCTCCAGCAACGGCTGTAGGATAGGTGTAATGCTCCTCCCCGGCGGCGGCAGGACCAGGTGCAGTGTCTGGTTCGATGTAGGTGGCGGCTGGCGCAGCGGAGGTGCTCGGGAGGCCATTTACGAAATCCATAAAATAGCTATATGAGCTGTCGGTGTTGTAACCGTTGTTGGTGGGTGCAGGTATTATCGAGTATGGCCGCTTCTGTTTGGTCCGGTTGTTGTTGTTCTTCGTCGTTCAGTCCTAGTCGGTAGTCGGCGTCAGATTCTAGGGGCAATGTTGTTGTAATTAGTTCCGCTAGTTCGATAAGGCTGCTTTTGTTATATTCTGGGAGTGAGGGCGTTGGCAGCTGATGTATTTGGGCGATCGAGGCTCTGCCGGGTCGCTCCGGTATGTTTACATGCACAGGGGCCAGGGGGGCCGGGGGGCCGGGGTTGGGGCTGGGGTCAGAGGGGTGAGGCGAAGGCAGGTTTTCTTGATTCTCCTTGTTCTCTCCGTTTTGTAGTGCAAGATGAAGCTTGTATTTTTGGCGCAGGAGTGGGCTTCGTCCGTGGTAGCTGCGTCCGGATGGTTGTTGTTGTTGTTTTACCTCCATGGGGATAGTGGAGCGAGTGATGGGAGTGTGGGTATCGGGTTTTAATGGAGTGGCTGCGATTAATGGGTGATTAGGGTGTATAGAGGACTGGATGGGTGGGAGTGAAGGGGTTTGGTGTTATGATAATGGTGTCTGTGAATAAAAAGATGTATTCTATGATGATATAATTATTATGATAGATTTAGCAATGTAGTGCACTTCACACTCAGATAGGGAAGGGCAGTACATGTGAGAATTTAATATAATAATGTGTGCTTTTATGTTGCAGATGGCAGATAGCAGACCACTGGGCCCACTCGATGAGGTGTCGCGCGTCACGATCGGGTAAAGCTGACCCTACTAAATTGGATCTTTGAAAGTTTGCAAATATTCAAAGTATGGAGTAAAGCAGTCACCAAGTAACCTTGGTACGATGTAAACAAAGAGAAATTTCGCAAATTTCGCTGTTCTGAGGATGGGACGCGGTGCGGGCACTCCCCCCGATAGCAGTAAAAATAAAAACAAAAATTCTAGCATATAGGTCGACGAAGATATCAAATTTAAGTGCAATTTTGGAAATCTTTGTATGTTTTTGTAAGTTTTCCAAATGTTTGTATTAATATGTATTTTTATGTTGCAGATGGCGGGTAGCAGACCACAGGACACGCTCGATGAGGTATCGCACGTCACGATCGGGTAAAGCTGACACTACAAATTGAATTTTGAGAGTTTGCAAATATTCAAAGTATGGAGTAAAGCAGTCACCAAGTAACCTCGGTACGATGTACACAAAGAAAAATTTCGCAGATTTCGCCGTTCCGAGGATGGGACGCGGTGCGGACGCACCCCCCGATAGCAGTAATAATGAAGTAAAGATTCTGGTATTAAAGTCGAAGTAGATATTAAACTTTTAAATCAAAATTTTGAAAGTATTTGTATGTTTTGTTAGTTTTCCAGGTTTGTATTAATGTGTGCTTTTATGTTGCAGATGGCGGATAGCAGACCACGGGACGCGTTCGATGAGGTATCACCCGTCACAGTCGGGTAAAGCTGACGCAGCTAAATTAAATTTTTGAAAATTGAGTAGGAGATATAGTAATAGATTTTTATGAGTTTTATACTATGTGCACTTTTGTTTCAGGTATCGGATAGCAGGGCGTGGGGTGCATTCAGCGGTCGGCAGTGAGTTCCGTGTTGTAAGAGTAGGGCAAGAGATGTGAATTTTAATATTTGCCAAACCTTTCAGATTTGATGTGGTTAATACGTTGTGTTGAGGATGATCTCTGCGATTATTTTCTGGCGAATCGGGCAGGTGACCGATGTGGGGTTGTGCGCGAGTCTTTTTGGTGTTCCTATGGCTGGATGCTTGTGATATTTTGTTTGCCTGTTCAGACAGTTGTAGCAGGTGGGTTTGTTTGCGTAGTCCAGGCGTCTGCAATTGGGGAATAGGTGTCCTATGGAAGCGCAGTGCGAGCAGACAACGAGCTCCGATGTGCACTTTTTCCTGAGGTGTCCAAACTGCATACACTTATAGCATTGTAGTACAGGAATGTATGGTTCAGCGTGTATGGTGTGTTGGCTAATTTGTATTGCCTGGTTTTTTGTGATAAAGTGGTACATTTGGGAGCTCGTTGCGAGTACTGCGTTATATAAGTGAAGATTCTTATTAACTCTTGAAAATTTTAGTTCTATGTAGTGGTCTGTAGTATTATGGTGGTTGCGGTATTGGTTGCGGTATTGGTCCCTGATAGTGCTTGTTAAGTTGATTCGATTCGATTTCTTTTGGAATACCCTTGAGGATGACCATTGGTTTAAGTGGCGGGTGAAGTTTGACTTTTAGTTTGCCGTTTTTGCTATTGATTTTGTTGACGGCTAGGTCTCTGTCGGTTATATTGTTGAAAGCTACCTTGAGGTTTTTGTTTTTTAGTACACTGATTTTGTAAGGGCTGCAGTTGATGTTCAAGGAACTGATTAGGTTATTCCACTCGCTGATGGTGTCGGGAGAACCGTCCCCGTTTTCCTCATGATTAGTGGACACAATGATGGCAGGTTTGTAGGTGGTCGTGAACTGTGATGCATACGGACCTTTAATTAATGTTGGTGGACTGGTGATATGATTGGAGGCTTCAGGGCTGTTGCTGGGCTCGGTGTAAAGGTGTGGGTGTCCATTTTCTGTGTTGTTCATATAGTGGATAATAAGGGGCTGTTTGTTCTCTTTGTTACCTGGCTCGTCGGGACCCGCCACGCATATTCCTCTGCTTGCGGGTTGTTGGTTCTTGTGCTCATGGAGGTTGCTTACCTGTTCTTTGAGTGTGATGTAGTTGTCTTCTGCTTGCCTCGGGCTGTTGTAGTTGTCGTAGACGGGGTCCCTGGGGCCTTCTTGTTTCCCGCAAGTGATGAGTTTCTGGAGGTTGGCTTTGCCTGGTGCTTGTGTTGAGCACCTAGATGCCATGTTGTGATGATTTGGTGTCGTAGTTATGGTTACGGGGTTGATTTGGAGTGTGTAATGGTACTTACAGGTGGATGAGTTCCTGGCGTTTATATTCCTTTGTGAATTGATGAATCTGGGGTGTGCTGTAGATAGTTGATTGCAAGAATGAAGAACACTGCATCCAGTAAGTTGGTTAACTCGTTAACGCGTGATTGGTAGGTCTATCGGAGAAAAATGAGCAGGCACACGTCCGTCGTCGATCGCGGTTGGGAGTGTACTAATAAAATGGGCTCTATGATATGGCCTAACCGACGAGACTGGCAAACCCAGCAAGCCTCGTATAGCCTGTTAAGTTGTATCGGCAGGCTCGGTCGGTTCGGCAAGCCCGGCAAGTCCGGCAATCTCTGTACTTCAAACTGTATCAGAGTACTAGTACCGGCTTCCGGTGCAGGGTATGGCTGACAGTTTGGCAAATCCTGCAAGTTAGGTGAATCCTGCAGGCATGGTCTGCCGAGTAATTCCTTCAGTCCGGCAGAGTCGTCAGGCAAGCCAGGCGCGTCCTGCAGGCCTGGCAAGATTGGCGGCCCCTAGGGGCATTTGATACTTATATTGTTGTACCTAAGCTTATCCGTGGTGTGAGGCACATTTGGCAGCATTGGCAAATACTGGAAGTCAAGATGCGTAGTTTTCGGTGAGTCTTGCAATCTTGGTGGGCCGTGCAAGCTCGGCGTGTTCAACCCATCAAGTTGAGCTGCCATTAGGCTCGGCAGACCCTTTCACAAAATAGAATAAGTGAGCTCTGCATCCCAGGCAAACTCGGCAATCAGTGTCCGCGGGTAGGCCCGCCGTAGGTTGCCAGCGCTGCAAATCCGGCCATCCCAGCCAGTCGCCATTTACCTAGTTACTTTTAACTAAATTAGTTTAGTTTCTACAATTATACCATCTGCTGGCCCGCCCGACGTTCCCCGGCGTTTGCAGAGTTTTGCAAAGATTGTTTGCATGCAATCGTGGCAGGTCCGGCAAGTTAGGCGACCAAGGTGTGGTGTCATACATATAACTTACATATTTACTATGGGAAGGTTTTTGTTGCAATTGTATATTATTTGCCTAATTTGTAACATTTTGACTTGTATGGCAATGCCCGCAACTCAGGTGAACCGGATTATATTGCGTTTTTGAATGTTTGCCCCTTTGGCAAGGTAAGCAAGTTATGCTGCCCCGGCAGCCGGGCAGCAATAAACGCTCCGAGCGTCCGCGTGCCACGCACGGCCGGTTCGCCACGTTGCTCGCCTTTCACAAGATAGAGTAAGTGAGTTCTGCAGCCCAGGCAAGCTCGGCAATTAGTGTCCGCGAGAAGGCCCGTCGTAGGTTGCCAGCGCTGCAAATCCGGCCATCCCAGCCAATCGCCATATACATAGTTTTATACATACATAGTTTTAGGTTTCGGCTGAACCAGTTATAGTTAAGTTCTTGATATTAGGTGGGTGGGAAAGGGAGGCTTCTGTTGCCATTGTATATTATTTGTCTAATTTGTAACGTTTGACTTGAATGGCAAGGCCCGCGACTCCGGCGAACCGGATTATACTGTGTTTTTTGAGTGTTTGCACCTTTGGCAAGGTCAGCAAGTTATGCTGCCCCGGCGGCCGGGCAGCGATAGACGCTCGGAGCGTCCACATGCCACGTACAGCCGGTTCGCCGCGCTACGCGCCTTTCACGAAATAGAATAAGTTAGCTCTGCATCCCTGGCAGGCTCGGCAATTGGTGTCCGCGAGAAGGCCCGCCGTAGGTTGCCAACGCTGCAAGTCCGGCCATCCCAGCCAGTCACCATTTACAAGGTCTACTTTTAACTAAGTTAAGTGTGGTGTCATACATTTAACATAAATATTTACTATAGGGAGGCTTTTGTTGCTATTGTATATTATTTGTCTAATTTGTAACGTTTTGACTTGAATGGCAAGGCCCGCAACTCCGGCGAACCGAATTATACTGTGTTTTTTGAGTGTTTTCACCTTTGGCAAGGTCAGCAAGTTATGCTGCCCCGGCAGCCGGGCAACGATAGACGCTCGGAGCGTCCAAGTGCCACGCACAGCCGGTTCGTCGCGCTACGCGCCTTTCACAAAATAGAATAAGTTAGCTCTGCATCCCTGGCAAGCTCGGCAATTGGTGTCCGCGAGAAGGCCCGCCGTAGGTTGCCAGCGCTGCAAATCCAGCCATCGAAATAAGTGAGCTCTGCATCTCCGGCAAGCTCGGCAATTGGTGTCCGCGAGAAGGCCCGCCGTAGGTTGCCAGCGCTGCAAATCCGGCCGTCATAGCCAGTCACCATTTACAAGATCTACTTTTAACTAAGTTTAGTGTGGTGTCATACATACATTCTATAACTATAAAAGGCTATGTCCTGACTGACTGACTGACTGACTGACTGACTGACTGACTGACATATAGACAACGTACAGCCCAAACCGCTAAACGTAGAGACTTGAAATTTGGAGGGTATGTTTTTGGAGAGGTGTAAACGCCCACTAAGAAAGGATTTTTCGAAAATCAACCCTGAAGGGGGTTAAATGGGGTGTTAAAGTTTGTATGAAACTTTTTATTCTCTGGTTCTATTGATACAAAACTATTGCAAAACAAATATTGGTATACGTATTCTACTATAAAAATAAGAAGATACGGGTGTCACAGTTTTTTCAAAATCAGCTCCCGTTAGTATAAAAAAAAAACTAAATTTTAGTGATAGTACGTTTGTTTCTCCTTAACTTTGTAACGGCTGTACATATTAAAATGAAATTTAGTATAGGGATGGGGATAGATGTGGGGATGGGGGTGGGGGTGGGGGTGGCGATGATACTGGGAACTGAGACGGGACGGAGATAGGCATGTTAATATTAAGATTACAATTGGTATCGGGATGGGGATGGGGATGGGTGGGGATGGGGTGGGGATTTGGTGCGGATAGGTGGAGATGAGGATGGGTGGGGATTGGGGGATGGGGTGGGGATTTGGTGGGGATAGGTGGGGATGGGATGTGGATGTGGATGAGGCTGGGAACGGGGATGGGCGTGTCCATATTAAGATGAAAGTTGAAATCGGGATGGGGGTGGGGATGGGATGGGGTTCGGGATGGGGATGAGGGAGGGAACGGGGATGTGGACGGGGATGGGCGTGTTTATAAAACAACCAGTAACGGTAGAAAACATTATGAGTAATCCTCCCACATCTGCGGCACAAACAAGAGTAATGGTGCGCCGAGCCCTAACGAAACGTAATAAAAGTCTACTGTGGCAAGCGCAAAATAAACTAAGACCATCTTATAAATATGTATGGTTCCAGGACGGGAAGGTGCTGGTTCGTAAAGACGACAACGCAAAACCCACTGCTGTACGATCGGAAGAAGACGTCGACAACCTCGCAATAGAAGCAGAAAAGCCCAATATGAATCGGTAATAGATGTGTTTATACACATCAGTCAGCCAAGATTTATCTCCAGATCATGAAGAACTTTTTGACTGTACTGACATCAATAGTTTTAGTGACCGGATCCCACCTATGTCTCGGCATCAGTTCAGATTTAGCGTTGTTCATATTAATATTAGATCCCTAAAGAAGAATTTTTGCTACCTAACCTACTTTATAAATTCTTCAAGACTAAACATAGACGTAATGGTACTTTCTGAGGTCAATATATCTAATAGTGTTGTTGCTTTGTACAATATAAATGGCTATACAATGCACAGTCAATTGCGAAAAAATCGAAGAGGTGGTGGTATAATTGTTTATGTGAGAAACATTCACTCATTCAACGTAATAAACACTACTTTCTCTCACTGTGAGGCCATCGTTGGTCAAATATCTACTCCACAAAAATATTCCGCACTTGTTTGTGCAATATATAGACCACCGAGTGAAAGTAAGCACTTGTTTATCAAGGAAGTTAAGAACCTAATCATAAACCCAAATTTCTTACAGCACGATACTTATCTATTAGGTGACATGAACATCGATTTAAAAACCAATAACGGCATACGTGAGTATTACATTAGTAGCATGTCCGAGTGTGGTCTAACAAGTGTGATATCTGACTACACCAGAATCGAAAAACTAGGCACGTTAACAACGAAAAGTTGTTTAGATCACATATTTGCGAGGACGCACTTGTTAGATGTTTGCTCGGCCGCGCTAGGCACTGTAATGGCCGATCACCGAATGACTATAGTGTCGTGTGTAGGAAACGATGCTACACGGATACAGGGTGAGCTTAAACATATTGAATTATTAAATAATATTAAAGTAAATTCTTTATTGGCTGAACTAGATTGGAGTAATATTGATAATATTGATTGTCCTATTAAAATTTACGAAAGCATTAAAGATAAGTTTAATACCTGTTATAATGATTCTAAGTATATCAAGACAATTAATACAATAAGTAAGAGACATAAAGATCCTTGGATAAATAACGAAATTATCAATATGTGTAATAAGAAAGATAAGTTATTTATACAATGGAAAAATGATACTACAAATAATATTTTACGACTAGAGTTTAATAAATTAAGAAATAAAACGCGTAAGTTAATAGAATCCCGTAGAAACAACTATTATTTAGATGCAATAAATAATAATAAATCAAATCTCCGGAAAATGTGGATAATATTAAATTCTATCTCAGGTCGAAATAAAACTGCATTAGACGTGGCTATTTTAAGAGCATTTAATAAAAATATAATCGATATTAAAACTATAGCCAACAATTTTGCTAGGGAGTTTAGTGACAGTGTAAAGAAAATTATGCCTAAATGTAATAAACGTCTGATAAATGAGTCTGAATATATATATCCGCAAAACAAGTCAATGTTTTTTTAAAAAAGCTTCTTGTCAGAGTTTGTATAAAATAGTTAAGAATTTAAATACAAATAAAGCACCTGGAATCGATTGCATTAGGTGCGTAGACATTAAGTCTATCTGTGAGAAGATGTTATGGGTCTTAGTTAAGCTAATTAATACCAGTATTACTACTGGAAAGTATCCTCAAGAACTGAAAACCGGAATCGTTAGACCGATATATAAAAAAGGTAGTCATAAAGAATACGGCAATTATAGGCCAATCACTATACTACCAGTCGTAGATAAAATAGTGGAGAAATTTGTCTGTCAGCAAATACAAGATTTTTATGTAAATAACGACGTACTATCCAGCGTGCAATATGGATTTCAGAGAAATAAGTCAACTACACAATTACTCTCTAAATTTACAGATGAAGTCAACCATTGCCTTGATAAAAAGAAACACGTAGTGCTTCTTTTTATTGACTTTAGCAAAGCCTTTGACACGCTTAGGCATGACACTTTATTGCACAAACTAAATAATACTGGCGTTCGAGGGCCAATCCTGAAATGGTGTGAAGACTATCTAATAAATCGCAAGTATCGCGTAAAAATAGGAGACGACTATAGTGACGCTATTGACGTTACTGAAGGGACGGCCCAAGGATCTGTGCTTGGGCCGTTGCACTATATTTCTTATGTAAATGACATGGAGTATGTGGTAAATCATTGCTCCATTTACCAATACGCCGACGACACATGCCTGCTGGCTTCTAGTGACAATCTTAGTACGGCAGTCAAATGCATGCAGGATGATTTCACACAAGTCGCTAAATGGTCACACGATAATGGTCTGGTGTTAAATGGAGCCAAAACAAAAATTATACATGTCCACTCTAGTCACATGCGACACGCAGGCTCCTTTAGGGTTATTGCTCACAGTCATGACTGTCTACATAGAACTGCCCACAGAAATGCCAGTAGCTGTAACTGTGATGCAATAGAACAAGTGTCTCGGCATACATATTTAGGGTTGATAGTGGATAACAGATTCAATTGGCGTTACCAAGTTGAGACAGTTTGTGACAAGTTAAGAGCTATCCTTGCCAAATTCCACATAATTAAACCAAAGGTACCGTATCAAGTTTTATTGAGTATGTACGTAGCTATGGCAGAGTCGATCATATCGTATGGCATCACAAGCTATGGACGTACCTTTAAAACTTTTATAGACAAAATAACGAACATCCAAATAAGACTCTTAAAACTAATAGTTCCAAATAATATTAAAAAACAATATAAAAAAAACGTCCTCGACATATTTGAGTTCTGCAAAATATTGCCCGCACAAACGAAAGTATGTATGGCCTTGTTATTAGAACAGTTCAACAATTTAGAAGTCCAGATACCGATTTCGCACGATAATATGACTACTAGGATGATTTCTCAAAATATGCTCAAAATACCCAGGACTAATAATTTTTATGGAAGAAGAACCTTAGCCTATCTGGTTCCCACACTTATGAACAATATACCCAACAGCGTAAAAAATAACATAAATAATAAAAATTACAAACGAAAGTATAAAAAATATTTTTATGATAACTTGTGACGCAAACGAGTATGTGTAAAACAACACACTGAATGTATGCTACTTTGCTTTACATGTCATATTAATTTCCATTAGCTACCTATATTATTTGCAAACTTGCAAAACGTTTGTAAAACTCAGCCTGTATAACCACTTGTTTACGCCAATCTTAGAACCGGTAACCGGTAAGATAGGTGTGAAGAGCGTGCGAACCAACGCCGCCGCGCCAGATCCAAACTGAAGGTAACTTCACTTTGGGCTTGTCGCGGCCGGCATTATATGATTATATGTATTTATTTGACAGCGCGATGTGATTGGTGCCGAGACAAACCATGGTGGTTTTTCGGTACTACTTATGATGTAATATTGTATGTACAAATTGTAATGAATAAAAAAAAAAAAAAAAAAAAAAAAAAATATTAATCTATAACTATAAAAGGCTATGTCCTGACTGACTGACTGACTGACTGACTGACTGACTGACTGACATATAGACAACGTACAGCCCAAACCGCTAAACGTAGAGACTTGAAATTTGGAGGGTATGTTTTTGGAGAGGTGTAAACGCCCACTAAGAAAGGATTTTTCGAAAATCAACCCCGAAGGGGGTTAAATGGGGTGTTAAAGTTTGTATGTGTAAGCGACATCTATGAGCGGTTTAGGTAACTACCTATATCGATTGCATCAGATGTGTGAAAGAGATGGATATATGTGGAATAATATAGGTATGAAAGAGACAGCACAAAAGGAAAGGTATGAGTGAGATAGTTTATAAGAATTGTAAATAGGTGTAAAAGAGAAAGATAATAAAGTCAATTGAAAAGCTACGACTCGGCCTTTCACTTCTTTCATGGCGCTGTGCCAAAAAATAAAAAGAAAATAATTAGAAAGAGTACGAAATACTCTAAAATTTTTACGTCACGAAGTGCATTACAAGAAACTACGATAATAAAACATAAAAAACAAAACAAAGTGAACAAGATCACG
This sequence comes from Erannis defoliaria, assembly GCA_905404285.2. Lineage (NCBI taxonomy): Eukaryota > Metazoa > Arthropoda > Insecta > Lepidoptera > Geometridae > Erannis > Erannis defoliaria. Next base: position 56,181 of record FR990085.1, on the reverse strand, counting down.
AAGAAAAAAGAAGATAAGTTTTCGACGCCATACGATTGAACGTACGTACCACGTTCGTGGCGAAAAATATATTCTTAATTTCAGGTTTAGGAACAATGGAATCTATTCACGAAAAGGAACTGGAACAATACACTGTCCAGCAATTACGAGATGAATTGAAATTACGAATCCTTCCGTATACGGGTATCAAGATCGATTTGATAAATAGGATTATCAAAGATAACAAGGACAAAATTCACTCTGGAACAATCGAAGTCTTGAAGGAGGAACGAGACCGAAGGTTGTCTCAAACAATAGAAATTAAGGAGTTACAAGAAAAAATAACTAAGTTGCAGGAAAATCACCAGCAAAATGCAGGTCAGTCAGTGAATTTATCTCCTACCACTTCTCACAATCTACAAGAACATGATTTAACAAATATATTGCTGCAAATTGCGCAAACGCAAAACCAAATTGCGCAAAACATATCGCCCACATTTCAAATTTTTTCGACAAGCGATACTAGCAATGCGATACCGTTATTTGCCGGAAACAAAACAGATAATGCGGTAGAATGGCTAAGGCAAGTAGAAAGGGTAGCAAGTTTGGCAAATTGGTCACAGAATTTAACGTTAGTAAATGCATCAATGAGACTTCGAGGTCCTGCGCAAAATTGGCAAAAAGTTATTGGTAAAAACATAAATTCCTGGCTTGAATGGAAAGAAAAAATTGCGGAACATTTTAAAATAAGAATCAGTTTTGCTGAATTTATAATGTATCAATCTCAACGAACTTTAAGATCGAATGAAACCATAAGTGATTATATTTATTCAAAAAACGCTATGTTGGAGAAATCTCCAATGAGGATTCCAGATGCAGATCGAGTATCACTCATCCTGGAAGGCATCACGGATGCAAGATGGTCAACTCCGCTCGCTGTTATTATCGAAGGAAGTCTGTATCAGCTGCATATCAGCGGCTGATTTGAAGCTGCATACCTTTGCAGCATTGCACAGAAGTAACAGAGCTGATAACGCATGCTGTAGCATTGGACGTGGTAAGAAAAGTGTACCAACCTGGAAATTACGAAAACAAGCAGACGGTGAGCAATCATACCCAACAAAATGTAAGTAACTTTGATAAACAACACACTAGAAGTAATTTCATCAAAAGATTTAACCCAGTGACAGACAAAACAGAAGATCAAACATGTTATCGATGCAAACAGAAAGGACATATTTCTTATAACTGTGATGTAAAAAAACAACAACCCTCAAAGGGCAATGAGTCAGTAAATAAGCCTACACTGAACTACAAAACAGAGACAAAAACACCAAAAGACAAAACCTCACAAATATTTCAAAAACAAATAAATTGTGTACAAAACGATATACCAGATAAATTCGACATACCCTCTGTAACACTAATTCCAGTTATCCTAAACGGCAAGATCGAGACTAAAGCTTTGCCAGACTCCGGATCGGTCATCACACTAATAGATAAGAAGCTACTACCACCAGAGACAGAAGTTTACCCATGGCAAAAAGGTACATTCAAGATAGCTGGCAACATGATGACTCCTGTAGGATGGATCACAGGAAGAGTACAGGTGGGAAAAATTGATTTTAGGTTAGGTTAGGTTAGGTTAGGTTAGGTTAGGTTAGGTTAGGTTAGGTTAGGTTAGGTTAGGTTAGGTTAGGTTAGGTTAGGTTAGGTTCCCCCCCGTGGGTACCCGCCTTGTCGGGGCGGGGGGGCTTAGTAGCCGTGGGAAGTGTCCCCACGGTGAAGCTAAGAGGTACCCGAGGTGGGGCCGCGAAAGCGGCCACAGTGGTGGGGGCTAGGCCACTGCACGAGCCTGAGGGATGGAGACAGGCCAGAGGGGCCAGAGCTCTCCATTCCCAAGGGCCACGGTAGTGGCTGGGCCCTTACTGAGGGTCCGGACCTGGTCCGGACATGAGGGCTCTCCGCGTGTCCCTCTGATCAGCAGAGGGCACAGTGGAGAGCGAGGAGGGACGGCCAGGTGGTGGCCTCATCAAGGGCTTTCCTTGAGGGGGCACCCACCGGGTGTGTTGTGGTGGGGCTGCGGGATGGGGACAGGCCAGAGGGGCCAGAGCTCCCCATCCCCAACGGCCGAAGTGGCAGGCGGCGGGGCCACTCACCTGACCCGCTGCATGGAGGCCAGGGCGTTCGGACGTAGGGCCGTCCGGCGCCCATCTCGCTGGCATGGCCTCCGAGGTGGATGCACGATGTGTCTGGGTGTTCGGACACATCGTCATCGGTGCGGGAGGAGCTTCGGCTCCCCGTGGTGGGCCCGAAAGGGCGGCGCCGTCGAGGTCGCGGATGAATGCGAGAGCGTACCCGTGACCTCGACAATAGGCGCAGTGTGGGAACACCGTTGGGTTTTTAGTCGGTAGGGGTGCCATCGAGTCTCACTCTGGCATCGAGTCCGACATAACCCTCCTGCGCCCTGGCAGGAGGGTATGCGTAAGTGCATTTCCCAACGTAAAAAAAAAAAAAAAAAAAAAAAAAAAAAAAAAAAAAAAAAAGGTTAGGTTAGGTTCCCCCCCCCCGTCCCCCCCGTGGGTACCCGCCTTGTCGGGGCGGGGGGGCTTAGTAGCCGTGGGAAGTGTCCCCACGGTGAAGCTAAGAGGTACCCGAGGTGGGGCCGCTTCTCCGGGCCATCTGGGGGGGCCATACCCGGGGAAGTCAGGTTGAAGCGGCCAAAGTAGGTTGCGGTACTGTATGGGCGGTACCGCAACTGAGGCGGGGCCTGGGCCCGTGAGTCCGGACCTGGTCCGGACATGAGGGCTCTCCACGTGTCCCTCTGATTAGCAGAGGGCACAGTGGAGAGTGAGGAGGGACAACCGGGTGGCGGCCTCATCAAGGGCTTTCCTTGAGGGGGCACCCACCGGGTGTGTTGTGGTGGGGCTGCGGGATGGGGACAGGCCAGAGGGGCCAGAGCTCCCCATCCCCAACGGCCGAAGTGGCAGGCGGCGGGGCCACTCACCCGACCCGCCGCATGGAGGCCAGGGCGTTGGACGTGGGGCCGTCCGGCGCCCATCTCGCTGGCATGGTCTCCGAGGTGGATGCACGATGTGTCTGGGTGTTCCGACACATCGTCATCGGTGCGGGAGGAGCTTTGGCTCCCCGTGGTGGGCCCGAAAGGGCAGCGCTGTCGAGGTCGCGGACGAATGCGAGAGCGTACCCGTGGCCTCGGCGCAAGGCGCAGTGATGGAACACCGTTGGGTTTTTAGTCGGTAGTGGTGCCACTCTGGTGCCGAGCCCGACATAACCCTCCTGCCGCCCCGGCGGGAGGGTATGCGTAAATGCATTTCCCAACGTTAAAAAAAAAAAAAAAAAAAAAAGGTTCCCCCCCGTGGGTACCCGCCTTGTCGGGGCGGGGGGGCTTAGTAGCCGTGGGAAGTGTCCCCACGGTGAAGCTAAGAGGTACCCGAGGTGGGGCCGCGGAAGCGGCCACAGTGGGGGGCTAGGCCACTGCACGGGCCTGAGGGATGGAGACAGGCCAGAGGGGCCAAAGCTCTTCATTCCCAAGGGCCACGGCAGGGGCTGGACCCGTGAGTCCGGACCTGGTCCGGACATGAGGGCTCTCCACGTGTCCCTCTGATTAGCAGAGGGCACAGTGGAGAGTGAGGAGGGACAACCGGGTGGTGGCCTCATCAAGGGCTTTCCTTGAGGGGGCACCCACCTGGTGTGTTGTGGTGGGGCTGCGGGATGGGGCAGGCCAGAGGGGCCAGAGCTCCCCATCCCCAACGGCCGAAGTGGCAGGCGGCGGGGCCACTCACCTGACCCGCCGCATGGAGGCCAGGGCGTTCGGACGTAGGGCCGTCTGGCGCCCATCTCGCTGGCATGGCCTCCGAGGTGGATGCACGATGTGTCTGGGTGTTCGGACACATCGTCATCGGTGCGGGAGGAGCTTCGGCTCCCCGTGGTGGGCCCGAAAGGGCGGCGCCGTCGAGGTCGCGGATGAATGCGAGAGCGTACCCGTGACCTCGACAATAGGCGCAGTGTGGGAACACCGTTGGGTTTTTAGTCGGTAGGGGTGCCATCGAGTCTCACTCTGGCATCGAGTCCGACATAACCCTCCTGCGCCCTGGCAGGAGGGTATGCGTAAGTGCATTTCCCAACGTTAAAAAAAAAAAATAAAAAAAAAAAAAAAAAAAAAAAAAAAAAAAAAAAGGTTAGGTTAGGTTAGGTTAGGTTTCCCCCCCCCCCGACCCCCCCGTGGGTACCCGCCTTGTCGGGGCGGGGGGGCTTAGTAGCCGTGGGTTGGTCGCCATGGTGAAGCTAAGAGGTACCCGAGGTGGGGCCGCTTCTCCGGGCCATCCGGGGGGGGCATACCCGGGGAAGTCTGGTTGAAGCGGCCAAAGTAGGTTGCGGTACTGTATGGGCGGTACCGCAACTGAGGCGGGCTGCGGTGTCGTATGGGCGATACCGCAGCTGAAGGCTGGAGGCCGCGGCGGGAGAGGACTGTCGGTGGTGAGGTTCGCCGCTTTCCCTGCCTTCCGCGGCCTCGACGGGGCTGCCACCGTGAGATGGTGGACGCGGTGGGGTCGCAGGGGAAGAGGAGTGCCGGTATCACGGTGCGCCGCTCTTCCTGTCCTCTGCGACCGAAATGGCGGGTGACGCGGCTCTCCGCGTGTCCCTCTGATTAGCAGAGGGCACAGTGGAGAGTGAGGAGGGACAACCGGGTGGTGGCCTCATCAAGGGCTTTCCTTGAGGGGGCACCCACCGGGTGTGTTGTGGTGGGGCTGCGGGATGGGGACAGGGCCAGAGGGGCCAGAGCTCCCCATCCCCAACAGCCGAAGTGGTAGGCGGCGGGACCACTCACCTGACCCGCCGCATGGAGGCCAGGGCGTTGGACGTGGGGCCGTCCGGCGCCCATCTAGCCGGCGTGGCCTCCGAGGTGGATGCACGATGTGTCTGGGTGTTCCGACACATCGTCATCGGTGCGGGAGGAGCTTTGGCTCCCCGTGGTGGGCCCGAAAGGGCAGCGCTGTCGAGGTCGCGGACGAATGCGAAAGCGTACCCGTGGCCTCGGCGCAAGGCGCAGTGATGGAACACCGTTGGGTTTTTAGTCGGTAGTGGTGCCGCTCTGGTGCCGGGCCCGACATAACCCTCCTGCCGCCCCGGCGGGAGGGTATGCGTAAATGCATTTCCCAACGATAAAAAAAAAAAAAAAAAAAAAAAAAAAAAAGGTTCCCCCCCGTCCCCCCCGTGGGTACCCGCCTTGTCGGGGCGGGGGGGCTTAGTAGCCGTGGGAAGTGTCCCCACGGTGAAGCTAAGAGGTACCCGAGGTGGGGCCGCGAAAGCGGCCACAGTGGTGGGGGCTAGGCCACTGCACGAGCCTGAGGGATGGAGACAGGCCAGAGGGGCCAGAGCTCTCCATTCCGAGGGCCACGGTAGTGGCTGGGCCCTTACTGAGGGTCCGGACCTGGTCTGGACATGAGGGCTCTCCGCGTGTCCCTCTGATCAGCAGAGGGCACAGTGGAGAGCGAGGAGGGACGGCCAGGTGGTGGCCTCATCAAGGGCTTTCCTTGAGGGGGCACCCACCGGGTGTGTTGTGGTGGGGCTGCGGGATGGGGACAGGCCAGAGGGGCCAGAGCTCCCCATCCCCAACGGCCGAAGTGGCAGGCGGCGGGGCCACTCACCTGACCCGCCGCATGGAGGCCAGGGCGTTCGGACGTAGGGCCGTCCGGCGCCCATCTCGCTGGCATGGCCTCCGAGGTGGATGCACGATGTGTCTGGGTGTTCGGACACATCGTCATCGGTGCGGGAGGAGCTTCGGCTCCCCGTGGTGGGCCCGAAAGGGCGGCGCCGTCGAGGTCGCGGATGAATGCGAGAGCGTACCCGTGACCTCGACAATAGGCGCAGTGTGGGAACACCGTTGGGTTTTTAGTCGGTAGGGGTGCCATCGAGTCTCACTCTGGCATCGAGTCCGACATAACCCTCCTGCGCCCTGGCAGGAGGGTATGCGTAAGTGCATTTCCCAACGTAAAAAAAAAAAAAAAAAAAAAAAAAAAAAAAGGTTCCCCCCCGTGGGTACCCGCCTTTTCGGGGCGGGGGGGCTTAGTAGCCGTGGGAAGTGTCCCCACGGTGAAGCTAAGAGGTACCCGAGGTGGGGCCGCGAAAGCGGCTACCGTGGTGGGGGCTAGGCCACTGCACGAGCCTGAGGGATGGAGACAGGCCAGAGGGGCCAGAGCTCTCCATTCCCAAGGGCCACGGTAGTGGCTGGGCCCTTACTGAGGGTCCGGACCTGGTCCGGACATGAGGGCTCTCCGCGTGTCCCTCTGATCAGCAGAGGGCACAGTGGAGAGCGAGGAGGGACGGCCAGGTGGTGGCCTCATCAAGGGCTTTCCTTGAGGGGGCACCCACCGGGTGTGTTGTGGTGGGGCTGCGGGATGGGGACAGGCCAGAGGGGCCAGAGCTCCCCATCCCCAACGGCCGAAGTGGCAGGCGGCGGGGCCACTCACCTGACCCGCCGCATGGAGGCCAGGGCGTTCGGACGTAGGGCCGTCCGGCGCCCATCTCGCTGGCATGGCCTCCGAGGTGGATGCACGATGTGTCTGGGTGTTCGGACACATCGTCATCGGTGCGGGAGGAGCTTCGGCTCCCCGTGGTGGGCCCGAAAGGGCGGCGCCGTCGAGGTCGCGGATGAATGCGAGAGCGTACCCGTGACCTCGACAATAGGCGCAGTGTGGGAACACCGTTGGGTTTTTAGTCGGTAGGGGTGCCATCGAGTCTCACTCTGGCATCGAGTCCGACATAACCCTCCTGCGCCCTGGCAGGAGGGTATGCGTAAGTGCATTTCCCAACGTAAAAAAAAAAAAAAAAAAAAAAAAAAAAAAAGGTTAGGTTAGGTTAGGTTAGGTTCCCCCCCGTGGGTACCCGCCTTGTCGGGGCGGGGGGGCTTAGTAGCCGTGGGAAGTGTCCCCACGGTGAAGCTAAGAGGTACCCGAGGTGGGGCCGCGGAAGCGGCCACCGGGGGGGGAGCTAGGCCACTGCACGGGCCTGAGGGATGGAGACAGGCCAGAGGGGCCAAAGCTCTCCATTCCCAAGGGCCACGGCAGGGGCTGGGCTCGTGGGTCCGGACCTGGTCCGGACATGAGGGCTCTCCACGTGTCCCTCTGATTAGCAGAGGGCACAGTGGAGAGTGAGGAGGGACAACCGGGTGGTGGCCTCATCAAGGGCTTTCCTTGAGGGGGCACCCACCGGGTGTGTTGTGGTGGGGCTGCGGGATGGGGACAGGCCAGATGGGCCAGAGCTCCCCATCCCCAACGGCCGAAGTGGCAGGCGGCGGGGCCACTCACCTGACCCGCCGCATGGAGGCCAGGGCGTTCGGACGTAGGGCCGTCCGGCGCCCATCTCGCTGGCATGGCCTCCGAGGTGGATGCACGATGTGTCTGGGTGTTCGGACACATCGTCATCGGTGCGGGAGGAGCTTCGGCTCCCCGTGGTGGGCCCGAAAGGGCGGCGCCGTCGAGGTCGCGGATGAATGCGAGAGCGTACCCGTGACCTCGACAATAGGCGCAGTGTGGGAACACCGTTGGGTTTTTAGTCGGTAGGGGTGCCATCGAGTCTCACTCTGGCATCGAGTCCGACATAACCCTCCTGCGCCCTGGCAGGAGGGTATGCGTAAGTGCATTTCCCAACGTAAAAAAAAAAAAAAAAAAAAAAAAAAAAAAAAAAAAAAAAAAAAGGTTAGGTTAGGTTAGGTTTTATTTTTTTTTTTTTTTTTTTTTTTTTTTTTTTTTTTCGGCTCTGTCCCCCGAATATATGTTCAGGATTGAACTTCTAAGGGATTCTCTTTTTTGCCCCTACATTTTTTACATTCTTATTAAGGCCTTAATGCTTCTATTATATTTAACTATGCTATTTTAAACATTTATCTTAGTATTAGTTCAAACGTATATGTATGTATATAATATTTCTCAAATACGATATCTTACATCACATAATATGTCTTTTTGGAATTCGGGAGTAATTTAACAATTTTTTAATCTATATTCTTATTATTAACACCTAAATATTATAAAGTACTACAATCTTACACGTGTTATTAATCTAATTATCTTAATTTTGCTATTATTTATATAAATCAATATATAATATAACAAATGGTTATATATCTACTTGTTTCTCATATTAACTATTTCGCATACTTGAGTGCAGTAGTTACAAAATTCAACAGTGTTCTCTTTGTACATGAGTAATTCATGCAGGTTGTTTTTACTTATTCTGACTCCCAGCTTCTGCTCTATTGCAAATCTAAGCATTGTGTGAACAGGACAGTCCACCAGGATGTGTGGCACGTCTTCTATGGCGTCAGGCTCACAGATGCATGATGGATTCTCCTTGCACTTGAACCGTGTCAAGTACTGAGAGAACCCACCATGCCCCGTTAATATCTGGGTTAGCTTACCCGTGGGTTGGACCTTCCGCACGAAACGGTACGCGGCTGTCGCGTCAGGGAGAAACAACTTTGTAGTGGACGCGGTGTCCCCGGCTAAATACCTACTGTTCCATTCTATCAAAGATGATTGTCGTATCAGCCGCTTCACGTAAGAAACGGGACACCGGTCGTAGTCGGGCTTTCTCTTCGACGCGAGAGCCGCCTCTTTGGCCAGATCGTCGGCTCGCTCATTGCCCGGGAGCCCTGCATGCGCCTTCACCCAGAACAAAGATACATCTTTGCCCTGGGTCAAGGCTGTCCGCAGATTGTCCCGGGCCTCCACGGCCAGAGGGTGAAGGGAGCTATGGTTAGCGACCGTCTCCAAAGCGGCTCTCGAATCGCTATATAGACCATAGCTCGCCTCTCTTCCCCTGAGGACTTCGCCCGTGGCTTTGCATATGGCCAAGAGTTCCGCCTGGTAGACAGTGCAGTACGCGGACAGACTGAGCTTGAGGTTGCGGGTCTCGGTCTCACTGTTCCAAAAGGAAAGCGCGGCTCCGACCTTCCCCTCAATCTTGCTGCCGTCGGTGAAGATTCGCACCTCCTGCACGTTGTACCTGTCCACAAGGCTTTGGTCTACCAGTTGGGTGAATTCCAGATCCATATGCTTGGCTGGATGAGGAGCTTCTGCAAACTTTACCGGACGCTCGGTCTCTCTATCTCCTAGGTCCGGCAGGGGCGACCCTCTCTTTGCCTCATACAGAGCGGCTGCTTCCTGTATTCTGAGGTCGAGAGGCAGTATCCCTGCCAACACCAGCGCCGAGTGTAGAGAGACTGTTCGATAAGATTTGCAGAGCTTCTGTGCAAAGCCTCTCTGGACCGTGTTGAGCGTCTTTCGTACGCCGATCTTGTTCGCTGCAGGCGCCCACGCTGCCGACGCATACATGATGATGGGTTCTATCGTGGCTACATAAATAGAACGAATAACGTCAACATGCAGTCCCCAGTCGACTTTAGCAGCCTTGGAAAGCTGTTTATAAATATCTAGTGCCTTCTTACATTGTAGTGCGACGTGCGTGCTAAACGTCAGCTTACTGTCTATAGTTAGTCCTAGAATCTTGACCTCCCGTGACATACCAACGCACACTCCTCCCATGGTCAGCACTGGGGTGTCGTACTTAAGCTTCTTGGTTAAAACCATTGCGCAAGTTTTGTGCGGCGCAAACTTCAGCTTGTTCCGTACTCCCCACTGCTGCACATAGGCGAGCGCCGCGTTGGCCTGCCTCGAGACGTCAAGCCCAGTGTCCCCGTCAAAAGTCAACACCACGTCGTCGGCGAAGGCTTGCACGTACACGCCACTTTCCTCCAGTTCACGCAGCAGAGGATCCAAGAGAAGGTTCCATAGGATGGGACCACCTATTGACCCCTGCACACAACCTTTGTTGGTGCTCCTAGTGCATTCTTCCCCGGCAAATCTTACACTGACTTTCCTGCAGTCGAGATAGCTATCTAGTAGCCTCCTGATATTGACCGGACACTTTTCCTCAGCCAGACGTGTTCTAATGGCAGGCCACCATGCGCTATCGAAGGCCCCCTCTATATCCAATGACACTAGGGTTACCAGCTTCTTCAGCTCAATCTTACCCTTGATACGATGTATTAAAGTATAGAGGGCGTCTTCGGTGCTTTTTTGGGGCATGAATCCGAACTGGCGAGTACTTATCCTCGGTACTAGGTGCCACTTAATCCTTGCTACTATCATCTTCTCCAGAACCTTCCCCAAGACTGGCAAAAGGCCAATTGGCCTGTATGCTTTGGGGTTCGTGTAGTCGTCCTTGCCCGGTTTTCTCAGGACCACCACGGTAGCCTGCTTCCAGATGTCCGGGAAGTGCCCTATCTGTAGGCACTTGTTGAAGAGGGCAAGGGATGCGTCCAGGTCCTGGTAGATAGCTCTGCTGCAGATGTCTGCTGTGAAGTCATCCGCACCTGGGGCCTTCTTCGGGTTGAAAGCTCCCACCGCGGTCTTTAGCTCCAGCAATGTAAACGGTGGGTCATGACTCTCATCATGCTTCCACTCGTTTACCCGCTCTGCCGCTTCTCTGGCGCGGCGGTGCTCGTCGTTGTCAGTTTCCTCCAGGTCTTGTGGGTAGAATGTCTCCGCTAGTAAGTTCGCCGACTCCATTGGGTTTAGATGCACACCTTCTTTGGTTAGGGTCAAGTCTTCTTGTCTCCTGGTGGTCCTTCTTATGATCCGGTAAATACCGTCCCATACTCCTTCCCTGTCCTGTCTTCTACAGAACTCCTTCCAGCTGTCGATCTGGGCTTTCTTGGCTTGGCACTCATATTCTTCTTTCTTTTGCAGGTACTCAGCTACCACTATTTCTCTGCGGTACGGTGCCGCGTTCCTGATTTTACGCCTGAAGGTAGTGGTAACTTTCTTCAGCCTTGCGAGCTCGTCATTCCACCATGGGACCTTGAGTACCTCAGTACTCTTTTTTAAAGGCATGCTGTCTCTGCACGCGTTCGTTATGGCATCTGTAAATTTTGTAATAAATTCTTCGAGTTCAATTTTGGAATTAGTACTATTAATTGTCTCTACGTTTAAGTCCTGTTCAAATTTTAGTTCCGACAATTTGTTGTTGAATTGGTCCCAGTTTGCCTTTTTAGTGTTGTAGGGTTAGGTTAGGTTAGGTTAGGTTAGGTTAGGTTAGGTTAGGTTAGGTTAGGTTAGGTTAGGTTAGGTTAGGTTCCCCCCCGTGGGTACCCGCCTTGTCGGGGCGGGGGGGCTTAGTAGCCGTGGGTTGGTCGCCATGGTGAAGCTAAGAGGTACCCGAGGTGGGGCCGCGAAAGCGGCCACAGTGGTGGGGGCTAGGCCACTGCACGGGCCTGAGGGATGGAGACAGGCCAGAGGGGCCAGAGCTCTCCATTCCCAAGGGCCACGGTGGTGGCTGGGCCCTTACTGAGGGTCCGGACTTGGTCCGGACATGAGGGCTCTCCGCGTGTCCCTCTGATCAGCAGAGGGCACAGTGGAGAGCGAGGAGGGACGGCCAGGTGGTGGCCTCATCAAGGGCTTTCCTTGAGGGGGCACCCACCGGGTGTGTCGTGGTGGGGCTGCGGGATGGGGACAGGCCAGAGGGGCCAGAGCTCCCCATCCCCAATGGCCGAAGTGGCAGGCGGCGGGGCCACTCATCTGACCCGCCGCATGGAGGCCAGGGCGTTCGGACGTAGGGCCGTCCGGCGCCCATCTCGCTGGCATGGCCTCCGAGGTGGATGCACGATGTGTCTGGGTGTTCGGACACATCGTCATCGGTGCGGGAGGAGCTTCGGCTCCCCGTGGTGGGCCCGAAAGGGCGGCGCCGAGTCTCACTCTGGCATCGAGTCCGACATAACCCTCCTGCGCCCTGGCAGGAGGGTATGCGTAAGTGCATTTCCCAACGTAAAAAAAAAAAAAAAAAAAAAAAAAAAAAAGGTTGGAGTGCGGTGCCGAACTACCTCCTCGAAGCTCAGCCAGTATTATCCTTCGCGAATTCGTAATCCGGGGGGATGGTATTGGTTGGGCGGGTGCACTCTGGGCACGGTCAACAACTTGTCCATACCGGGGATCTTGTTGGCCGTGGCTAAAGTTCGGACTGGGGTGGGGAACTTCTGCGTGCGCCCCCAAGCTTTTATTGGGAGCGACCGCAGAAGATGGGGATGGGCTCGGCAGGAGGCTGGGCGGTCCGGTGGCAAGTTTGCCCGGACAGGGGGGCCCTCGCGTGGTCTTCTCTTCGGAGAGGACTCGGCTGATGGGCTGGTGTTCGTCCTCGGATGAAATGGTGAGGGAGTTGCCCGGTAGGTGGCAGGAGATCTCTTCCCGCCGCGACTGTACGTGGGCGCGTCCTTTTGATGTGTGCGGGTAGTCGCGGCGGGAAGAAACCAAGTCTCAAGGTTTGTGGGTCGCTGAGGGGAGTGTCCGGAGCGGGAGTTCGGAACCGTGGCTTGTTTATAGGTCACGACTCCGAGCTCGCGAACCGGGCATGGTCGGCGGGAAGCCGGCCGCTAGGCCCACCCAATGGGGGGGAAATGGGGGTAATAAAAAAATAATGAAAGCAGATGAAAAGAAAAAAACTACCCAGGAGGGTCCGGTTCGCCGGGAATCCCTCCGTGTCGCAGAGGCGGCACGCGGCCCCCAATCGTATTCTGGGGGGGGCCCCTTTGCATCTGAGGAGAGAGGAGAAGGAGAGGGAGGGTCCCGGTCCCGCGGACTTCGACTCTGACGACGACTCGTCAGCAAGTCTGATGTCCGTGGGATCGCGGTCCTCCGAGAGGAAGCGCGGTGGGCGCTTCGAGGTGGGCGATAGCGGCGATGACGGGAGCTCCAGTGACAGAGGGTCGGATGGTGCTCCCGTGCCGAAGGTCGCAGTTAAGGGCGAGAAGCGGGGCAGAGGTCGGCCGCCCACTACTGGGCAGTACGTTGGCCTTGCCCGCGCTAAGGAACAGCTGGTGGCCGCGCGGAGGGCCGAGATGGAGCTCCAGGCTGAGCAAGAGCTCGCCGAGGAGATCCGGTCTCGGCGCTCCCCTCGGGTGCTGGTGACCCGACTCTCCGAGTCGTCGGTGGAGGAGTGCGACGGAGCCCTTGCCACCGACTTGGGCAAGCGGGTGCTGGAGTCTGTGTCCACCATTGAATTGGTGGCCACTAAATCTGGCAACCTTAAGGGCACGTTTGTTCGTGCCCTTAAGGACGCAGCCGCCTCCATTAGGGAGGCAGTGGGGGCTCTTCAGAGTCGTTCCTCTACGGAGGAGACAAGGAGGCTGCACGCTGCAAATGCGCGCCTGCGGGATGAGGTACGAGAGCTCCGACAAGAGATCGTCGAGCTCCGCCGAGACATGCTGCAGGCGCGCGCTGCCATCCCCGCGTCCCAGCCCTCCGAGCGATCTTCGCTCGACGGGGGTGGGATGCCGGGACCTGCTGCCGACCGCAGGAAGCCCACGGCGCCGAAGGCTTCCGTCGTAGTCAGTATGACTCCGGAGCCGCAATCCGGCCCGTCGGGCATGCCTGCGGTCCTAGACAAGACCAAGTCCCTTCCCCCTGTTACCCTCCAGGGTAAAAAGAGGGCAAGGGACACAACCGGAAGGAACACTGCGGCCCCAGGCAAGAAGCCTGCGGTCACTAAAACAGGAGGGAACCGGCCCCAATTGGCCAAGGTCCAACCCGGCGTGAGCTGGGTGGAGGTGGCCAAGAGGGGCAAGAAGGGCAGGCCCGCTGCGACACCGGCACCTTCGCAAGGGACTCAGTCCCAAGCGGGGGCCGCACGGCAGCGTGAGCCTGCCAGAGAAGGACAAACCAGAGTGAGGCAACCTAGACTCCGCGCCCCGAAGTCCTCGGCAATCGTCTTGACGATCCAGCCGAAGGGCGCGGAGGAGGGCCTCACTTATATAAAGGCATTGACGTTGGCTCGTCAGAGGGTGGACCTGGCCTCGCTGGGGATATTGACGGCGCTCGGGTTCCGACAGGCGGTGACGGGGGCCCGAATGCTCGAGGTCTCTGGCGAGGACAGTGGGTAGGCCAGCGCCCTTGCTGGCTCGCTGCCGTGGGACTTAGAGGCTGGGGTCCTGTCCTCGGTCTACTGGCACAGAGTGCGGGCCAGAGAGCAGGACCTGCGTCTCACGGCAATGGAGGAGAGGCTGTGGCACAGAAATGTGCGGAACACAGCCCTGTTGGAGTGGAGGGAGGGTCTCCTATCGGAGCCCAGAGAGAGGGGGGCCGGAGCCCAACGACTCCTTGAGGCTATCCGGCCCGTACTCGTTGAATGGGCGCAGCGCAGCCACGGGACTCTAACCTTCCGGTTGACGCAGGTCCTCACGGGACATGGTTGTTTCGGGAGGTACCTGTGTCGTGTGGCCGGAAGGGAGGAGACGCCGGAATGTCACCAGTGCGGGTCTACAGAGGATACTTCCCTGCATGCACTGGAGACATGTCCGGCGGCGGCGGAACCGCGACAAGCCCTAGTCGCGGTCGTGGGGGCGGACCTCTCCTTGTCAACAATCTTGGCAAAGATTGTTGACGACGAGAGGTCATGGGAGGCGATGGTTTCCTTCTGCGAGACGGTGGTGTCGCAGAGGGAAGCCGAGGAGCGGGTGAGGGAGAGTGATCCTCTCGCTCACCCGCTCCGGAGAGCGCGGAGACGAAGGCGAGCTGGTCGTGCCCGCACTCCGTCACCGCTCCGAGGGTCTGGGGTGTCGGATGCGGGGGCGTCCGACTCCCCCAACTAGGGAGAGATCCTCCAGAGATGGTGATGCACCATGGTGTTCCAGGTGCATCGCTTGAGCCGAACGGGGGGGAGTATCTCCTCCCGAGGCGGGTCCACCTCACGGCGGACGTTGGCGATGGCAAGGCTGCGGAGAATGCGAGAGCGGTCCCGCGGCCTTGCACCTGTGCCATCGCAGGAGGAACACCGTGGGGTTTTAGTCGGTAGTGGCGCCACTCTGGTGCTGAGCCCGACATCACCCATCTGCCCCCCTGGCGGATGGGTATGCGTAAATGCATTTCCCCAAAAAAAAAAAAAAAAAAAAAAAGGTTAGGTTAGGTTAGGTTAGGTTAGGTTAGGTTAGGTTAGGTTAGGTTAGGTTAGGTTAGGTTAGGTTAGGTTAGGTTAGGTTAGGTTAGGTTAGGTTCCCCCGGAGTGCGGTGCCGAACTACCTCCTCGAAGCGCAGCCAGTATTATCCTTCGCGAATTCGTAATCCGGGGGGATGGTACTGGTTGGGCGGGTGCACTCTGGGCACGGTCAACAACTTCTCCTTACCGGGGATCTTGTTGGCCGTGGCTAAAGTTCGGACTGAGGTGGGGAACTTCTGCGTGCGCCCCCAAGCTTTTATTGGGAGCGCGCGCAGAAGATGGGGATGGGCTCGGCAGGAGGCTGGGCGGTCCGGTGGCAAGTTTGCCCGGACAGGGGGGCCCTCGCGTGGTCTTCTCTTCGGAGAGGACTCGGCTGATGGGCCGGGGTCCGTTTTCGGACGTTGAAGCGGGAGTTGCCCGGTAGGTGGCAAGAGATCTCTTCCCGTCGCGACTGCACGTGGACGTCCTTTTGATGTGTGCGGGTAGTCGCGACGGGAAGACACCAAATCTCAAGGTTTGTGGGTCGCTGAGGGGAGTGTCCGGAGCGGGAGTTCGGAGCCGTGGCTTGTTTATAAGTCGCGACTCCGAGCTCGCGAACCGGGCATGGTCGGCGGGAAGCCGGCCGCTAGGCCCACCCATGGGGGGGAACAGGGGTAAAACAAACATGAAAGCAGATGAAAAGAAAAAACCTACCCAGGAGGGTCCGGTTCGCCGGGAATCCCTTCGTGTCGCAGAGGCGGCACGCGGCCCCCAATCGTATTCTGGGGGGGGCCCTTTGCATCTGAGTTCGAGAGAGGGGAGTGTGAGAGAGGCGAAGGAGAGGGAGGGTCCCGGTCCCACGGACTTCGACTCTGACGATGACTCGTCAGCAAGTCTCATGTCCGTGGGATCGCGATCCTCTGAGAGGAAGCGCGGTGGGCGCTCGGAGGAGGGCGACAGCGGCGATGACGGGAGCTCCAGCGACAGAGGGTCGGATGGTGCTCCCGTGCCGAAGGTCGCTGTTAAAGGAGAGAAGCGGGGCAGAGGTCGGCCGCCCACTACTGGGCAGTACGTTGGCCTTGCCCGCGCTAAGGAACAGCTGGTGGCCGCGCGGAGAGCCGAGATGGAGCTTCGGGCTGAGCAAGAGCTCGCCGAAGAGATCCGATCTCGGCGCTCCCCTCGGGTGACGGTGACCCGGCTCTCCGAGTCGTCGGTGGAGGAGTGCGACGGAGCCCTCGCCACCGACTTGGGCAAGCGGGTGCTGGAGTCCGTGTCCACCATTGAATTGGTGGCCACTAAATCCGGCAACCTTAAGGGCACGTTTGTTCGTGCCCTTAAGGACGCAGCCGCCTCCATTAGGGAGGCAGTGGAGGCCCTCCAAGGTCGTTCCTCTTCGGAGGAAACGAGGAGGTTAAACGCCGCGAATGCGCGCCTGCGGGATGAGGTCCGAGAGCTCCGACAAGAGATCGTTGAGCTCCGGCGAGACATGCTGCAGGCGCGCGCTGCCGTCCCTGCGGCCCCGCCCCCCGAGCGATCTTCGCAAGGCAGGGCTGGGACGCCGGGACCTGCGGTTGACACGGCGACCAGAAAGAGGATGCAGAAAATCGGCGGACTGTCGGGTGAGCTGGTCGGGGCTACGGAGAAGTGTCTCCCGTCCCATCCAGGTGCCCGTCCCCCGACTACTGCCGACCGTAGGAAGCCCACGGCGCCAAAGGCTTCCGTCGCAGTCTATAAGACTCCGGAGCCGCAGCCCGGCCCGTCGGGCATGCCTGCGGTCTTAGATTTGACCCAGTCCCTGCCCTCTGTTACCCTCGGGGGTAGAAAGAGGGCAAGGGACAACACCGGACGTGACGCAGCGGCCAAAGGCAAGAAGCCTGCGGCCGCAAAACCTGGAGGAGACAGGCCCCAATTGGCCAAAGTCCAACCCGGCGTGAGCTGGGTGGAGGTGGCCAAAAGGGGCAAGAAGGGCAGGTCCGCTGCGACACCGGCACCTTCGCAAGGGACTCAGTCCCAGGCGGGGGCCGCACGGCAGCGCAAACCTGCTGGAGTCGGACGCGAAACGGTGGGGCAACCTAGACTCCGCGCCCCGAAATCGGCAGCGATCGTTCTGACGATCCAGCCGAAGGGTGCGGAGGAGGGCCTCACCTACGTTAAGGCACTGACGGTGGCGAAGATGAGGATAAACCTGGCCTCGCTGGGGATCACGACGGCGCTCGGGTTCCGACAGGCGGTGACGGGGGCCCGAATGCTCGAGGTCTCTGGCGAGGACAGTGGTCGGAAGGCGGACGCCTTGGCGGATAAGCTCCGGGAGCTTTTCGCTGAGGACGTGCTGCGAGTCACCAGGCCGGTGAAATGCGCGGAGCTGCGTGTAGCCGGCCTGGATGATTCTATCACGGAGGCGGAAGTGGCGGAGGCGATAGGCCGAGTCGGGGCATGTCGCCCGGATGAAGTGAATGTCGCGCAGATCCGCCGCAACGCCGTGGGCCTGGGCGCAGCCTTTGTGCGCTGCCCGGTGTCCGCGGCAAAAAAGGTGACGAGTAGCCCTCGGCTACTAATTGGATGGGTGTCGGCCCAAGTGAGGGCGCTAACACCGAGGCCTTTGCGCTGTTTCCGGTGCCTCGAGGTGGGGCACGTCCGGGAACAGTGCAAAGGGGATGTGGACCGAAGCAGACTCTGCTTCCGGTGTGGCCAACCTGGCCATAAGGCGGGCGAGTGCTCGGCTGGGCCGCACTGCGTAGTCTGCGCAGCAGCGGGCAAACCGGCTGGGCACCGTATTGGTGGCGGCAGCTGCGCCCCTCCTTCCAAGCGGAAGGCCAGGGCCGCACCGCGGTCCACAGCGACTCCGCCCGCGCGCGCTGGTGTGGCGCAGGCGCGGATGGAGTTGTAGGTGTTAGTGTCGGCTGGGCACCGGCGACGGCCACTCGTGGTCCTCTCCAGTCCCCAGCGGGCGGGAACTTTGGGCGCCGGGTTCGGGGGGACCCGACGCCCAGCTTAGAAGTTCCGTGGATGGGTGATGTGTCAGGTGTTCCGACACATCGCCATCGAGAGGGGAGTGCAGGCTCCATGTGAGGGGGTCCGCCCGGACCATCGCTGCCGGGGCCGCGGTTGAATGCTAGCGCGATCCCGTAGCCCCGGCGCAAGGCGACCCGAGGAACACCGCAGGTTTTTAGTGGGTAGGCCGCCCTTCTGGCGGAGAGTCCCACATAACCACTTGCCCCCCCCGGGGCCGTGGTATGCATCAAGCATTTTCCTGCGACAAAAAAAAAAAAAAAAAAAAAAAAAAAAAAAAAAAAAAAAAAAAAGGTTAGGTTCCCCCCCGTGGGTACCCGCCTTGTCGGGGCGGGGGGGCTTAGTAGCCGTGGGAAGTGTCCCCACGGTGAAGCTAAGAGGTACCCGAGGTGGGGCCGCGGAAGCGGCCACCGGGGGGGGGGGGCTAGGCCACTGCACGGGCCTGAGGGATGGAGACAGGCCAGAGGGGCCAGTGGCTCGTGGGCTCGTGGGTCCGGACCTGGTCCGGACATGAGGGCTCTCCACGTGTCCCTCTGATTAGCAGAGGGCACAGTGGAGAGTGAGGAGGGACAACCGGGTGGTGGCCTCATCAAGGGCTTTCCTTGAGGGGGCACCCACCGGGTGTGTTGTGGTGGGGCTGCGGGATGGAGACAGGCCAGAGGGGCCAGAGCTCTCCATCCCTAACGGCCGAAGTGGCAGGCGGCGGGGCCACTCACCTGACCCGCCGCATGGAGGCCAGGGCGTTCGGACGTAGGGCCGTCCGACGCCCATCTCGCTGGCATGGCCTCCGAGGTGGATGCACGATGTGTCTGGGTGTTCGGACACATCGTCATCGGTGCGGGAGGAGCTTCGGCTCCCCGTGGTGGGCCCGAAAGGGCGGCGCCGTCGAGGTCGCGGATGAATGCGAGAGCGTACCCGTGACCTCGACAATAGGCGCAGTGTGGGAACACCGTTGGGTTTTTAGTCGGTAGGGGTGCCATCGAGTCTCACTCTGGCATCGAGTCCGACATAACCCTCCTGCGCCCTGGCAGGAGGGTATGCGTAAGTGCATTTCCCAACGTAAAAAAAAAAAAAAAAAAAAAAAAAAAAAAAAAAAAAAAAAAGGTTAGGTTAGGTTAGGTTTTTTTTTTTTTTTTTTTTTTTTTTTTTTTTTTATCAGCTCTCCACAGACGTTAGGGTCCGTGCCATTTATTAACTTATTCATATTTAATAACATTTTTCATTGTACGATTTAACGTACAGAAGGATTTATTCTTAAGCTATACTTAAAATTACTGTTAGTATTAATTATACAATTTTATTTTTATTTTTTGTCCAGATTACGTGTATGCCGCGAGCAGTCCAGCTTCCGCAAGCAGCACCCGTTCACGAGTATGACGCATGTGCCAGCCATCGCTCTCCTCGCCACATTTTAGGGAGGAGGGCAACCCGCCACACGACGCCGCCGCAAGAAAAAGCCTGTAGGCGAGCATGAGTGCTCCGGGCATACACGCATTACATTTATTATATTTAAATTTACACAAGAAAAAACAAGAAAATACTGGGTTACAATTCTATTTTTCGTCCAACTCATCTACTCGACTTAGAGCCTCCATCACCGCCGCGTTTCGGTCTTTAATTGCCATCTGTAAGTTGTAATCTCTGATGGTCTTTGGTGACGCTGCCATCGCACGCCTTACAAAACGACTGACGTTGTCTTTTTCGTCATCGGCGTAATAAATGAAGCTCCTAGTGTGCCGCGAGACTGCGACGACCGCGTGTGGAACGCTATCATGCAGCTTCATTGTGCCCTTGATCTTAATGACGATAACCGACTCATATTTCAGTCCCTGGGCTTCATGGATGGTAAGTGTGCGCGATCCCGTGCCTCCACCATAACCCTCGTTGACAAGGGTCTCCTTTTCCTCTTGTGTGTAGGTCAAGAAAAGGGTGTTGGGGAGGGTGCTAGGTATTTGCGCACCAGTATACCTTCTCTGCTCCAAGGACTGAATATGGGGAACTGAGGAATATATACCTGAGTATATTTCCCTCAGCGCGTACGCGACATCCATAGGGTTCCGATGTGTGCACAACCATTCCTGGCTGATGTTGGATACCAGGTTAGGGCGACAGTACCTTAGCTCGAAGAGATTCTCTCTGTCGATATAAGGCAACTGATTGACGTCTCCAATGAGTTCAAGTTCGCAAGCACCAGACAGCCGTGAGGCCATTACTATGGCCCCAAAATGGTTCATGAGAGCCTCATCCACGATTAGGCGGGTTAAGTTCTCACGATTGTTAAAACCATTTACGAGAACAGAAGCCATGGTGCGCACTTTAGTTTTCACTAAGTCACCTATGCGGTGCGCAAGCTTCTGCCTCAATTCTTTGGCTGCCTCAGATGTTGTGGTGATGATAACGTCCTTGTCCACATTGAAGTGTCTTACCGCCCAGGTTGTTTTCCCACACCCTGGAACCCCATTGACCCATCGTATTTTCGGTATCTCCCAGTTTTCCCACGATGCATCGACTTCAGGACTCCCTTCAATGGTTTTCGCCATCTCTAGGATCCTGTCATCTAGCATGATCTTGGTACACCGGGAGACAACTACAATGGGGTCATTTGGTGGTGTTGCGTACTTTTGTTGTCCAGTCCGCTCCGTCTCATCCCTATTCAGTGCCACAAAACCACTCTGTACGCTGTAGGCTGCCATATACTGACCTTTCATGGTTCCCGTGATGACTTGGGAAGTGTCATTGTTGTATATGGCAGCTTCTGCCTCCTCGAGTCTCACCCTTAAGAGGCCTGCGTCGTCTCGCCTAAAGGACTGCATGATGTTGTCGCAGTTCCTCAGGTTGACGGTTCTAGTTGCTCTCGTAATGGCTAGAAACTCGATGAGGGCGTTTCTGGCATGGTCTGAAGGCCCCAAGGCGGGGATGAAATGGGGCAGACTGACTTGTCCCTTGTCGGCTCTCGATCGGGCTACTTGCGGTGGCAGTGGTGCTACCCGCGGAGTCGCTGATGAAGTTGGCTGATTTATTTTCGGGGGGATTCGGAATAAGCTCTGTGCTGCAGCGCTGAAAGCCGTCAGAAAAGCAGAGACACGGCCCTGGCTACCCTCACGGCTGCCACCTTGATGTAATGTGGCCTTGTCTGCCGCTGCCTTTTGCTGAGCTCTTTGAGAACCGCTGGTGATGCTCGAATTCGGAACGGGATGTCCCCAGCTGTCAGTTGCACTTAAGCTGTCGTGTTTCGGGGACTTGAGAAAACTCAAGTTTTCTCCCCTGTCCTCGTACACGACGACCTCATGATGCTCAGAGGCCTTTGTGCAACCAAGCCGGTCTGCGACTTCTCCTTTCGAGTATTCGATCATCATCGCGTCGACGCTTATCACTCTGGGAACACGGTCTGGACTGTCTGCCAATTCCGAGAGGAACGAACTAGCCTGCTCAAAAGGCGACTGGTCTGCCCACTCGAATAGTGCAATCGTTTTGTTTTTCGATCGCACTAGTCGGCATCGGTGACCCGCCGCCTCAGACACTGGCAAGGCATCATACGTTTTCCGTTTCATAGTTACTTTGGCGGTGCTCCCGTTTAGCAGACACGCCAGTCCGGGTGACAAGCGTACGCGTTTCTTAGTGTTCCAGGCAAGGCAAAAGCTTACTCCGAATCTTTCTTTATTATTATCCATGAAAAGAGCCACACCACGAATACGGATCCCCGGCACCCCTCTATCAGCACAGGCTAAAAGCTGGTCAATAGCTATGCTTTTCAGAGAGGTTTCCTGCACGGGAGCCCCCTTCGGGGTGGCATTTATAGTTGGGAGTGGTGTGTTTGGTGTTATCGCTGGTATTTCGTTAGAGGGAGCTGTTTTTAATGTGGAATTTCTTGATGCCGCAATGCGGAAAGACCTTTCAATGAAAGACAGGAAGTGTGGTCTACTGACTGGATCTTCTAAGATGTCGTGCAGATCTTTTTCCACTAGATTCCTGTCAATCTGAAATTCAAGGTCCTGCCGTGCGGAGAGAAAGCGAGGGCATTTAAGAAGCACATGCCATACCGTCTCGGGGACGTCGGGGTCGCACTCACAACCAGGATGATCTTTCAGCTTAAACCTGTACAGATATTCAGCAATACCTCCGTGTCCTGTCAAAGCCTGAACTTGGTAGGGAGTCAACTTTGTGGTTCTCGTCAACCGGTATGCTTTGGCAATATCCGGGAGGAACTTTTTCGTGACTATGCCTTGCTCGGAGGTCTCATACCGGTCCTGCCACTTCCGGATTGATTCCTCGCGGATCTTCTTTTTGACGTAGGACAAGGGGATCCTCTCGTAGTCCTGGGAGGCTGCGGTGAGTGCCGCTGATTTCGCGAGCTCATCAGCTCTCTCGTTACCAGCGGTCCCCACGTGCGCTCTCAACCAAAACAGACGAACGGATCTACCCTCAGCACTGATCTTGCCAATATTTTCCTTTATGTCCTTCACCAGGGGGTGACTCGTTTTATGATTTCGGAGCAATTCGAGTGAAGATCTAGAGTCACTCAGAACACTGACCTGAGGGTCTTTGCTCGATCTAATCATCTGAGTCGCCTGGTAAAGGGCATAAAGTTCCGATTGGAAGACCGTACATTCGGAGTGTAGCTTGAAAGTGGAATATTTAACTTCTCTTCCATCCTCCCACCAGGTAAGGGCAGCACCTACTTGACCCTCAATCTTGCTGCCGTCTGTGTAGATTTGGGGTCCGTCTACCTGGTTCGGAATGTTGTCGTCGAGGAGCTCGAAATCCACAGATGTTTGTGTGGACGGATGTGGCTGGTCCAGATAACTGACATTCCGTTCGAGCTCCATATCCGGTAGGAGGTAATGTGGAGAGAAGTCTTTCTTCACTCTGTACAGGTTTGCAGATTCTTGTATTCTTAGGTCTATCGGAATTAGACCAGAGAGTGCCAGTGCTGAAGTGAGAGAAACAGTTCGGTATGCTCTGCATATTTTCTGGGCGAAGCCTCTTTGAAGTGCTTTCAGATGTGACTTATTCACTTCGAGGTCTGTCGTATGCGCCCATACGCTTGAGGCGTACATAACTATGGGTTCCACCACTGCGACGTATATCGTTCTCGTGATCTCGCTGTTGAGTCCCCAGGTCACTTTCGCTGCACACGCTAACTGTTTGTAAATATCCTAGTAGTCCCTCCTCATCGGCTCCAGGTCGATGGTAGGACCGCCTGCATGAGTTTCTATGGCCATGGTTTTCAGTTGACTTGCAAGATCCTTCACAGACGCAGAGATTTCCCTAATTAGCTGGTGAGGCTCCCTCGTCTCGTAGCCCTGCCAGTCACGGATTGACTTAGTCTCAGCTAGTGTCGCTGCTATTCCGTCCCTGGCAAGTGCTACCTCCTTTGTGAGGTTGTCAGTTATTGTGGTGAGTTCCTTCCTGTGGCCCCTTTCAGCCGACAGCAACTCCGTGGCGTGTCTCGTGCGCTCTCGCTCCAGGCTAGCTATGTGTCGTTGGCGGGAGTCGGACAGTGAAAGAGTAATTTCGTACAGAGTCTGCAGGCTTTCTATCGCGGTCTGCTTTATCTCGCGTTTGATGTTGCCTGAAGACTCCAACGCCTCCTTTCCTTGCTGCAGCATGTCATTAGCTACCTTTGTTGCCATGTCCATCTCGACTCCCGTCCGCTTTAAGCTGCCCGATACCAGCATGCTAGTTCGGCATTTTCGCGTAGCAGGCGGAGTCGGGATGGACATGATTGAAAGGCTGTCCGAAGCCTCGTCGATTGCACAACTCTTTGGAGGGGAGATTCCACATTGTTCCCAGTCCTTCACCTTATCTACCGCTGCGACATAAGCCGAAGTAATGTCAGGAACCGACGTCGACTCCTGAACTGAGTTGTCGCTTGCTGCTTGTGGTGGCGGTAATAGATCTTCGGGGGTCTTGGTAGGGCGGTTTCTCTCCTCCAGAGTCCTGGTCGGCACACTAGGGAATTTTGTCTCACTCTCTGTTTTTTTTGTTGTTGTCATTTTGGCGGGCTGCGCAGACTTCGTCACCTCTGACTTGCTGGTTTTCGCAGATGTTATTTTACTCAAAACTTTTCTGTGGAGAGATCTTGCCACAGATTTGCAAGACTTCGGCGCGGAGGTGGTGGGGGGGATGATTCCTGAGCTATTTGACATTATTATTATTATTGGGTGATTTATTTTTTAAAAATGGACTTTGAATGTTATCTTAATTATTTGTATTACTATTATTTTTAATCTATTGTTATACTTAATTAATAACTTATTATACTTATTTAACGTTGTTAGTAACTTAACCTAGCTTAACTTAACTCGCTGATGTTCTGCGGTTTCTTCCTTCTGTACTGCCGGGACGCGCCAGAAGCTTGGTGGGTAGCTCTGCGTGTTTTGTGATGTGATGTCGTCTGAAGGGGACTCCAACGGGGCCAAATGAGGTCCTACCTTGAGGGGACGGGGGAAATGGTATGGAGTAAGAGAGTTTGGTGAGGTGGGGGGGGGGGGGGGGGTGAAATTTTATTTAAAGTCAAATTTCCACGGGGGCCAAAATGTTAAGCTCGTCCTCCCGATTCCAGAGATACCAAACTTGATATGTCTATCTCCTCTGGTTCCCGAGATACGGATCGGGGGGGTGAGGTTAAACTTTTTGGGGGGGTGGGGGGAAAAAAGAGAGGGGATGAGATTCTAGTAAATAAATATTTTTGGGGGGGGGGGGAGGGTGCTGGGGGTTGGAGGGTTGGTATTGAAGCAGAAGGGTGTGGGGGTAGCTGGGACTGAGTCACGGCACCAGGTTTATGACGTAAAGTGTTAACGTTACGTCACTAGACCGATGACGCAGCCTCAGGCACTGAATGGAGGTGAGGGGGGAAAATTTATTTTAATAAAATTTTGAAAACTTAAAATTGAATTTTGCGTGGGGCCAAAATGTGGTGCTCGTCCTCCCGATTCCAGAGATACCAAACTTGATATGTCTATCTCCTCTGGTTCCCGAGATACGGATCGGGGGGGTGAGGTTAAATTTTTTGGGGGGGGGGGGGGTTAAAAAAGAGAGGGGATGAGATTCTAGTAAATAAATTTTGGGGGGGGGGGGGGGGGGGGTGCTGGGAGTTGGAGGGTTGGTATTGAAGCAGAAGGGTGTGGGGGTAACTGGGACTGAGTTACGGCACTAGGTTTGTGACGCAAAGTGTTAACGTTGCGTCACTGGACCGATGACGTAGCCTCAGGCACTGAATGGAGGTGAGGGGGGAAATTTATTTTAATAAAATTTTTTTTTTAAAAATCTTCAAATTGAATTTTGCGTGGGGCCAAAATGTAGTGCTCGTCCTCCCGATTCCAGAAACACCAAACTTGATATCTCTATCTCCTCTGGTTCCTGAGTTACAGATCGGGGGGGTGAGGTAAGAAAAAACCGGGGGAGGGGGGAAAAAAGAGAGAGGACGCGATATTAGATGTTTGAATTTTTGGGGGGTGGGGGGTGGGGGGTGGGGGGGGGTGGTTAGAGGGGTTGAAGTTGAAGTAGAGGGCTGAGGGGTACGGGGTGACTGAGTTACAACGTAACTGGCCCAGTGACGTAGCCTTAGTTGTAAAATCAGGTGAGGGGGGGGTAAATATATATTTTGGGGGTGGCAAGGATTTTAAGGAAGGGGTGGGGGGAGAATGGTCTCTGTGTCCCGGTCCCGAAAAGATCAAGCACGGGTAACCTGGGACTACGAGGTCAGGAGTTCCCTCAAGGTACCTTGATGTCTGATGGTGGTCTTCAGTGATGTTGATGGATGGTCTGCAATCCGCCTTGCTCGCCGGGGCGGAGTCTTCGGGTCGACTTTGGAGGCACCACGTTCGGATGACGGCGATTATCTCGTGTTTCCAGTGATAACCGCGTGGCTTTGAGGTTAACTTAGGTTATATACCTGTATTTTGGCTTCCCGTATCTCGCTCGTATTCTGACGTAGAGCTGTGTACGATATGTCTTTTGCAAGATACTCTCTAGGCCTTTCTGCGTATTATACAGGTATTCAGTTTTTACTAACCTCTTTGATGTAAATCCTCTCCAAAGTCTCGACCTTACTGCTCCAGCCCCACTAGGACTAGACGGCTGCCAACACGAATCCTTGTGAGATGCGTAGAGACGAAACTTTACATGTCACTTTTAAGCGCGTAGCTCAAAAAAATCCTATTATTTGGATTTTTTTCCTCGGAGCTATTGTTTGTTCGTGTGTTGCTGGGCGAGTACTGGTTAGGTTAGGTTAGGTTAGGTTAGGTTAGGTTAGGTTAGGTTAGGTTAGGTTAGGTTTTTTTTTTTTTTTTTTTTTTTTTTTTTTTTCCTGTCCTGGCGCAGTGTGGCCAGGCCCGCGAGCTAGTCCCTAACATGATCAGGGGTATTTCCACATTTTTTATTATTATTTTTTATCCATTTCTTATATTAATTACATTATTCGTGTTTCAAAATTTTGGCTGTTTCGTTATATCTCAGATATAGAGCCTTATCTTTTCATATTTATATCTATATATTATATAATATCTATTTATTTCGCAATATTACTATTTTACAAATGTTTATACAGTATGTCAAAAATATATTTCTTATTTCCTTATCTCTAACTATTTCACAAATATTTTCAAGTCTTATATTAACACCTATTTCTGATTCTACTTCATGTCGCTCTTTACCGTACATTGGGCAGTCTATAATTATGTGTAGCGGAGTCTCCTCCTTGTCTGGTTCACAGAGGCATGATGGGTTCTCCCTAAGCTTAAAACGATGTAAGTATTGGGAGAATCCACCATGCCCCGTCATGATTTGTGTCAGTATTCCTGTCGGCTTTAAGACTCTGATAGTGTTGTAGGAATTTATAGCATCCGGAAAGAAAACCTTTGTCGTTGACCCTTGTTTACCCTCAAGGTAGCGCCGATTCCATTCGTCAAGCGACTCCATTCGGATTTGTCGCTTGACGAATGAAACCGGACAGCTGTCATACTTCGGTTTACATTTTAGTTGCAATGCTGCGCTCTTTGCTAATTCGTCCGCCCTTTCATTTCCCTCCAGCCCCGCGTGTGCTTTAATCCAAAACAATTTTATTAATTTTTGCTGCTGTTTGGCTATTTTGAGATTGGTTCTAGTTTTCACGGCAAGGGGATGGAGGGATGAACTGTTGACTACTGTTTCCAGGGCGGATCTTGAGTCGCAGTAAATGTTGCAACTTATTGAGGGGCTGGTCATTGCCTTCCCGGATGCCTCTGCAAGAGCCAGTAATTCCGCCTGGTACACGGAGCAGAAATTAGACAGCTTTAGCTTTTGGGTACTAATCTCCGCTGCACCATCCCAGATGGATAGTGCAGCGCCGACTTTCCCTTCGATTTTGCTTCCATCGGTGAATATATTGAGGCCGTTGTTATAATGCTGTTCTAATGCTGCTCCGTCCGCCAGGCATGTGAACTCAAGCTCTTCAATCTTTGCTGGGTGTGGCCTTGTTGCGTATGGCTCTGGTTTTTCTATCTCTCGGTCTCCTATTACTCGCAGGGAGTGACCTTTCTTTACTTCATAAAGCGAGGCTGCTTCCCGGACCCTAATGTCCAAGGGAAGCAGCCCTGCGAGCAATAGCGCCGAGTGGAGAGAGACAGTTCGGTGCGCTTTAGTAATTTTCTGCACAAAGCCACGTTGCACAGCATCTAATTGTTTTTTGATACCAATTTTGTTCGTTGCAGACGCCCATGCACTAGCTGCATATAAAATCGTGGGCTCCACCACGGACATGTAGATAGTTTTAATTATCTCTGGTTGCAGTCCCCAATTTATTTTTGCTGCTCTAGACAGTTGTTTGTAGAAGTTCAGCGCCTTACGACAGACATTCGCGGTATGGGCTGTGAAAGTCAGCTTGTCATCGATGGTGAGGCCAAGCAGTTTGATTTCTCTGGACATGCCAATGTCAACACCGCCCATGTTCAGACGTGGGGTGTCGTACTTGATTTTTCTGGTAACAACCATTGCCATCGTCTTTTGTGGGGCAAAGTTTAATTTGTTCCGCACACCCCACGTCCGAACACGTTCCAAGGTGGCATTGGCACATCCCTCGACTTCCCGCGCCGTCTCACCATCAAAGACCAGGACCACGTCGTCCGCGAAAGCCTGTACGTAAGTCCCTGTACTCTCCAACTCTTTTAGGAGCGGGTCTAGGAGCAGGTTCCACAGCGTTGGTCCCCCGATCGATCCCTGGACGCAACCCTTTTCTGTCTCCTTACAAATTTCTTCACCTGCATATCTCACTCTTACTCTTCTCTTCTGAAGATAGCTGTCGATCACCCTCCTCAAGTTCACTGGACACTTTTCCTCAGCCAGTCGGACTCTGATAGCAGGCCACCATGCGCTATCGAAGGCTCCCTCTATATCCAATGACACCATGGTTATTAATTTTTTCTGGTTTAGTTTTGTGCGGATATAATTCGTGAGCGTATAGAGGGAGTCTTCGGTGCTCTTTTGGGGCATGAATCCGTACTGGCGAGTACTCATTCCTGGCAGAATGTGAAACTTAATTCGGGTGATCACCATCTTTTCAAAAAATTTTCCTAGCACTGGCAGGAGTCCAATGGGTCTATACGACTTGGGAATTGCGTACGAACTTTTACCCGGTTTTCGCAATACTATAACCGTGGCTTCCTTCCAGGGCTCGGGAAAATAGCCGAACTCGAGACACTTATTAAGAATTTCGAGGAAGAGGTCTGGGTCGTTCTTCACAGCTTCTTGGCATATACATGCCGTGAGTCCGTCAGCACCGGGTGCTTTTTTAGGGTTGAACGCTTCTATTGCAACTTTCAGTTCGGTTTGCGTAAATGGTGGATCACACAATCCATTTTGATCTCCCTCATTTACTCTTTCCGCTTCTTCCCTGATTTTGCAATGTTCCGCGTTGTCACTTTCTACTGGGTCTTTTGGGTAGAAAGTTTCCGCCAATGCTGTAGCAGATCCGTTAGCGTCTAAAACGGTGCCTCCAATCTCTAGTGGCAGGTCCTCCTCTCTGTTCTTTGTCCTTCCTATCACTCTATATATTCCATCCCAGACCCCTTCCCTATCTTGCTTCCCACAGAATTCCTTCCAACTCCTAACCTTGGCTTTACTAGCTTCTAATTCATATTCCTCTTTCTTTTTCAGATATTCTTCAACTACCTTCGGCCTTCGGTCCGGCGCGGCGCATCTGATTCTTCTCTTCCTGGTGGCGACTTCTTTCTTCAACTTCGCGAGTTCTTCGGACCACCATGGCATGGTAAGTGTTTGTTTGTTTTTTATTTTTGGTATTGAATGTGTGCATGATTGTGTTATTACTTGTGTGTATTTGTCCAGTATGGTTTTAATCTGTTCTGTATTGTTGATGTGTTTTGCTTCTGTGTATGTTATTTGGTTTTCAGTTTTTAATTGTTCCAATTTCACATGAAATTGGGTCCAATTAGCTTTTTTAGTGTTATATATGCGTGTGGTTCTAGTTATGTGTGTTCCTTTTGATTTTTGTAATTGTATGTGAAATATAATGCCATTATGGTCCGAGCTCGTTAGGTTTTCTTCCACTTTCCAGCCTTCCACCAGGTTCAAGATGTCTGCCGAGCAAGCCGTCACGTCTACGCAGCTGCTATACCGTTTGTCTCCTCTTATAGTGTCAAAGGTAGGTACTGATCCGGTATTTAGGATTTGGAGGTCCATTTCCTCCAGGGCGCATCTAACTTCTTCTCCTCTGTGGTTGGTTGTCTGGCTTCCCCACCATGTATTCCAGGCGTTTACATCGCCCCCGATGACCAACCGCATTGTTCCCAGTACCTCCCCTATTCTGGCCAAGTGTTCTAAGTATGGGAGCAGGGGCTCATCTTTTTCAAAATATATGGATACCAGCGTGATCTTCCAGGCACTAGTTTGGGCTCCCACCACCACGATGTTATTGGTGGTGAGTTGCGGGTATTGTATTATATCGAGTGTGGAGTCAAATACTGCTATAGCTGCTTTAACAATCCCTTCGCCTTGCTCAGTGCTCTGGAAGACCCTTACGCCCCGGTAACTCCTTAATATTTTGCCCCCCCCCACATATGGCTCTTGGAGGAGAGCAGCCGCAAAACGACGATTCGACGCTTCGATAAATAGTTCCTCTGTGGCTAGCCGCTTCTTTTTTAGATTTGCTTGCACTATTTTGTACAGGGCGCCCTTAACAGTAAGCCACAGAGGACCTTGCAAATGCGTCCCACTTGCGTCTTACCGGGCATTCATCGCTGAAGGCGTTGTGGTCCACTGTTCTCATCTTCGCTTTCCTGCAATTTGTGCAGCTGGGTGGGATACTGATCAGCCAGTCAGCACACTCTGTCTTTAGGTGTGGTCCTCCGCAGTGGCTGCACGCATCGACTGCTTCGCGGCAGAATCGCTTTCCATGTCCGTACCCCAGACAGCGAGAGCACTGTATGAGGGGGGACTGGTCCGCAACTCTGATGCGCTGCATGTCGATGTGCACAGCCCCTGCATTGGTCAGAGACTGCCAGATTTGAGGCGATACCCTAGCCACTACGTGAGATGTGAGGTGGTTCCTCGCCTTTCGGCGAAAACGGATTTCTATCCGGTCTTCTTCCTCGGTTAGGTTAGGTTAGGTTAGGTTAGGTTAGGTTAGGTTAGGTTAGGTTAGGTTAGGTTAGGTTAGGTTAGGTTAGGTTAGGTTAGGTTAGGTTAGGTTAGGTTAGGTTAGGTTAGGTTAGGTTTTTTTTTTTTTTTTTTTTTTTTTTTTTTTTTTTTTTTTTTTTTTTTTTTTTTTCCTATTCTATCCCCCGACATAATCGGAGACCTTGTCTGCTTATCTCTTCCATACCAGTTCTCGCTTATGCTCTTTCTTTCATACTTCATACTGGATCTTTCTTATATCCTTCATCTGTCATAATCTTACATTAGTAGGTACACTAATGCTATCTACGCTACAATTTCTTTACACTTTGGATTATAGGGTACATTCAATTTACATTTATTATGATTACAGTATTCTTACGGTCACTGCCTGTATATTTTTAGAATACACAGTAGTGTTTCATTATTAAATATCTATTTATTTTTATTACAAACTCTTATCACTATTTCTTTACAAAAATTTATAAATTTATCTCTAATTCTTTTGTTTTCCAATATTATATACAAGTTTTCTGGTTTTACATCTATATCTATCTCGCTCTCTATGTCGAACCTACGCCTTCCGAAGATTGGACAGTCAGTAATAATATGCAGGGCACTTTCCTCTACTTGAGGTTGGCAGTCGCACGCCGGACTCTCCTTGCACTTGAAGCGATACAAGTACGAGGAGAATCCACCGTGCCCTGTCAACAACTGAACGGTTATGGGATCAAGCTTTATTTTACTGATTAGCTTGTGTGCTTTGATTGCATCTGGGAAAAAGATTTTAGTTGTAGATGCAGTTTCACCACATTGGTAGCGTCGATTCCATTCGCAGAGCGACTCCAAACGGATTTGTCGCTTTGCGAATGAGACCGGACAGCTACTGTAGTTCGGCTTTACCTTAAGGTGCAGCGCCGCGCTCTTTGCCAACTCGTCTGCCCTCTCGTTTCCCTCCAACCCCGCGTGTGCCTTTATCCAAAATAAATGAATTATTTTGTTTTGTTCTCGTAATCTTTGAACATTGGTCCTTACTTTTACTGCAAGGGGATGGAGGGAAGAGGTGTTGATCACCGTTTCGAGAGCTGAACGGGAATCGCAATATATGTGGAAGCGTGTTCTTTGGATTTTAAGAGCCTTATCCGTCGCCTCAACCAGAGCCAGCAGCTCCGCCTGATAAACGGAGCAGCACTCGTCCAGCTTAAGTTTTCGGGTACTAATCTCCGCTGCACCATCCCGGATGGACAGTGCAGCGCCGACTTTCCCTTCGATTTTACTACCGTCAGTGAAGATGTTTAGACCATCGTTGTAGTGCTGGTCTAATGCTGCTCCGTCCGCCAGACATGTGAACTCCAGCTCTACCCGAAGCGCGGGGTGTGGCATCGTTGTATAACACATCGGTCTCTCAATCTCGCGGTCTCCTAATATCCGCTGGGAATTACCTTTCTTTGTCTCATAAAGCAACGCTGCTTCCCGGACTCTGATGTCCAAAGGAAGCAGCCCAGCCAGTAGTAGAGCCGAGTGTAGCGAGACCGTTTTATATGATTTTATGATC
This sequence comes from Erannis defoliaria, assembly GCA_905404285.2. Lineage (NCBI taxonomy): Eukaryota > Metazoa > Arthropoda > Insecta > Lepidoptera > Geometridae > Erannis > Erannis defoliaria. The sequence continues at coordinate 24,044 of FR990085.1, read as the reverse complement.
TTTTGCGCGAACCCCCGTTGTACCGCATCAAATTGCTTCCTGATACTGATTTTATTTGTGGCCGGCGCCCACGCACTAGCAGCGTACAATATGGTAGGTTCGACCACTGCCACGTATATGCTTTTAATTACCTCCGTATGGAGTCCCCAATGGACCCCAGCAGCCCTGGACAACTGCTTGAAGAAACCTAGTGCTTTACGGCAGACATTTGCGGCATGTGCGTTAAAAGTCAACTTTTCATCGATGGTGAGGCCTAGCAGCTTGATTTCGTTGGACATGGCAACGGCAACGCCGCCCATGTTCAGGCGTGGGGTGTCATATTTAAGCTTTCGAGTTATGACCATTGCCATGGTCTTATGTGGGGCAAATTTTAGTTTATTTCTGACCCCCCACACCCGGACATGTTCAAGCGCGTCATTGGCGCGTCCCTCGACCTCAAGTGCCGTCCCACCATCGAAGACTAGAACTACGTCATCCGCAAATGCCTGCACGTAATCACCTCTGTTCTCCAGTTCTTTCAGCAGAGGGTCCAGGAGTAAATTCCATAGGGTCGGTCCTCCAATTGATCCCTGTACACAGCCTTTCTTCGTTTCCTTGGTAATTTCCTCCCCCGCGTACCGTACTCTTACTTTTCGGTCTTGCAGATAACTATCAGCTACCCTCCTCAAGTTTATGGGACACTTTTCCTCAGCCAGTCGGACTCTGATAGCTGGCCACCATGCGCTATCGAAAGCTCCCTCTATATCCAGGGACACCAGTGTTATCACCCGTTTTTGCTTTAATTTAGCGTGAATGTGGGTCATTAGGGTATAGAGGGAGTCTTCAGTAGACTTTTGGGGCATAAATCCGTACTGGCGAGTACTCATCTTCGGCAACAAATGAAACTTGATTCGGGAAATCAGCATCTTCTCGAATATTTTGCCCAGTACGGGGAGGAGACCAATCGGTCTATAGGACTTTGGAGTGGTATACGTGACTTTTCCCGGCTTCCGTAGGACGACTACAGTGGCTTCTTTCCAAGGAGTGGGGAAGTGGCTATATTCGAGACATTTGTTGACGATTTTTAGGTACAGGTCTGGGTCGTTATTTATCGCCTCTCTACATATGTCAGCGGTAAATCCGTCGGCTCCGGGTGCTTTCTTTGGGTTGAAGGTATTTATCGCCGTTTTTAGCTCGGTCTGCGTGAAGAGTGGGTCAAAAAGATCATCTTGTTGCCCTTTATTCACAATCTCCGCTTCTGCTCTTATTCGGCGATGCTCGGTATTGTCGCTGTCTGTGAGGTCTTCCGGATAAAAAGTGTCTGCAAGCACTTTCGCGGAACCTTTTGCGTCCAATACTATACCTTCAACCTCTAATGGTATGTCTTCAACTCTATTCTTAGTCCTACCGATAACCCTATATATTCCGTCCCAGACCGTTTCCCTATCCTGCCTCCCACAGAAATCCTTCCAACTCTTTATCTTTGCTTTGTTTGCTTCCGACTCATATTTCTCTTTCTGTTTCAGGTACTCTTCGACAACCTTCGCTCTTCGGACCGGCGCAGCGCATCGGATTCTGCGTTTCCTGGTGGTGACTTCCTTCTTGAGCTCTGCGAGTTCTTCGGACCACCACGGCATGGTAAGTGTTTGTTTGTGTTTCTTAGTAGGTATTGAGTGTGTGCATGCTAGTGTTAGTGCTTTTGTGTAGTTTTCTACCGCTGTCTCTATTTGTTTAGTGTTGCTGATGTGTTCTATGTCTCTGTGTGTAATTTGGTGTTCAGCTTTTAATTGGTCCAGTTTCACATGAAACTGGGCCCAATTTGCTTTCTTTGTGTTGTAGAGTCGTGTTGTTCTGATTATGTGTGTGCCTAGTGATTTATGTAAATGTATGTTGAAAGTTATGCCGTTGTGGTCAGAGCTCGTGAGATTCTCTTCTATGTTCCAGCCCTCCACCAGGGTTAGCAAGTCCGCTGAGCAGGCGGTTATATCGACGTGGCTGCAATATCGTTTGTCCCCTCTGATTGTGTCGAAGGTTGGCAAAGAGTCGGTGTTTAGTACCTGAAGACCTAGTTCGTCGAGAAAGCTTCTCACTTCTTCCCCTCTGTGATTGGTCTCTACACTTCCCCACCAAGTACTCCATGCGTTCACATCCCCTCCAATCACCAACCTCCTCATTCCTAGCTGTTCTCCGATTTTTGCCAGTTGCTGCAGATATGAGTCCAGGGGCTGATCCTTCTCGAAGTACACGGACACCAGCGTGATCTGCCAGGCACTGGTTCGGACTCCCACCACCGTGATGTTGTTGGTGGTGAGTTTCGGGTACTGTATAATATCCAGTGTAGAGTCAAAGACGACTATTGCAGTCTTGACTGTCCCTTCTCCTTGCTCAGTGCTCTGGAAGACCCTTACGCCCTGGTAACTCCGCATCCTTTTGATCCGACCAACATACGGCTCCTGGAGGAGGGCAACAGCGGCTCCACGTTTTGTTGCTTCAATGAGGAGTTCTTCAGTCGCTAGCTGCTTTCTCATGAGATTGGCTTGGATTATTTTATAGGGGGTGCCCTTAACAATATGCCACGGTGGACCTCGCAAGTGCATCCCACTTGCGCCTCACCGGACATTCATTACTGAAGGCGTTGTGATCAGACTTACCCATCTTGGCCTTTAAGCAGTTTGTACAGCTGGGGGGAGCTCCAGCGAGCCAGTCAGCGCACTCCGTTTTTAAGTGCGGTCCGCCACAGTGACAACACACATCGACTGCATCGTGGCAGAATCGTTTCCCGTGTCCGTACCCTAAACAGCGAGAACACTGTATAAGGGGGGACTGGTCCGCGACTCTGACCCTCTGCATGTCGATGTGCACGGCCCCTGCGCCGGTGACGCACTGCCAGATGCGAGGCGATACTCTGGCTACGATGTTCGCCGTCAGAGGGTTCCTCGCTTTCCTCCGATAACGGATTTCAATGCGGCTGTCACCCTCGCTCAGCTCTCCCAGCAGGTGCTTGTTCTGAGTCCGGATCCCTTGTACAATGTCCTCATCGGTATTGCTCTGAAGGACGCCATAGAGGATGATGAGAGGGTCCTTATTTTTTATTTCTTCTACTCTCAGCTCTCCTTCTTTTTCAATAATTCTATCTCTTACTCTTTTAATTTCTTCCTGATCTCGACATCCTATTATAATTTTCCTGTCTTTTGCTTTCCGAAACCTGTCAATTCTAACTCCTTCCTCTTTAGCGTTTATCACCTTCCTTATCCTTTCGAAAACTTGCTCTCCCGTTTCCTGTTCGTCTTTCGATGCTATGATAAGCGAATGCATGGCGGTTGTCTCAGAGAATTGTCTCTTTGGAGAGCCTGCTGTGACGCTTGCATATGTGTTTTTGTTTTCATGCATCTCTTGCTGCTTCTTCAGCATGCCTGTTAGTCTTGCCATATCTTCTTTGTTTTCTTCCAGCATTTTACTGTGCTCTGCAAGTCTTTTTATCATTTCTGTTCCTTGGTTTGTTAATTCTTCCTTGTTTCCCCATATATTATGTTCTTTACTACTTGCTTTCTGCTTCCTTCCTTCCCTTTCCTTCTCGTCTATCTCTCCTAGCTGCAGTTTCGAAGGCGGTCCAGCTGCTCTCTGGCTTTTGATAGAGTTCAACTCTTTCACTATCTGGTAGAGTTGCTCGACGGCCTCCGTGACTGCCGCTACTATTTCTCTCTTTGTATTTTTAGAGTTTTTTAGGTGCTGTTTGGCTTTGATCAGCAGGGATCGGGCTTCAGCTACTCTGTCAACTTTGCTGCTGGCTGTCATCGGCGGGCTCACCACCAGTTCTACCGATAGCCTCCGCACGACCGGTTTCGGCGGGCTCGCCGCTGCCGGGGCACTCGGAGGCGTCACACTGGATCGGCCCTGGTCTGGTTTCTCGGTGTTCCCTTTGCCGATATTTTGCATTGTGCTTTGTGACGATAAACCCTCCTGCTCAGTCTCTGGTCCTGCCAGCGTCATTGTCAAGTTAGGGTCTTCGCGTTCAGGTTTAGCGGGAGTACGGTACATTTTGGGGGTAAAACGTGTCACTCAAAAGATTGCAAAAAGTCAAACAGAAGTTAATTTAATTTATTGAAAGTGTAAATAGATTTGTATAAGTATTAATTAAAATGTCATTTAGATTTAAAATTTTTATGATTTATGATAATAATTATTTAAGAGTATATTTTAAGGTAATGAAAGAATTTTTAATCTGCTTATTAAAGAGCCCGCATTCGTCACTTAAAACTGTGTAAGTAAAGTAAGCTTGTATCTACCGACGCAGTCACAGCTCGTTAGACGTAGGATCGACTCTACTTTAGTTCAGCGTAATCGACAAAATACTTAGAGCTAGACACCTTAAATATAAAAATATTCCAAATGTAATTTTAATTATAAACGTCTATTACAAATAATCGTTAGATGTATAAGATATTTATATTTTTATAATAATATAAAGTCAAAAATTATATTATTATAATATTATTATATCTACCAATAGATATTGTCTTATTAATTATGTTTGTTTATTTTCAGGTTGGCGTGCCAGCGCTTCGTCCTGCGTGTTACTACTGTGGTGAGTAGGCGTCGGCGGCTTGAAGCACCACCAGGAGGTAAGTGTGTGTATGTGATGTGTGTGTGTGTGTATGTATGTGTGTATGTGGGAGGGTGCTAGGTTGTGTGTGTATACGTATGCGTGAGTGGGGGAGTGGTGGTGGTATTATGTATGAGTGGAGCGAATGTTTATGTATGTTGTGGAATGAGTGTGTGTATATGTTTAGCAGTATGTAACAGACCTAGGTCGAAGTGGCACAAATTTAAAGCAATTTACCAAACTTCAAGGAATTTGTCCTATTAAGTACGTGTAGTTCCACTGCTCTACCCAAGAAGAGGCAAGCCAGCAGTATTACCCACTGTTTTCAAAATTAAGCTACGAGCTCCCGTTCGGGAGATATCAAACTTTATATATATGTTTAGTATATAGTAGGGGTGGGGGGGTGTGTACGTGGGAGGGGTAGGGGTTGCTGATGGCAGGGGGAAACGCTCTGGTGCACTTTTCTGCAATTTTCAAAATTTTCGGGGGGAGGGGGGGGGGGGGTTAGTGAGGGGGGGGGGTCCTGGCCAGGAACCCAAGTCTGGTGGCAGAATTTGTCTCCGACGCTCCGTTTTCGAGTTATAGGCGATTAAATTCTTAGACTTTGGAAATTTTGAAAATATAGGGAGGGGGGGGGATGGTTTTTGGAAAAAGGATATATTAGTAGCCGGGTCAAACTTGTAAATTGGATGTATATCCAATTTACAAATTTTTCTCAAAAATGGCCTCAGACGCACCGTTCACGAGATATGAGCAATGGTTTGTGGCGTGATGGCGAGCGCAGTGTTAATTGGGCTATTTCTCGGGAACGGGGCAACGGATTTGTGATTAAAAGGTATGGGGTTGTGAGTGAGGACCTAGGGAAGCTAGTGAATATGAGTGTGGGTCTGTATGTATGTCTGTTTGTATGTAATTACGATATTTTAATTGTAGGGAAGTGCGGGGAGAGGGGTGGATTCTAAAAAGTTGCAGAGATATATGGGACCTACAGTAAGGTATACTCGTAATTCGGGTGTGCTACAACCCTCCGTTGGGGAGATATAGAAAAGAAACCTCCTCTTTATCTGAGACGGTTTGTCGGGTAGGGGCGGAGCCGTGGCCGCGTAGGCGGAGCCTATATGTAGGTCAAGGTCAACCGCCGGGCGGGCGGGCGGATGGCACGCGAGCTGGTCAGGGCGGGTGCCAGGCGCCAGCGGCGGTTGAGAGTTAGCGTCGGAGGTCACCGCTAGGGGGCGCTGCGAACGCAAAAATTTTTAAAATTTGTTTCCGTGAGGCGGCGGGGGCGGGGGTGAGGGCCAGGGCGGGGTGGGGGGGGGGGGTCACGGGGCCGGGTCACGTGGCCGCGCACGCGGGAACCAATGCGAGGTGTTGTCGCTGGCCGCCGGCGGGCGCGCTGCGAGCGCGACACGTAATGTTTAGGGGGTAGGTGTGAAATTAAATTGGGGTATGTGCAATTTTCAGAATTTTTGTGAATACAAATTTTGAAAAAAGGGGGGTTTTTTGTAACTAAAATCAATTTAATAACCGTTAATAATAAAATAAAATGTTTTTGATAAAAACCAATTTACCAGAGATGTTACTACAGGGTTTGTGTCGGCAGTTTTTTGGGAACTGTCACGCGGTCCCACGTGACGCGTGGGGTCTAGTGATCTTTTTAATAAGGCGCTGGACCAGCGCGTACAATGATATAAAAATTTTATTTTTAGAGTGATTAGCAATATTATAATTTTAGTTTATATTACTCTCAGGTAGGTTTTTGGGCTGTTATATTAAGTTTGTACCTTATTTATATCTTACTACACTCAAATAATTAACTCAGCTATGCTTGCATGCTGTACGTGAACATTTACATTAACACAATAAATTTTCCAAAAAAGTTCGGGTGTTGAGGTGGGCCGCGCCCGAATTTTCGAAATATTATACTCTTAATATCTAAACATATAATCACAGCAGAACGTCAACATGCACAATACAAGTAGGGTTACAGCTGAGCTATTTAATTTGTCAACAAAACGCAGTCAATTCCCTCCGGTTCCGCAGCTATGGAAGTGTAGGTATTTGCGGTTACGTAATTTGATTCCGGATTTGAGGTCCCCAGGGACACGACCCAGGACAGAGTTTTTGGGTTCAACGGAATCGTCTGCCGATAAAAATGGGATCCACGGCGTCGGACTCCAAATCGGACCCCCCGGTCCCGAGTTATGAGCCCTAGAAATTCTGGGACTTCTACGTTTTGCTGACAGGTTCCGCTGCAGTTAGCAGCTCTAGTTGCTGCCTCGTTCTTTGCTCTAAAAATAAACTGAAACTATGTGCGGACAGCCAGTGAAGCCGGCTACCCGGGCCTGGATCAGTCTGGGCTGAATTTATATCGCAGGCGCAAACTACAGGTCATACAAGTTATGTACCTGGAATTATTTATTAGAAAATAGAGTCGATCGTATCTCCCAAACCGGTGATCGCAAAAATCTGAAATAAATAAATTTTGCTATTGTGTAAGAGGTTTACACCTGGTTCAATTTTGGGGATCGTGGGGATAATTTTCGCCCAACAATAAATAGCCAAAATTTTTTGTAAATTGAATATCTATGTAATTAGTAGTTGTAAAAATCTAAAATTTTGTACGATTGTTTAAATTAAATTAATCAATTTTTGAAAGAAATTTAAATATATAGTTATAGATTTCGTTTAGGAGATACGAAAGAGAGAAATACGACTTAACTTTAAAATTCTTGTTCTCAGGTCCTGCGGGTCCGATCGGGAAACGGAAAGCTGCTCCCGGCTGCTCTCGACGTTCCTCTTCTTGGTGCGTGATCAACTGCTGCGTAGTTTGCGCAGCAGCGGGCAAACCGGCTGGGCACCGCATTGGTGGCAGCAGCTGCGCCCCGCCTTCCAAGAGGAAGGCCAGGGCCGCACCGCGGTCCGCAGCGACTCCACCTGCGCGCGCTAGTGTGGCGCAGGCGCGGATGGAGTCGTAGGTGTTGGTGTCGGCTGGGCACCGGCGACGACCACTCGTGGTCCTCTCCAGTCCCCAGCGGGCGGGAACTCTGGGCGCCGGGTTCGGGGGGACCCGACGCCCAGCTTAGAAGTTCCGTGGATGGGTGATGTGTCAGGTGTTCCGACACATCGCCATCGAGAGGGGAGTAGGCTCCATGAGAGGGGGTCCGCCCGGACCATCGCTGCCGGGGCCGCGGTTGAATGCTAGCGCGACCCCGTAGCCCCGGCGCAAGGCGACCCGAGGAACACCGCAGGTTTTTAGTGGGTAGGCCGCCCTTCTGGCGGAGAGTCCCACATAACCACTTGCCCCCCCCGGGGCTGTGGTATGCATCAAGCATTTTCCTGCGACAAAAAAAAAAAAAAAAAAAAAAAAAGGTTAGGTTGGAGTGGAGTGCGGTGCCGAACTACCTCCTCGAAGCTCAGCCAGTATTATCCTTCGCGAATTCGTAATCCGGGGGGATGGTACTGGTTGGGCGGGTGCACTCTGGGCACGGTCAACAACTTCTCCTTACCGGGGATCTTGTTGGCCGTGGCTAAAGTTCGGACTGGGGTGGGGAACTTCTGCGTGCGCCCCCAAGCTTTTATTGGGAGCGACCGCAGAAGATGGGGATGGGCTCGGCAGGAGGCTGGGCGGTCCGGTGGCAAGTTTGCCCGGACAGGGGGGCCCTCGCGTGGTCTTCTCTTCGGAGACGACTCGGCTGATGGGCCGGGGTCCGTTTTCGGACGTTGAAGTGGGAGTTGCCCGGTAGGTGGCAAGAGATCTCTTCCCGTCGCGGCTGCACGTGGACGTCCTTTTGATGTGTGCGGGTAGTGGCGACGGGAAGATACCAAATCTCAAGGTTTGTGGGTCGCTGAGGGGAGTGTCCGGAGCGGGAGTTCGGAGCCGTGGCTTGTTTATAAGTCACGACTCCGAGCTCGCGAACCGGGCATGGTCGGTGGGATGCCGGCCGCTAGGCCCACCCAATGGGGGGGAAACGGGGAAAAGAATTATGATGGCAGAAAATAATAAAATACCTACCCAGGAGGGTCCGGGCAACCGGGAATCCCTCCGTGTCGCAGAGGCGGCGCGCGGCCCCCATTCGTATTCTGGGGGGGGCCATTATAATCTGCGGAGAGGCGAGAAGGAGAAGGAGACGGAGGGTCCCGATCCCGCGGACTTCGACTCTGACGACGACTCGTCAGCAAGTCTGATGTCCGTGGGATCGCGATCCTCAGAGAGGAAGCGCGGTGGGCGCTCGGAGGAGGGCGACAGCGGCGATGACGGGAGCTCCAGCGACAGAGGGTCGGACGGTGCCCCCGTGCCGAAGGTCGCGGTGAAGGGGGAGAAGCGGGGCAGAGGTCGGCCGCCCACCACTGGGCAGTATGTCGGCCTCGCCCGCGCTAAGGCGGAACTGGTAGCCGCGAGGAGGGCCGAGATGGAGCTCCAGGCTGAGCAAGAGCTCGCCGAGGAGATCCGGTCTCGGCGCTCCCCTCGGGTGACGGTGACCCGACTCTCTGAGTCGTCGGTGGAGGAGTGCGATGGGGCACTCGCCACCGACTTAGGGAAGAGGGTCCTCGAATGCGTGGCCACCATAGAGTATGTGGCCACGAAATCCGGTAACCTTAAGGGCACGTTCGTTCGTGTCCTTAAGGAATCGGCTGCCTCCATCAAGGAGGCTGTGCAGGCTCTCCAAAGTCGTTCCTCTACGGAGGAGACGAGGAGGCTGCAGGCCGCCAATGCGCGCCTGCAGGAAGAGGTCCGTGAGCTCCGACAGGACATCGTTGAGCTCCGGAGAGAAATGCTGCAGGCGCGCGCCGCCGTCCCTGCGGCCCGGCCCCCCGAGCGATCTTCGCAAGGCGGGGTTGGGATGCCGGGACTTGTGGTTGACGCCGCGACAAGAGAAAGGGTGCAGCAAATCGGAGGGTTGTCGGGTGAGCTGGTTGGGGCCATGGAGAGGCCTCTCCCGCCCCAACCGCACACCCGCCCCCCGACTGCTGCTGACCGCAGGAAGCCCACGGCGCCAAAGGCTTCCGTTGTAGTCAATTTGACTCCGGAGCCGCAGCCCGGCCCGTCGGGCATGCCTGCGGTCTTGGACTTGACACCGTCCCTACCCTCCGTTACCCTTGGTGGTAGAAAGAGGGCAAGGGACAACACCGGATACGACAAGGTGGCCCCAGGCAAGAAGCCTGCGGCTGCCAAACCTGGAAGGAACAGGCCCCAATCGGCCAAGGTCCAACCCGGCGTGAGCTGGGTGGAGGTGGCCAAGAGGGGCAAAAAGGGCAGGCCCGCTGCGACACCGGCACCCTCGCAAGGGACTCAGTCCCAGGCGGGGGCCGCACGGCGGCGCAAGCCTGCCGAAGCTGGTCAAGCACGGGTGGGGCAACCTAGACTCCGCGCCCCGAAATCGTCGGCAATCGTTCTGACGATTCAGCCGAAGGGTGCGGAGGAGGGCCTCACCTACGTGAAAGCCCTGACTGTGGCTCGACAGAGGGTCGACCTTGCCTCGCTGGGCATCACGACGGCGCTCGGGTTCCGACAGGCGGTGACGGGAGCCCGAATGCTGGAGGTGTCTGGCGAGGACAACGGTCAGAAGGCGGACGCACTGGCAGAGAAGCTCCGAGAGCTTTTCACCGAGGACGTGCTGCGGGTCACCAGGCCGGTGAAATGCGCGGAGCTGCGTGTAGCCGGCCTGGACGACTCAGTCACGGAGAGAGAGGTGGCGGAGGCGATAGCACGAGTCGGGCCATGTCGCCCCGACGAAGTGCATGTCGCGCAGATCCGCCGCAACGCCGTGGGCCTGGGCGCAGCCTTTGTGCGCTGCCCGGTGTCCGCGGCGAAAAAGGTGACGGCGAGCCCTCGGCTCCTTATTGGATGGGTGTCGGCCCAAGTAAGGGCGCTAACACCGAGGCCTTTGCGCTGTTTCCGGTGCCTCGAGGTGGGGCACGTCCGGGAACAGTGCAAAGGGGATGTGGACCGAAGCAGACTCTGCTTCCGGTGTGGCCAACCTGGCCATAAGGCGGGCGAGTGCTCGGCTGGGCCGCACTGCGTAGTTTGCGCAGCAGCGGGCAAACCGGCCGGGCACCGTATTGGTGGCGGCAGCTGCGCCCCTCCTTCCAAGCGGAAGGCCAGGGCCGCACCGCGGTCCACAGCGACTCCACCCGTGCGCGCTGGTGTGGCGCAGGCGCGGATGGAGTCGTAGGTGTTAGTGTCGGCTGGGAACCGGCGACGGCCACTCGTGGTCCTCTCCAGTCCCCAGCGGGCGGGAACTCTGGGCGCCGGGTTCGGGGGGACCCGACGCCCAGCTTAGAAGTTCCGTGGATGGGTGATGTGTCAGGTGTTCCGACACATCGCCATCGAGAGGGGAGCGCAGGCTCCATGTGAGGGGGTCCGCCCGGACCATCGCTGCCGGGGCCGCGGTTGAATGCTAGCGCGATCCCGTAGCCCCGGCGCAAGGCGACCCGAGGAACACCGCAGGTTTTTAGTGGGTAGGCCGCCCTTCTGGCGGCGAGTCCCACATAACCACTTGCCCCCCCCGGGGCCGTGGTATGCATAAAGCATTTTCCTGCGACAAAAAAAAAAAAAAAAAAAAGGTTAGGTTGGAGTGCGGTGCCGAACTACCTCCTCGAAGCTCAGCCAGTATTATCCTTCGCGAATTCGTAATCCGGGGGGATGGTACTGGTTGGGCGGGTGCACTCTGGGCACGGTCAACAACTTCTCCTTACCGGGGATCTTGTTGGCCGTGGCTAAAGTTCGGACTGGGGTGGGGAACTTCTGCGTGCGCCCCCAAGCTTTTATTGGGAGCGACCGCAGAAGATGGGGATGGGCTCGGCAGGAGGCTGGGCGGTCCGGTGGCAAGTTTGCCCGGACAGGGGGGCCCTCGCGTGGTCTTCTCTTCGGAGACGACTCGGCTGATGGGCCGGGGTCCGTTTTCGGACGTTGAAGTGGGAGTTGCCCGGTAGGTGGCAAGAGATCTCTTCCCGTCGCGGCTGCACGTGGACGTCCTTTTGATGTGTGCGGGTAGTGGCGACGGGAAGATACCAAATCTCAAGGTTTGTGGGTCGCTGAGGGGAGTGTCCGGAGCGGGAGTTCGGAGCCGTGGCTTGTTTATAAGTCACGACTCCGAGCTCGCGAACCGGGCATGGTCGGTGGGATGCCGGCCGCTAGGCCCACCCAATGGGGGGGAAACGGGGAAAAGAATTATGATGGCAGAAAATAATAAAATACCTACCCAGGAGGGTCCGGGCAACCGGGAATCCCTCCGTGTCGCAGAGGCGGCGCGCGGCCCCCATTCGTATTCTGGGGGGGGCCATTATAATCTGCGGAGAGGCGAGAAGGAGAAGGAGACGGAGGGTCCCGATCCCGCGGACTTCGACTCTGACGACGACTCGTCAGCAAGTCTGATGTCCGTGGGATCGCGATCCTCAGAGAGGAAGCGCGGTGGGCGCTCGGAGGAGGGCGACAGCGGCGATGACGGGAGCTCCAGCGACAGAGGGTCGGACGGTGCCCCCGTGCCGAAGGTCGCGGTGAAGGGGGAGAAGCGGGGCAGAGGTCGGCCGCCCACCACTGGGCAGTATGTCGGCCTCGCCCGCGCTAAGGCGGAACTGGTAGCCGCGAGGAGGGCCGAGATGGAGCTCCAGGCTGAGCAAGAGCTCGCCGAGGAGATCCGGTCTCGGCGCTCCCCTCGGGTGACGGTGACCCGACTCTCTGAGTCGTCGGTGGAGGAGTGCGATGGGGCACTCGCCACCGACTTAGGGAAGAGGGTCCTCGAATGCGTGGCCACCATAGAGTATGTGGCCACGAAATCCGGTAACCTTAATGGCACGTTCGTTCGTGTCCTTAAGGAATCGGCTGCCTCCATCAAGGAGGCTGTGCAGGCTCTCCAAAGTCGTTCCTCTACGGAGGAGACGAGGAGGCTGCAGGCCGCCAATGCGCGCCTGCAGGAAGAGGTCCGTGAGCTCCGACAGGACATCGTTGAGCTCCGGAGAGAAATGCTGCAGGCGCGCGCCGCCGTCCCTGCGGCCCGGCCCCCCGAGCGATCTTCGCAAGGCGGGGTTGGGATGCCGGGACTTGTGGTTGACGCCGCGACAAGAGAAAGGGTGCAGCAAATCGGAGGGTTGTCGGGTGAGCTGGTTGGGGCCATGGAGAGGCCTCTCCCGCCCCAACCGCACACCCGCCCCCCGACTGCTGCTGACCGCAGGAAGCCCACGGCGCCAAAGGCTTCCGTTGTAGTCAATTTGACTCCGGAGCCGCAGCCCGGCCCGTCGGGCATGCCTGCGGTCTTGGACTTGACACCGTCCCTACCCTCCGTTACCCTTGGTGGTAGAAAGAGGGCAAGGGACAACACCGGATACGACAAGGTGGCCCCAGGCAAGAAGCCTGCGGCTGCCAAACCTGGAAGGAACAGGCCCCAATCGGCCAAGGTCCAACCCGGCGTGAGCTGGGTGGAGGTGGCCAAGAGGGGCAAAAAGGGCAGGCCCGCTGCGACACCGGCACCCTCGCAAGGGACTCAGTCCCAGGCGGGGGCCGCACGGCGGCGCAAGCCTGCCGAAGCTGGTCAAGCACGGGTGGGGCAACCTAGACTCCGCGCCCCGAAATCGTCGGCAATCGTTCTGACGATTCAGCCGAAGGGTGCGGAGGAGGGCCTCACCTACGTGAAAGCCCTGACTGTGGCTCGACAGAGGGTCGACCTTGCCTCGCTGGGCATCACGACGGCGCTCGGGTTCCGACAGGCGGTGACGGGAGCCCGAATGCTGGAGGTGTCTGGCGAGGACAACGGTCAGAAGGCGGACGCACTGGCAGAGAAGCTCCGAGAGCTTTTCACCGAGGACGTGCTGCGGGTCACCAGGCCGGTGAAATGCGCGGAGCTGCGTGTAGCCGGCCTGGACGACTCAGTCACGGAGAGAGAGGTGGCGGAGGCGATAGCACGAGTCGGGCCATGTCGCCCCGACGAAGTGCATGTCGCGCAGATCCGCCGCAACGCCGTGGGCCTGGGCGCAGCCTTTGTGCGCTGCCCGGTGTCCGCGGCGAAAAAGGTGACGGCGAGCCCTCGGCTCCTTATTGGATGGGTGTCGGCCCAAGTAAGGGCGCTAACACCGAGGCCTTTGCGCTGTTTCCGGTGCCTCGAGGTGGGGCACGTCCGGGAACAGTGCAAAGGGGATGTGGACCGAAGCAGACTCTGCTTCCGGTGTGGCCAACCTGGCCATAAGGCGGGCGAGTGCTCGGCTGGGCCGCACTGCGTAGTTTGCGCAGCAGCGGGCAAACCGGCCGGGCACCGTATTGGTGGCGGCAGCTGCGCCCCTCCTTCCAAGCGGAAGGCCAGGGCCGCACCGCGGTCCACAGCGACTCCACCCGTGCGCGCTGGTGTGGCGCAGGCGCGGATGGAGTCGTAGGTGTTAGTGTCGGCTGGGAACCGGCGACGGCCACTCGTGGTCCTCTCCAGTCCCCAGCGGGCGGGAACTCTGGGCGCCGGGTTCGGGGGGACCCGACGCCCAGCTTAGAAGTTCCGTGGATGGGTGATGTGTCAGGTGTTCCGACACATCGCCATCGAGAGGGGAGCGCAGGCTCCATGTGAGGGGGTCCGCCCGGACCATCGCTGCCGGGGCCGCGGTTGAATGCTAGCGCGATCCCGTAGCCCCGGCGCAAGGCGACCCGAGGAACACCGCAGGTTTTTAGTGGGTAGGCCGCCCTTCTGGCGGCGAGTCCCACATAACCACTTGCCCCCCCCGGGGCCGTGGTATGCATAAAGCATTTTCCTGCGACAAAAAAAAAAAAAAAAAAAGGTTAGGTTGGAGTGCGGTGCCGAACTACCTCCTCGAAGCTCAGCCAGTATTATCCTTCGCGAATTCGTAATCCGGGGGGATGGTACTGGTTGGGCGGGTGCACTCTGGGCACGGTCAACAACTTCTCCTTACCGGGGATCTTGTTGGCCGTGGCTAAAGTTCGGACTGGGGTGGGGAACTTCTGCGTGCGCCCCCAAGCTTTTATTGGGAGCGACCGCAGAAGATGGGGATGGGCTCGGCAGGAGGCTGGGCGGTCCGGTGGCAAGTTTGCCCGGACAGGGGGGCCCTCGCGTGGTCTTCTCTTCAGAGAGGACTCGGCTGATGGGCCGGGGTCCGTTTTCGGACGTTGAAGTGGGAGTTGCCCGGTAGGTGGCAAGAGATCTCTTCCCGTCGCGACTGCAAGTGGACGTCCTTTTGATGTGTGCGGGTAGTCGCGACGGGAAGATACCAAATCTCAAGGTTTGTGGGTCGCTGATGGGAGTGTCCGGAGCGGGAGTTCGGAACCGTGGCTTGTTTATAGGTCACGACTCCGAGCTCGCGAACCGGGCATGGTCGGCGGGAAGCCGGCCGCTAGGCCCACCCAAGGGGGGGAAACGGGGATAAAGAAAATGGATAGAGATCTCTCTCTCGGACGTGGACTCTGACGATGACTCGTCAGCAAGTCTGATGTCCGTGGGATCGCGATCCTCAGAGCGGAAGCGCGGCGGGCGCGTGATGGAGGGCGACAACGGTGACGGCGGGAGCTCCGACAGAGGGTCGGATGGTGCTCCCGTGCCGAAAGTCGCAGTTGTTGGCGAAAAGCGGGGCCGAGGTCGGCCGCCCACCACTGGGCAGTATGTCGGCCTAGCCCGCGCTAAGGCGGAACTGGTGGCCGCTAGGAGGGCCGAGATGGAGCTCCAGGCTGAGCAAGAGCTCGCCGAGGAGATCCGGTCTCGGCGCTCCCCTCGGGTATCGGTGACCCGACTCTCCGAGTCGTCGGTGGAGGAGTGCGATGGGGCGCTCGCCACTGACTTAGGGAAGAGGGTCCTGGAATGCGTGGCCACCATAGAGTATGTGGCCACGAAATCCGGTAACCTTAAGGGCACGTTCGTTCGTGTCCTTAAGGAATCGGCTGCCTCCATCAGGGAGGCTGTGCAGGCCCTCCAAAGTCGTTCCTCTACGGAGGAGACGAGGAGGCTGCAGGCCGCCAACGCGCGCCTGCAAGAGGAAGTCCGTGAGCTCCGACAGGACATCGTTGAGCTCCGGAGAGAAATGCTGCAGGCGCGTGCTGCCATCCCTGCGGCCCGGCCCCCCGAGCGATCTTCGCTCGATGGGAGTGGGATGCCGGGACCTGCTGCCGACCGCAGGAAGCCCACGGCGCCGAAGGCTTCCGTCGTAGTCAGTATGACTCCGGAGTCGCAACCCGGCCCGTCGGGCATGCCTGCGGTCTTGGACAAGACCAAGTCCCTTCCCCCTTTTACCCTCCAGGGTAAAAAGAGGGCAAGGGACACAACCGGACGAGACAGAGTGGCCCCAGGCAAGAAGCCTGCGGCCGCTAAAACAGGAGGCAACCGGCCCCAATTGGCCAAGGTCCAACCCGGCGTGAGCTGGGTGGAGGTGGCCAAGAGGGGCAAGAAGGGCAGGCCCGCTGCGACACCGGCACCTTCGCAAGGGACTCAGTCCCAAGCGGGGGCCGCACGGCAGCTTGAGCCTGCCGAAGCTGGACCAAAAAAGGTGGGGCAACCTAGACTCCGCGCCCCGAAGTCGGCAGCGATCGTCTTGACGATCCAGCCGAAGGGTGCGGAGGAGGGCCTCACCTACGTCAAGGCCCTGACTGTGGCTCGACAGAGGGTCGACCTTGCCTCGCTGGGCATCACGACGGCGCTCGGGTTCCGACAGGCGGTGACGGGAGCCCGAATGCTGGAGGTGTCTGGCGAGGACAACGGTCAGAAGGCGGACGCCCTGGCAGAAAAGCTCAGAGAGCTTTTCGCCAAGGACGTGCTGCGGGTCACCAGGCCGGTGAAATGCGCGGAGCTGCGTGTAGCCGGCCTGGACGACTCAGTCACGGAGAGAGAGGTGGCGGAGGCGATAGCACGAGTCGGGGCATGTCGCCCCGACGAAGTGCATGTCGCGCAGATCCGCCGCAACGCCGTGGGCCTGGGCGCAGCCTTTGTGCGCTGCCCGGTGTCCGCGGCGAAAAAGGTGACGGCGAGCCCTCGGCTCCTTATTGGATGGGTGTCGGCCCAAGTAAGGGCACTAACACCAAGACCCTTGCGTTGTTTCCGGTGTCTCGAGGTGGGGCACGTCCGGGAACAGTGCAAGGGGGATGTGGACCGAAGCAGACTCTGCTTCCGGTGTGGCCAACCTGGCCATAAGGCGGGCGAGTGCTCGGCTGGGCCGCACTGCGTAGTTTGCGCAGCAGCGGGCAAACCGGCCGGGCACCGTATTGGTGGCGGCAGCTGCGCCCCTCCTTCCAAGCGACACAGCGACTCCACCCGTGCGCGCTGGTGTGGCGCAGGCGCGGATGGAGTCGTAGGTGTTAGTGTCGGCTGGGCACCGGCGACGGTCACTCGTGGCCCTCTCCGGTCCCCAGCGGGCGGGAACTTTGGGCGCCGGGTTCGGGGGGACCCGACGCCCAACTTAGAAGTTCCGTGGATGGGTGATGTGTCAGGTGTTCCGGCACATCGCCATCGAGAGGGGAGCGTAGGCTCCATGAGAGGGGGTCCGCCCGGACCATCGCTGCCGGGGCCGCGGTTGAATGCTAGCGCGACCCCGTAGCCCCGGCGCAAGGCGACCCGAGGAACACCGCAGGTTTTTAGTGGGTAGGCCGCCCTTCTGGCGGAGAGTCCCACATAACCACTTGCCCCCCCCGGGGCCGTGGTATGCATCAAGCATTTTCCTGCGACAAAAAAAAAAAAAAAAAAAAAAAAAAAAAAAAAAAAAAAAAAAAAGGTTAGGTTAGGTTAGGTTAGGTTAGGTTAGGTTAGGTTAGGTTGGAGTGCGGTGCCGAACTACCTCCTCGAAGCTCAGCCAGTATTATCCTTCGCGAATTCGTAATCCGGGGGGATGGTACTGGTTGGGCGGGTGCACTCTGGGTACGGTCAACAACTTCTCCTTACGGGGGATCTTGTTGGCCGTGGCTAAAGTTCGGACTGGGGTGGGGAACTTCTGCGTGCGCCCCCAAGCTTTTATTGGGAGCGAGCGCAGAAGATGGGGTTGGGCTCGGCAGGAGGCTGGGCGGTCCGGTGGCAAGTTTGCCCGGACAGGGGGGCCCTCGCGTGGTCTTCTCTTCGGAGACGACTCGGCTGATGGGCCGGGGTCCGTTTTCGGACGTTGAAGTGGGAGAGGCCCGGTAGGTGGCAAGAGATCTCTTCCCGTCGCGACTGCACGTGGACGTCCTTTTGATGTGTGCGGGTAGTCGCGACGGAAAGATACCAAATCTCAAGGTTTGTGGGTCGCTGAGGGGAGTGTCCGGAGCGGGAGTTCGGAGCCGTGGCTTGTTTATAAGTCATGACTCCGAGCTCGCGAACCGGGCATGGTCGGCGGGAAGCCGGCCGCTAGGCCCACCCCATGGGGGGGAAACGGGGAATTAAATATGGAAGCGGACAATAATAAAAAACCTACCCAGGAGGGTCCGGTTCCGGTAAGCCGGCTCTCCGAGTCGTCGGTGGAGGAGTGCGACGGAGCCCTCGCCACCGACTTGGGCAAGCGGGTGCTGGATTCCGTGTCCACCATTGAATTGGTGGCCACTAAATCCGGCAACCTTAAGGGCACGTTTGTTCGTGCCCTTAAGGACGCAGCCGCCTCCATTAGGGAGGCAGTGGAGGCCCTCCAAGGTCGTTCCTCTTCGGAGGAAACGAGGAGGTTAAACGCCGCGAATGCGCGCCTGCGGGATGAGGTCCGAGAGCTCCGACAAGAGATCGTTGAGCTCCGGCGAGACATGCTGCAGGCGCGCGCTGCCATCCCTGCGGCCCCGCCCCCCGAGCGATCTTCGCAAGGCAGGGCTGGGACGCCGGGACTTGCGGTCGACCGCAGGAAGCCCACGGCGCCGAAGGCTTCCGTTGCAGTCAGTAAGACTCCGGAGCCGCAACCCGGCCCGTCGGGCATGCCTGCGGTCTTGGATATGACCCAGTCCCTTCCCTCCATAACCTTTGGGGGTAAAAAGAGGGCAAGGGACTCCACCGGACGAGACGGAGCGGCCAAAGGCAAGAAGCCTGCGGCCGCAAAACCTGGAGGAGACAGGCCCCAATTGGCCAAAGTCCAACCCGGCGTGAGCTGGGTGGAGGTGGCCAAGCGGGGCAAGAAGGGCAGGCCCGCTGCGACACCGGCTCCTTCGCAAGGGACTCAGTCCCAAGCGGGGGCCGCACGGCAGCGAAAGCCTGCCGAAGCAGGACCAAAAAAGGTGGGGCAACCTAGACTCCGCGCCCCGAAATCGTCGGCAATCGTCTTGACGATACAGCCGAAGGGTGCGGAGAAGGGCCTCACCTATATAAAAGCCCTGACTGTGGCTCGCCAGAGGATAGACCTGGCCTCGCTGGGGATCATGACGGCGCTCGGGTTCCGACAGGCGGTGACGGGAGCCCGAATGCTCGAGGTCTCCGGCGAGGACAGCGGTCCGAAGGCGGACGCCCTGGCCGAAAGGCTAAAGGGGTTGTTCGTCGAGGACGAGTTGCGGGTCACCAGGCCGGTGAAATGCGCAGAGCTGCGCGTAGCCGGCCTGGACGACTCGGTCACGCAGTTGGAAGTGGCGGAGGCGATAGCCCGAGTCGGGGTATGCCGCCCCGACGAGGTGCAGGTCGCGGAGATCCGCCGCAATGCTGTGGGCCTGGGCGCAGCCTTTGTGCGCTGCCCAGTGTTTGCAGCTAAGAAAGTAACGGCGAGCACACGGCTCAAAATTGGATGGGTGTCGGCCCAAGTGAGGGCGCTAACACCGAGGCCTTTGCGCTGTTTCCGGTGCCTCGAGGTGGGGCACGTCCGGGAACAGTGCAAAGGGGATGTGGACCGAAGCAGACTATGCTTTCGGTGTGGCCAACCTGGCCATAAGGCGGGCGAGTGCTCGGCTGGGCCGCACTGCGCTGTTTGCGCAGCAGCGGGCAAACCGGCCGGGCACCGTATTGGTGGCAGCAGCTGCGCCCCGCCTTCCAAGAGGAAGGCCAGGGCCGCACCGCGGTCCGCAGCGACTCCACCTGCGCGCGCTAGTGTGGCGCAAGCGCGGATGGAGTCGTAGGTGTTGGTGTCGGCTGGGCACTGGCGACGACCACTCGTGGTCCTCGCCAGTCCCCAGCGGGCGGGAACTCTGGGCGCCGGGTTCGGGGGGACCCGACGCCCGGCTTAGAAGTTCCGTGGATGGGTGATGTGTCAGGTGTTCCGACACATCGCCATCGAGAGGGGAGCGTAGGCTCCATGAGAGGGGGTCCGCCCGGACCATCGCTGCCGGGGCCGCGGTTGAATGCTAGCGCGACCCCGTAGCCCCGGCGCAAGGCGACCCGAGGAACACCGCAGGTTTTTAGTGGGTAGGCCGCCCTTCTGGCGGAGAGTCCCACATAACCACTTGCCCCCCCCGTGGGCCGTGGTATGCATCAAGCATTTTCCTGCGACAAAAAAAAAAAAAAAAAAAAAAGGTTAGGTTAGGTTAGGTTAGGTTAGGTTAGGTTAGGTTAGGTTAGGTTAGGTTAGGTGGAGTGCGGTGCCGAACTACCTCCTCGAAGTTCAGCCAGTATTATCCTTCGCGAATTCGTAATCCGGGGGGATGGTACTGGTTGGGCGGGTGCACTCTGGGCACGGTCAACAACTTCTCCTTACCGGGGATCTTGTTGGCCGTGGCTAAAGTTCGGACTGGGGTGGGGAACTTCTGCGTGCGCCCCCAAGCTTTTATTGGGAGCGAGCGCAGAAGATGGGGATGGGCTCGGCAGGAGGCTGGGCGGTCCGGTGGCAAGTTTGCCTGGACAGGGAGGCCCTCGCGTGGTCCTCTCTTCGGAGAGGACTCAGCTGATGGGCCGGGGTCCGTTTTCGGACGACGGCAGAGGGAGTTGCCCGGTATAGGGCAGGAGATCTCCTCCCGCCGCGGCTGCACGTGGACGTCCTTTTGATGTGTGCGGGTAGTCGCGACGGGAGGATACCAAGTCTCAAGGTCTGTGGGTCGCTGAGGGGAGTGTCCGGAGCGGGAGTTCGGAGCCGTGGCTTGTTTATAAGTCACGACTCCGTGCTCGCGAACCGGGCATGGTCGGCGGGAAGCCGGCCGCTAGGCCCACCCAATGGGGGGGAAACGGGGGAATAAAAACATGGAGAAAGATGATATGAAAAAACCTACCCAGGAGGGTCCGGTTCGCCGGGAATCCCTCCGTGCCGCAGGGGCGGCACGCGGCCCCCAATCGTATTCTGGGGGGGGCCCTAATCATCTGAGGAGAGAGAAGGAGAGAGAGGGTCCCGGTCCCGTGGACTTCGACTCTGACGACGACTCGTCAGCAAGTCTGATGTCCGTGGGATCGCGATCCTCCGAGAGGAAGCGCGGTGGGCGCTCCGAGGTGGGCGATAGCGGCGATGACGGGAGCTCCAGTGACAGAGGGTCGGATGGTGCTCCCGTGCCGAAGGTCGCGGTTAAGGGCGAGAAGCGGGGCAGAGGTCGGCCGCCCACTACTGGGCAGTACGTTGGCCTTGCCCGCGCTAAGGAACAGCTGGTGGCCGCAAGGAGGGCCGAGATGGAACTCCGGGCTGAGCAAGAGCTCGCCGAGGAGATCCGGTCTCGGCGCTCCCCTCAGGTGCTGGTGACCCGACTCTCCGAGTCGTCGGTGGAGGAGTGCGACGGAGCCCTCGCCACCGACTTGGGCAAGCGGGTGCTGGAGTCCGTGTCCACCATTGAATTGGTGGCCACAAAATCCGGCAACCTTAAGGGCACGTTTGTTCGTGCCCTTAAAGATGCAGCCGCCTCCATTAGGGAGGCAGTGGGGGCTCTCCAGAGTCGTTCCTCTACGGAGGAGACAAGGAGGCTGCACGCTGCAAATGCGCGCCTGCGGGATGAGGTACGTGAGCTCCGACAAGAGATCGTCGAGCTCCGCCGAGACATGCTGCAGGCACGTGCTGCCATCCCCGCGTCCCGGCCCTCCGAGCGATCTTCGCTCGATGGGAGT
Organism: Erannis defoliaria; assembly: GCA_905404285.2. NCBI lineage: Eukaryota > Metazoa > Arthropoda > Insecta > Lepidoptera > Geometridae > Erannis > Erannis defoliaria. The sequence goes on along the minus strand of FR990085.1, from coordinate 2,603 downwards.
GGGATGCCGGGACCTGCTGCCGACCGCAGGAAGCCCACGGCGCCGAAGGCTTCCGTCGTAGTCAGTATGACTCCGGAGCCGCAACCCGGCCCGTCGGGCATGCCTGCGGTCTTAGACAAGACCAAGTCCCTTCCCCCTGTTACCCTCCAGGGTAAAAAGAGGGCAAGGGACACAACCGGACGAGACAGAGTGGCCCCAGGCAAGAAGCCTGCGGTCGCTAAAACAGGAGGCAACCGGCCCCAATTGGCCAAGGTCCAACCCGGCGTGAGCTGGGTGAGCGCCCCCAAGCTTTTATTGGGAGCGAGCGCAGAAGATGGGGATGGGCTCGGCAGGAGGCTGGGCGGTCCGGTGGCAAGTTTGCCCGGACAGGGGGGCCCTCGCGTGGTCCTCTCTTGGGAGAGGACTCAGCTGATGGGCCGGGGTCCGTTTTCGGACGTTGAGGTGGGAGTTGCCCGGTAGGTGGCAAGAGATCTCTTCCCGTTGCGACTGCACGTGGATGTCCTTTTGATGTGTGCGGGTAGTCGCGACGGGAAGACACCAAATCTCAAGGTTTGTGGGTCGCTGAGGGGAGTGTCCGGAGCGGGAGTTCGGAGCCGTGGCTTGTTTATAAGTCGCGACTCCGAGCTCGCGAACTGGGCATGGTCGGCGGGAAGCCGGCCGCTAGGCCCACCCATGGGGGGGAACAGGGGTAAAACAGGCATGATGGCAGAAAATAATAAAAAACCTACCCAGGAGGGTCCGGTTCGCCGGGAATCCCTCCGTGTCGCAGAGGCGGCGCGCGGCCCCCATTCGTATTCTGGGGGGGGCCATTATGTTCTGCGGAGTGAAGAGAAGAAGGAGAAGGAGAGGGAGGATCCCGATCTCTCGGACGTCGACTCTGACGATGACTCGTCAGCAAGTCTGATGTCCGTGGGATCGCGATCCTCAGAGCGGAAGCGCGGCGGGCGCGTGATGGAGGGCGACAGCGGTGACAACGGGAGCTCCGACAGAGGGTCGGATGGTGCTCCCGTGCCGAAAGTCGCGGTTGTTGGGGAGAAGCGGGGCAGAGGTCGGCCGCCCACCACTGGGCAGTACGTCGGCCTCGCCCGCGCTAAGGCGGAACTGGTGGCCGCGAGGAGGGCCGAGATGGAGCTCCAGGCTGAGCAAGAGCTCGCCGAGGAGATCCGGTCTCGGCGCTCCCCTCGGGTGCCGGTGACCCGACTCTCCGAGTCGTCGGTGGAGGAGTGTGATGGGGCACTCGCCACCGACTTGGGTAGGAGGGTGCTCGACTCCGTGGCAACCATCGAGTTGGTGGCCACGAAGTCGGGCAACCTTAAGGGCACGTTTGTTCGTGCCCTTAAGGACGCAGCCGCCTCCATTAGGGAGGCAGTGGAGGCCCTCCAGGGTCGTTCCTCTTCGGAGGAAACGAGGAGGTTGAACGCCGCGAATGCGCGCCTGCGGGATGAGGTCCGAGAGCTCCGACAGGAGATCGTTGAGCTCCGGCGAGACATGCTGCAGGCGCGCGCTGCCGTCCCTGCGGCCCCGCCCTCCGAGCGATCCTCGCAAGGCAGGGCTGGGACGCCGGGACCTGCGGTTGACGCGGCGACCAGAAAGAGGATGCAGGAAATCGGGGGATTGTCGGGTGAGCTGGTCGGGGCAACGGAGAAGTCTCTCCCGCCCCATCCAGGTGCCCGTCCCCCGACTACTGCCGACCGCAGGAAGCCCACGGCGCCAAAGGCTTCCGTCGCAGTCTATAAGACTCCGGAGCCGCAGCCCGGCCCGTCGGGCATACCTGCGGTCTTGGACAAGACTAAGTCCCTTCCCTCTGTTACCCTCCAGGGTAAAAAGAGGGCAAGGGACTCAACCGGACGGGACACTGCGGGCCCAGGCAAGAAGTCTGTGGCCGCCAAAACTGGAGGAGGCAAGCCCCAATCGGCCAAGGACCAACCCGGCGTGAGCTGGGTGGAGGTGGCCAAAAGGGGCAAGAAGGGCAGGCCCGCTGCGACACCGGCTCCCTCGCAAGGGACTCAGTCCCAGGCAGGGGCCGCACGGCAGCGAAAGCCTGCCGAAGATGGACGCGAAAAGGTGGGGCAACCTAGACTCCGCGCCCCGAAATCGGCAGCGATCGTCCTGACGATCCAGCCGAAGGGTGCGGAGGAGGGCCTCACCTACGTGAAGGCACTGACGGTGGCGAAGCTGAGGATCAACCTGGCCTCGCTGGGGATCACAACGGCGCTCGGGTTCCGACAGGCGGTGACGGGGGCCCGAATGCTCGAGGTCTCTGGCGAGGACTGTGGTCGGAAGGCGGACGTCTTGGCGGATAAGCTCCGGGAGCTTTTCGCTGAGGACGTGCTGCGGGTCACCAGGCCGGTGAAATGCGCGGAGCTGCGTGTAGCCGGCCTGGATGACTCGGTCACGGAGGTGGAGGTGGCGGAGGCGATAGCCCGAGTCGGTGCATGTCGCCCCGACGAGGTGAAGGTCGCCTCAATCCGCCGCAATGCTGTGGGCCTGGGCGCAGCCTTTGTGCGCTGCCCGGTGTCCGCGGCGAAAAAGGTGACGGCGAGCCCTCGGCTCCTAATTGGATGGGTGTCGGCCCAAGTAAGGGCACTAACACCAAGACCCTT